>OX387192.1:11138960-11738960 GCA_947561395.2 Buxus sempervirens
AAACTACCAAGGGAATTTTGGTGGAAGAGTTCAAATCGAATGGTTCTTGTAGTGTCAGCTGATACCTAGTTTTCCTTTGATGTGGACTCTCATAATTGCTCTTCTTGCTTCAATTTTTAGTGCATATATTCTGGTCAAGTGATTGACTTTGTCTTCTTACTATCTAGGTCTCTTGCATTCTCATTGCAAAATGAATGAGTCATAGAAATTACGTCCAAGTCTTTATACTTATAAATTGTGTCATTTTATTATTGCTGGGCTTTATCATTGTTTTCATCTTACTTGTAAATTTAAAACGGAATTTCTTGGTTTTTTTTTTTGGTCTCAGCAAAACTATACCATATTGAGTGAAGCTGATATACGACTACGTCAGGAGGAAGATATTATGAGGGTTTCTACCGTGCTTTCCATATCAAGAGTTTCAGCTAGCATTTTGCTTCGTTACTATAATTGGTAATATGCTGTCTCTTTGGAGTACCTCCACTTCAAACTTCACTGTCCTTTGTGATAAATGAATTTGTATCCTAGTCTCTGTGAAATTTCTTGTTTTCTTTTGAGTTGAGTTTAGTACCTTTCATTTCATTTGGACTAGTGTTGTAATTTATATTGTGCATATACTTATTAAATTAAAAAAAAAAAAATTCTATTGTGCATTTAAAATGAATGACCATATTCATGTGCTTGAGTATATTAATATCATAGGCTATAGGTTTCCATTCTCTTGGTTTGTTGATGTTGTGAAGGGACTTTATATTCTGGACTGAACAGGAGTGTCAGTAAAGTGCATGATGAATGGTTTGCGGATGAAGAAAAAGTTCGAAAGGTCGTTGGCTTACTGGAGAAAGCAGTATTTCAACTTTCAAATGCCAGTGAAGTAAGTTGTATAAATTTTGGATACTAACTTAAGCTCATGATATTATCATGAATGCTGTGGATGTTTTCTACTTGGTCACTGTGATATATTTTTGTTCTGTGACTAGTCTGGTGTCAACTTATAATGTTCTCCTGTGGTGGCCAGCTCACTTGTGGGATCTGTTTCGAAACTTATCTTCGTGATAGGATAAATGCTGCTGCTTGTGGTCATCCTTTTTGTAATACCTGCTGGACAGGTTTGTTGTGCAGATTAATTTATATCATGGCAATGTTATTCACATTTACTGTAAAACCTGCGAACCACTTACAGAAAGATCATTTTAAGTTTGCTCTTCTTTTGAAATGATTACTGCTTATCTACATTTAAACACCTAAAATTATCTGGACAAGATGTTATGAAAAGCTTTTTCTTTAAATTCAACTTTATTCAATCAATTATCGGTTTCCATCCATGTTGAGTGTAAATTCCTTTATCGATCATTAAACAAAGCTCTTCTTGGGATTTTAGTTTTCTTCCAAATTTTAACATTGATCCTCTCGGCACAAATCTATCCCTGCTGAATATTGTGTTGTTGAAGTTCCTTTCTTGACACTGATAATTGAAAACCTTTTAGTATTTGGCGCAATATATTTCTAGATTGAGTTTGCAGTTGGCATAGATTTTTCTTGATTCATCTATGCATATAATTTAAAAGTTGTGGATCTTCACAATTATGTTTGATATTTCCCTGGCAGGTTATATAAGTACGTCCATTAATGATGGTCCTGGATGTCTGATGTTGCGATGTCCTGATCCATCTTGTGGTGCTGCAGTTGGCCAAGATATGATTAATTTATTAGCTTCTGATGAAGATAAAGACAAGTATTCCCGTTACCTTCTTAGATCTTACATTGAAGACAATAGAAAGGTATATCTGGGACTTCTTTATGGAAGGCATCTTATGTTTCTCCTTATATTTAATAAGTTTCTGTTTTATCTAAAGCCATACCTTGCTACTTGTATTCTTACATTTTTTTTGGTTCACTTGTCAAAAGTGTATCGTTGTGCATATTTTATTTCTATCATCCTCAAGAGCAATTACTGGATATTCATCATATAATGTTCTATGATATATGTGCTTGTTTGATTTGGTAGATGGACTAAGGTGATCCAATGGCTTATCAATGTACCTTTTTTGCTTCCTGTTGTTTTATCATGAATATGACAGGATATCTTTTATAAATTATCGAATTCAATAGTGTCATCTATACTGTTTTGGGACAAAATCCGTTCTGACAAGGGAAATATAGGAGCCCTATTTTTGAATTTCTAATCAATGCTTTTAAATGCTTACACTGAAGAAAGTTATTTTTCTTTAAAAACATGAGTTGTAGGCCTCAAGCTGTTAGGTTAAACCCCTCAAGGATGCATACTTTATTTGTAAACCCATAAAATATGTAGTACATTGATATAAGTAAAAAGAATATAAAAATATGAAAATAATGAAAAGCAAATTTCATCGTATAGAAATGGAGGAGTGTATATCAAGTTTCAAAGCTTAAAACTACTGATGAAGTCCCCAAGCTACCAGAATATATATGCGTTCATATATGAACAAATTTATCTATAATTTTTTTCAATCACATTGAATGAAGGCTAAATTGATCAAACGAAATCACTACAATTTGTTCAATATTTACCATCTGTGAGGGCCATTTAATGTGAAAGCATCCAGCTTCACTTAGCATATGAGATACGCCATAGACATGCTGTGAGACTCTAATGTGAAGTATGCACATGACATGTAAGCCTCACTCTTTGAAGTGTGAGCATCATAGGCTGAGGTTTTAAGGTGTAAGGGTAACACTTAAGCCCTATGAAGTTTTGAGTTTTGCTTTGAGGTGAGCCTCGAGGCATAAGCTTTGTGTGCCTTGAGCATCTAGTGTTAAAATATTATGAAAAATATCATGTCAAAGGGCAGCTGTTGGTAAATAGACTTCTTGTGTTGTTGCCCACCCTTTGCAATTATGGGAATGAGAACTGTTGAGCTAGACTTGCCTAATGTGTTAGTGGTCAATAGAGAATGGGTATGTTGTACGTCCAAGGAATTCTCGTTTTTTTTTTGTTAAAATAATAGGGTGTGATATATGTATATATAAAATGAATTTGGACAGGTCAAGTTCCCAAAGGTGTTATGATTAAAAAAAATGAGGATATAACTGTACATGGAAACTATAAATAATTTTAGCTATTAATTTAAAAAAACTACACAAGCCTTTTGATGAAAGTTCTGTTGCATTACATCTTCTAAGAGTCCCAATAAATTCAACCCAAAAAAAAAAGGAAGTAGCCAAAGGAATGTTGCTGAAGTGAGGAAGAATGGGAACCCAGTAGAATAACATGGTTACAGGCCCAAAGGAGATCACAAGAAGATCACCTACCACCCCTTCAAATGTCTTTCTGTTCCTCTCCTTTAAGTACTCTTAAGAAATAGCTAACATGCACATTTCCAAAAATGGATCTCCTACTCCTGCCCTTTTTCCAATATCAACACTGCAATATTTCCATGAGTTGATGATGCTACAGTACAATGTAAGAGCAATATGCTACTGATTCAGTCTAGAATTCACAAAGATATGTTTTCGGCGGTGGTGGCGGGGATCGTGGGTGGTGGTGGTGGATGGTGCTAGTGGTGGGGTGGGTAGGTGGTGTGAATAGTGATAAGTGATGGTGAATTTTCTTTTTTTTTCAAAATTCCAACATTTTTGGAGAGAATTTTTTACATTAGAGAGAAAGAGGGAGAGAATTTGGAGAGAAAATCTCATTTTCCTTCATCTAAACCAAACAAGAGAAAATAAAATTTTAGCATTTTCTTTTCTTTTCTCCCCAAATCCGGGGTTCCAAACACAGCCTTTATAGTAGCTGAAACTCATTCCAAGCCATGAAATGAATTCCCAAGATGATCTCCAAACAGTGCCTGACTGTTTCTGAACATGTATGCTTAGTAATTGATATATAAGTGGTTCATCTTTAGTCGACCTTTGACTCTTATTTCTTCTATGTGAACGGTTTAGTCACATCGGATAATATCTTATTCATTTGTTTGTAGCATATTGGTGTTAATATTATAAGTTGGGAAACCGTAAGTAATTTTTCATGCTTTCTTCAGTATTACTTATTGTTATCTGTAATATTTGTAGACCAAATGGTGCCCTGCTCCAGGCTGTGATTATGCTGTTGATTTCATTGTTGGTAGTGCAAGCTATGATGTTACTTGTCGCTGCTCATATAGCTTTTGCTGGAATGTAAGTTGTTTCTCTATGGATTCATTTTGTTTCCTTTCTTCTATGTTTTCGGTTGGGTCATATTTTCTATCATATGAATCTCGAAATTTTTTTTATTGAAATTTTCAGTGTACTGAGGAAGCTCATCGTCCTGTAGATTGTGCCACTGTAGCAAAGTGGATTTTGAAGAATAGTGCTGAGTCAGAGAACATGAATTGGTAGGATTTGACCTTCAAATTCAATTATATAGTACATGCTATTTGTTTTTCTATTATCTTTTGTAATCAATGACAGGTTTAATTTCATATGAAAAGGAGAAATTCTATCAAAAAAAAAAAAATTACACAAGCAGGATTAGGTAATCCTTCCAATAGTAAAATTAAACAGTTAAATATTAAGAATTAAGTGATGGGCAATCCAATCTCCTTATAATTCACCTAACCCCTTATGTGATTCTAGAACCTTTTCTTTGGAAACAAATTAGCTAGATTTGTCTGGTAACTTAGCTAATCACTGCAGCTCCTGACCTTGGTAATCTTAATTAATTGCAAGTTACTAAGATTTGTGGACAAAAGTTTAAATTTCATCCATGTTGGTATTTACTTTTCCAGTTTGGTATAGAAGTCAGTGATGACTAACAATGGATCCTAGATGTGCAGCTTATCTGTGATGGCCATTGCAGCCTGCCTGTATTATTTTCTGCAAATTTAAATTTACGGAGATTTGGTATCAAATATTTTTTCTTGATATGGTTGTTTTTGAATTATTCAAATCAGTCAGTCAATAAGAAATGTCCCTTGCCTGCCGTTAAAATTGTTTTCCAATGTTTAAATGATGTTCCCCTCTGAAACGTAATCCCTATCAATCTTGCATTAATCCTTGCTGATTTTCATATTTTCAAGATTCATTCTTCTGTTGTTGTTTTCCTTGTATGTAACAATGAATTGTAAGTATCTATTTCTACTGATGAGGCAGGCCATGGCTAAAATCTCATAGAGGGCTTTCCCACAAAAAAGATATTGTGTCAGAAGGGATTTGATTGCTCCCTTTGAGCTCAAAGGGAGAGAGGAGTTTGAAGGATCAACATCTAAATCCTGGAAAGAGATTTAACAATGAAAACATTTTGACAGTTTTACTTCCATCAACATAATCTGCTTTAAGAGCATGTTTTAAATTCTCCTCGCCTCAGAGGACTAGAGCAAGTGAATGAATCTCTTGGAAAATTATAGCCTGAACTTGAGTATAAATGTTACTTCTGACTCTCCCCTCTCTCCATAGTTGCATACACGAACCTTAATATAATCAACCATCATGCATAAATTGGAATTTGCAACCTTTAGGTGTGAATTTTTTTTCTTGTTGAATAATGAATAATATATATATATATATATATATATATGTACATAAGACAATGTAAGACCATAAAACCCCTCACTGTAGTGTACTGTACCACCTCCTCTCCCTAACCAACCCACCAAAAGGCCTTTCCACACCCAACTTCTGAAATCCAGTTGACGGCCAGGGAAAGACTACCCAGCCATCTAATCCCCCCATCCCCTTAGGTGTGAATCATCACCCCTTGTATTCCTAAAATTTTTCATCGTGTTTTCCCAAAATCCTGCATCGGAACCAGTCTCAACCTTGAAAGATGTAAATTTATAGGATTATTCATACCCTTTGAGATGTCATTTAAATATTGAGTCCATACCTATTATGATCCCAGTCTGAAATTTTAGTCCCATACTTAAACCGAATAAAATTGCTGTGTTTTTCTGGAAAGTTTTGAAGGGTGCGCTACCTACTGATGATCGGGTTCAAAGTTGTGGAATTCAGATGTGTTCCCAATGTAATTGCTGCTCAAATCGGAAAATTGAGACTTTGAACCATCTCTTTTCTTTTGGAGGAATTGCTCGTTCAGTTTGGGAGCATTTTGCTAATCGTTTTAAATGCCAATTTCATGCTCTTCACGATTTGGCATCTAAGGTTTCTTTCTGGTTTAGCGAGTACTCTAATGATCAGTATGGTTTACTATTCAAATCACTTCCTCTTTTAATCTGTTGGGAGATATGGTTATCTAGATGCAAGAGCAGATTTGAAGAAATTCCGATGTCTTCAAGCCAAATCATCAGCAATATCCGTTATTGGCTTCAAGAAATTTCATATCTTACTAAGCCGTCCAGAAATTGTAAATCTCTTGGAGCTTTGGTTTTAGAACAAATGCAGTTATTCACTCCATTCATTAGAATTCCTAAAACACAATTTGTTCGTTGGTTAAGACAAAGAAATTCCCCTCTAATTTTGAATGTGGATGGAGCTTCAAAAGGAAACCTAGGAACTTCAGGAGGGGGAGGAGTTATTCGAAACTCTGCAGGTTTGTTTATTGTTGCTTTTTCAGCTCATTATGGAATTCAATCAAATCTTATGGCAGAACTTTTTGCTTTAAGGGACGGACTTCGTATGGTAGACAGTTATGGTTTCCAGCACCTGATTATTGAGTCTGACTCTAAGATTCTTGTTGACATTATAAATGGCGTGGCTTCAGTCCCTTGGAAATTTTTACTTTGGTGGAAAGAGATCAAAGGAAGGATTAGCCCTCATAATCGTTTGGTTCAGCATGTTTACAGGGAAGCTAACACTGTAGCTGATGCTCTGGCTAATGAAGGTTGCGTTCATTCATCAAAGAAGTTTTATGAGTCTCTTAATGATATTTCTTCACATGTTAGAAATTGTTTGTTTCAGGATAGAACTGGTTTGTATGCCCTTAGGCATTAGAATTGTCACATTCTTGTTTTATCGGGGTAAGGTTTTTTGTCCCCCCCATTTTGGTGTATCCCTTTTTTTGGATTTAATATACAGGTCAGGGTTTGCCTCAACCCTCCTCCCACCGCTGGAGTGCCACTAAGGTTATTTCTGCCTTAGTGGGTTTTTTTTAAAAAAAAAAAAACTTACATACATATATATTTTGTTTACTTAAAGGATTAATGCTCAAACCAATTTTTTGAAAGTCGCTTAGCCAACTTGAAACTCGGATGGATTAACGAGAATAAGTTAAATTTTGTGGTGAATCGCTGATAAATTGGATTGTTAAATAATTTGATCAAAATTTTTTAAAATTTTCCATTTTATTGATATTGCAAGTTTGAAACCAAAACAAATCAAGTCCATTGCCAAAAAGCCGCGACACTTATTTATGTTTATATTTCATAAAATAGCAAAAAAGAAAACTTTAAAATTTGAATGCGGAATCAAAGAAATGAATCTTTTGAATTCATCTGATCCAAGCTGTTGATTCTGCTACATCTTCCTCCTTGAAAGATCATTCAAGCTGATCGCACTTGTTCTACATGATTTGTAGAAAGAAACACCATCCAAGGATTGGTGATAAGAACTTTTCACCTTCTGAATCACCTCATTGAGATTTTCACGATCTTGCTCATACCTAATTCATCACCAGAAGTGACCCCATTAATGGTTAACTAGGAAATGTCTTTTGCTGCTTTAAACAAATTATCAGCCTTCTGGAAGAATTCTGTGTTCTTATCATCTTCTATCAGTGACAAGTCTCTTGATTTCATTGTTAAGAGTTACTATTTTCTTTATCATGTTTTCCCCTTCCTCCAAGTTTGAATGGTTATCCTCATTTTACAATTTCATAATGCCCTTTAGGCCTTTAATCTCTTTGGAGAGTGATTAACTATATTTAGAGGTTGGAGCTAGATGGAGGTGATTCTGAGGATGAGGGAATTAAACAAGTTGTTGAGAAGTTGGATTAGTGTTTGCATTATTTGGCCAAAGTTTGATATGCTTGAGTAGCAATTTTCAGAGGGGAAGGTTTGCATAGCATTGGGGAAATTGTTTGGTGATGGAACTCTTGGTCCTAATGGATTTGATGGTGAAACTCTGCTACTAATGGCTTTATTGTGATCATCGTAAGGGATGACTTCTTATTGGTTATAGAAGATTTCCACAACCGTGCCAAGTTTTAGAAGAGTGCTTACTTTTTTTGCTTCACTAATCTTAAAGTCATGTTGCATGTAACAATTTTATTTTTTAGTGGTGCTTTTGATAGTGTCCATGTATCATTTCTAAAGTGTTGGCCAACTTTCTGGAAGTGATTCTAAACACGATTATTAGATATGCTAAAAGTGCATTCATCAGGTAGACAAATCATGGACTTATCTTAGTAGCTAGTGAGTGCATGGTATCAATAGTTCATGGTGGCAACCCATGGTGTGTTAGTCAGATGTGGACAAGCTCACAACCTTGTTCACTAGGAGTTCCTGTATACATGTTTCGAATTATTGGGTTTGGATCCAGTGGATAATCTGCTCAAGACGTGCATATAGGCAGCCTCTTATAATGGTGTTCAATGCAACTTCATTTGACTTCCCAAATTTGAGCGTGCTTATCTAGGTTAATGCACTTTCATTGCTCTTCACAAACTTGTTGCGGTATGATGATCGGAATGTTGCAACATCTTGGCTTCATTGGAAACTTAAGGACCATTGTGCGGTGTAGGTCCCGCCAAGGAAAGGTCCAAGGAGGGGTTGACTAACAACAAATCTAATGGATGGTGGGTCCAAGGTCAACTTATCCAAAACAAAGATATTTGGAGTAAAAGTCGGCCTGTATTTTGTGGCTATCACACAAATTGGGTTATTGTATTTAGGAAATTATCCACTTCTTGCTTGCTGCTTCCTTGACATGCCATGTGCGATTGAAGTACACTTGGAATCTGGTAATTGAAATCATAGAAAGGAAGTTTGCCTTTGAAAGATAGGCTACTTATACAATGGAGGTAGAGTTCCTTTGATCTTTGTTTTCAACTTTGCCGATTGATTTCTTGCCTTATATTCAATGAGTTGAGTAGACTGGAGAAATCAGAATAAGATATTTGGTGGTTCGGTCAAGGCAGGGAATTCAAATTCCAGTTGATGAATTTGACGCAAATGTGGATGCCTAAGCAAGAGGATTGAGTGGAGATCATGTGTCCTTTTGTCCTTTTTAGTAGGGTAGTCTGAAGGAAGTTATTTTTGAGGTTTTGCAGCAGTAGTCCATAATATAGAGGATTATTGTTAAATATTAAACTAACAGCACAAATTGGGTCAATGATCAAGTCTTAGACATAAGCTCTTATGGGTTATCTCTGTGGACGTCGATATTTAAGATTTACAAATAGATTGGCAGTGGAATGGTGTGTTTGTTATTTACCTATGTATTATTTTGTATTTTTGTACATTGGTTGAGTGGGTGGAGGGTTGGGACGGGGGTTTGGGTTGCAGATGGATATAATAGGAAGTGCCATATGATGTAGGTTGATATTCTTGAGCTGGCTGAATGATATGGAAGTTGGATTAGGTTTCAGGTTTGATAGAGCAAACCCTTCTCAATGTCTGTGCAGTCTTCTAGCTGTGACTGGAGATGTTGGAGATCTAGCAAGGATGGTGGATTCTCCTAGAAGTCCTTTTTTAAATATCAGGATTGTAGTTTGTACAATTCAAACATTATATGAGAATACCTGTTGCTCCCATGGTTGCATGTGTGCATTCTTTTTGCAGCCTTGGTAAGGAAGCCTTTCACATTTGTGTTTTTTTTTTTTGATGAATAATGATAGTATGATTATATATATATAGTGAGGAAAATGTACAGCGGATCAAAGTATGCACAACCCGCATCCTGATCGTATGAACATATCAACTCCCCTAAACCACTCCCTAAGTATCATAATCACAAAAAGACAATCTTGACCTCCCTGAGATTGACTCGACCCTCACAAAATACAGACACCACAAACGATGTTGAATAAGAAGTTCAACATCAAATAACCAACTCACTCCTCTCGTGAATCAGTAATGACTCCTAAATGACCTGAACTAACCCCTCAACCTGCCTCCATAAGAGATGAGAAACACCACTGATGCCATTGTCTGACAATGTCTACAATCTGAATGTCGCGAAACTTCGGTAACATCGTCACCCATGATGCTACAACCATACGAATGGACTCACTCAACTGCTTCATTGACCTCCAAGACTCCTGAAAAATCCTCCTAGCACTCTCCATCCAAATATGCCATACCACCACATGAAAAATAAGACTATAGATAATGTCACCCCTCCTCCCCAATCCTTTGACCCTCCACTGGTGAAATAACGCTGCAAGTGTGTTAGGCAGCACCCAAGAGACTCCTACCAGTCGGAAAAGCCCCATCCATATACTATATGCCACATGACACTGAAGGAAAAGATGGTCAACACTCTCTCCTCCTTCCATACACATAATGCATACATGAGGAGATAAAGCACACATCTTTCATCTTCTTTGGAGATGATCAGCCGTATTTATCTTATATTGGATAGCAGTCCACAAAAAGGCCTTGATTTTGGGGGGAACCTTAGGCTTCCACAATTGAGATATAAGAAAGGATAATGGATGAGGAGACGTACTCTGATTGAGCACTTTGAAGAAGGATTTGCAAGAAAAGGAGCTAGAAGGAGAAGGAGTCCAAATTGGCATATCATCACTGTATGGATCAATGGAAACATCCTTTAACTTATCTAGAAGAGAAGCCAAATCCTGCATTTCTACTGGCCGAAGATCTCTTCTAAATACCAAGTTCCAAGAAAGACCCGACACTGACTGGGAAAGAATATCAGCCACAAAAGCGTTAGGAAGAGTGACTAATGAAAATAAACGTGGGAACTGAGTCAATAAGATATAACTGCCCCACCGTTGATTATACCAAAACCGAACAGAAGTCCCTGACCGAATGGCCATCCTGACATGAGGGTAAAAAGACGATGCCATTCTCATAATAGCTTTCCATGGGCAGTTTCCTGCCAGACGAGCCCTCATGTTTATTGTTCGCCCATTATAACGCTCATTCAGCTTGAAACTTTGGCATTTTGTGTTCGCTAGGTTCAAGGTGTTATGAGCCACGTAACTTGTTTTATTCATTTCTTCTCCATAAGATTTGCATTTTTTTGCTATCTGTTAGCTGGTTTGAGAAGAGAGAAATAAACATATATTTGAGATGAAAAGATGTCTAGACTGTGTCTGTCCACAGGTGGACCATGTTGATTTCGAAATTCAGTGGAGGTGATTTTGTAGCATGTGGGGAACATATGAATTGAATAAAATATTGTGCATTCTCCCTTTTATATATGGCTTTCTTTTTCTTCCTTTTTTTCTTCAGGCTAGCCTTTCATAGCCTTGGCCTTTTCTCTTTCTTAATGTTGATCAAAGTGAAAGAAGCACTTTTTGAAGAATAAATAATGTGAACTACCTGTTGTAAGAGTCGTTTCAACCATCCTTCCATCTTAAGAATGTAGATTGGATCCTCCAACTACATTCTTCTTTTCCTTCTCCGAATCTCAAGTGGAAACTGGTTCCTGTTAATGCTTTCCATTTAATCAAACTGGGAATAGAATCTGAACATTGCATTATTGAAGGAGATTCGGCCACAATCATGAGATGGATGCGTTAGGAGGACCTAGGGTCATGGAGGCTATCCCACATCATTAGTTGCGCAAGATCCTTGGCACGTGATCTGAATCCCTCGTTCAGCCACGTACCTAGAGAAGCAAATGGAATAGCGGATAGACTAGCAAAGCATGGAGCAAGGAGATCAGACTTCTTTTCCGGGCCGATTATAGATGAGTTTTCTGGGATGTGTTCAGCCTAGAAAGCTGGTTCTTTTTGTTGTTAGCATTGTACATGGGATGGTTTTTTCTGTTTCTTGGCTTTTGGTGTATATTTGGGTGGTGGCTAGCTCACATGAATAGGTTATAGTTCATTCTCCCTTTTCGATGTCTTTTGTTTCTGAAAAGGGATCCCCATACTTGTATTTTTCTCATAGGTACTATGTACTATGTACTTCTCATTTCTTAATCAAATATCATTACCTATCAAAAAAAAAAAAAAATCTGAACATTTTGTTGGTGAAGTTTGTTGCACGGCTTTATGGCTCCACTTCGTGCAAGGTGATTTTGAGATTCTATCAAACTTTAGAAGCCAATGTTGCCAGCCATGTTGGTTAGAGAAGTTTATTACACGGGAAAAAATTTCTGTCTTGGTAGAAAAACAGGAAAATATACATACTTACATACATACGTGTATGTCTGCAAATACATACATATGTACTTGTGTGCATACATATGTGCATAAAAAGATATGATAACAAGTATTTATTTATACATAATAACGGCATTATATTCTTATCAACATGATATATATAAAATGATTTCATTATCAAGTGCAAGTAAGCCTAATGATCAGACAATGTGTCATTTGTATAAATATTTTTTATTATATTCTCATTATTTTGATGTATATTTCATTTACTGAAGCATAAAAACAGTTTTAAACATCAAATTATATCATTTGGATAAGAGTTTCCTATATTTCTCAAGCTAGTGAAATTTAACCCATGTCGGTGACATGTTAACATGTAATGCCATATCAGCTGCATGTTGTAATATGTTGGCACTATGGGCTAAAGTTAACACAGGTAAATTCCTCCCATAACTTTCAATTTGATTTGCCCCAAAAGTGGCGAAATGTAGCCAAAATTTCAAACCAAGATTTTATCAAGCTTAGATAATGCTAGTTGGACCTGATTGTTGGTCCATTTATTTGATGTGTGATATTCACTTAGGCGTCGTTTGGTGTTCATTCTGGGAACTCATTCCAAGTCGTGGAATGAATTCCAAGGTTTAGAATGAGTCCCTGTTACAAAATGGTTTGATTGCAATTTGGGAATGAGTTTTCCCAAAACGAGTTTTAAAAAATGCACTACAGGGAGGGATCACCCCAAACCCGTTTTTGGTTTAACTCATTTGGCAAAAATGAAGTGGCATAATTGTAATATTTAAAAACTTTGGAGATGCTTGAAACTGATGCTTGAAACTTGTTTTAAGGACTTCTTTACATTACAAGGTTAGATTTATGAAAAGCTCTTGTAAGTTAAAAAAAGGCAACCTTGTAATATTTATAAACTCTGCAAGAAAGAAACGTCCTTTACCAAACATCAAACCCAACTTCTATTTAACTTGTGCAAACTTATTTGGGGTCATTTGGGGAATGAGTTTCAGAATGAATGCCAAACGAGGCCTTAGAAATTCCAAGAATTAATTCATGTACCATATTATAAACTTGTAATATTATTTCCTAACATAACTCTGGATTAGATTTTTTTTTTAGTTCCCTTTGGCACATTGTTTGAGTTTTATGTGATATTTTGTCTACTAAACTCTTGAGTTTAGTGTTAAAACCTTCTTACATGGTAGAATAAGCTGATTAGTTCTGCTTCAATGGACTACTTCTCCAGTGGTGAAATGTCTCTTTTTGAAGTACGAATAATGCCTCGATACCACTTGCTGGAAGTAGATGGTAGGGTTCGTGATCTCAATGGTAGAAATCTTTTCTTAAATGCAACCCATCAATTCCATTCGGTCATTTTTGCTGGTCACTTATTCCATCTAGATAATGTTTTTTTAGGAAAGAGAGAGAGAGAGTGGTGGTGGTGTGGGTGTTGGGTGGGGGAAAGGTTTAGTTACTCATTTTTGTAAGTCATTTATTGTTAAATTGCTTTGATAGAAATTTTTTTTTAACTTTTTTTTTGTTATGATAGAATTCTCTTAAGCCTTCTTTCTTTGTTTTAATTTTCTTTCGAAGTTTTATACTCATTATTTGCAACAAGATTTGTAAAGGGGAGATGGCTGTGTTTTGTTTACAATGTTCATTATCAACCTGTTTTATTGACAGGTATGGTTGTTGAACTGGGAACTAACAGTGACAAAGCCTAGATCTGACCCTGTGCTGCTGTGAAATAAATTTTATGGAAGTATTTCTAGAGGTCTCTTTATCTAGAATATACTGAATTCAAACATAAAATTTCAAAAGCATATAGGAAAATTAACCATGAATAATATAAGGAAGGCTAAAAAATCAGCAAAACTAGTGCCATGATTCCCAACATTCAAGAAATGTCATTTATAGGTACACGGATTGTGTACCTATGCTACAGATCAAAATTACCTATCAAAAAGAAAAACATTCAAGAAATGACATTTATCAAATATAATCTGAAATATTGTCCAATTATGCTGCCACAAAGCAAGTACATTTAAGCTACTAGATTTTTGTTCCTGAATAATCGAAAGTCATGTTATGTGGAAAAAGAAAATTTCAAATTTGGACTCCTTAAATTGATCACAAAACACTGGAAGAAAAAAAAAAGACTGAAAGAAGTTCATTGTCAACTTTAATGGTAAATTTTGAGATGTCAAGTAGATGGGTTGAGTGCATTATTTTGTGGATTCTTTTGCAGGAGCTTGATTGATAGTCCATTGAGTAATTAACTTGGCTGTATTGCTGAATGTATTCGTCAATATCGTTATCCTTATGTGGATGGTCAGTTAAGTTACATGTGGCTCTTCTGTATATCTGAATGTGTTTGTCACTATAAATAGCTGGTGAAACTGCCAATGTATCTCACTTGATAAAAAGACAATAACTTGTTGTCCATCCTGTCAAAGGGGGGTCCAGGTGGGGTGGACTGGGAATAGAACTAACCTTTTAAATCGTAATTCTCTTGGTATCTTGATTTGGTGCCATCAAGAGCATGAGTTTTAGGAAGTATGTATGTCTTTGTCAGTACCCATCTTATCACCTTATCTCTATATTGGAAATAATAATGTAGTATGCTTATGACATTTTTTGTATGTGTTACTAAATGGCTTATGCTTTCTTAAATCTGTTAAAATTAGAAGCTGTACTGCCATTAAATTTATCTTTTATAATGTCCGTTTGTTTACATTTTCCTTGATGTTTTGCATTACCAATTCGTTGATAATTTGATATTCAGGATATTAGCTAATTCCAAGCCTTGCCCAAAGTGTAAGCGGCCAATTGAGAAAAATCAAGGATGTATGCATATTACGTGCACGCCTCCTTGTAAATTTGAATTTTGCTGGTAAGTTTTGTTTTATTTTTTTTGATCAATAATGATGGCAAGTTTTGTTTTATGTTATGTTATTTTTTTAATATTACTTCTGATGTTAATTGAAATCACTTGTTATACAAATTCTCCCTTCAAATTCCCTTTTTAAATCATCAAAGTAATATTTTGGTCATCAATAAGAAAAACTCCTTTGTCACATGCTTTTGAGAGCTAAATTGGATGACCTACCATGCATGCACATGCATGCATACATTCATATACATATTCGAACTTTACTGCAGTCATGAATACTGATTTAGTTTGAAATACTATAAAACGGATTCAGTAGAGAACCTATGGAGCAGGTAATCTACCAAATATGATAAATTATGATTATGATAATATAACAAGTGAATTATATTGCAGATTGGCATAGGCTTCCATGTGTCTGTTGATTGGATGTCTGCAGGAATTCCATGCTTCTAGTTGTTGAAGCATTTTCTATATGCAGATGTACATTCACAAATACATGCATAAATGTAATTCTATTTTTTTTATCTGGTTTCCTTTTAATGCTTAACGAAATATTATCTGTTGTGTAGGCTTTGCCTTGGTGCGTGGTCAGATCATGGTGAGAGGACAGGTGGTTTCTATGCATGTAATCGTTATGAGACGGCAAAGCAAGAGGGAGCGGTAATTTGGTTCTTGTTTGTGTTATTTAAACAGTGATATACACACACACACACACACGTAGATATATATATATATATATATATATATATATATATATATATAGTTTTGTTCTTGTCATTTGTAACATTTTCTTGGACAACTGACGATATTTTTAGCTGTCACCTACAGTATGATGAGACTGAGAAACGAAGAGAGATGGCTAAAAATTCTCTTGAGCGGTATACACATTATTATGAACGATGGGCAACCAATCAGTCGGTATGTAAATAATTCTTTTTTTTTAAATGTGTTGCCATTATTCTGCTGCACTTGACATGTTCTTTTCCATTTTTTAGCTTTTTCTTGCTATTATTAACTGCTTGGAATACAACTATCACTTTACTCCTGGACTCACGTGCATGTTGAGAGTTTTGACTTCTCTTAACTACAAGGGAACTTATATTTGGATTTTTTTTTCCTATTTTTATTTTACACTGTTTTCTGAATTCTTGCATCTTGATGTTGAGTATTGGTATCATTCTAGGGCGTAAAAAAAATTTTATTCTTGTGTAAACCTACTAATCACTCTATGGCTCCAGTTGCAGCATTTTTTTTTCTTCCTTTTCGCCTCTTTTTTTTGGACTTTGGTTCCTGGAGGTTTCTATTTAGTTAAATGGTGTGGATACCTTTACATTATATTATCAGATTGCAAAGTATTATGGTCAATTTCACTTTCAGCATCAATTGTGGATGCTTCTTACACTAAGACCATAGTGTGTCCAAACTAATTTCAAATTTAGCATCAGTGCACTTATAGGTGCTTAAATTAGAACATGGATCTCTCATAGTTATTCAACAGTAGAAAAATATAGTGGACTGTAAAACTGCTCTTTTGTATAAAAAAAAACTTTACCAAAGTTCTTTGGAACCTCCTTTAATGATCTTTTAAGTGGCTGGTGCAGCTTTTACTGATAGGACCCCTTGCTTTTTCGTGTCAATGAGGCTTCTCCCCTCCCCTCTATGATTTTTGGTATAACTTATACACTAAAGCAACAAGAACAGCTGATTGGCAAATGGGCAATAAAGAACCAGTATGCAGCACTTGTTACCACCATTTCACCTAGCTAGGACCCCTTGCTTTTTACGGTTGTTACAACTCCACACTTTTTTGCAGCTGATCAGTTCATGGAGCTCAACTCTAACTTGGCTAGAACCTTGGACCACAATATATCAACGCGAAGGATATGTCTCATCTCTAAGTTCTGCATGTCAATCCTTTTTTATATAGTAGAGAAAATCATTGTCTCAATCTGTGCACTCTTCCCATTTGTGGGCCTATATCCTCAATATGCTTCTTGCAACTTTCCAACTTGATATATTGATTAGTCGGTATTCCATTCACAAGAATTGAAGGATGTTCCATTTTTTAGCACCATCCTTAAATTCCCATTTGAATCATGTTGGAAACCATTTCATAGCAATGCTCTCTTGGTCCATCAGTTTGGAACCTTGAATTTGGTTGCTTATTAAGTGGGACCTATTTGCGGAAGTTTCCAGTTAATGATGATACAAATGAGCATCAAAGCACAGCTGATTATATCACAAGAGTACAATCATTAACGATAGAGAATTTCTTACACTGATTTTTGAATATCATATGCTAGGTGAATTTTTGGCATCAAGCTATCGGAACCTCCAAATGATCTTGTTTCATCACTAACAACATGCTGCTAGTCTTTACGTGTTTCATAAAAAATCTTGAGAATGACAACATATTCACCTAGTAAAATAATAAGTCAGGTCTTAAAATCTCACTGCTCAATCAATATAAGAAGTGTCATTGTAGAAAGAGGGCAACTAAATCTTGAGAGACTTATTATTTCCTTGTGCCCTTGATGATGTGGTCTTGGTGCTTGAGTCGTGGTGTCTGTTGTTTGCTTTGTTTCTTGATGCGGTCTTCATCTCTCAATTTTGAGAGATTTATTCTTTTACTTGTGCCCTTGATGATGTGGACTTGGTCTTGAGTTGTGTTCTATGCTGTTTGCTTTGTTTCTTGATGCGGTTTTCATCTTTCTTGTTGTTTTGTTTTTGCTAGTTGCTTGAGTTCGTGTGGGCTAGCTTTTATGGTTGTTTGTCTTTTTATCTTATTATTTTAATAATTTTTTTTATGATTCATATTTAAAGGAAAAAAAATGGATATAATGTGAAACTTGTTTTATCTGTGGAAACAAAACTCATTTTATCATTTCCAGTAGTCAAGCAATTGTCCACAACCTTTGTTGTCAACCACCACCACTTTGTCATCCATCACTAGTCTTGCCATGCCCTCACAACTGTTGTTGGCAACGCTATAGTCACCATAACCACTTACTGTTACTGTAGCACCCTGAAACCAGGTCCACCCTTATCGGGTTTATAGTGGCTCCCGAGCGCTAATTTAGAGCCCAAATTGTGATGAAAATAATCTAAAGAACTAATCAGACACAAAAATAACATCCTAAAATTTTTCAGAAAATCGGCTATATAACGCCTGAACATACGAGAATGGGCTAAGCCCTCAATCAAAAATAATCACCTGATAAACACAGATAACATATATACATCATTCATCCATTCCAAGACTAAACCATCAAGACATACCAATCCAAAAATAGGGTTTACTAAGTTTCACACCTCCCCTCTCTCTCTCCATTTACAACATATACAATATCCAAAAAGGTAATCTACAACTATCAAAAGAAATTACTGCCTTCTCTAGATTTAGCCGGGGTAGTAGTAATCCTCTGGCCTATATTCTGGATAACCCTCAGCTTCTGTCCCATTACGCGTCTCACTTGCCGGATCTGAAAACAAAACCGGTAAAAACAAAAACTCGCGTGAGACAATTGTCTCAGTAAGTAGCATCATGCATGCTATAAATAGTTTATGCAATTTCAAATATAAATAACATGCTTGGATACAACATGATCAAAACTCATCAAATTCATTCTAAAAGCAGTTCAATATAACGAAACAGTTCATTCGCATTTAAACTAAAATTTCACTACTCAGAATCATAACAATAAGCAAATAAAAACCCGATTAATCCAAAATACGAGATTTGCATAAAATCTATGTAAACGAGGAAATCACCCTTTACCCTCTAACCAAGATTCAAGGTCTAGCGGAGTGCTCCTCTACGCTGCTTGATAAATCAAGATCAAGCGGAGTGTGCATCTACGCGACATAATGAAACCCAGTCAACGGAGTGCCTCTCTACGTTGCCCGATGAAACAAGGCTAAGCGGAGTGCCCTCAACACTGCCTATTCATACCAAGTGGAATTCCCTTCCACTTCCCAAATCATACGAAGAACAATTCTATACAAATAAAATAAACTCATCCAAGTCAATTACTGTTAAACAAATTTCACAGTTTTGAGCTTCTGGGGTGAATTTAGGTTCACGATCTACAATGCCTCAAAGCACGTGGTGAACTTAGTTCACGATCCCCATAACTCATATTTGTGGTGGATGGTTCACGATCCCCCTATTAGGGTGAACAACAATCCACGATCTACAAATATTCAGCTTTGTGGTGGATGCAGGTTCACGATCCTCCCGCTAGGGTGAACAACAGTTCACGATCCCAAGCAGAGGTGAACAACCATCCCAATCCACAGAAAATCAAACCATAGGCCCTCGGCCCTTTTTTTAGATTAACAGGAAACCTCAGATTCAATTTAAAATTACATAAATCAAATCATGTCACCAACCCAAATTAAGACTCATGAACTTTCACTAAGATGAATTATTGCACATAAACAAATGCATAAAATAAAACACAACCGTTTTACCCTAATTATTTTACAATTACCGTTTACTCTGCAGAACTAGTTTAAACTAGATACTTTAATACTAAACCTGATTCAATAGATAAGGAATTAGTATATGTGCCATACATCATTGGAAAGATCTACGAGTCTGTTTCCCAACGCAACAAATGGTTCGTAATTCGGAGTTTCCTACAGAAAATTATGGCCGTTTTACTACAGGTTGTTAAAACAGCCGCGAGAACCTACTGGACGGAAATCATCAATGTTTCTGGATTTTTCTTGCAATACCTCGAGTTCCGATTGGTCCCAAACCAATTCCATTCAACTATAGATACCCTAAACTAAATTTTAGACTACAATTATAAATTTTTACGCGAAGATTCCAAGCCCTTGTAAGCCACCGAAATCTTCACAGATTGGAAACCAGATAACAGAATGGATTCTGCTTTTAACTTCAAATTGTGAATTGATCGTCTTCATGCAATTCCATGTCATTCTTACCCCAATAACCTCTTTGTAAACCTCTTATCAAACTAACAATTTCACAAAGTTTTACAACTAATTGCTCTTTCTATATAACCATCAGACAGGAGCCATATTTTAGTGCAAATTATACTCTCTGACACCCATTTCCTACCTTTTTCTGCTAATAAAACCACTCCTCAGAATGAACCTAAATCTATCTACACTTGCCAAATCAGAACCTAACATCAGAGCCTAAATTAAAAATTTTAGGCCAAATTAAAATCAGAACCTAAATTACATCTTACATGCCAAATCAGAATCTAAACATATTGAAAATCATTAATACCTATTTGAAATACTTAGCACTCCAATCAGGACCACTCACTACATATTCTTAATCAATTTACCATGACATGATCATTAAAAGATCCTAAACGAATTACGCCTAACAGGCATGCTTCATTACCAACTAGATCTAACAAAGTTGGTTACGAGATTCTTTGACAACTTAGCTTCTTAAAACAATATACTAACCAAACTGCAATTTACAGCAATAGAAACAAAAACAATAGTAATCAACAATAACCCAATAGAACCCAATAGTAACCCAATAGAAACCAACAATAACCAAACAGTAACCCAACAGAAACCCAATAGAAACCAACAGTAACCAAACAGTAACCCAACAGAACCCAACAGAAACCAACAGTAACCTAACAGGAATCGATCAAAAGTTCTATCGAAACCCCAACAGTTATGATTGAGCAAACAGAAATCAGAATACTAATCAATAGGAATTTATCAAAACAGTAATCAATCAACATAACTCATGCTCAACCTTTATCATGCTCAAACCACAGAAATCGATCGACAAACTGAAATAAAGAAGAAAACAAAAACAAAGATCGATCAACCAGAGGAAAACATGCTACTTACCTGCGATAACGAAATCCACACGCCCAAACCCTCGTTTTCTCTTCTTCCCCTCTTCTTCTTCTCCTTTCCTCTTCTTCTTCTTCCCCCACGTTTTCTTCTTCTCTCTTCTCTTCCTCTCTTTTCTCTCTTCTTTCTTCTTTCTCCTCTGCGTCTACTCCTCACGGATGAACCAAAACCCCCTTGCTTCCCGTCTTCTTTTTCCCCCTTTCCTTCCACGATTCCTCCTTTCTCCACTTTTTTTTTTTTTTTTTCGTTTCTTTCCTCCCTTCTAACCCTAACGAACCCCCTTAGATGAAAGAACCTACGGGTTCTTTCATCTAACAAACATTTATCTCTTTTTTCTTTTTTTTTTCCATTAAGCCCTTGAACCATTGAACCGGGTCAATATACTGAACCAAACCCCTTTAACCCACTAACCTAACCAAACCCTTTAAACCGTTTCAATAAACAAGTGACTGATTTAATTGACTTTTAATCCTCCATTTGCTCTTATTTAATATATTTAATCTTCATTAAAATTTTCTTAAATTCCAGGGTTTTACAGTTACTGCTGAGACCACAACTACCACTAGTATCATTCGCTGCAACTACAGTGCATAACAATCTAATTGTTAACGGAAACAGTTACCACTAGCAACATAGTTCACCATAAAAAAAGGGGCAGCTTTTGACACTACTACTATTGCTTCCAACCAAAAAGTGAACAAGGATGTATTATAAGTATGAGTCACTTTTATGTCCTTTTGAAAGGGAACTTTCTTCTCTTATCCATTATGTATATACAGACATGAATCCAGGGATGTGTCTAATCATCAAATGTTGTAATTGCTAGGTTCCAGGAAGTGGGAGATTTGGCCCAAAATATCATCTAATTAATACTAATACTACTAAAAATGCCCGAACTATCATAAGTGTTTTTTTAAATATTAAATACCCAAAGTATCCTTATTTGAAGAGGGAGCTTTAGTATTCGGTTCTATTAGGATTAGAAATCAAACCAAATTTCTGAAATTCCTGTACCTACTCAGAGTCCTTAATCAATTGATAAAACAACTTTTTTTTTTAAATTTTAAATAAATAAAAGGATAAATCTCTCAAATTCATCACTTTTTTTTTTATTAAAGTTAACAAGAAATAAGGGATAAATCTCTAAAAACTTGTCATGTTTAATCACAAATTCTCTTAAGTTGTCCTAATTCTATAATTCTTTTATAATATAAGATTCCTTTAATTTTAATTTGCTGATCGAAAAACTAAAAAATTCTAAATTTTTAACACACCGAACTACAAGTCTATTAAATTTTTATATGGATTTGCACAAATAATTCTGATTTTAAGACTTAAATGATATCATAAAAAGGTTCTTGTACTTTTAAGATAATCCCAAAAATAGAATGTCTTTTAATTGTAAAAATAATATATTGGATTGGGCTGAAGATAAACTGCTGAAATTCCAGATTCTAAGCAACTCCTAATGCTCATTACTTTACAACAGTGGCGAGAGTATGAACGTCTTTATTTTCATTGTGATTCCCCCAACATGGTGTGGAAGTTTACTTGGGAAAAGATGGCTTTAAGAGGAGAATTGGTAACTGGGATCAAGTAATATCTTGGGTGTCAAATGTGTTCAAAGCCCCTAATCAGGTTATGGTACGACAAAGATTGGCTTCACTGCTATTGTCTATCATGTTTGGGCTGCAAGGAAAAAGAGGTTTTTTCAGCAAAGATCTAGGTCATTCAAGGTATATGGGTCATTCAAGGAAGTCATATACCAAATATGGGTAGATGTTAGAATTAAATTCTCTTCACTTGGGTGATGAATCTGAGATTCTTAGTATCACAGTCTGGGCAATTTGTGAGCTGCAAAGACGCTCAAGTCCTGGTTGCTTTTGTTTATGCTGATCCTACGTAGTAGTATGGGGTCTTGTGGCTGGATCATAATTGCTGGATTACTCTCTTCCTTGTAGCAACTCGTCATGGGTGTAGCTGGCACCTTAGTGGCCTATTGTAAGTGAGCCCACCATGTACATTAAATACATCTCATGCGAAAATTTTCCAAAATAATAATATTAATAATAAATTTGTTAAAAAAAATAATCTTTTGATTTAATAAAGGACCTTCAGCCAGTTTAGGGCCTGCTGAAGCAGTGTCTCAACTCTCAAGGGGTAGACTAGCAACAGGCCAGTCTTGAAGTGTAAAGCATTTTCCACAATTACCAGTATATTTATCTATACTGAGGTTAAGTAGTACAATAATGTAGTACTAGATATATAATAGTTACTATGTGTTTAGAATTTGATAGTTAAGTATGTATTAAAGATATAGGAAGCTTCTGTTTAGAAAAGAAGAAATATCTGTTAAATAGAACTGAAAATGGCTGTGGCATGGACACGGGCTCTAAGACATTGTTTGAAACCTATACGTACTGGCCAATAAATATTGAAATTGGTGCAGAAATTTCTGATATCTGGTTGTGATGTAATGAGCAAAAGATAAAAAGGAAATAGGAAGCTCATTGTACCAGCAGGTGCTGGTACGTGTAGGTTTGGGCTAGCTGGTTTAACTAGGTCCAGGCTGGTATGAACTGGTACATACCAGTTGTCTTGTTCTGGAGATTGTTGAAAAGAAAGGCCAAAAAAAGGGAAATTTTGTTCTCCGGGTTTCCATCTCTCGTGGGCCCTTGTTTTTTATTTTTCCCCTTTCCTTTAATATTATCCCACTATTCATAAAAAAAAAAAGGGAAATTTTGTATTCTGTCAGGGGCAGGGAAAGACGGAGAGGGAAGAAGAGAGGGGAAAGAGAGATTTTTCTAGTCTGGATCGAAAGGAAGGAACGTACTTATGCTGTTGGATCTTCCTCGTCTTTCTCTTTTTTTAATCTCCTGTTCTCTTTATTTTCTCTTCTTTTTTCTTCTTATTTTCCTCTTCTCTGCAGAATGTGAAGGCCTTTTTGGGAAGATTAATGATACTTCATTTCTCCAGAAAAATTATTCATGGGCAGTGTAGATTTTAATTACATCAGATCTGCCCCAGACCCATGCAGTGGCGGGAACCTCATGCACTAGGCTAACCCTTTTGTTATTTGAATATTGTCTAGGTTATCCTTCTCTCTTTTGTTTTTTCTTTTTCATGTGCACCTTTTTACTGTTTTTTATAATTTTCTTTCTTTTTCCTTTTTTCTATTTTATCTGTTAAACCACTTCACTACAAAATGCCTTCTGCTAGTTGTTGAATCATCGTCTTATCCAGTAATTATTTTCATTAATTAATCTTTGGTTTTAAAGCACAAATGATCTTTAGGGTCATCTGGCTGTTGCTTGGACACTTTAACCATTGGATTACTAATAAAACATTAACCATTGTTATAGCTTGTTATTGCCTAAAATTGATTTAAAAGGTCATGGGCGGGTTATGCCTCATTAGACCTTCCTACCACCAGGGTCCTGAGTTTTGTAAGATGACGGGAATGGAGGAGCTTTTATTAGCAATTTCTTTCAATCTAATGGAGGTATTAGATTGCTAACTATTTTTTGTTCTTTACTCTTCCGCCATGTGGAACATATTATCTTCCACTCAGGGAAGCTGGTGAAGTTTCAGTTTGAAATTGATGAAATTTCAATGTCACTACAACTTTTCTAGTTAAATTTCACATAAAATTGTTAAGCAGTAAATTGTTTAAATTTGTCTTTAACCAGATATGGGACTGTGGAATGTTGAGAAATGGTTTTCTAATTTCGACTGCATTTAAATCGTATTAGAGAAAGGATGGGGTTAAAAAGAGAATTCACACATACATGCATATGGATATCTATCTTCAAAATTATGCATCTTATTGTATTTTTTGAACTGCTTGGTCTTATGGAAATAAATATCTCACAATAAGAGATAAATTTTGGTTCACAATTTCTGTTCAGTTTCAAACTGATAACTTCCTATTGCTTTTCATATGGGGCTGTTGTTCTGTCAGTTTCTAAATACTTGAACATTATATTTTAACTGATAAACACTGGTGGGCATGATAGATAAAGTCATAATTAACTATCTGTGCAAATTTCGAAGTGTAATTTTTTACGAATATCTTTGTTATCTTCAAATGGGTATAGATTTTGATAGTAGAAAAGGATGAATATAGTAGTGAAATAGTTCCAGTATTCTTCGGACTGTATATTTCATTTTTCTGTATTGTTGAGCATACTTGTAGTAGTAATTTTTCTAGTAATAAGTCAAAGAAACTACAAGTACAGTCATTCTCAGTTTTTTGGGGTTTTGGTTTGGTATTCTTGCCCACCATCATTGAGCATAAATGTAGCATATGTGCCAATTCTTTTGTCATTACATCTAAATAAAATCCAATTATTTGTTTTGATTTCTTAACCTTTTTCCTTCTTTTTTATTGGCAGTCAAGGCAAAAGGCACTTGCAGATTTACAACAGATGCAAGCTGTACATGTAAGAAAAATTTCCTTTTCATATTGTGCAATCTGCATCAGTTTAGATTTTTACAATGGAAATAGCAGTCACTAAAAGAATATAGTCAAAATTTGTGGTCGATGTGTCATATGGTAGGCATTTACCTTATTCTTTCTTTATGTCCAAAATCCTTCTGTGTGCATAAGAACTTGCAGTTTAGCATTTTATTTGCAAGTTCACTTGATTTCTCCATTGTTATATGGAATCTTGACAGAAGTTCCATATTAAGTTAGAGTTGAAGTGCACATTTCTGATTGCACATTGGTGAGGCTATTCTCATCTATTCTGCATGATAATGAAATTTTGGTTTATGTTTACTCTATATAAGTTAGCTAAAATTTCATTGCAAAGGGGATTCTGGGAATATGAATAACTGCTTAGAGATGATTTACATGGCTTATGTTTACCAGAGCCTTGAATCCAGCCACTTGACAGCTGTACTGAGGCTTTTCTTATCAGTTACTTAACCTAATAACCATTTCTATGTGGATCAATTCTATGGATCTGTCTTTATTTATTTGATGACCTACAGTTTCATGTGTGAGAGGTCCATCAAAAAGTTTTAGCCAGTTACATGTCAGAAAATTAATTCTTTCTGTTTTAATTTCCCTTTATTTTGGTTGAGATAAGGCAAGGTGGATGCCATTTCCCTCCATTTGAAGTTTTGGCCTTGCTGAACAAATCTAATAGTGATTTGTTTTGCTAATTTACACGAAGTATTGATGATTGCAGATTGAAAAGTTGAGTGACAAACAGTGCCAACCTGAGTCGCAGCTTAAGTTCATCATAGAGGCCTGGCTGCAGGTAAAATTTAGGTTCTGTATTGTGCATCGGTGTATCGCATTAATTTCTCATCTGACAATGCGTGCTGGTTTGCAGATTGTTGAATGTAGGCGAGTTTTGAAATGGACCTATGCCTATGGATATTACCTACCTGAGCATGAACATGCAAAGAGACAATTCTTTGAGTACCTGCAAGGTTCCCTACACAGCAACTCCGTCCTTTCACCACACACCCCAGCAACTCTCATCTTCCCCCACCCCAAACGCCCACCCACCACAGAGATGCCTTGAAATCAAGATTAAGTCCTTTGTTTGGTATTTTCTCCAATTTCAGATTGATCTTTTTCTGTGTTTACTGCAGGTGAGGCTGAGTCTGGGCTGGAACGGCTTCACCAATGTGCAGAGAAGGAACTACAGGTGTACCTCAATGCAGATGGCCCCTCAAAAGAATTTAATGAGTTCCGTACAAAGCTAGCTGGGTTGACCAGGTATTATCTCCCTAGAGAGATTGCAGATTCCTACTATATTATGGGTGATTGATGCACACCTTAACATCTTAATTATGAGACTTTCAAACTGATTTTTTGTTCCCCATCAAACTACTCTTGCTACCAATTACATGGTGTATAGGAGTGGAATCAGAATATTTCTTTAGTAAGGGGCTTACCTTCTATTTACTTTCTCTTATTAGGATCTTCCCTTTATTTTTCAGATGATAACTTCTTAGGAGATGTGCACTCTTTTCTCCACTTTGCTATCCTGTTGGTGGCTGTGCAGTACTTTATTATTTATTTCAGGATGTTCTCATGTTTTTTGTTGAAAATACCACAAAGCACATAAATTTTATAAACCTTTTAAACTTATGGAATGGCTTAATGATGAAACCTGGCAACTTCTTTTGGGATACTTCTTGTTTGGAAGAACTAGATTGTTACGTGTTTTTTTGTTGAAAATACAACAAAGCACATTAATTTTATAAACCTTTTAAACTTGTGGAATGGTTTAATGATGAAACCTGGCAACTTCTTTTGGGATACTTCTTATTTGGAAGAATTAAATTGTTCAGGCGATTGTACTATCAATTTTTTTTTTCTAATTTCTTTTTGGTGCTTGAAAATATGTAGAATGCTCTAGTTAGGAATTGGAAATTATGAGTGATAGGTGACAGGTGGGCTGTCTTATAGACCGTTGACATATGAATAGTTTTGAATGTGATTTATTATTTTTCTTCAATTACATCTTTCATATTTTGTCTCAATAAAAAATGTACAGTTCTATTTTAATTAAAATTTCCTATTTTGTGTTAATTCATACTTATAAGATGTTTAAGTACCTTCATCCCCCCGTCCCTCTCTCCTTTTTTTTTTCTTTTCTTTTTCCCTTTTGGTGTGTAGATCTTTTCATTCCCTGGTAAGCCTTAAAACTAAGATGTTGGATATTGGATTTTTTTTTATTATAACTGGACAATCTCTGAACAGTAGAAATCACAATTTGTTTACTTTGCCATTTGTAATTAGTCTTTCCTGAAATTGATTTATTTAAACATTGACAGCGTGACTAGAAATTAT
Source organism: Buxus sempervirens (assembly GCA_947561395.2). NCBI lineage: Eukaryota > Viridiplantae > Streptophyta > Magnoliopsida > Buxales > Buxaceae > Buxus > Buxus sempervirens. The sequence goes on from OX387192.1 coordinate 11,166,747, forward strand.
TTTGAGAACCTTGTCCGGGCACTGGAGAATGGTCTGTCAGATGTGGATTCCCACGGTGCATGCAGCAGGGCAGCAAGTTCAAAGAGCTTGGGAGGGAGTAGCAAGGGAAGAGGTGGCAGAGGCAAGGGTACAACCTCCCGATCTGGTGGTTCAACTAGAAACCTGGATGACTCAGGCCGCTGGTCTTGCGAGTACTGCACTTATGCTAATGTCAGGTCAGCCACCATTTGCCAAATGTGCCAACAGCACCGGTAATATCTGTCCTTAAATCTCCATGTTCTGCACGTAAGAATTCATCAAAGATGGAGACTCCAGAATCACCTCCTTTTACTCCAGGAGCAGTCGGTGGAAGCGGGTATTTCTTTGTGAGAAATGACCTGAGTCTAAATGCAAACTGGATAACCCACCTTTACACCCCTTTGGTTATGTGAAGGGGAACACCCTAATACGATATCCTAATCGCAAGTCTGTGTATATAGATTTCAAAATTATAGCTCTATAAAAAGTGCCTGAAACATTTTGTGATAATTCTGAAGGCAGGATGCTAAATACTAATGTAAGCATTTCATTAGCTACTTGTCTTTAACCTCCTGAAATGTTCAGTTGTAAAGTAAAGTAAACATCTTCTTTGCCAGTAACAATTGCATTTCTCGTGCAGAATTCAATGAATGGTTTGTAGTCATATATCTCGTAGGCTTGGTTTTGAAGGTACGAGATCATTGTCTATGTTTTGACCATTTGCATTGCTTTCATTTTATCTTTAAGCTGGTGTGACCATGTTTTTAGGTTGCGTTTTGCTTAGTTAAGCACTTCAATTCAACTTATGATTTATTAAATTATTTTTTTGGGGAAAATTAATTTCTAGTGATACTTTTAAACATAATTAAGATTCAGTCAGTAAATTTTGACTTTTAACTTTTAGTGAACCTTTATCAACATAATTAATTTTTAATGTTATTTTGTTGCCATAGATCAATTCTTCCAAAAATGCCCTTATACAACTCACTTCTAGGATTTATACAAGCAATAAAATAATTTGTTTTGACTTGTACCTTGAGTGAGTGAGTTGTACAAGCCATTTGGATAAGTGATGTAAGGGCATTCTTAAAATGGGCATTCTTAGAATAGTTGATTTGTAAGAGTAAAAAGTCATTAAAAATTAATTATTTTGATAAAGGTTCATTAAAAGTTAAATTTCAAAACTTTGTTGATTGAATTTTAATTATTTTGAAAAAAATCACTAAAAAATAATTTCCCTTTTTTAATCTCATATGCCTCAGCAAAAAATCTCCTCCTACTGGTGAGACTGTATATTAAGTATATTTTTGTGCCGTGTGGAAACGTCTATTTTGATAGCATGATCTGAACTTGGTATGATACAAAATATCACTGGTGTTGGTTGAAATGAGGGGGATTTTGACACCCCCACGGTCTGACGCACTTCTTATTGGGCTTTCAACCTGACAATAACATATAAATATTTGATGAAATTATAGTATGTAATTAAATGTTACTGTAAAGAGATATTACTTGAGGAGTTTGGACATTTTGTGGGAAACTAAATTCTCATAATAGAAGACCCCTGAAGATAGGGTCTGAAATGCATCATTCATCGTCATCATATTAAAAGGTCTTTCCTTCCAAGCAGATTTAGCAACACAAATCTTGTTTTTACAATTGGTTCTATCAAAAATTATATCTTTAGTTAATTTAAACTTTTGTTAGTCTTGTTTTATTAATTTTGTCTTTTTGGGTCTTCCTCCTGATCTTTTACGCCATTTAATATGCATCCTCCGGCACCTTACATATGTAGGCCTCTGCTTTATATGCCTAAATCAACTTCCACTCATTTCATCCCATAGCCTTAACCACTTTCTAAAGTCTTCAGTTATTTTTTCTTATGAAAAAAATTCGCTACAAGTCGATCTTAACATATTTATCTCAGCAACACTTGTTTTTTGAACGTGTTGATTCTTTTTTGTCTAACATTCTACATCGTATAACATAGATGATCTAATTGTTATCTTATAAAATTTACCCTTTAATACAAACTAATTTTGTATTAAAAAAGGGAAAACAGAAAACTTTTTAAACTTTTAAATATGAGTCAAAATTTGTTAAATTAACTGTATAATGGTTTTTTAAGGTAAAAACTTAGTTAAAATATTTTTGGGAAAATTACAATTACACCCCTTGAGTTTTGTTACTAGACCGAAATTTATAAAAAGCCAAAGAGCTCCCTTGAAATTTGTATAAATGGCAAAATAACCTCCCTTCCATTAGTTATCACGATAACACTCTTAAAAGCCTTGTTAAAAAGGCAAAACTACCGAAGATACTTATGAGATTTGAACACATTTAATCTCGTTCCCATATTAAAAGGCTATATTTTCCCGCTCCATAAGTAGGTCTCTTTATTAACCACACTAAATGTATGCTAAATCAAAATTAAAGCTGTTTCTTCCTTTCTGTTTATTACATTTGTTTATGTGCATGAAAATGGCTACACTGCAAGCTTAGCTGTTCTAGCCATGCTTGTTAACCTAGCTCCAAATGGTGGTTTGGATAAAAGCACTAACTTGCAGTCATGTCATGGGCAACAGAGGGGTTAGTTTGGGTAAGCTAATTACTATTGTACCTCGTCTTATTTCCACTTAGATTTCACATTTTTTTTTTGGTAGGCCACTTAGATTTCACAGACATAAAGTTCAGGTATTCGGCATAATTAATGGACCAAAAGGACAGAGTACGGATGCCCTGTTCTCCTGATTTATTTGTTGAAGATCACACCAATGGTCATAAACCTTGCTTTGAGGCTGAATCTGGTTCAGTTTGACTGAGGTCTAAAAGAATGACCAAGTCTTCTTTTTTAGGTCCAAAGAGTTAAGCACAAACTAATATAACAAAACAAGATTACTCTGTTTTCTTCAAAATTTTCTGTTCGTCCAACCCCTTGCAGTTAGGGTTTAACTTTTCAAGCTACAATTGAATCATGTGTAGAACACCATTCCTACTAAAAGCTTAAGTTTATAATAGGGGTGGATTTTATATATTTAATTATATTTCTTAACACTCCCCCTCACGTGTGGGTCGGACTCAAACCCATTTTAGGGAGGCCCTACACGTGGAATATTTTTTCTCAACAAATGGAGTGGAGGTTTAAACCCATAACCTTGGCATTAGCCTAGCTTTGATACCATGAAGAGTTCCTACTAAAAGCTTAAGCTTATTATAGAGGTGAGGTGAATTTTATATATTTAATTATATTCCTAGCATCATGTTGTTTACTTCGGCAAATGCTAATTTCAAGTAGGGGATATGGGCTTTAATCAATTGGCTTCACGATTGCTCCCACCATGGACGTTTTTCTTTGAATTTTGCACAATAAAACAATGATAATTGATGCCTAGAATGGGTGTTTCTACACATTGGTGCAAATCAAGGGTGGTGTTTGGCATTCTCCAAATGTCGGGGGCCTAGGTGCATAAGTGACAAACATCAGGGGGTGTAAATTTAATTTTCCCAATACTTTTAAAACAAAGTCTGCAAACAATAAAGAACAATTATAATAAATAAAGATATGAAATATTAATGAAACAAGCCAACATATGGAATTGAATATATTCAAATATAAGGTGTTCAAGAGTAAAAATCATTTGTAACAGGATTGTAATATACAAGATCTGTGATGAGAAAATTTCCTTACGCATGTTCAACTTCATTTAGGTGCATTCTGGAAATATTTCCTTAAAAATTGGACCTCCTAATTGTCTATCTAGGTACCCAATAAAGGCCCCAAAAATAGCCTGTAAGTCTAAACTACTGCTCCCAAATAAGGATATTTCATACCATCATGGTATGAACGAGGATGTGAGCTCATCATCGAGACCAATCCTACAACTAAAATGAAATAAAATTGAAGATACTAAAATGAAACAATTATTTTAAATAAATACTAATACTACTAGGAAATATTAATACCCAAAATGAAATAAATTTGAAGATACCTTTTTCCTCGAACATCTCAAATACCCGGTAGTGATTTAAGTTTCTAGCGCAGTCATCCCATGTAGTTTTATTGAATTGTATAAAAATAATTGATGTTCTAACCACAATGCGATGATTTAATTTTCATAGAGATGAAAACTACTTTTGGGTTTAATAGGACTATTTTGAACTCAAAAGGAAAGGATTTGCAAAATAGGAGTTTGGTACATTTGCATTCCTCTTCCAAGTTCCAACTCTTATACAATCTAAGAGTCTTTTTTTTAATCTCTTTTTCTCTATTTTCTGATTGACCAAAGAAAAAAGAAAGAAAGAAAGAGGTGAAAGAATAAAATGGAGAAAAAAAGGCAAAACCAAAGATATTACACACTCAAATAAATAGATTGAGCCTTCTAATGAGTATTTCCACTTGAGCAAATTGGAGCATATTCTAAATTGAGGAAGTTGTGAAGCCCTTAGCGGCACAAATTGTTGAGTTGTATAGAGCCTGATCATACTGGACATCAAGTCACAGCTGTCGCGGGTCGAGCTGTGATTGGGTTATATTTCCCTTGTATTGTTTATCCTTGTAGGCTTCTACCATTCAGAAATATAGTGAAATAGAACCAGCGGCTATGGACGTAGCCCTATTCTGGGGTGAGTTACGTAAAATCTCTCTATCTTTTTTCTTGTTTGATTCTTTCTGTCGTTTTCTTTGCTTCTCACGATCTCTAAGAATTAGGTCAGATTCCTAACACAAACCAATTGCCTTAGGTTCTCAATGCCATCACCGATTTCAGTTGGTAAATGCCAACTCCCCTTTTTTGACTCCTGCAATTAAAATAAATATTCATCCTAAAAATTATGTAGGAGATGGGGATGAAAAAAGCAGAAAACAAACTAAAGAAACTACTCATCAACAAAGACGTTATGGGGGTGATTTAGATGTGAAAAGTTCAGTCACCTTTATGACAATTGAATATGGTGTAGGCATATGCAGGGTAGGTCCATGTCTGGAAATGGTCAGTCAAACCTGATAATATCAACACAAGTTTATGCTCTGTCCACGAATCAACTGATTCAATCAAATTATGTGTCTTGGCACTGTCCAAGCATTCCATTTTGGGTTTTTCTTAGGCTATTAATTACTGAATTGACATTTGAAAAGTTTTGTTCAAGATACTGGGCTAAGGTTAGAACTAGGGATTAAAGATAATTGTAATTTCATTTAACAGTAGTAGGAAACTTTCTTCTCTGTCATGAATGCAGGCGTAATGGCCAGCGGGCTGTAGCTCAATTGGTATGACCCATCACTTCACTATGCTTGAGGTTGGGAGTTCGAGTCAGGACATAAATTGAAATCGCTTGCAAAAGTAAAGCCTGACCTTGGGCCCAGTGGAAAGGACTACAGAAGGAGAAAAGGACCTCCTCTAGAAAGATAAAAGGGAAAATTACTAAAACGACCATCATTTACAAAGTTATTACATAAAAAGTCGTTGAAAAGTCTTTCCTCCAAAAACCACCAACTTTTTGAAATTATTTGCAAAGTGGTTCACGGATATAATTGTAGTAATCGTAGGATACCATCTCATTATTCAGGTTGGTCACACGAACATCTATAAGTATCCATCCAATGTCTAAAGAATATCCTACGAAGCAAGATTTGTATCCTCGATGCTAATAAGATATCCTCATTAACTTTGCGGATATAATTGTAGTAATCATAGGATACCATCTTATGTTTCGTGAATGTTCAACGACAAACTATTAGTATCCCTCGATTAATAGAATTATATTCCACGAATATAAATTGTATCCACTGATTCAAAGGATTGTATCCCATGACATAGATTAATCGAAATTTAAAGCCTTGATGAACTTTTCGATTTCAATAAAGTTCATCGATTAATCGGAAATATTAATGATCTATACACGTGGTAGCGATATACAGGTGATACCAGTATCACCTGTATACCAGTATCAACAACTTTCGATTAATCGCATACATCCCCATTAATCACAAGTAATTTGATTAATTGCACTTTCATCCTTTGACTCACCTAGTGGCACAATTTTCAATGAAGCATGGACCGTTGATTGTTAATATTTCCGATTAATCGATGATTTTATTGAAATCGAAATGTTCACCGAGGTTTTAAATTTTGATTAATCTATGTCATGGGATACAATCCTATGAATCAGTGGATACAATTTATATTCGTGGAATACAATTTTATTAATCGAGGGATACTAATAGTTTGTTGTTGAACAATCACTAAGCATAAAGATGGTATCCTACGATTACTACAATTATATCCGTGAACCACTTTGTAAATAGTTTCAAAAAGTTGGTGGTTTTTGGAAGAAAGACTTTTCAATGACTTTTTATGTAATAACTTTGTAAATGACGGTTGTTTTAGTAATTTTCCCAAGATAAAATTGAAGTTAGCAACCTCTAATCCTTTTAAATCCTTTACTGACCATATTCGGAAAATGAGATTAGCCCATCTGCATCACCCGTGTGTACATGAGTCTCACGTGAGTCACACGTACGCATGCACCCACACCTTCAAGAAGATTTGGCTCTGATATCAAATTATGCAAATTGGCCTAACTACACTAAAAGACTAGTTTATTAGGTAGGTTTGCCCAATCAACATATAAACACATAACTCAACCCTTCATTAACCAATGTAGGATGAGGGAACAACAGAGTCTCACTAGATTGTTCTTAACCAATTATCAAATGATGGAATAATCATTTTAACGTATCATATATCAATGATTGATAATTGGTTAAGAACAATCTAATGATAAGATAGTACATCCGGCAAGTATCCAAAGAATTGGTAGTTATAACAACGGTTATAAAAAATTCAGAAAACTAAAAAACTTTATTTTAACTAATGGATTTAAATTCTTTTGTGGATGAGCCCGTAAGGGTGCTCATTACGGGCTCATCCACATTGTTTCCTATGCAAATAAAAAACTTTATTTTAACAAATGGAGCCAAATATAGCTAGGAGTCTTCCAGCACGAACTGAATTTTGTAAACCAAGATTATACAAACCAAAGTGATGTGAATAAGAAAAATAGAAGAAATTTAAGTAATACCAAATTTAGAACCAAAAAAATCTGGAACGTAATAAATTATCTACTTTTTCCCCAGTTTAGACAATGAATAAGTTGTGAAAAACCAAACGAAATAGTTAAAGAACAAAACGGGTATGTGCTTACATAGAGAAAGAGCCTATGGATCAACATGACCATCAATAGTGTTGTAAGGCAAATCTTCATTTTCCATTCACAATCTCTTTGCCCCGAAAAACAACATTGTGTGTGCTTGCATAGACGAGCCTCCTGATCCCAAATACAACACAGGCATCCAACACATGACAGGTTCCATTTACACATGACAGGTTCCATTTATATTCACGTCTTCAGCACATATAACTTGAAGCATCTCCTTCCTTGACATCCCATATGAAGTTAGGTGGAACACAAAATTTGCTCCACTTGTATCAATATCCTCTTTACTACTGATTTCCCATAACAATAAGTGTTGGGATTGTGGAGCCTGAGTTGGTTTGCGAGCGGGGCGAACCGCGGGTCGAGCTGCGCTGTTAGCTCGCAGGGGGGGGGGGGGGGGGGGGGGGCCCTGCGTGGAGGGCGAGGGGCAGCGCCCCTGCGGCGGGTCCATTTTCTCTACCCTGCCCGTTAAGTCCTATTATAAATATGCAGTTTCCAGTTTCAGTTTTAGGTTTTCATAAGATTTTCTCAGGCTGTAAAAACTTCAAGTTTTTAATGCATTTCTGGTGCGCTCCGTGGATGTAGGCAAGATCGTCAAACCATGTAATTTATGTGTTCTTCTTTGCTTTACTTTGTCTTTCATATTTGTTTGCTTTACTTATTTTCTCTTGATTCATTGAATCCCAAGATCTGGGAACTCTTGGTGAGTTTAGATTGATCTACATAGGTATAGATTGGTTTATTCTTAACAATTGGTATCGGAGCTTTGGTTTTGTGACCATTGACACATAAGGTGTTTGACGAATTTTTTCTGTGGAAGTATTTCGTCTGTTGGCACAGAAGGTGTTTGACGAAATTCCTGTGAAAGTCTTTCGTCAGTATTTTTGGTTCCAGTGGGAGCGATGACTTCAGAGAAGGAATCAAGTAAAGGAATAGAAAAGTTTGATGGTTCAAACTTCGGGTATTGGAAGATGCAGATAGAGGATTACCTCTATATGAAAGATTTGTACCAACCTTTGGGTACGATGCCTGAGTATGAAGGAGGAAGAATGGGATGTGCTTGACAGAAAAGCACTTGACACCATAATGCTGACACTATCGAAGTCTGTTGCTTTTAATGTTAAGGCTGAGAAGACTACAGCCTCTTTTATGGCAACTCTCTCTAAAATGTATGAGCAGCCATCTGCAGCAAACAAGGTGCATTTGATAAAGAAGTTGTTCAATCTGAAGATGGATAAAGGTGCAAATTTCAGAGAACATTTGAATAAGTTCAATGAAATTGTCGACCAGTTAGCCACAGTTGACATTGAATTCAAGGATGAGATTCGAGCATTGTTGGTTCTCAGTCAGTTGCCTGAGAGCTGAAATGGCATGTTTATTGGGATCAGTAGCTCTGCTGGGAAGATAGCATTGCAGTTTGACTATGTGGTTAGTATGATCATGTCTGAAGACATTCGAAGGAAATCAGATGAGACTTCCACTTCACGATCTGTATTGAACATGGAGAGCAGAGGCAGAAACTCCAAGAAGGGTTCAGATCGTTCAGAGTGGGGAAAATACAAGTCCAACAATCACAGATTGAAGTCTCGATCCAGGAACATTGAATGTTGGAATTGTGGTAAGAAATGACACTTTAAAAATCAATGCAAAGCTCTAAAGAAAGAAAATGAAACAATGAAGAAACCTGAGGCAAATGTCGTTGCCGAAGACTCAGATGATGCCTTGATATGCTCTTTGGAGAGCAAGGTAGAGTCATGGGTGCTCGATTCTGGAGCATCTTTCCATGCTACCTCAAGTAGAGAACTCTTTGTGAGTTATGTACCTGGTAACCTGGGGAAGGTGTACCTTGGTGGTGACCAACCATGCGATGTGGTTGGCAAGGGAGATGTGCAGATTAAGTTGAACGGGTCTGTGTGGAAATTGAAGGATGTGAGACACATCCCTGACTTGAGGAAGAATCTGATCTCAGTGGGGCAGTTGGCAAATGAAGGTTATATCACAACCTTCAATGACGAAACCTGGAAGGTTTCCAGAGGTGTAATAATAGTTGAACGTGGAAAGAAGAATGGCACTCTTTACACGATGACAAATGCTTGTGGATCAATTGCAGTTGAAGATTGCAAGGAGGATCCAAACTTATGGCACCAGAGGCTCGGACATGTGAGTGAGAAAGGACTCAAGGTTATGCACTCCAAAGGAAAACTACCAGGGCTTCAGTCAGTCGATGTGGACTTGTGTGAGAGTTGCATTTTCAGAAAGCAGAGAAGGGTAACCTTCAAGAAAGATGGCAAACCAAGAATGCAGGAGAAACTTGAGCTTGTTCATACTGATGTTTGGGGGCCAGCTACTGTCTCATCCATTGGAGGTAAGTCTTATTTTGTGACTTTCATTGACGACCACTCTAGAAAGGTGTGGGTGTACTTCTTGAGACAGAAATCTAAGGTGTACGAGATGTTCAAGAAGTGGAAAGCCATGGTGGAGAATGAGACTGGTTTGAGAATTAAGAGGCTAAGATCCGACAATGGTGGTGAGTATGAAGACACCGGATTCAAGAAATTCTGCTACGAGAATGGAATCAGGTTAGAAAGGACATTGCCAGGAACTCCACAGCAGAATGGAGTTGCAGAACGAATGAACCGGACATTGACCGAGAGAGCCAGAAGCATGCGCATCCAGGCAGGATTGCCCAAGCAGTTTTGGGCAGAGGCAGTCAACACAGCAGCATACCTAATCAACCGAAATACCCAACGCATTATAACAAAATAAATACTTCCATTTTACGAACAAAGAGCATCAAAGATCATGCACTATAACAAACGAAGAGCATGCCCTCATCCTATGCCAGCGTAAAGGGCAATCCCTCTCTCTCGCTTGCTCTGTATGAGAGGACCAGAGCTGGAGCTACGGTTAGTGTTTTTGCGATGGACTATCTTGGTGATGGCGGAGGTCGCGAACTGGTGGCTAGGCACAGAAATGACTGGAAATGACGCCACCGGAAATTGTATTATGGGTAGATTTGAGGAAGGGGTTCTAGTATCAAATTAATTCCTTGCCCCATTTTGAGATTTCCACCAAATTTCCCTCCGTTTCAGGGTTGGAGAGGAGGAGGTCTTGGTCTTTACTGATTTCTACATAGCCCCAAAAAGTCCCTCTCCAAGAAGCATAAGAAATCTCCCACTTTAACATTTGTTCTTCGAATACAAATTTCCAGTCCAAATTTTTATTTTTAGGGAGTGTGAGTGGAGAGCCGTTGAAAGGAATTGGTTCAGAAAGTATTGATGAATGGTTCTAATGGGGTTTAAGTTGTATCGAACGGGAAACATGGATTGCAATTGTAGGAGCTGATGATTTGCGTAGGAAACAAATGGGGTAATTTTCGAAGTGGCAACTGGGTTTTAGAAATAAAAACTTGCAAACTTCTTCAACTCAATGTGGCTTTCAAAGAAATGGAAACTTAGGGAAGTAAATCACGCTTGGAAAGGTTCTCTACTGCATGATCTTTGATGAGTGTGGTTTCTCTGCTTGCCAATTGTGTTGTACCCAACCCGAAATACCCAACGCATTATAACAAACAAAGAGCATGACCTAATCCAGGGGATTCAAGCGGTTTAGGTAACCCCACCACCTACCTCCTTAAGTTACCGCCATGGATCCGTTCCTCACAGGCTTCCACTTTCCAAACAGGAAAGTTACAGATTCTCGATTGCTTCGATTGATCCATCCCTTCACAGCATAAAAAAAACTTAATAAATCTCAACCATTATCAAAGTCTTAAAGCTTGAAACCACCAAATCAAGACAACAACATCAGTTTCTTTACCAAATGCCACGATATCCACACCAATCACGAGAAAAATCAACCACCTCTCTCCACATTATACAAGAACGATCACCACTAGAGAAAGGGAGAAACGAATAATCTATTTGCGATTGCACAGAGAGGATGAGATAAAGATTAAAAAGGGAGAAATTAGGGTTTGTGAGGATGAACCTGACTGTATCTACAATCTTTTTTTTTTTTTTGGTAACGTCTGTATCTACACGCCATTGAGTCGGCCGCAAGCACAAGGAGTTATTTAGGGTTTTGATTGTTTGCATGATATATGATATGTAGTTTCTTTAAGGGATCTTCCACAACTTAATACGTCACAAATTCGTGCTCGTTTGTGCCATTTTTCTCAGAGCCCAGAAAACAACAAGAGCTTTTTTTTTTTGGAGTTCTCTTTTAACTTTAAAAAAAAGAACGAAGAAGAGACTCTGAATAGGGGTATTTTGGCCATTTAGAAAAGTGTTCTAACAGTGTTGGTGTAGAATGTAACAGCAAGGGTGGTAGGTGACGGTTTTTGAAACTACAGGGGTAGTAAGTGATCCGTTTTGAATTACAGGGGGTGTCCGTGACACTTTCCCAAACCTGAGGGGGTGTACGTGTAAATTTCCCTTATATAAATTGCATCCAGGTCTTGAGAACTAAGCTTTTGACATTGCATAATAGAGTCTCTCATGCATGGGAGACACATACTCAGTCAAATTTATAGATCCCCGAGAAACTTCAATAGTAAGCCTATAACCCATTCATCCAATATCCAATCAATAAAATGTTTCTTTAACTAAAAAACTTCCTTTTGTTTAAATTTTTGATGAACCGTTAGTGGTTGCTCACTTTTGGCTGCTCTTTTTGTGTCTCGGTGTCTCGGATTCACCCTTTTTTTTTTCTTTCTTTGGACTTAGAGAAACCATTTTTGTGTGAGCAGCCAATAAATAACATAATTTTATAAACACAGCTTGGTTCAGCAAAGGAACCATTTTTGTTGCATTCTTCACAAGTAAACGAACTCAAATATGCCATTTTGCACCATACCTACACTTTTTGCAACACATGTACCACAATCGTTGCTCAACATCAATTTCAGATACAGTTGCTTTGGCCTAACCACTTTTATACTAAAAACAATGATCCATGCTACTTAAATTTTAGGTGCCAATAATAAGAAGTCAAATTTGAATGACTTACCAATCAATTAACTTGTTGATGGGGACAAGTTTGAACTCATCAAATGAGTTAATTGGATTTAAGTATGTCTTTTGTTCTTGAACCTTAGTGATCCTGTTTAAATTGTCATTGCATTTGCAAAGAATGGATGCAAGATGAAATGCTTAATAATTACATGCATGATAAGAAATACATGGAGATATCCTTGGCATATAAGAATGCAAAGCTGTAGCCTCTGGGATGCATGGACTTATTCGTATTGTTGTTTAAGCCTTTAAGGTCGAGTTAGTAGGTGACAGACCTAGTTAATATAATAAAACAACACAATTAATATATTTACTTCATATTAAGGTCGAGTTGCAATGGAATTTCAGTAAACACCCCAAAATTGCACGATTTTTGATAAATCTTGAAGGAGAGAAATATTTTATTGGAATTTTCAATTCTTAGAATTGGGTTTGAGATCCTTAATCCATTTGAATGCAAAACCACAAAGGAAAAGGCCCAAATGCAATCTTTCCTCAAAGTCAAACTTTTCCTGTTGAATTTTGTTGACTTTTGACTCTAAAAAATGAAATATTTTTTAAGGCAAGATTTCAAGATAATTTTTCCCAGTAATCAAGTTCTTATCAATGTTATTGCATAAATGAATTTTTTGAGCCTTTAAATCTTGACAAATACCTTAGTATTAACATGTTGAATCTTTTAACCGGACCTGAAAAACCGGAATTTAGCCTTGAATTGGAAAGTTGACTTTTTATTCACTTGGAATTTGGGTTTGGAACTATTTTTAATGGATTCAAATGGTGGGGGGGGGGGGGGGGGTGTTTGCTTATTTACATGTAATATCTTAAGTAAATGGAGATTAAAAAAATACAAGGACATTTACTTAAATGATATTACATGTAAATAAGTATTGCCTGTGCAAGTAAGGGTCAATGCCATGCAGAAGCTGTGTAGAGAGTCATTTTTGCCCTAAACCAAAATTAAAGTTCGGATAAAAGCATTTTTATTTATAGCCAAAATTATATTTGTATCCGACCTGAGTTGTCGGATACTAATGTTTTGTTCCAAATTGGAAAACTCCGCGAGCTTTCACTTATTTACTTTTATACCTCTATCTGGGAGGTGGGAATTCCCCAAATTAGCCTCCGAAATTGGCCAAATTCCTCCAATCCATGCCTTAGGCTTGAGTTGGAAGGTTCTAGACACATTTTTGTGTCTACCCTTGGGACTTTATTGCCCTTGCACTTGCCTATAAATAGAGGGCCTCTCCTCTAGCAAATGGCGGTGAATTGAAGCTAGAAGAGCTCCAAGTGAAGAAGGGAACCCCTGCCTCTCTGATTTCGCAAACCAGGTAAGCCTCTCTCCCCTTTTTCTTTTCTTAAATTCTAGGGTTAGTCTAATCTTCTCCCTTTCTGTAGAATAAGGCCTTTTGGTGTTTGTAACCTCATACCTAACTCCAAGTACCTCAAACATCCTCTCTAGCCGTAAAACGTGAAAAGAAAGTTAGGGGAAAGGAGAACTGGAATGGATCCGTAGGATAGAACACTGTGTTATAATCTCTGATATGTGTCTTTTAATATTCTGTTTATGTTGTGTTCTTATTTTATTCTGAATCTGGAGGAATCCCATGGATCTATGCTGTTCATAGCATCAGATCCTCTTCTCCTCCTAGAGGTTTTGATTTTCCACACAACTACACCCACCTCACAATTTCCTTCTTTCCTTTGATTATTCTAGGCTAGGATTCTGGATCTACCATGATCAATATGGTAGATCTGAAATCAAAATCCTAAAAGTAATCTTTAGGGTTTCATGAAGTGATTTCAAAGCTGTTTTAATTTTGAGAGAGGATCTTATGGTTTAAACTCTCCCTTTTTGAGGTTTTTCTATCAACATGGGTAGATTTGGTTTCCATCTCTCAACTAATGAGAGATCTGGACCAGATCTGTACCCTAGATTGTTCAGGTTTATTCTTCAATATTTTGTCAAAAGATTTCAATCTGAGTCATGTTGATTTAAAATATTTCAATGATTTAACCTAGGGCTATTTTTCCAAGTTTTACTTTAGGTTTGTTTTATTTGATGTTCATCTTGATTTTTACTTAATCATGAAACCCTAGAGATGGCATATTCATATGAAAGGTCCAGAATTGATTGAGCCATTCATATAGAAAAAGCCATACATCTTTTTACTCTTTTTCTTTATTTATTTTGGTTTTTGTTAGCAAGCCTCTTTCAAAGCGTGAACAACACTTGGCAACCCCTTGTGTGGATGAATAGGGGTGCCTAACACCTTCCTCTATTCATAACCTAATCTCCTTACCCATCTTTGGATTTGATTTTAAAATAGAGTTACTTTTAACTTTGATTTATCTCTTTATTTTATTTGATCATTTTGGTGTCCATTCATACCTAAAAGGAATGGTGGCGACTCCTCCTTTGTCTTAATCCCGTGTGATGATAGGGAATCATTAAATTCATTTTCCATGTCTCACAATTTCATATTCATAAAAACAACACAATTAATATATTTACTTACTATTGTAAACCATGTCTCAAATACTCGTTGCAATAATATTGGGAATGTGTCAAGAATATTGTAAACATCCTTACATTCATTACTTGTGAATTAATTCCACCTAGAAAGGGTAAATGGCTTCAACCAATAAGGGAACATAGTAAAAAGGACAATCATATGACATGAAACATGTAGTGACATATAAATTAAACCATGTAATGCAATGAGACACACATCTTGTCAATGATAATTATATCATGCACATGCATGGGCAAAACTGTGGCTTTTGTAATGACAATTCTCATTGATAGGACATCAATCACTATAGCAAGAACATCTATTAAAAAAAATGCATTAGGAAAATACTACATAATAAATATAGTTATCTGTGAAGAAACAGTTAATTGGTTCGGCAAGTTTGCAAATTCAATAAAATTATATGTTTGCTGAAGACCATCCATTGTGCCATCAATTACTTTTTCAATGACGGTATGTGTATTGATAGTAAGTAGAAAATCACTTCGTACAATTTGGTGTTGTAGCAGTATTTGTTTTACAGTAGCATTAAAAATATAGTAAACATGATCCAAATTGAGCAAGCTATCGAGTTGGTCAATATCTCCACCAAATAATGTACTTGAATTCAAGTGCCCTGCAAATGAAGCATTGCATATGAGACACTCATAACATGTATAAAAAAAATACCAAAATAGTTAACATAAAACTTGTTCATCTGAGAATATAAGGCGATGGAAGTTAGTTGTCCCACTTCTAGATTGTCTTGAATGCCCTCTTTCAAGTAATCATAATTTCACTTTCCAATTGTACATGCAATTATGGATCTCTGAAAGCATTTTGTATACTCATGCCATAAACCCAATTAGGATATGGCTGAACTACAACATATAAAATTTCTGATTTGTGGATATGTTAATAAATAAATAAAAGCTCTATTTAGCAATGAATAAAAAAAAGATAAATAGTTCAAAGGCGGTGAAATTAACATACCACGAAAAAGGAGTCATACTATGTAGGAATATTATTTAAGCAACATGACTGATATGAGTACATATATCAATTTGAAGTAGCCATTTCAAGCAATTGATGGAACACAACATTCCTGGCGTAATAACTATCATGAGGGTCACCGGTCTTTGATTTTATTAATATTTTTATACCATAACCAGACTTTGATCTAGATGAAGCGATGCATAATTGGCCATGTGAGAAAACAGGTTGCATAAATAAATTCCAACTTTCTCCAATGTTTGGCCCTAAGCTTTATTTTATGTCATCGCAAAGCTCAATCGTTTAGGAAATTGCTTTCTTTTAAACATGAATGGAAACTTATCATTTTTATTCGGTTGAAGTGGAATCCATGGAAGGAATACTCTTTTCCTCGATGATATCCTGTTACAATCTTAGCATCAACAATGTGTTTTTGAAATTCTTGCATATCAATCGTACGTATCCCATTGCATAATCCTTAAAAAGAATTGATGTTTAGCAACAATATTATTGGACAATTTTTTAAGACTAATTCATGTGGTAGGAGCCCTTTTGGCGCTAGACCATTTAAAAATTCTTTTGGAAAATTGTAGCATGCATCATTAATTGCACTGTCGATGCTATAATACTTATATGGAACACCTAAAAATAGATCGATCATGCTATAATTATCGTTAGCGATACTATCATACTTTGAAGTGAGGATTGCTCAAGTTATCATAGAATCTGTGCTTTGACCCACTTGATCAATTCTTGGAAAATGGTATGAATCAATGCTAACTTCGAACGATATTCATCTTCATATGGTGTAATCATTAAAGCCAGAGCTAAATGTGGTCATCTTTAATGATGTGCTACATTCCATTGCCAACTCTTAATAAAAAATACACAATATTGGATCACAATATGCTCGAATATTTTGCACCAATTGTATCTTCTGAAGATGCGGTTCAAGTTTTTATGATACAAAACTTGCATTAGTTGCTTTATGCTTAGTTGCTTGTGGGACGATGGGTAAAACTTGACGAAAATCACTGCCAAAGACTATGACTTTTTCACTAAACAGTAAATTACAATCACATATGTCTTGTAGCATGACATTCAATGTGTTGACTGTTTGCCTGTTGACCATAGAAGCTCCATTCCATAGAATAAATTTCGCTCTTCATATAAAATGCAAGACTGCTTTTCTTCAATATGTTGTAGGTGCTTGAATCTTCAATATTGATAAGAATTTTAAAACGAGAATGTACAGTTCTTTTGCCTGGTAGAATTGATGATGTCCCTCCTAAGGTTGTCTTAGCAAGTACAATACCTCCATTTCAGTGAATGTTAGCAAGCAATACTCGATATAAGAAAGTCTTACTAGTTCCACCTGGACCATCGATGAAATATGCAACAGACTGACCATCTAAGACTTTTTATAGTATAATAATGTATGTATATTGTTGATCGACATTTAACTTGGCCACATCAATCAAATTAGTCCAATATTGGCACAGTTAATTCTTCAATAATTTCATTTGGCATATATTCTTACAAATCATTCTTATTGTTAACAGTTGGTAGATCATAATCATGAATTAATTTCGCCCATCAATTCAAGGAATGTTATTATATTGTTTATTATTTGACATATAATAGTATTTAGTTGTAATGCTAGAAGATGAAGAAAGTCTTCTAAC
Organism: Buxus sempervirens; assembly: GCA_947561395.2. Lineage (NCBI taxonomy): Eukaryota > Viridiplantae > Streptophyta > Magnoliopsida > Buxales > Buxaceae > Buxus > Buxus sempervirens. The sequence continues at coordinate 11,184,186 of OX387192.1, forward strand.
ATCAAAACAAAGAATTTTTGCTATAAAAGCCTTGGCTACTGAGTTCACCATAAACAAGAATAGTTGCAAATAAGTAGCGTAGCTCAAATGGCATCTGGACTAAAGATACTTGTAAGAGATGTTGTTCAGCACTATTATCTAATTCCAACAACCAATGCTTCTCTAAGACTTCACGAAATGTTTAGCAAATAGTGCCACTAATAGTTTGCAATGACTCAAATAAAGTTGATCCTTTAATGTGATTGAGTAGTAATCACAAATAATAAGATTCACCTTCTCTTACTCTAAAACCTATCATCTCTGTGCCATACATAATATTCCAAGAATTATCTGTATAAGTACAAGTAGGCACCAACATCAACTTGATTCATTTCAAAGAACTAGGTAAACATTGTTGTAGATGCACGGTCATTTAACCCATGATACAAAGATTTTCATTCTCACGAAATCCAACCACTTGCATGCTACGAAGATGAAATTGTAAATGTGTAACTGATGGATACATTTATTATGATCAAACTAATATATTTGCCACGTTGATTCAAGAGGTGAAACCCATCTTGCTACTTGTAGTTGAACATATCCAACATTCATATGACAACTGAACTTTGTCGAGAGATATGGATATTGTGAGGAATGACCCATCAGTTATCTAATCAACAACGCTGCGCTCTTACTTTATGGCCTGTATCTTGACATTTATAAATTGTATAAGAGTTGTGTCCTTGTGTGGTAATATTGGAGAACTGCATGGATAATAATTCTTGCACCAGCCCTTTTTTCCCCATACATACACATTATGGATATTCAATTCCCTTACGAATCGTGCATCATATGCTTGACAACAATTTTATATAAATGTAGATTATCTTCTCTATTGGGGAGTTCAGCAGAAACAAACTTATCATAATCTTCAGGTGAAAAAATTTTGTAATCAAATGCCAAAATAATTAAGAAATGAATGTGCGGCAATCCTCTTTTCTGAAATTCAATGACATATGTGTAAGCAACAACATTTTCAAAAATTTTCTTCAGAAGAATCTCATGTTCTAGTGCAACTTGTAAAACCCCGAATTTTTAGCTAATAAATAATAAATAAAAGAAAATATGAGTTAAGTCCTAGTTAAAATAAAAAGTGAAGATTTAGAGGATAATTAATTCAAATAAGTCATAAGTTTTAAATAAAGAAAGAATTTTAATGAAATTAGCCTAAAAGAGTAAAAAGGGTATTTTGGTAATTTTCAGAAAAGGGTAATTAATAAACAGATCATTAAATAATAACTAGAATTTGAAAATAGAAGGAAATAATTTATTTTGACAATTTAGAAATTAAAAGGAATTAATAAAAGCCTAAAAGTGGGAAAAAGGGTAATTAGGAGATTTCACGTCTTAATTTGGAGAAAATAAGGTTTTAGGTGATATTAAAGTTTAATTAAATATTATGCACGAAAATAGGTTAAAAATAGGAGTTTAGATGATAAGAGATTAAATTATTAATGTTTAAATAGAAAAATAAAAGGTGGAGAAAAAGTAGGAATTAATTAGAATGGGTTAGACTTTAATTAGACCATGGTTGGGTTAGCCCAAATTAAAGTAGTCTATTAGGGTTGGTTTAGGACTTCTAAAGCCTAATATAAATAGGAGATTAGGTTAGACAAGAGGGAATTTTCATGGGTTTATTATTGAGAGAAAAGAGGGAGAGAAAGGAAGAATGCTGCTCATGGACATGTCTGACCAGCCATCATCAAAACATGATCGTAGAAAATCCGTGCGGTGGATTGCCGTCAAATTTGGGGTTTTGTTCATGATTGATGGAACTACAATGTGTATGGTGGAGATGTGAATCAGAGAGCTCTAGCTTGGTGCGTTTGGAAGCAAAAGTAAGGTCCAAAATTAGAAGCTTCAATGGAAGAAGGATTTTAGCGTATAAGGCAAGTAGTAACCCTTGGAAAACGTGAGGAACTGCATGATTTTGTTTTATGGGATTTCATTTTGTTTGAATGGATTAGTCAGAACTGTATTTACATGGAATCAAAGTACTTATAGTTTCATGATTGGTATTCTTGATGGATTTGTTAAAATAATAAAGAAAACTTAGTTTGATTATGTAAATAAATGTACGAGGGTATTTAATTAACAAAAATTAATCTAGAAGGCTTTAGGAATGTTTTAGAATATTATTAGATTAATTTAGACCAAAGAAACATATAGCAAAAGCATAAAAATCCGAACTTTAAAAATCTGGAAAATTCTGTTAAAAATTGCATGAGCGCCTAGGATCGCTTCGCCCTGTAGAGGTCAGCGCTCTATGTAAAATTTTCAGATTTTGGAGATTTTGTAATACACATAAAAATCCAATAATTTTTCTGATTAGTTAAGCATGTTAGCATCTTTATAAGGACCTAATTAAGGTATAAAAATTATAAAATTAAATTGGAAAGATTAATCAATAAATTGAAGGTTATAATGAAAGGGTGTACATGAAAGGGGCTAAATGGTATGGGATATTGATAGAAATAATTCTACTGGAATTCCTAGTGTAAAAACATCTCCTAAACTTTTTTTTAGGTCGGTAGGACATGCTGGAGAAATAAAATACATAAAACCTAAATATAAACTATCTTAGGTGTTAAGACAGGAAATTTGATTCTAATAAAGGGATTAATAAGAAAAACTCTAAGTAAGAATTGATTTACCTTATTTAAACTTTCAATATGAATGTCGGTTTCTGGAATTGCATAAACTCTGTTTTCTATTGAATTTATGATACATGAGTTTTATTTTGAATATATTTGGGAAATTGCATATGTTATTCTGAAAAAGCCTTTAATTGAAATTGTAAGGATTGAATCATGGTTTTCCCATGGAATGGAATACTTGGGCATGGTTTGGTATGTGGTATGATGTTATTCACTTTACTGTTACGGTTGAGTGATACGGCTTCTGTGGTTGAGTTGATACTAACTTTTACGGCAAAGATGGGTAATCCTATGTGTAGAGATGTGTAATCCTTTAAGGGTAAAAGTGTGTATGCCTCCTACATTAGCGTGTCCTCCCGTATGTGGTTTTATCATGGTTTGTGTCAGTGGGCTTAACTGTATATGGATCCATAGTTTTGGCTAGTTAGCTAAGTGGTATTTAGTTTGGGTTGAGTTACTCCTATATGCGAGTGCGCTACCCTTGCAAGTTAGTTTGCTCTAGGAAGGTCCTATGTCTGGAGGGACACCCCGGTGCGCCGCTGGTGTAGACACCCCAAAATTGCACGATTTTTGATAAATCTTGAAGGAGAGAAATATTTTATTGGAATTTTCAATTCTTAGCATTGGATTTGAGATCCTTAACCCATTTGAATCCAAAACCGTAAAGGAAAGGCCCGAATTCAATCTTTTGTGTAAAGTCAAACTTTTTCCGGGTGAATTTTGTTGACTTTTGACCCCAGAAAATGAAATATTTTTTAAAGTAAGATTTCAAGATAATTTTTCCCGGTAATCAGGTTTTTAGCCATGTTATTGCATAAAAGAATTTTTTGAGATTTTAAATCTTGACAAATACCTTGGTTTTAATATGTTGAATCTTTTTACCAAACCTGAAAACCCGAAATTTAGCCTGGAACTGGAAAGTTGACTTTTTATTCACTTGGAATTTGGGTCTGGAACTATTTTTAATGGATTCAAATGGGAGGGGGGTGTTTGCTTATTTACATGTAATATCTTAAGTAAATGGAGATTAAAAAATACGAGGACATTTACTTAAATGATATTACATGTAAATAAATATTACTTGTGTTAAAATTCGGATAAAAGCTTCTTCTTTTTTTTATATCTGACAGATAATGTTGGATAAAAAAGATCTTTATTGTATGTCAGATAAAAAAGATCTTTATTGTATCCGACAGATAATGTCGGATACAAAGAGAATTGCTTGTATCTGAGCTGAGTTGTAAGATACAAGGTTTTTGCTTAAAATTAGGGTTTTCCGAGAGTTTTCACTTTTTACCATCATATCCTTCATTAAAGGAGTGGAAATCTCGAAAATAGCCTTAGGGTTTAGGTTGGTGGACTCTAGACATCATTTTGTGTCTAGCATCATGCAAACCCTAACCCTAGCCTTTGCCTATAAATAGAAGGCTCCTCCTCAAGAAAATAGCCAATAAGTTGGAGATTGAAGAGCTCCGAGTGAATAAAGGAACCGCTGCCGCATTGCTTCCAGACACCCAGGTAAGCCTAAACCCCTCTTTATTTTTCTGTTTTTACATTCTAGAGTTAGTTCTTTTCTTCTACCCTTCTGTTGAATAAGGCCTACTCTTTGTGTATGCAACCCCTTCCTCTACTCAAAGTACCTCAAGACTCCCCCTAGCCGTAAAATGTGAAGGCAGGATCTAGGGGAAACGAGACTGAGGATTGATCCTTAGTGTTAGAACCTTGTTGAAAAGCCTTTTGATTCTATGAAAACCGTTTCATATTCAAAGTACCCCAAGATTATCTCGAAGAACCGTTAAACGGGGAGAGAGAACTAAGGGAAACCAGAATGGAACGGAACCCTAGGTTGTTAGAACCCCATTTGATTGATATGAATTCATAAGCTGTTATGTTGTGATTGAAGAAATGATTTTTACACATACACACATATTGCACTTTTTTTTGTCGAAATCGGCTTGTATTTCGGATCTATTGCATTCATTGTGATAGATCTAAAATAAATAGCCCCAAGCAATTCTGGGACATTTCTCAATGATTTTCATTTATATTGCTCGCATTCCACACACCTTATCACTGTTTTGAGTTGATTTGCGTTAAAAGTGGCAAAACGGGACAGCAGCTGTACCCCAACTTCGGACACTCATAACTTCATCGTCCGGATGAATTTTGGAGTGATTCTAGAGCCGTGGGAAAGGTGAGGCTGCCTAGTTTATGCCTGAAAATTTTCATCAATATTTATGAAGTGGATTTTTGACACCACTCAATCGAAGTTGATAGGTCAGTTCAGATCTGATTGTAGAACCTATCACTTCGACTGAGCGCCAGGTGTTCGTTTTAAGTCCGATTCGAGTGATTTTTTTGTGTGTGTTTTCCATCGGAAGTATAATTTCAAATCCAGTTTGTTTCATAATTTTTTGATTCCATTTGTATTGTGGGTGACCGATTTACTAAGAACTGCTCAACAACACTTTTCTGAGTTAATCTGTGATATTCGGGGCCTGTTCGAGAGGTCACCCAAAGCACATCCGGATGAATTTTTGTATGAGGCTAGTTTCATTTGAAAGATGGCTTTACATACTTAATTCATGCCAAATTTCATGGATTTATATGAAGCCAATTTTTCTAAATGAATTTCCAAATTGCCCACTTGTCACTTTTAACTATCTCCAGCAGCAGATTTCAAAAGAGCATAACTCCTAGGATTTTAACTGAATTTAATTGAAAATTTGCATGAGTCTTCTATTTATCATAATCTTTCAAATGGATTTGGATTGATTCAATTTAAATTGGATTTGAATGATTTCAAGACAAATGGCACTATCTTTTACCGAATTTTCCGGATTTGACTCAACTCGTTTTTATGCAAGTTTTTCTTTGATTTCTATCTAATGGTGATATCCCAGAAATGATACTGACATAAAAGAGGATCTGGAATTCATTTTGATTTCTCATGTGAAAGTATCATACATTTGTTTAATCCTTTTTCAAGGTTTTTGATGATTTTAGCAAGCTTTCTTATTTTTTAGCATGAACAACACTTGGCAACCACCTTGTGTGGGTGAATGGGGGTGTCTAACTCCTTCCCCCGTTCATAATCTAATCCCCTTACCCATCTCTGGATTTTATTTTCAAGTAGAGTTATTTTTACTCTAGTATTTGCCTTTTAGCTCTTTTTGATGATTTTTGGTGTCCATTCACACCCTAAAATTTGAATGGTGACGACTCTCCCATTTTCATTAAGCCCGTGTGTTGACGGAGGGGAATCATCCCGGTGATTTTTACATGTCTCACAGCTGGTGATTCCTTGTACATGTGGATAAGCGACCATTTTCATGTATTGATTCTGGTGCTGCATGCTGGTGGTACATGCTAACTCTGTTGAGTTCGTGCGCAATAAGTCGGTGACTACGACTCTTGTCAATAGCTGCGCTGCATGGGGCTTGAGTATCATTAAGTAGCACTGCCCCTAAGCCGCACGGTGGTATAGCATTTTGTTGAGTGTCATCTCAAATACTTATCATCTTTGTGAGTCCTGCAATGGCACACGTTTTATCGCTTTTGTCAGTTTTACCCCGTTAACATCAAGTTATTGGTACTTATACATGCTCATCGGTTTTATCGCTTTATTTGTAATTGCCATAGATAACTTGGATTTCTCGTTTTATCGTCAATTAATCGCATACCTCATGACTATTTGCTTACATTAGACTGTTTCTAATTGCATGCACCTGCTACTTGCTGAGATGTAAATCTCACTCCGTTTTCCCCTATTTTTCAGGTTGTTTGGAGAGATTGCGAAGATGGGGTTTTAACTTGATGGGTAGAATTATAATTGGTATTAATGTCACATGTTGATTAGATAAACTTTATTGTAAACTGAATTGAATATATTAATTAAAGAATTGTTTTTATTGGCCACCAGAACTCTGATGTAATTAATTAGTTTTAAAATTATTGTGAATCTTAGTTTGTATCTGACCCTAGCTTCGTGGTAACATCTCGAGTTTGGTTGTTGAACCGAACTTGGGTTGTTACAGTAGCGAACTGGGTTCGGGTTGGGTGCCGGTTTGCACTGACCCGGGTTCGGGGCGTTACACAACTAGTTTAGCATAGAAGATCCTTGAAACTAAGTCAAGCCTATTTTATACTTCTTCATCTTCAGCTATTTCTCATTTTATTTCTACCCGTGCAAAATTACAAGTCATGGTTAAGAAGATATATGTCTTTCCAAATCGGTGCACCAAAGGCATTGCATCAAAGTAATGACGATGCAAATCTCAAGGACTATTGATAAATGGAGACAAAACAATTCTTTGGCCAACTTGACTACCACGAGATTCGCCCAATGGAATCAAGAAGTCCTTGATACAAGTCGGCATGAATTCTATCTTGGTTATTCCAATGGAAATCTAACCGTGAGCTTTCAATTTTAACGTACATATCAATAATATATTTGTAAGACATGGAAAATCAATTTAATGACTTCCTTATCTTCACATGGAATTGACAAAAATAAGGAGTCGCCACCATTCAGTTTTAGGTCTGAATGGACACCAAAATAATCAAATAAAATACAAAAGGCAAAACTAGAGTAAAAATAACTCTACTTTAAAATAAAAATAAAAAACCAGAGATGGGTAAGGAGATTAGGTTATAAATAGGGGAAGGTGTTAGGCACCTCTAGTCATCCACACAAGGTGGTTGCCAAGTATTGTTCATGCTAGAAAGAAAGCTTTGCAAGTGAAACCCGATCTGAAGTAAAGAAAAAGTATAAAAAAGATGTATGTTCTTCCATATGAATGATCCAATTGATTCTGGACCCTTCATATGAATACACCATATCTAAGGTTTCATGGTTGAATAAAAATTAAAATAATCATCAAAGAAAGTAAACAAAAAGTAAAACTTGAATAAACCAACTTGAGGTTAAATCATTGAAGTCTCGAAAATCCATGATAAAAGTTAGGATCATTTGAAAAATACCTTGAAGGAAAAGACTTGAACTATTTAGGGTACAAATCTGGGCCAGATCTCTTATTAGTTGAGAGATCTAAACCAGATTCACCCATGTTGATGAAAAACATCAAAAAGGAAGAGTTTAGACCATAGGATCCTCTCTCAAAGATTAAAAAACTTAAAAATTACTTCATGAAACCCTAGAGGTTACTTTAAGGCTTCTGATTTTAGATCTACCATATCAATCATGGTAGATCCAGAATCCTAGCCTAATAATAACCAAAAGAAAGAAAACAGTGAGGTGGGTGTAGTTATGTGGAAAATCAAAACTCTAGGAGGAAAAGGAGATATGATGGTATGAATAGCATAGATCCCTGATATTCCTCCAGATTCAAAAATAAACAATAACACAACATAAACAGAAGAGTAAAAGATACATATCAGAGATTATAACACATAGGGTTCTATTCTAAGGATCCATTCCAGTTCTGCTTTCCCCTAGTTCCCTCTTCACGTTTTACAGCTAGAGAGGATGCTTGAGGTACTTGGAGTTAGGTATGGGGTTACAAACACAAAGTAGGCCTTATTCTACAGAAAGGGAGAAGATCAAACTACCCTAGAATTTAAAAACAAAAAAGGAAAAGGGAGAGAGGCTTATCTGGGTTTGAGAATGTAGAGAGGCAGGGGTTCCCTTCTTCACTTGGAGCTCTTCTAGCTTCAATTCTCAGCCTTTTGCTTGATGTGAGACCCTCTATTTATAGGCAAACCTAGGGGCATGGTTGGTCACAAGGGTATGCCAAATTAGGGTTATAAAATCTTCCAACTCAGTTTTAAAACATGAGTTGGGGTAAATCTAACAAACCACGAAGGGTAAAAAGAGGAACTCGAATCTCCTAGAGAGAGGCAAGAGTGTAAATAAAACTCAGAAATCGAGTATTTGCGAAAAAGCACAAAATTGCACGTGACCGCATATCTATTGCGGTTTTGCTTAACCCGCATATACTATGCGGTCAAGTTTAAACATTCATATACTAAATACGGGCAACACAGGTTTGATTAATTTTTCAACCTTTTTTTACATGTTTCAAATCTCAATTAAATATTTTCTCATCTTCTAGTACAATTTGGGGTGTCTACAATATTGTTGTAATATTGCAACATGGATGTTTAGCACCAATAGAATTTCTTTTCTTGCATAAATAATTTTTTGTAAATAGATTAAAGATCATTAGAAGGGTGAACGTGCAGTACAAAATGTAGAGCTAGGTGGTTTTGTAACTGCCGGTTTTTGAACGAAGAGGCATATTTTTGACTGGTGAAACCCTGTAGTATTGAAACCCAAACAATGTAGGCAATGGGCATTATGGAGAAGTGGCACATAGTGTGAGACATGGAAAAAATCAATCTCATGACTTTCCGGTCATCACACGGGAAAACACATAAATCAAAATCTAAATCGGATTTAAATCGAGCAAGTGGTGCTCAGTCAAAGTGACAGGTTCAGCAATCTGGCCTGAACTGACCTGTCGACTTTGATCGAATGGTGTCAAAAAACCCCTCCATAAAAATTGATGAATTTTTACAGACACAAACTAGACAAGCTCACCTTTTACATGTCTTTGAAATCACCCCAAAAATTCATCCGGATGATGAAGTTATGGGTGTTCTAAGATCGAGTGCAGCTGCTGTCCAGATTTAGGCAAAATCAAGTCAAAACAGTGGGCAAGTGTGAGTGATCTGTGTAATCTGAATTAAAATCATTTGAAAAAATGTTGAAAAACCTTCATAAGGATATAGGGCACGAATTTGGCTCACCATTCTCTTTGATTGGATAGAATATACCAAAACCCCCAAAATGGAGCAAAAATGTCCAAAACAGAGAGATTAAACCGAGAGGTCTTCTACATCCAAGGAAAAACTTGCTTGTATTCTTTTGAAACCATTCAGAAATGTCCAAGAAATGTTTAGGGCCATTCATTTCAGATCTATCATAATGAATACGATAGATCCAAAATACAAGCCTATTTCGACAAAACAAGTGCGATGTGTGCATGTGCAAAAATCATCTCTTTAAATTAATCAACACATCATGACATATAGCATTAAAAAAATACATCAATCAAATGGGGTTCTATGACTAAGGCTCCATTCCCATTCTCATTTCCCCTAGTTCTCTCTTCACCTTTTACGCCTAGAAATAATCTTGAGGTACTTTGAGTAGGGAATGGGGTTTCACACAACAGTAGGTCATTAAGAGGATTCTAGAACTAAAGTTCCATTCCCATTCTCGTTTCCCCTAGCTTTCTCTTCACGTTTTACGGCTAGAGATAGTCTTGAGGTACTTTTAGTAGGGAATGGGGTTCCACACACAAGCAGGCCATTATTCTACAAAAAGGAAGAAGAAGAGACTAATTCTAGAATTTAAGAACAGAAAATTAAAGGAAAATTAGGGCTTACCTGGGTTTTGGAAGCAATGGGGCAGAGGTTCCCTTCTTCACTTGGAGCTCCTCAATCTCCAACTTCTTGGTCATTTGCTTGAGGAGAAGCCTCCTATTTATAGGCAAAGGCTAGGGCAAAGGGTGCCCTAATGGTAGACATAAAATTATGTCTACAATCCCCTAACTTAAACCCTAAGGCCATTTTCGAGAATTCCCACTCATAGAGATATTTAAAACAGTAAAAAAGGGAAAAACCTCGGAATTTTCAAAGTTTACAGCAAAACACTAGTATCCGGTAAATCAAGCCGGATACTAACACAATTCTTTGTATCTGACATTATCTGTCGGATACATACAAAACACTTTGTATCCGACAATTAATATCGGATAAACAGTGAAAAGCTTTTATCCGAATTTTTACTTCAGATACAGAAGAAACATTGCTCTTTTAATGATTTTGGCCAATTATTCATCTTTTTATGCAGTGCAATTTGGGGTGTCTACAACTGCCCCATTTTGCGGGAATTGCAAAGCAATGAACAGGAAAGATTAGACAAGCCGAAATTGCGCTTTCTCAACCATGATCTGCTTGGTTAAATTTTGCAATATAATTTTGGGTGGAGATTTGCCAAAAAGCCCTAACTTTAAGATGGCATTTCTCCAAGCTGTCTTAAATTCCACTGAGCTCTCATGGCTATAAAGTGGATTTTAAGGCCAAAATAAGATTTTTGAAAACTGATTTTGCAGCAAATTACATCAAAAAAATTGACGGATTATCTTGACCAAAATATGAGATTCCCCGTCCCCCCTTTTTTTCTTTTTTCTTTTCTCTTTTCTTCTTCTTCTTTCCTCTCTTTTTTTTTCTTTTTTTTCTTTCTTTTCTTTTTTCTTTTTTCTTTTTTCTTTTTTCTTTTTTCTTTTTTCTTTTTCTTCTTTTTTTTTTCTTTTTTCCTGCTTGCATCCGACAATTATAGTCGGATGCAAACTCTTTCCTTTGTATCCGACATGAGTTGTCAGCAACAAAGGGTTATATCTGTGCGCGCGACCGCGACCCTTCACTTCTTTTTTCTTCTTCTCCGAACGCAAACATTGGGCACCCACATTCTCTTCTTCGACGATGACGCCTATTCCTTCTTCTCCGGTGACTTCCAGCGACCTCTCCTGCTTCCAGCAACTTCCATTAATTCCGGCGACATCCTTCAACTCAGAAAAACCCACCGCGATTCCGACGATTGGCATTGCCGAGCCCTAGCTTGGTTTTGGTTTTGTTTAAACCCTTGTTCTCCAAGCGAACTCCCTTACTTGGTGTCTTCTGATTTCTGGCAATAACCCTCGGTAGTCGATTATATTTTGTGATTTCGACCTCTATTAGCTCCTGGTTTGTTCAAGTTGGAATTTTTGTTCACAAATCAGGTATGCCCGATCCACCCTTTCGGCTATCTCTTTTTTCATTGATCACATGTTTATGAAGACTTGACTCATACATGGTTTCTTATTGAATGACATGCTTGATTTATTTGAACATCCTACTATGATTGTATGGGTACTGATGCCTTCTACTAGTTGATTCGGATTCCTTTTCTGAAAATGATTTACTGTGTTGAATTTCTCTACATTCAATTGACTGTATTTTCATGGTTCTTCCTTGTAAATCTTGATCAGATAAAACTTGTATTGCGGTGTGGCTTGTTTTCCTGCTTTGCACGCTGTCTTGGTAATCTCTAAAATATGTGTGCAACCTTGTGCCATCCAATTAACAATGACCGAGGACCTTGGCTTATTCGCCAATGGTGATTTCCAACTGTAACCATTTCCACTGGCTACTACCCATGATTCCATTGGGCCTAAATCCCTGATGGACTCTACCTTTGCATTCCCATTTTGAAGCAGGGTATGATCAAACTGAACATGATTTTTCTTATCCATATACCATGCTAGGATCTATTCTTCTTCTTCTTCTTTTTTCACAATCTGCCTTGACTCCCCAATTCGATTTTAGTATGCTTTTGATCAGTGCGGTGCTTCAACTGCCCGGATTTTTCTATGATTTGTTCTTTGAATAATCCTTGCTTTATGGATTCCATGATTAATTCCACACTTTGCATGATCACCCCAAATTTGGTGTCCTGGTAGTCCTTGAAGTATGCTTACAATTCTTGACTTGTGCCTGAGATTCTGTGAGATTAATTGCCTGCAATTTTTGCTGGGACCTCTTTATGCAATATTAATCCCTTCACTTTGCACATTTGTTCGGCTTTCCTAAGTACGCCTTGTATTTTTTTCTTTTCTTCATTTGATAATCCTGAAAACAAATTAGGAAAGATTATCAGCCTTCTTCTTTCCGAGCTAGGATTGAGTCCAATCCTAGTGTCACCTTGTCTGAGCCGTCAGTGAGTTCCAGAGAGGGTTTTGGAGAGGCTTCTGCTGAGGTAGGCTACCTAGTTCTCTTTTCTTTCTCTTTCCTCTTATTTTTAAACAAGACATTCACCTCTTTGCTTTTGGATTTTTAGCCTGTTGTGGCTCCTGCTCGAGGTCGAGGTAGAGGCCGAAAGAGAGGCCGAGTTCAGGGTCAGGCCCATGAGGGTGATAGAGGTCATGGTAGGGTGAGGGGCCGAGGCCGAGTTGGAGCTTCAGATCAGGCCCAGGGGGATGTTGCTTCAAACTTCCGCTTGGATGTCTCAACGGAGTTGAGAGCGTCTGTTCATGATACAGAGCTCCTTAGTGGCTTGGATCGTCATCCATCTATGTGCATTAGGGCTGACATTCTTCTTCCGTATCCTCCTCATCTTCGAGGCAACTGGGGGAGATTCAGTGAACTGGTTAGGGATCTTTCTCCCGCCCTCCGACGAGAGTTCAGCCGATGCCATTTTGACTACTTTCTCCGCATCCCGTCGTTCCGAGCCGACCGTCCTCTTGTCTTCGCCATGATAGAGAGATATTTCCACGAGACGCAGTCTTTTCATCTGTTGGACATTGAGCTTGGGATTCGTCCCTCCGATTTTGTTATAATCATCGGCATCCCTCTGGTGGGGCGGACTGTAGTGATGGACCGGCCTTCAGCTGCGAACATCGGCCTTCTCCTGGGATATGCGAACTTACCAGATGATGCTTGGGACGAGAGGAGCTGTAGAGTCTCGATCAGTTGGCTGCACAGTAGCCTAGTGGATCACTTTCATGGTAGGCATGTGATCACCACCACGGAGGACGAGGATTTTTCACCTATTTTCCAGCACATTTTCTTGCTGATGCTCGGGTGCTGCTTCTTCCAGGAGGACACGACTGCGGTTAGTCCTGTCTTCTTGGATGCCCTGAGAGATCTCCGCCAGACTAGGAGATTGGCATGGGGTCGGCTTATATATGGGACCATCCTAGCTGGGTTATGCCGAGCCATCCGCGGTTTGGCCGGTCCGAGATGAGAGGGTATTAGCTGCCGATTCTTCTAGCAGATACTACAGGTACTGACTGTATTTATTTTATTCCACATTTTATCCTTCCGCCCCTAACTAGTTTTTCTCTTGCCAGATATTCATGTATACTTACATGACTTATTTCCATCCCTCTCCTGTACCTGGTGCTGATGAGTTCCCTGTGGCCATACGGTGGTCCGTGCTTGATAAGGATGCAGATAGAAGCCAGCTTCGCACTGCTCAGGTTCATTTGGACTGTGCCCGACGATCTGATGTAAAATTCCCAAACCCTTTGTCTTTTGTCTCTTTTTCTGTACCTTGTTTGTAGCTGACATCATTCTTCTTCTTTGTAGCTCCTGTTGGCACGCTTTGATGACGTGGATATCGGGGTCGCTCGTGAGATGATAGTACAAGACGCTTTTGAGCGAGACCTCCGACGCCAGCCCTACCAGTGCTTCCTTGGGAGGCTTGGTAGGGTGATGTATCTAGGAGAGCGCTTGTACTATCAGCACACAGGCATACCCCGTATTCCAGTTCCTCCTCCTCTCGTTGGTCCTACTACTCTCATGCTCGACTTCGATGTTGGCCAGTTTGACCAGTGGGAGGATGCAGAGGGTCTCACAGTAGTCGGTGATTACGATGAGTGGTTCCACTGAGTATCCATCGGATGCCTGATGGATCGGCCTACTCGTGCCGGAGTGACTGAGATAGGCGGGATCTTCATCCGGGTCCATGATGATACTGTAAGTTTATGACTTGCCACTTCCCTTCTTATTTCCTTCAATTCAGCATTTATGATTCGAATCCCATTCTTATTGGCAGGTAGAGGAGTTGAATGCTCTGCGGGACCGGTTTCAGAGTCAGCGGGCCGCGGTTGATGATCTGATTGCTGGGCACAACGTGACCGTGGCCCAGAGAGATGCACGGATCAGAGAGCTAGAGGCTCTGATCCTAGAGAGGGACAGCTGGTGTAACGCCCCGAACCGATGTCAGTGCAAACCGGCACCCAATCCGAACCTGGTTCGCTACTATAACAACCAAAGTCCGGTTCAACAACCAAACTCGAGGTGTTACCACGAAGCTGGGGTCAGATACAAACTAAGATTCACAATAATTTTAAACTTTAATTAATTACATCAGAGTTGTGGTTGAATGTAATACAATTCTTTATTCAATAATATCAATTCAGTTTACAATAAAGTTTTTCTAATCAACATGTGACATTAATACCAATTACAATTCTATCCATCAAATTAAAACCCCATCTTCGCGATCTCTCCAAGCAACCTGAAAAATAGGGGAAAACGGAGTGAGATTTACATCTCAGCAAGTAGCAGGTGCATGCAATTTGAAACAGTCCAATGTAAGCAAATAGTCGTTAGGTATACGATTAATCAACGATAAGACGAGAAATTCAAGTTATCCATGGCAATTCCAAATAAAGCGATAAAACAGATAATCATGTATAAATACCAACAATTGGATGTTAACGGGGTAAAACCGACAAAAGCGATAAAACACGTGCCATTGCAAGACTCACAAAGATGATAAGTATTTGAGATAACACTCAACTAACTGCTATACCACTGTTAGCACCTCATTTTTGCACCCCAAAAAATGAAGAAAATGAAAATTTAAACCCTGAGGGGGCCAAAAAATTGACTTTTGATTCAAGAGAATTTGACCATCAAACTTCATCTCATTAAAAAGAGCATTTTGACACGATTCCAATGCAACTAAGTTTGCTGGAATCGAAGTCCGGATGAGAAAGATATGAGCTGGTCAAACTTTTGGGGAGCAAAAAGTTGACTTTTCGTTCGACCCCAATTCAGCTGCCAAACTTGATCCCAATGGATAGGTGGTTCCGAGCCGGTTCCAACGACACTAAGTTTGCTGAAATCGGACACCGGACGAAGAAGTTATGAGCAGTTGAAGTTTCAGAAAAACTGCCCATGTGGCAAAAAGGCAGCAAAAAATGGAATAAACCAATAAAATAAGTAAAATAAATGTGTTTATTAATATTTTAATAAAGAGAATCTCGCTTTTAATAAAATAATCGGAAAAATCAAATGAAAATCTTGCAAAAAACCAAATTGAATAAAGGTTTGAAATCTAGACATTTTAAAAACGTGCTGGACCGTATTTCAATTACGGGCAAGCTTCTGGAAGAAGATACGCGTCGCTATACAGCGGGACACGCGTCCCGTACGGCCGATTTTGCGAGATTTGGAAATGTGCGTTTTTCGCCCGTATTTGAATTACGGGCAAGGCACGCCCGTACTTGAAGTATGGGCAAGGCACGCCCGTACTTCAAATACGGGCACGCCCCTTTTTGCCTATAAATAGAGAGGCCCCCCTCATTTCAATAAGCCTTCCCCTTAGGCCGAACCCCTCTCCCTCCTTGCAGTTCCTACGACCAATCCTTGCCCAAATTCTGTCTCTCCCAATACCTAAACCCATTTAATACCCAAAATGCCCTTATTATCCCAAAACCACGCCTAAACCTCCAAATGCCTCTTTTTAAACCCAACCTCCCATCAAGGCTCTTTTAAAACTCAACCTAGAAAATCCCGAAGGACGCGGAAGCGCTGCCGAATTTGCTCCAAATCAGAGGAACCATTAAAACTAGTCATAAATTGCATTGTGAGTATTTTTTCCACCATTTAAATACAATGTGATAAGCTTTAATTTCCTTTCAAGTTGTTGTATATTCTACATTTTCCACTAATCCTTTTTGCTGTTTTCTTTTAAGTCATGGTAAGCTAAATTTAGAAAGGAGTTGATCAATTAATAAAAGAAAGAAAGAAAGAAAGTGTCCAAAGGACACTTTGATCAATTAATTTAATGATCCTCCTTGTTCTATGCTAAATTGGGACATGACTTCCTTGAGGTGACTCAATTCCCTGTAAATACCCCATATCCCATTCTTAAATCTGGAGGTAAACAAACAAGAAATGATCTGGTTTCTTCAAGAAAAATCAAAGAAGAAGAATGTCCTTTTCAAGCCAAAAGGAGGAAATGAAGAATTCTAAAGGCCCTGGAATCACCACAGAAGTCATTGGAGGTCCCAAGAAGATAGCCGGACAGATCCCAAGCAGAATCAGCAGCAAAAGTGCAGAATAAGCTGCGCCCATAAACTCAGAGCGGTCCAGTCAGGACCGTGTTTGCTTCACGGGCGAGCCAAACCGGATTTTGTTCGCGGGCAAGGGTGGACCGTATAGAAAATACGGGCAAATGTAAAAGTAACATAAAAAATGTAATTTTTCGGCCCGGTTGGATCTATTCCGACCTAAACCAGTTTAAACCAACCCAAGAAGTTGTTTGGGCTATTTTTAGCCCACTTTTGGACTGTGGGCCTAGAAGGGCCCACCAAGACTCACCTTGGGCCCACTTGAGTGGCCCACATTTTGATTGGCCTATACCAGGCCTGTTTTCAATAAACAGGTCCAGGCTCCTTGACCCTTGGCTAATGGGCCCATTCCAAGCCCATTAAGGCCAAATAAATTGTAAATAAATAAAGTTTAAATAAATAACCAAATGGGTTACCCAATAACCCAACTGGGCCCCAGGCCCAATCATGGCAACCCACAGGTCTTCCAACAGGACCTGAGTCCGACCCATTCCACTAAATAAAAAGATAAAATCAAGATAAAAGGGACCCACACCTTCAGAGGGCCCCGCTAGACCCAACAAACAGCATGCTGGTCTAGGAAGGGTGAGATTGACTCAAAAACCAGGGAGACCCGAGGGACCCGTCGAACCAACGGGGCGGACCGGGGTGTCTTTAGGACTTCCCCAGACCGTAACCGAGGACGTAGTTAGATCTCTAATAAGCCGCAGACCAGACTTAGACCCGGTTAGGGCAAAACCGTGTCTGCCTGCACTCTCAGGCAGTGGCGACTCCAAAAATCCCGTGGCACGCACTGAACGTGCGCCCGGTGTGCGATCTTGGCCAGGTTTAGGTGCGCACAACCACCGTGCAGCTTAGGGGCAGTGCTACTTAATGGTACTCAAGCCCCATGCAGCGCAACTATAGACAAGAGCCGTAGTCACCGACTTATTGCGCACGAACTCAACAGAGTTGGCATGTACCACCAGCATGCAGCACCAGAATCAATACATGGAGATGGTCGCTTATCCACATGTACAGGGAATCACCAGTGGCGCACCGGGGTGTCCCTCCAGACATAGGACCTTCCTAGAGCAAACTAACTTGCAAGGGAAGCGCGCTCGCATATAGGAGTAACTCAACCCAAACTAAATACCACTTAGCTAACCAGCCAAAACTATGGATCCATATACAGCTAAGCCCACTGACACAAACCACGATAAAACCACATACGGGAGGACACGCTACTGTAGGAGGCATACACGTTTTTACCCGTAAAGGATTACACATCTCTACGCAGAGGATTACCCATCTCTGCTGTAAAAGCCAGTATCAACTCAACCACAGAAGCCGTATCACCCAACCGTAAAAATAAAGTGAACAACATCATACCACATACCAATCCATACCAAAGTATTCCATTCCATGGGAAAACCATGATTCAATCCTTAATAATCCAAATAAAGCCTTTTTCAGAATTACATATGCAATTTCTTGATTATATTCAAAATAAAGCTCATGTATCATAAACTTGATAGAAAATCAGAGTTTATGCAATTCCAGAAACCAACATTCATATTGAAAGCTCAAATAAAGTAAATCAAATCTTACTTAGAGTTTCCTTTAATTAATCCCTTTATTAGAATCCAATTTCCTATCTTCACACCTAAGATAGTTTCTATTTAGGTTTTCTGTATTTTTTAATCTCCAGCATATCCTACAGGCCTAAAATAAAGTTTAGAAAGTGTTTTTATCCTATAAATTCCAGTAGTATTATTTATATCAATATCCCGTACCATTTGACCCTTTTATGGACAAACCTTTCATTATAACCTTCAATTTATTGGTTAATTTTTCCAATTTAATTTTATAATTTTTATACGTTCATTAGGTCCTTATAAAAATGCTAATATGCTTAACTAATCAGGAAAATTATTGGATATTTATTCGTATTACAAAATCCCCAAAATCTGCAAATTTTACATAGAGCGCCTACCTCTACAGGGCTAGGCAATCCTGGGCGATCCTAGGCGCTCGTGCAATTTTTAACAGAAATTTCCAGATTTACAAAGTTCGGATTTTTATGCTTTTGCTATATGTTTCTTTGGTCTAAATTAATCTACTAACATTATAAAACATACCTAAAGCCCTCTAGACTAATTCTCATCAATTAAATACCATCCTATAATTAATTTCATGATCAAACCAAGTTTTCTTTTTTATTTCAACGAATCCTTCAAGAATACCAATCATTACAATAGAAACAATTTGATTCCATGTAAATACTGTTCCGGCTAATCCATTCAATCCATATTAAATCACAGAAAACGAAATCATGTAGTTCATCCAGTTTTCCAAGGGTTATTACTTGCCTTATACGCTAAAATCCTTCTTCCATTGAGGCTTCTAATTCTGGACCTGAATTTTGCTCCCAAACGCACCAAGCTAGAGTTCTCTAATTCCAATCTCCACCATTCACATTGTAGTTTCATCAGTCATGAACAAAAACTCCAAATTTGAAGGCGATCAACCGTACGGAGTTTCCTCGATCATGATTTGATGATGGCTGATTAGACATCTCCATTAGCAGCCTTCTTCCTTTCTCTCCCTCTTTTCTCTCAATAATAAGCCCACGAAAATTCTCTCTTGTCTAACCTTAATCTCCTATTTATATCAGGCTTTAGAAGTCCTAAACCAACCCTAATAGGCTACTTTAATTTGGGCTAACCCAACCATGATTTAATTAAAGTCTAACCAATTCTAATTAATTCCTACTTTTTCTCCACCTTTTATTTTTCTACTAAAACATTATTAATTAAATCTCTTATCATCTAAACTCCTACTTTCAACCTATTTTCGTGCATAATAATTAATTAAACCTTAATATTACCTAAAACCTTATTTTCCCCAAATTAAGACTTGAAATCTCCTAATTACCCTTTTTCTACATTTGGGTTTTTATTAATTCCTTTTAATTTCTAACTTGTTTAAATAAATTATTGTCTTCTATTTTCTATTCCTAGTTATTATTTCATGCTTTATTTATTAATTACCCTTTTCTGAAAATTACCAAAATACCCTTTTTACCCTTTTTGGCTAATTTCTTCAAGATTCCTTCTTTATTTACAACTTACTACTTATTTGAATTACTTACCCTCTAATCTTCACTTTTTATTTCAACTAGGACTTAAACTAATATTTCTTTTATTTATTATTTATTTATTTATTATATGAAAATTCGGGGTTTTACAACCGGATTTCAGACTTAGAGGCTGAGCTCGGGACACGACAGGTATATAGCCTTTTGTAATGTTATTTCTTATATTTCTGTGTTGTTCTGATATGAATTGCTTGACTTTTGCAGGGTCCGGCCCCAGATCATGACGTTGCATTTGAGCCAAACCTTCCTGTTTCTGGCCCGTCTCCAGTTCGGGTTGCTGACCCCGAGGACATCCCGGCCGCTGTTCCTGACCTCAATGACATCCCAGTCGCATCTCCTATTCCTGCTTCCACTGCAGATCCTGCCAGTGCATCTCCTTCTGTGATCATTCCAGATCCCCCAATTCTTGTTGCAAACATCCCTAGTAAGCTTGCTTTAGCTTTATTTCTTTGGTTGATTATGATATTTCAATTTCTGACTTTATTTCCATTGAAACGGTTAACCATTCCCTGATCCTCTTCTTACTACTACCAAGACTTCTGAAGCTGTGGGAGTTGAGGCTGCTTTGACTGAGGATCTAGTTGAGCCTGAGGCGGCTATCCCTCTAGCTAAGCCTGTTCCTGCTGAGCCCGAGGCTTCTTCAACTGACTCTCTTCCCACGGGCCCATATCCTGACAATTCGGCTTACTGCCTTACGTACCAAATTCAATCCATTCTGGGCTGGAGACCACGCTGTGCTGCCGAGCGTATTCTGACGCATGTCTTCAGGAGCTAACAACCTCGAGGCGGAGGCCGCAGAGGGGCACGTGGCAGAGGACGCGGGGATGATCCTGTAGGGGAGCAGTAGATTAGGATCTTTTGTATATTTACATCATCCTTGTAAAAATGAGATTCATATATATAAAAAAAACTATTCATTCATTTTCTCTTGTTCTTTCTTTTTCTGCAATTATAACATGTATACAGGTAAAACAGGGAAAAAATTGAACTCTTTTCTTCCTTCTCTCTTTTTTCTCTTTTTATTTTTTTGTATCCGACATATCAGGTCGACAAATGAGAACTCCTTTTGTATCCGACAAGAAATATCGGAGACCAACAACATTTCTTGTATCCGACATTTTTCATCGGATATGAAGGAAACACTTTGTAACCGGTTTGACATATCGGATACAATTAATTGTATTATAAAAACGACAGGCCTCGGGATGTGCGTCACTTTGACGACTTTTTGAGTTTAGAAAACTCCCTTCTTGTGTTTTTCCTTCCTCCACTTCTTTCTAGCAAGATCCATTCATCCATAATGGCCTCCGAATCATCTTCTGCCCCTTTGTTGTCTGGCACTGAAGCCTCCCCTGCAAAACAACCATTTAGAGCAAAAGCCTCTAATCTCACCAGGTACAACCCTGTAGATTCATTTTACAATAGTTGGGTTAACTCTATGACTCTTGAAAAAGAGATTAAATGGGATTCCATCCATCTAAGCCACATCATGCCCATCCCTATCATTCCCTTCAAATGGGAAATCATTGAGGCTTTGATCGAGTATTTGGAACCTCAACTAAATCTCTTTCGGTTTGGAGACAAAGAGATGACCCCAACCATTGAGGAGGTTGAAACAATTCTGAGCTTGAGGTTTGCAGAGAAAGTGGTGAATCCACCCCTTAAGCCTAGCTACAAGAAAGAGGCTTCCACTTTTCTGGGTATAGGGAAGATGGATCTAGAGGACTTTGACACATTTTTGACTTTGTCTAAGCCTTTTCTGACTGAGAAGCTCTTGAGGGGGAACAATAAAGAAGCCCGGTTTATTGCCTTGACCCTAATAGTGGTCAATCAGTTACTTTTCCCACGGGATGATGATGAGGTTGACTTGGCTCTTATCTCAGTCATCTGCCAGGTTAGGGAGCGGGAGATGTTGGCCCCTATGATTTTGGTAGGGATGTATCAAGCATTGATTGACTGCTACCACAGGAAAAAGAAGCACTTTTTGGCATGTGCCCCTATCCTACAGGTAAAATCCCCCCCCCCCCCTTTTTTTTTCCTTTTTTCTTCTTTTTTTTTCTTTTTTTTTCTACAATTCATTGAAATATTTCCCCCTTTTTGCAGCTTTGGTTACTGGACCACCTGAGTCAAATTGAGATGATTGATAGACGCTTCTCTCCAAGGATGAAAATTCTTGTCTTGATGAGAAACCGAGGGTGTCCTGACATCCCGGAAGGCAAGCAGGGTTGGTATACTTTCTTGGGTTCTCTCCAGGATGATTAGGTGAGGTGGCCTGGCTCTTATCAGCCCAATGCAAAGACCGTAATCAGCTTTAGGGATAGGAACTTCATGGTCTTAGTAGGCTTGAGGTCTGCTGTCCTCTACCTTCCTTTGCGGGTTCTTCGGCAATTTGGAGCAACCCAGGGGATTGCGATCCCAAATGGATATGAGGACTTCCTGGGGCCACTTACACAAGCCACCATGGGGCTGAATGCCCGGTTGATGAAGGAATGGTCCTATGCTCGTTTTATGCGGGGCCCCGTCTTTTCTGAAGCCCGTGTGAAGGACTATCTTTTTTGGATCAGCGAGCAAGTCCAGAATTGTGCCCCGGTACCAGAGGATCCTCATGCTGTTCTTGCACCTACTTACGAGGATATATTGGTTTCTGAGAGAGCATCCCATAAGTGACTTTAACAAATCTGGGTGCGAGAGGCCCAGGAACTTAGGATGCGAGGTGTTGATCTGGAGAGGCAACTTGAAGAGCAGGTATCCTGCCGCATTGATATGGAAAAGCAACTCGAGGAGCAGAGGCAGGCTCGCCGCTTTGAATTCCGAGTGCTGCAGCAGAAGCACCAGGATGCTTTAGCCAACCTTAGAGGCATGAGGATCAGGCAGGCACTCTCAGATGAGGTCATCTAATTTTTTAGCGATTCGGATGCAGATAGAGCTTCTGGAATTATTGTGGCTTAGGCGGCTCGGATTTAAGAGCTTGAGGAACGGCTAGGGGATAGGGACCAGCTCCTTTTATTGCATTTTTTTCATACCTTTGTTCAAAAGTAAACTCCAATAGTGGAAAGATAAAGGATTTAATTTAAAAATAAATTTTATACTATTGGCCTCAGAATTCTCAGATACTTGTAAAAACAAAGGTTTTATGAAAAGTATTTGATTTATCATCACTGGCCAGAATATAATTTTTTTGCTTTTTTGTATTTTATTATTTTTTTGAATTTTAGTCCAAAACACTTAATCACACAAAATTAAAAGAATTGAAATCAAGTTGAATAATGAAAGGGGTGATTCAAGCAATAAGGATAGATCAAATCTGTCTATCCTAGGACCTTTAGAGTCATCTCCAAATGCCTTCTCTTCCAGAATTGACCCCATTATTCCCAATCCATTCCATCTTCAGTGCTTATATTGATTTCCCTTTAAGCTTGGACAACATGATCAACACAAACCTTAATTTTTTTTCTTTTTCCTTTTTTCTTGCCACTATTGCCCCTAGCTCCAGTTACGGTTTTCACTAGGGCCGGCTCTGGTATTCCGTCATCACCAATCTTTACTCTGATTATTGAAAGAATACACCAAGATCACCGAGGGCTTATAAATAGGACGAAATGAAGACTAGGCTCGGTTTATGAAAGAAATGTTGTTAAAGGCTCAAAATTTACCAATCATGAAAATAGGTCAACTGGACTTACAATCATGATGCATATAACCCGGATTCCCCAAACTTTGCTCATTTCTTTTCTTTTTTTGCACTTGGCTTTCATTTGCCATTTCTTTTTTTTTCTTTTTCTGTCCCTTTTTCTTTTGTTTTTGCCCCAATTGGCTTTGCCCCAGTATGCAACTGTAAGTCCTAGTTTAGGTTTGTCAAAGAAATGAACAGGCTCGACTTGGCTAGACTAGTGATGAAAAATTTTGGGAAATAAAAAAAATGGCCCCGGATCATTTCCTAGTAATATTCAATCAAGAAAAATACCTTTTTACCGCGTCAGAGTTGATTGGCTCAGGAAAATCTTTTCCATCCATTTCTATTAAGATGAGTGCACCCCCTGATAGGACCTTCTTAACAACATAAGGCCCTTCCCAATTTGGCTTGAACTTACCACGAGGGTCTTCCAAAAATGGTAAAATTTTCTTTAAGACCAAGTTTGCCTCTTGGAAAGTTCTGGGCTTCACCTTCTTATTATAAGCCTTGGCCATCCTTTTCTGATACAATTGGCCATGACAAAGTGCCTTCAAACGCTTTTCCTCTATCAGATTGAGTTGATCATGTCTTGACTATATCCATTCAGTCTCTTCCAATTCTGCTTCCATTAGCACTCTTAGTGTTGGGATTTCCACTTCAACGGGTAAAACTGCCTCCATTCCATAAACGAGGGAGTACGGAGTTGCCCCAGTAGAAGTTCGGATTGAGGTCCTGTAGGCATGTAGAGCAAGCGGTAGCATTTCATGCCAATCTTTGAAACTCACTACCATGTTCTAAATTATTTTCTTTATATTCTTATTTGCTACTTCTACTGCCCCATTCATCTTTGGTCTGTACAGAGCAGACTTGTGATGGGTAATCTGGGATTGCTCACACATCTTCTTCATATCTTTGTTCTTAATATTAGAAGTGTTGTCTGATACTATGGCATTTGGCAGACCATAACGACAAATAGTGTTGTGCTTAAAAAACTTAAGAACATGGCTACTTGTGATATTCCCATATGAAGCCGCTTCTGCCCACTTGGTGAAATAGTCGATTGCTACTAGGATAAATTTGTGTTCATTCGATGCCTTAGGAGAAATCATGCCAATGACATCTATGCTCCACACAGAGAAGGGCCATGGTGATGTCATGTTATGCAACTCACTTGGGGGTGCATGCTTGTTATCCGCATATATTTGGCATTGATGACACCTCCTAACATGTATACATCAACTGTGCTCCATAGTCGACCAATAGTATCCCAATCGTAGAATCATCTTTGCAAGCATGTGCCCGTTCATGTGGGGTCCACAGATTCCTCCATGTACAATCTCAATTAACCTTTCTGACTCAGCCCTGGCAACACATCTGAGTAGAATATCATTGTGTGATCTCTTGTATAGCTGTCCACCACTTAGTAGGAATTGACTGGCTAATCTCTGTATTGTCCTTTTCTCTGTAGAAGTGACATTTTCTGGCAGACTCCGATCATTCAAGAAATTTTTGATGTCTTGAAACCACGGTACTTCCTCTTCTGGTGCTCCCTCTAGAACAAGACAATATGCAGGCTCATCTCTTACCTCAATTTCTAGTGGCTTGATATCTACCCGTTTTGGCATGCTGACCATTGAAGCCAATGTTGCTAGAGCATCTGCAAACTAATTTTGGCCCTTAGCATATAGTTGAAGGAAATTCGAGTAAATTTAGTGCTTATTTCTTCCAAATACTGGTGATAGGGGATTAGTTTATGATCCTTGGTTTTCCATTCACCAGTTATTTGGAAGATGATAAGACTCGAATCTCCGTATACGTCAAGTTCCTCCACTTCAAGGTCTAAGACGGCTTGCAACCCAATTATGCATGCTTCATACTCTGCAATATTGTTTGTACATTGAAATCTCAACTTCACTGCGATTGGGATGTGTGACCCGTCCGGCTTGACCAAAACTGCTCCAATTCCATTTCCATTCATGCTGGCAGACCCATCGAAAAACATTTGCCAAGAGCTTTCATTTTCCTCTTCTTCAGTAAACAGAATTGCCTCATCAGGAAAGTTAATCTTCAAAGGTTGGTATTCTGATAGAGGATGTGCAACTAGGTGATCAGCAATGGCTTGACCTTTAATTGCTTTTTGAGTGATGTACGTGAGGTCAAATTCGGAAAGCAACAACTGCCACTTCGCCGTTCAGCCAGTTAGAGCCAGTTTCTCAAATAAGTATTTCAGCGGTTCCATTCGAGATATCAATAATGTGGAGTGACTGAGGAAGTAATGCCTCAGTCTCTGAGTTTCTCACACTAAAGCACAACAGGTCTTTTCCAATGGGGAATACTTGGCTTCATATTCTGTAAACTTCTTACTCAGATAATAAACTGCCATTTCCTTTCTACCAGTCTCATCATGTTGCCCCAAGACACATCCCATCGACGTCTCCAAAACCGACAAGTAGAGAATCAGTGGTCTTCCTGGAGTTGGTGGCACTAGCACAGGTGGATTCAGCAAATATTCCTTTATTGTATCAAAGGATTGTTGGCAATCATCATTCCAGACCGGCGAGTTATTTTTCCTCAAAAGCTTGAAAATTGGTTCATAGATAGCGGTGAGCTGTGTTATGAACCGGCTTATGTATTGGATCCTTCCAAGAAAACCACGAACTTCCTTTTCCGTTCTGGGTGATGGCATTTCAATAATTGCCTTTGCTTTAGCCGGGTCAATTTCAATTCCCTTTCTGCTTACAATGAACCCCAGTAATTTCCTTGATGTAGCCCCAAAGACGCATTTAGCCGGGTTAAGCCGTAAACTGTACTTTCAGAGTCCTTCTTCAAATTGACCAAGTGATCCTCTTCTTTGCATGATTTGGCGATCATATCATCCACATAGACCTCCATCTCCTTATGGATCATATCATGGAATAGTGCTGTCATGGCCCGCTGGTAGGTTGCCCCGGCGTTCTTAAGTCCAAATGGCATGACCGTGTAGTGAAAAGTGCCCCAAGGTGTGATGAATGCTGTTTTTTCCTGATCTTCCTTAGCCATCTGAATCTGATTTACCCCGAGAAACCATCCATGAATGAGAATGGGCTATGTACAACAGTATTATCGACCAAAATGTCGATGTGTAGAAGTGAAAAATCATCCTTTGGGCTCGCCTTGTTCAGATCTCTATAGTCCACGCACATCCTGACTTTTCCATCCTTCTTTGGTACTGGCACTATGTTTAAGAGCCACTCAGGGTACGTGGAGACTGCCAAAAACCCAGCTTGAAATTGCTTCACCACTTCATCTTTGACCTTCAGGGTCCATTCCGGTTTCAATCTCCTCGGCTTTTGCTTAATTGGCTTAACCCATGGCAGAATTGGTAGCCTGTGTACCACCATGTCAGTATCTAATCCCGGCATATCCCGATATGACCATGCAAATACATCTTTATAATCGGCCAAGAATCGTGACATTGCATCACATTGCTCATCAGACAATCATGCCCCAACTTTCACAATTTTTGGGTCATCTTCGGTCCCTAGATTTATTGAAATGGTCTCCTCAATATTAGGTTGCACACCCCTTTCATGACGTTCCAACTGATATTCAATTTCCTTTGGAGGGTCTTCTTCTTCGACCTCAGTCTCTTCTTCGACCCCCATTAGGTTAAAGTTGAGCTCAAGGTTGAAGTCATATTCAACCTGACCTAACTTTGTTTGCTTGTATGGTTCATAAATGGTTTGGACATTTTTTAAAAAATTAAATTTTCTAGAAAAAATAGAAAAATCTTTTTGGGTTTTTTGTGAGCCTTCTAAAAAAACTTTCCCTAAAGATGAAGGCTCATTAGGACCTTCAGGGAAATGGCATTCCACTAATGGAGTTTTTTTTGGAAGCCGCGTTTGTTTGCCATTCAAACGTTGCTTCAAAGGTAAGGAGAGTTTCCTCTCAATTGCTCAAAACAAACTTTCCAGAAGCAGGGGAAATGGTGCAAGCCTGCTCCTCAAGCTCTAAATCCGATGCCATCATCACCGGATGAGTTGTACTGCCTTTTTCTGCCACGGGGCCCAATCCAGATATAACCTCATCTAGAATCTTTATCGCTGCCCAATCAATGAACGGCAGCTCCTTATCTTCTTCTGTTCTTTCGTCTTCAGTCATGGCGAAGAAAGCCTCGATATCTTCAGAGAAGTTCATCTGTTGTTCTAGCTGTGGCCCAGGCCTGCCCACTGTCTTAAGTGTAGAAGATGGGTTATAGAGTTGCAGGGTTGGAATATATGGCTTTTGGAAGGGATTGATGTTGCGGTATGGAGGTCTGGACTGATCCATGGGAGGAGACAGTTGGATCGTGCAAGAGGGTTTGGGAAAATTTTCCTTTAAATGAGGGAATTTTCCTCTATTTTTATTCTCTCCTTCTTCCTGCTTCTACCTTCTCCATCCTCTAGGTTTAAATCCCAACCCTACTTTAGGGACCAGCTTCTTTGTCCTGATTGGCTCCAACATCCCCTGCAAATTAATTCCCAGACCTTTCCCTGAGTGAAAGTGATATTTTTCCATCACTTTCTTTACCATTTTCTCAACAGTAGTTCCTTTCTCTTCTTTTTTCTCACACCCCCCAGGTATGAAATTGACAGTTTCGAACTGAAACGAATGGAATGCAATTTTGTCGACAGTTAAATCCACATTGATGAAGGTTACATCCGGTGATACAATGAGAGGTATCAAATTCTCAACTAGGACAGTTATCACCCTCTGTCCTCTTATATACTTCACCCTTTGGTGAAGAGTGGATGGTATTGCTCTAGCCAAGTATATCCATGGCCTCCATAAGAGCAGATTGAAGGCTGCTGGGATATCCATCACTTCAAATGTGATGTTAAAGATATTCGGTCCAATGGTGACTGGCAGTTCAATCTCCCCTAGGGAATGTGTCTTAGAGCTATCGAAAGCCCTCACAATCCTCCCATTCTGCTTGATCTTGGATTGATCCAAACCAAGTTTGGCAAAAGTGATTAATGGGCAAACATTTAAAGCCGACCCATTGTCAATTAAAACCCTGCCACCATACTGCCCTTACAAAGCACAATGATGTGCAAAGGGTCAACATGGTAGCACCCACCGGGGCTTATTTCACTTTATGAAAAACTTATTACATTGTGTGATAAGATTTGACCAACCATTTTGCCTAGTTGGTCTAGATCAATGGCTTTAGGCACGTGTGCACTCTGAAGCACCCTTAATAATGCGTCCCTGTGCTTTTCTGAATTCAGCAAGTCCCAGTATTGACATCTGGGCCGGGGCCTTATTCAACTGTTCGACAATATTGAATTCACTTTTCTTTATGACCTTGATGAGGTTGGCTGCCTCGTTTTCTTTTTCCTGGGGGTGTCCTCCCCCATTTTTGTTTTTCTTTTCATTTTTTTCTTTTCTTCTGTTTCTTCTCTCCCTCTCCACCTCTGGTTCTTTTTCTTTTTCTTCTCCTTCTAAACATCTCCCTGACCTCGTCATGAGGTTCACCTCCTCCTGGTTCTTGACCACTGGAACCGTAGCCATGACCTCCTCACTGTAATTCCACGGTACAACCAACTCAAAATAGGGCAATTTAGGGACATGGACCATAAGCAGTTGGAGTTTGGACCGGGATGTAGAAGTTGGTTTAGGAGCATTATAGATAGGTGGAACATTTACCACCAAAGGTAGAAGCTGTTTGGGAGTTGTTGGAACAGAAGAAGTAATGGATGCAGTGGTGGGGTCACAGTGGATGACCAAGGGAGTTTTTGATGGCTATGATGGAGAAAAAGTGGGTGAATTGCAATTAAAGACCAAATGAGGCATTGCAATGTTTATCTGGGCCATGAGAGAGGAGACCTGATTCAGTGAGGAGCTAATATCCTCAGCAACACAATCATTCTTCCTGGAGATGACATTGACTTCTCCCTCCTCCTTCTCTTGGAAGAAATGAACCTTAACCGAAGTCCCTACGGGAGCGATCAATTGAGAGGGATCAAAGGTTCTTCTCATGGAGGAGATGGCTGTGATTGAGTTAGATAGGCCTGCCCCATTGTGATAAGGCAGGGAGTTTTGTCCAATATCATTTCCTGACAGGGTAGGCGCAGCAGTATTGAAGAATAGGGTTTTCTGGTCCAACAGATCCTGAACCGCATGCTTCAGAACCCAACAATTGTCTGTAGAGTGCCCAAGTGCACCCATGTGAATTTCACACGTGACTGCTGGATCAAAATTCCTCCCCTTCGATGCATTTGGGTTAGGCTCTTTCAAGGTTACATATTCCCCTTTCAACAGGGTTGGTAACAGTTGGGAAAGAGACACAGGAAGATGAGTGAAAACTCTATTCCTTCTGGCTGTCATCCAGGCATCTCTCTTCCTTAGTGAAGGCCCTCCTTGGGTTTGCAGGCACGGAGGGGGTGAAATTGACATTGAGCGGGGTTTGATATGACTGCTGGGCCTGCTGGGTTGCATAAATATTGACGTGGAGTGGTTTTTTGGGAGGAGGGGCCTATACCAGGTTTACTTCTCCTTCTTTCCTTGCTCCATTCTTCTTAAACCCATTCCCTTTCTTCTGTGCCAGGGAAGTGGAGGAATCCGATTGTCCGGCCAGAGTAGAGTAATCAATGAGTTTTCCTGACCTGACCCCTTCCTCAATCTGGTCAGCCACTTGTACCAAGGCTGCAAAATTGGTGGTAATCTGACCCACCAGGTGATTGTAGAAGGGTTGCCCCAATGTATTTACGAACGTTGAGATCATCTCAGGCTCCAACATAGGCGGCCTGATTTGGGAGGCAGCCTCTCTCAACCTTTTGGCATATTGCCTTACGGATTCCTCTTTTCCCTTGCTCATCCTCATCATGTCGTACCGGTCTGGCCAGATCTCCAAGTTAAACTTGTATTGGTCCAGAAAAGCATCGGCCAAGTCCTTCCACCTTCTTATCCTTCCATGGTCCACGGTGGCAAACCACCTCAGAGCCGCTCCCGTCAAACTCCTTTGAAAGAGCTGAATTAGTATACCGTCATCCTGGCCAAACTAGCACAAAGCCCCGCAGTATAACTTTAGGTGGCTCATTGGGCAGCCCGTGCCATCATATTTATCAAAGTCCGGGCATTTGAATTTTGCCAGTAGGCAAACATCCGGGTATATGCACAAGTCATCAAAGGTGGTACCTCCATAACTGCTCCCCCCTTCACTTCCTTGAGTTCTTCTTGAATTCTCTCTATCTTATGTAGAAGTTTCCTTTCCATCTCCTCCCTTGCCTTTTCCTTTTCCATCTCTTTCTTAAATTCCACAGTATTTTCCCTGATCAGGATAGGTTCAGGGATAGGTTCAGAAATGGGTTCAGGTGTGGGTTGAGCTGGAGGTGGAATGTTGGTTTGAGGTGGCGGTGCTTGGTGGGAAGTGGATGCTTGGTTTTGGGCTTGGGCTTGTTGGGCCTGAGCCGCCAGTAGGTCTTCTAACATTTTGGCCAGTCCGGCCACTTGCTCTTGTAGTTAAGCAAAATCCTGAACAAGGACGGTGGCTTTATTCTCTTCCGGATTCATTGTGCGGGCTTTTGATCTGGTTACGGGAGCAATGGTTGCAAGTACTTTATATCTGGAGAAGGAAAAACAAAGAAACATGTCGGCTCCAATTTAATCCTAGTCACACACCTATACATGTAGATAAGTGAGTTAGGTGAACACAAGTCTAGATTTATTTGTTTTTTATATATATTTTTCTATTTTTTTTTTAGGATTGTTGGAATATTTTAGGGCTTCCAAAGGTCCTACAAGATTTTGGATTGATTGATATGGAGAGACCAACCAAAGTTTTTTTTTGGGAATATTTTAGGGCTTCCAAGTGTCCCATAAAAGTTTGATTTGATTGGTACGAAAAAGACCAACCAAGGGTTTTTTGGAATATTTTAGGGCTTCCAAATGTCCCACAAAATTTTAATTGATTGGTACGAAAAAGACCAACCAATGGTTTTTTTGGAATATTCTAGGGCTTCCAAAGGTCCCACAAAGATTTGAGTTGATTGGTACGAAAAAGACCAACCAAAGGTTTTTGTTTTTTTTGGAATATTCTAGGGCTTCCAAGTGTCCCACAAAAGTTTGATTTGATTGGTAAGAAAAAGACCAACCAAGGGTTTTTTGGAATATTTTAGGGCTTCCAAGCGTCCCACAAAATTTCAATTGATTGATACGAAAAAGACCAACCAAAGGCTTTTTGGAATATTTTAGGGCTTCCAAAGGTCCCACAAAGATTTGAGTTGATTGGTACGAAAAAGACCAACCAAAGGGTTTTTTTTTTTGGAATATTTTAGGGCTTCCAAGTGTCCCACAAAAGTTTGATTTGATTGGTACCAAAAAGACCAACCAAGGGTTTTTTGGAATATTTTATGGCTTCTAAGCGTCCCACAAAATTTCAATTGATTGGTACGAAAAAGACCAATCAAAGGCTTTTTGGAATATTCTAGGGCTTCCAAAGGTCCCACAAGATTTTGATTTGATTGGTACGAAAAAGACCAATCAAGGGTTTTTTGGAGTATTTTAGGGCTTCCAAGGTCCCACAAAAGTTTGATTTGATTGGTACGAAAAAGACCAACAAAGGGTTTTTTTTTTGGAATATTCTAGGGCTTCCAAAGTCCCACAAAAATTTTAATTGACTTGCAAAATTCCTTCTGTTTTCAAGTCCAAATGTTTGATTGAAACATGTTTGAGGTGGCTTGGCATCAAGAAATATGACACCTTGGCTCCCCCTTTTATGTATCTTCCTTAAGTTTGAGGGAAAACTGGATTTGTGTTCCAAGATTAGGTTAAAATTTTTTGTTAAACCTTTTGAACACTTAATCTATCTTTTCATACTCCCCTTCAGGTGCCCACAGATTAATCACAATGTTTTTGGCATTTTACATTCATGAGAGATTGGGATAAGAAACCAATTTGTACATTTCCAGGCTGTATCCAACATATCAGGTTGGCTAAATCTGTGGTTTACTGTATCCGATATAAATAATTGGATACAAATATAAAACCTTTTACCGATGAGAACTGTCAGATAAGAAGAAAATATGGCTTAACCGACCTGAGTTGTCGGTTAATGCTAAAATAATCCTTTTTGACTCATTTTTTCACTAGATTAATGTTATCTTTATTCCCACTTAATGTTCACCTTGACTTGGCCTCTAAACACAGTCCCAAATTGGACTTTGACACTACACTTGCAAAAATGCATGAATGTTCATGAGGGTACATGCCCCTCAAACCGTGGACACCATACTCCTGAACTTTGTTCTTTTGGTTGCATCCTACATAGACTTTGGGTGGGACAACTTCTAAGTAGAGTTAAAGACTCTCCCTATAGGTTACACCAAACTTAGGTTACAAACACTTTTGGGAAAAATTTCATCCCAAGCATATGGACATCATGGCCTTTAATTTACATGACATGAAGATAATTAAAAACATGATTTTACCTTGCCACCTCGTGTTACCTTCAATATGGTATTCATATTATACCTTGGCCTGTGAAACATGCAAATGGCCTTCCCTCAATTACACCCAATTCCCAACGTAATTGTTTACTTTAGCTGAAAAAGTGTTTCTCCACCTTCAAGCGTATGGTTTTTGGGTTTTGGCTTATTGGCAACTTAGATCTCAAATTTAGTGATGCCCGGAATCGAGTCACAGATCCCATTGTCATCACATCATTGACTCAAACTCTAAGGTGAATGTTTTCACTTTCGCTTTCCGAAGTATCAACCTCGTTGTACCAAGCTACACACATTCGGGTTCAACTTCCTATAGGTAATGGGTAGGCTGTGCAAAAAGTTTAAAGTGCTCAAGTGCATTTGAAATTCAAGGAAACATTCACAACGTCCCAACCCCTTGCCACTCTTTTCGCAGTCATGCATACAATTTCAAGCCAAGGCATAATACAACATTATATTGATAGTAAAAACACCCAAACATGCTCATGACTATCATATTCACAAAAGTAATACCCAAGCATGTTATCACATTGTACAAACAACGCCATGAAAAGCATGCTTGAAACCCAAAAGCATCCCATAAATTTCTAGATTGTATGCTCTTCATTTTGATGTTCAAATTGCATTATTCATACCCAACTCAAAGCCTAAAAATCCAGCAACTAATAACATGGTACAAGAAGTGTTTTATTAAGGAAAACATGCTTAAAAACCCCCAAAAATACCCACTGAATTTCCAGATTTCTTGCTCTTAATTTTTTATGTTCCACATGCATCATTTATACCCAAATCACAGCCTAAAAATACAGCAACTAATCTCATGGTATAAAAAGAGTTTTAATTTAGGGAAAACATGCTTGAAGGCCCCAAAAATACCCACTAAATTCCTAGATTTCATGCTCTTAATTTTTATGTTCAACTCATGGCATAAAAAACCAAAATTAGAGCATGTTATCACAAAATACATCAAAATCATGTTACAAGATATGCTCTCCTTAAACAAATTTTTAGACATAATCAAGCAACATATACATGCCATATCTTCCTGAATCTTCTAATCATACAAAACAAATCTAAGATACATCAAGCAAGCCCAAATAAAATAACCAAAACAGCAAGCATTCAAGAATAAAAATAAAACACGAATAAACACAAAACATGGCTTAAATCCACAAGTCCCCAGCAGAGTCGCCAGTTTTGAGACATGGAAAAAATCAATCTCGTGACTTTCTGGTCATCACACGGGATTCGAAAAAGCGAAGAGTCACCACCATTCTTTTTAGGTGTGAATGGACACCAAAATCATCAAAATAAGCAAAAAGGTAAAACTAGATTAAAAAGAATTTCTCTTTAGAATAAAAAATCCAGAGATGAGCAAGGGGATTAGATTATGAATAGGGGAATGTGTTAGGCACCCCCAATTTACCCACGCAAGGTGGTTGCCAAGTATTGTTCATGTTCAAAATAAAGAAAGCTTGCTAATTAAAATAATCAAAAATGCTTGAAAAGGATTAAACACATGTTTGATCCCTCCACATGAGAAGTCCAATGAATCTTAGACTTTCTTTTATGGAAGTATCACTTCTAAAACATTACCATTAATGGCAAATCAAAAACTTGAATACAAGCAAGTTGAGGCAAATTCGGAAAAACTCGTTAAAAGATAGAGCCATTTGACCATAAATCATTCAAATCAAATTCAAATTGAATCAAACCAAATTCATTTGAAAGATTATGATAAATAAAAGACTCAGGAAAATTTTCAAGTAGATGTGATTAAAATCCTAAGAGTTATGCTTGTTTGAAATTCATTGTTATAAGTTGATAAAAGTGGCAAGTTGGCAACTTTGAAAACCTATTTGTGAAGATTGGCTCCATATAAATCTTTGAAAATTTACAAGAATGAAGTACATGGTGCCATCTTTCAAATGAAATAGGCCTCACACAAAACTTCATTCGGATATGATTTGTGTGACCTTACGAACATGGCTAGAGGATCACAGATCAGCGCAGAATTGTGCTATAGGGCAGTTCTGAGTAAATCAGACACACAAGACACAAATGAAAGCAAAATTTTTTGAAACCAATTGGATTTGAAAGCATACTCATAAAGGAAAACACAGAAATCAAAATCACTTAAATCGGACTTAAATCGAGCAAGTGGTGCTCAGTCAAAGTGACAGGTTCAGCAATCTGGCCTGAACTAACCTATCGACTTTGATCGAATGGTGTCAAAAAACCCCTCCATAAAAATTGATGAATTTTTACAGACACAAACTAGACAAGCTCACCTTTCACATGTCTTTGAAATCACCCCAAAATTCATCCGGAAGATGAAGTTATGGGTGTTCCAAGATCGGGTGCAACTGCTGTCCAGATTTAAGCAAAATCAAGTCAAAACAGTGGGCAAGTGTGAGTGATCTGTGTAATTTGAATTAAAATCATTTGAAAAAATGTTGAAAAACCTCCAAAAGGATATAGGGCACGAATTTGGCTCACCATTCTCTTTGATTGGATAGAATATACCAAAACCCCCAAAATGGAGCAAAAATGTCTAAAACAGAGAGATTAGACCGAGATGTCTTCTATATCCAAGGAAAAACTTGCTTGCATTCTTTTGAAAACCATTCAGAAATGTTCAAGAAATGCTTGGGGCCATTCATAGATCTAGCATAATGTATACGATAGATCCAAAATACAAGCCTATTTCGACAAAACAAGTGCGATGTGTGTATGTGCAAAAATCATCTCTTTAAATTAATCAACATATCACGACATATAGCATTAAAAAAATACATCAATCAAATGGGGTTCTATGACTAAGGTTCCATTCCCATTCTCGTTTCCCCTAGTTTTCTTTTCATCTTTTACGGCTAGAAATAATCTTGAGGTACTTTGAGTAGGGAATGGGGTTTCACACAACAGTAGGTCATTAAGAGGATTCTGGAACTAAGGTTCCATTCCCATTCTCATTTTCCCTAGCTTTCTCATTACGTTTTACGGCTAGAGATAGTCTTGAGGTACTTTGATTAGGGAATGGGGTTCCACACACAAGCAGGCCATTATTCTACAAAAAGGAAGAAGAAGAGACTAATTCTAGAATTTAAGAACAGAAAATTAAAAGAAGATTAGGGCTTACCTGGGTTCTGGAAGCAATGGGGCAGACGTTCCCTTCTTCACTTGGAGCTCCTCAATCTCCAACTTCTTGGCCATTTGCTTGAGGATAAGCCTCCTATTTATAAGCAAAGGCTAGGGCAAGGGGTGCCCTAATGGTAGACACAAAATTATGTCTACAATCCCCTAACTTAAACCCTAAGGCCATTTTCGAGAATTCCTACTCATAGAGATATGTAAAACAGTAAAAAAGGGAAAAACCTCGGAATTTTCAAAGTTTACAGCAAAACACTAGTATTCGGCAACTCAGGCCGGATACTAACACAATTCTTTGTATCCGACATTATCTGTCGGATATATACAAAACACTTTGTATTCGACAATTAATATCGGATAAACAATGAAAAGCTTTTATCCGAATTTTTACTTCAGATACAGAAGAAACATTGCTCTTTTAATGATTTTGGCCAATTATTCATCTTTTTATGTAGTGCAATTTGGGGTGTCTACACATAGTTTTAAGCACGATTCCGAAAGGGCCTTCTAACATTAAATATAGTATAGAATTTGGGATTTTTTTACTATTGGATAAGGGTGTCAGACAGTTGTGTTGTGCCGATTGAGTCATGCCAAGTTGCCAACCGTTTCGTGCTGCCCACTTGCTCAACTATGCCATGCCTAGACTCATGTCATGTTTGTCAATCTGGCCATGCCCATGAGATCATGTCCCATTTTAATTATAACTAATATAATTTATATTATATAAATTATTCTATAGCTTTAATTATGATATTATATAAGTTATTATAAGTTACCTGTATAAATTATATTTTACTAGCAGACGGCATGTGTAGTAAGGAGACAAAATGAAAAGGAAAAAAAATCCATGTAAATAGACGACAAAATGACATCACAAAGAGAAAGAGGTCGACAAGGTGGTTTGAATATTTTTAATCATGGGTTCAACTCGCACCATGGTATGGAGTGAGCTGACGGAGAAAAGCTACAAGGAGGATATGGCCTGACGGAGAGTTACGCAGGCTTTCGGCCCTCAGTCTCTCGTCCCTCTCTTGCCTGAAAGAAAGGATGGAGGCAACAGGTACGCCCCTTCACTCTCTCTCTCTCTCTCTCATGCCTCGTATGCCTCTGGTGCCGATCGAAATAGGGGCGATCACCGGAGCCGGAGCCGGCGCCGGCACTGAAACACTGCGAAAAAGTAAATACAAGTTTTTTTCTTTCTAATGTCTTCTTACATTCAACACTTCTCGTACAAGATTTTTTTTTGATCGGTAACACTTCTCTTACAAATTAGGCCACCTGAAAAAATTTTCTTCTTCGTCTTTTATAATCGTGCTTATAGTTAGATCTTATTTCTTTTCAACGCAAACCCACTTGATTATTTTAGGCAACTAAGTTGGTTAACCGCATACATGACTAGTTACCGTTGAACAGAAGGGAAAATGGCGGCAACTTCAATCTTTTCCCCAATTCCTAACCCTAGTCCGAGATCCTTGGTATCTCATTTCCGTTTATCATTGAGTGTTTTTGACTGTATAATTCCCAAGATTTCTTGGTTATCGTCGCCATTGACGAAAAGGGTTAAATTTGTTTGTTGCTGTTCAGATCCTATCACTGAATCGCATTCATTCGATGTGGTAATCGTGGGAGCCGGAATCATCGGTTTGACCATTGCGAGACAGCTTCTGATGGGATCCGATCTCTCAGTTGCAATCGTCGATGCGGCTACGCCATGTTCGGGTGCTACTGGTGCTGGTAAGCTTCAAGTGTTTCTTCTCAACTTCGAGTTGCTTGTTTTGGCTCCGTTGGTAATGCTAGATTTGACTTCTTGGGAAAGCTGGGGTGTATCGTATCATCCATTGCTTTTGTTTTTTTGTTTTTTTTTTTCTTGGTTTGTGTAAGAAATGTCCTAAATACCCTTTAAAATAATTATCTATTTTAAAAAACCGTCACTTTATTTTTTGCCATTTTAGTACTTTTAAGTAACAGAAAATATACTCGCATGACCCATTTTATATAATACCAACAATTTATTACGTGTAGGGGACTTAAATGTTAGGGAAATTTGCAGGGACACCCCCTGAGGTTTTTGACTATTACAGTCAGACCCCTGAGCTTTGGAAGCAATCACTAACATCCCCTGAGATGCGCCCATTGCACACATACACCCCCTGCCGTCAACTTTGTGTGAACGGCGTTACACTACTTCCATGAAACCCGGTTTTTTTTGAACCGTGGTTGAACCGGGGTCATAAACCTGGTTTTTTTTCCCTATTCTTTCTCCTTCCCACGCCCTAATCCCTGTTGCCCCTTTCATTTTTTTCTCCTCCTCCTTCCTTCCAACGGCCCCTTCTGTCTCCCCCTTCGAACAGATCTATTAGCTCCCCCATTTGTGATTGCATCCCCATTTGTGATTGCATTTCAGATCTGTGAACAAGGTCAGGGACACGTTCATCAGCTTTTTCCAAGGGAAGAGTCAGGTCTACTGGAAATCACGTATATTGGAAATCCAACTCTTCTCTTTGCTAATGCCGGTTTGATCCTCCTTCTCTTCTTTATCTTACAGTTGTTGTTTTGTCGATTAGATTTGATTGGATTGAATTGGTTGCAGTTGGGACCTTGATTTCAGTTGTTGCTTTATCTTTCTCCACTTTCTTTCAGATCTGTGAACTTTTGTGTTTGGAAGATTGTCGGTCCCTTTTTACATGTTGATTCCCTCTCCTTTATCAGGCCGTGAACCCTACAAGGGGTGTTCCCCTGCTGTTCAATGAATTATCCTCATGTCCCTTATCTTATTTGAACCCTACGTCCTTTATCAGGCTGGGAACAGCAGGGGCTTATTTGAACCCCACGTCCTAAACCCCTGTCTGTGAACAGCAGAGGAAAATTCATTGAACCCCACGTCCTTTATCAGGCTGTGGGAAATTTGTAAATCTAACAGCCCTTTTTTTTGAACAGCAGAGGAAAATGGGGCTTCAACATTTTCCTTATAAGATATTTAAGTAATACTAACATCCCTTTTTTTTTTACTGGTGATTTAGTACCCAATCTTTCACCATTTACATGCACCATGCAACCAGGCCATGCTCAGAGCCTAACCTAGAGAACAATAAAGGTGCAAAGGGTGGATTGAGCATTTCTCCCATAAGAGACCCTTTTTATGTGCAGTGAATAAGTAATTTAAATTTGAAAAAAGCAGACATGTAGCAATTTTAGCAAACAACTGGCCTACATAAAAACTAAACAATTCAGGTTTTACGGCCTTAAAGTTAGTAAGAGGAAAGGGTGTCTGAGAATAATTTATATAATTCCTAAAGTCAAGGACGTGGGTCCAACTCCTTCAAACACAAAATGACGTTTCACCTGCTGTTCAATGAATTTTACAAATTTCCCACAACCTGATAAAGGACGTGGGGTTTAATGAATTTTCCTCTGCTGTTCACAAACAGGGGCTTAGGACGTGGGGTTCAAATAAGCCCCTGCTATTTACAGCCTGATAAAGGACGTGGGGTTCACATAAGATAAAGGACATGAGGATAATTCATTGAACAGCAGGGGAACACCCCTTGTGGGGTTCACGGCCTGATAAAGGAGAGGGAGTCAACATGTAAAAAGGGGCCGAAAATCTTCCAAACACAAAAGTTCACAGATCTGAAAGAAGGGGGAGACAGATAAAGCAACAATTGAAATCAAGGTCCCAACTGCAGCCAATTCAATCCAATCAAATCTAATCGACAAAACAACAACTGTAAGATAAAGAAGAGAGAGAGGATCAAATCGGCATTAGCAAAGAGAAGAGTTGGATTTCCAGTAGATGTGACTCTTCCCTTGGAAAAAGCTGATGAACGTGTCCCTGACCTTGTTCACAGATCTGAAATGCAATCACAAATGGGGGAGCTAATAGATCTGTTCGAAGGGGGAGAAAGAAGGGGCCGTTGGAAGGAAGGAGGAGGAGAAAAAAACGAAAGGGGCGATAGGGATTAGGGCATGGGAAGGAGAAAGAATAGGGAAAAAAAAACCAGGTTTATGACCCCGGTTAAAAAAAAACCGGGTTTCATGGAAGTAATGTAACGCCGTTTGCACAAAGTTGACGGCAGGGGGTGTATGTGCGCAATGCGTGCATCTCAGGGGGTGTTAGTGATCGCTTCTAAAGCTCAGGGGGTCTGACTGTAATAGTTAGAAACCTCAGGGGGTGTCCCTGAAAATTTCCCTAAATGTTACCGTGGTTTGACATTTCGGCGAAATTTCATTTTTGTAAGGTCAGCGACACGAATTGTCTAGTGAAAACAAGATTTCCCTAGTTTCCCTAATTTCAGTGAAATTGGTGAAATGTCGGCGAAATTTTCCTAGATTCCCCCAAAATTTCTCAGATTTTCCAAGATTTCCCTAGATTTCTCTATGTATGTATTTATTATGAATGTATTAAACTAAAACAATACAAGAAAAAGTTAAAAAACAAAAAAACCCATATTTGCCCCATTTCCCCTCAGTGGGGAAATGTGGGGAAATATTCCTTGATTTCGGTGAAATTTCTCTAGAGCTTCTCCAGTGAAATGTTGGCGAAATGCGAAATTTCTATCCTTGAATGTTACTAATCATAATGACTTTTATGGGGTTGGGGATATTTGAATTCAGATCCATTTTTATTGGGAAAAAAACGAAGATTACCAATAGGGACATTTTGGTCACTTAAGTGTCAAAGATTAATGGTTGATAATAGAATATTCATTTTTTGTTTTGTTTTGTTGTGTGTGTGGATATATTATGTTATCAATAAGGGTTTTAATCGACTGTGTGATTTTTTTTTTTTGGATGGATGATCAATTTTGGGTTATTTTCAGAATTTTTATCACTTTAGGCAACAGGATATGAGGCTTGAGAATCCATACTGGTCTTATTCTTAGATTATGACAAATGAATTGCATTTGAAGATGATTGGGATCCACCATATATGATGGATCTCAATAAAGATCTCAAATATGAAAAATATTAGTTTGATCAAATGATATCAGCCATGTGCTCTTTTTTATCTCTTTTTTCTCTATGGTTGAGAACCCATACTGGTTTTATTCTTAGATTATGACAAGTGATATGGTTCAAAATTATTGATCGAAGTCATGATGATGAGAAATAAAACTGTACAATTTTAATCTTTTACATTAATATTTTGATAAGTGGGATCCACGCAGCGGTTGCCCTTCATATTTCTTAAATTTGCCATTTATCAGATTTTAGTTTTTAGTGATCCAATTTTAGGTCTTAATGGCCAAAGTCAGGATGTTCAAATTGGTGTATTTTTCAAATTTTATGCAAGAAAGATGCTAGAATTAGGAGAGGGCCTATTGCTATGTGTCAAATGCTTTCTGGATGAAACTTAGCGAAGTGGGTTCCATTGAAAGTGCATGTGGGCAATTGAGAATTAGAATACACGGAAATTTGTCTCACAAAATTTCAAAGTTTGAAGTACTTCTATGGATAGCACCTGGCTTATCAGTATATTTTATTGTTTCTTTTCAAATTAGAAGAATATTCATGCTGGCATTACTCATTAGTGGTGGAAAAAACTTTTGAATTTCAATCATTTATTGGGAAACTGGACTGAATGCCGGCCAGATCTGATTTGACTACTGGCTAATCCTTGGTTGAATAAGTGTGGAAAATAACTCTAAAAAAATGAGAAAGTAAATACAGCTTTCTTGCCTATTTCAGCCATTTGAGTTAGTGGATTAGACAGTTGTCTGGTTGTTTCGATTGATACATCACATTGATCCGGGCTGTGTAATGGTTAAACTGGTCCTACTGGATTCCCTCTATATATAATAATGATGATGAAGCAATATCATAGAAGATAAGGGAAGAATATACACGGAAAATACCTGTCCAAGGTTGTTAAAATGCCTAGGTGAAACTGCAAAATGAACTTGCTTGTAGCCTAGATGAATTAGCAGTCAGTCAGGCGAGAAGCTTTAGAGCTATTTCTTTTCTAATACTCTATAAGTACACAAAGCAAGCTGGAAAAACATATGCAATATGTTCTGAAAATAGTTCAATGTGATGCATACTGTGCCAATATAGCTTAACACAATGAGCACCAACATGTTAGATGTAAGGAACTTAGAATGAGATGAATCCTAATTAAAAATAAAATGAAAGAATTATAAACCTGATTTGGTTAATAAATCTTAAAACAGATATCTAATATTCAAGATTTTTTACATGCCAATACCATCATATGAAGTGAATACATGAGTGTATAGTATTTACAGGGCAATGGAACATATGAATTATCTACCATGCATCATTTTCAAACAAACAGTATTAGAATTAAGTAAATTGCAAAAATTAAAACTGCAAACCCATTACAGAATAACAGAAGAAAAATTTAAATTAGGGAAATGAGGATAATAGTTTCAGGTCTTTACAAAAACAGAAGGAGAATTTAACAATATAATATGAGGTATAAATGAGAAGAGGAGAGAGAGAGAGAAAGATACGGTAGGAATTGCTTCTATAAAGAAAGAAGGGTCAATTGAATTGCAAAGAGAAAGGGGAAGAGAGATGAGAAAAGAGTGGGAGAGGCATCATATATTAAAAAGGAGAAAAGAAAATCCTAGAGGACGATGGAGGAAGAGAAAGGGCCTTGATTTTTTGCGCCTACTCCTTTCTTTCTAGTCAAATGGAGTTGTCTTAGGCTTTTTTTTTTTTTACATGAAACAAGTGGTTGAGTAATTATTTCTTATATATCTTGACATATTTCTTCCAGCCCCGGGGTCCTCTATGAAGTGCATCGTCTGTGTTCCTTATGCAGCGTAATCCAACGGACCAAATTAAGTCAAGGCTATTACAGTAATTTCGACCACAACACATAAAAAACGATTAAAATTTCTCCTTGGCACTCTCCTCGTTTCGATGAAAACATGCGAAACATTTTGTATAACTTATAATCTTCACGACGTCTGCACTTTACTATCTTTACTCAGACTACGACAGGAAACATGTTCTCTTTACTCACACTTCGAAGAAAGTCAACTTCGACTTCCAAGTATTAAGGAAGGATAACTACCCCACCATTACTCGTTATCGATTTAAGACTCCAACAACCAATCTGAACCAGGTATATAAATATGTTTTCGGCTTTTTCCAATAATGTCCCTCTTATGAACCTGGTGAAACCTTAAATAAATATAGTCCTGAATAAAACAAGTTATAGTCGGGCTATTTTTGAGGAGTACGCCGCCACATATTCATAGGGTACCATGTGGTATCCTTAAAATTAACCTTTAGGTACCCCCATGGTAAACCTGGGGCACTTAAAAATTATTCATAGGTACATGAAGATAATTAATTTGTAAATACCATTCGAATATACAGAGTACTAATTAAGCAATAGGTACCTCCCCAAATAAGCCATAGGTTGGGGGTACTTAAGCCTTAGGTACCCCCCAAATAAGCCTAAGGTATACCCCAATTAAGCCTCAGGTACACCCCAAAACAACCCTTAGGTACCTCAGAAAAAGCCTCCCTCTCCCAAATAAGCCTTAGGTAACCCTCCAATTAACACTAAGTTACCCCCACAAAAAGGCCCCTTAAATAAACCTTAGGTACCCCCAAAATTAACACTTAGGTACCCCCTAAATAACCCTTAGGTACCTCCACAACCAGCTGTCAAATAAGCCTTAGGCACCCCCAAATAAGCCTTAGGTACCCCCCTAATAAACCTAAGGTACACCCCAATTAAGCCTTAGGTACACCACAAAGCAACCTTTAGGTACCCCCAAAAAGAGTATCCCTAATTAGGGCTGGAAATGGGTCGGATATATATCCGAATCCGATCCGAAATTACCGAATTCGGATATAGGATTTAGATCCACGGTTCGGATACGGATCTCGAATTTCGGATCCGAATTTTTTCGGATTTGGATTCGGATATACATGTATCTGATCCAAAAAAGATCCGAACCGAAAACATACTTATAATATATATAAACTTAGCCCAGACCATGGTTCAATCATAAGTTAAAAGGGTTAAATCATCATTTGATTATTAGACACTTGGATTTGTGTTAAAATTTATAGTTAAATTTAATTTTATTGTTAAAATTGTTTTTTAAAGTTTCAGGTTCAAACAGGCTCGAATTAGGATTTCTGATCGAATTCGGATTTCGGTTTTGAATTCAGATTTAGGATCGGATATCGGATCGAATTCGGATTTCGGATATTCATTGAATTTCGAATTCGGATTTAAGTATTAAAGA
The DNA here is from genome assembly GCA_947561395.2 of Buxus sempervirens. Taxonomy (NCBI): domain Eukaryota; kingdom Viridiplantae; phylum Streptophyta; class Magnoliopsida; order Buxales; family Buxaceae; genus Buxus; species Buxus sempervirens. The sequence goes on from OX387192.1 coordinate 11,228,479, forward strand.
TCCGTCGGATATCGGATCGAATTTGGATATCGGTAAATTTTTTTCGGATTGAATTCGGATCTTAGCAGATCCGTACCATATTCGACCGATTGCCACCCCTATCCCTAATTAAGCCTTAGGTACCCTCAAATAATTCTTAGGTATCCCTCAAATAAGCCATAGGTACCCTCAAATCGCTTGGTGCCGATTAATCTTAGGATCTAATTTTGATAAAACAAAGACTTCTTTTTCTCTGGAAAGTTCATCTCGAAGTTCGCGATTAATCGCGAGCTTAATCTCGAGTTCGCGATTAGTCCTGGGTCTTATTCATGGAAAATCAGTTTTTGGAATTCTATTTGCGGAACTCGTGATTGATCTTTGGGCTAATCGCTCGGACATGTTTAGTCATTTTTTTTTACTTTATTACCAATATATTATATCTTGTTTTACCAAACCTAGGGGGATGCACAAGGTCCAAAACTTATGTACCCCCTTAAAATAATTCATAGGTATCATGTGACTAGTTAACTTATAGATACTTAAAAATTGTTCCCCATGTAATTTAGCTTTGTAATAACCCCTCAAAATACCCCATAAGTACCACATTAGTGTACCTAGGATTTATTCTGAGGGGGTACCGCATTGTTATTTACAAGGGACCTCTGTATTAATCCAAATGTACGATATGGTATATTACAATTGAAACATTGGTACCGTTTGGGTACACTTCAGAATAAACACCAACTTGGCACATACTTAAAGAGAATGGTTATAAAATATGGTTATCTTGTGATTTTCATGGGTGCTATATATTATTATTAGTATGAATAGAGAATCAGTAATATGACATTCTAAGTAAAATACTTGTTTTCCCTTATAGGGACAAATGGATGAAGGCATTTCTATGAGTGGAAGTAAGCATTTAAGTGGAGATGAGGTCAGTGATGATATACCGGATATAAATACCATGCCTAAAGCTGCAAGAGAGATGAAATTTGATGAAGACGAATGCCATACGTGGGAAAGGAATTCACATCAATCGAAGAAGCATATCAATTTTACAACACTTACGCAGCACACAAGGGACTTCAGTATTCGAAAGAGTTGGATATGTAAAAGTCGGAAAGATGGCAAGAAGTTATCTAGGAGGTTTTTGTTGCTATAAAGAAGGAAAGAAGAGAATAGACAAACGGGATAAAGATGTGAAAGTGAAAGCTAAAGACATGAAAGTGAAAGCTAAAAGACAATGGCATGATTTTGTAGTGAGCTTTGAGGAAGAGCATAATCATGAGGTTGTTATACCAAGTCAGGCTCACATGCTACCTTCACAAAGGAAAGTTACCGGGGCTTAATTAGCAGAAATTGAATTAGCTGAAAGCAGTAGCATATGACCAAAACATGCTTTTGAATTCATGGGTAGACAAGTTGGTGGAAGAGAGAATTTGGGATTCTTACCTATATATCATAAAAACCAGATGTATGACAGACAAAGAAGTATGAAAGTAGGAGATGGATCAAGTTTATTAATTTATTTTGAAGGAAAACTGAAGGGAGGACTTGTCGTTCTTCTATGTTGTACAAGTTGATGGGAACAATGAAATGACAAATTTTTTTTGGGCTGATCGGAAGATGCAAGAATACTAAAATAATCTTAGAGATGTTTGCTTTGATACAACTTATAGGACAAATGAAGCTCAAAAGCCATTTGCACCATTAATTGGAGTCAATCATTACAAGCATATAGTACTTTTCGGAGCTGCATTGCTTTATGATGAGACAAATGAATCCTTTGTGTAGTTGTTTGAAACATTTATAAAGGCAATGAATGGGAAAAAGCTAATTATCATCCTGCCAGACCAAGATGTAGCTATGTCAGTTGCAGTTGCCTTTGTTTTGCCGAACACGTATCATCTTTTATGTGTATGACATTTGCACTAAAATTCGTTGAAGCATCTCGGTCACGTGTTCCAAATGAAAGACTTATTTTCATATGATTTCAATCGTTGTATATATGATTACGAGGAAGAGGCTAATTTCTTGCAAGCGTGGGACGATTTGATTTGAAAATACGATTTCCAAGACAATGAATGGCTACACGGCATATTTAAAATAAAGGAGAAATGAGCCATTGTATATGGAAGAACTACTTTTTGTGCTGACATGAGAAGCACCCAATTGAATGAAAGCTTCAATAGCTGGTTAAAGAAATACACGAAGTACAACATGGATGTCTCGTGTTTTTTTAACATTTTTCAAAGCTGTTGGATGATATCTGTTACAAGGAACATGAAGATAATTATAATATGAGCCAAAGTATTCCACGAATGATGGCGGATATCATTATATTGAGGCATGCAATGGAGGTATACACACCAAAGCTGTTTGAGACGTTTCAAGTAGAATATGCAAAAGCTCAGAATCTTGTTGTTAATGAGTGTTCACAGATTGAAACATCAATGAGGTATAAAGTTAGTTTATTTGATAATCCGTGAGAGTATGTTGTTACATTTAACTCATGATATGTTGAAATGCAGTTGCAAGAATTTTGAATTTGTTGGAATTTTGTGTAGCCATGCCCTCAAAGTACTTGATGTGAGAAATATTAAGATGATTTTAAGTCAATACATACTAAGGAGGTAGACAAAGGATGCTCAGGGTTCAAGCACAAGTTATAGTCGTTTGTCGAATGAGGAAGTTGCAAAGTTGTCCATGGTTAAACGGTACGGAGAGCTTTGCCATAATGCAGTTAAATTATCAGCAATTGCCGCCGAATTTGTTGAGGCTTATGAATGCGTTGCACAAGGCCTAGTTATTTTAATGAAAGAAGTTGTAAATGTATTGAAGAACAAGCCTAGCACTTCCGCGGATGGAAAGGAAACAACAAATTTATCTAAAAATATTGCGATTAATGTGGTTGGACTTAAAAGGAAGGCGGGTCGTTGTCGTAGTGGACGTCGACCAAAGAATTTTTCTGAAAGGGCTCCACCACCAACACAATATGCAAGTCATAGCTCTGGATGGTAGTAATAATTACTTCATACTACTTGTGTATTTGTTTTTTCATATGATGTTTATCATTTTATGGACGATTTTTTGATTGTTTATGAATTATATTTATTTCGTAGGGCTCTTATCAATTTGGAACAAATCTCGCGGTGACGGATATGCATGCGAGAACAAATCCTACGGGTGAATTTTCAAAGTGGTCTATATTCCAACAACCTTGTACTTACACACATCTACTGTGGGTATATTTTTTAGAAGATCCAACTTGTCAATACTTTGTTTCAAGGCTAGTGCTTTCCAATGACATTCCATAAATTGCAGGGATCGTTAAGTCCAAGTTTATTTCAAGAATCCAACTCAGACAATACTCTTGGCCAGATCAGTTTGCCTCCTATTCAAACTCTACTATAGAGAGATCTCCAGGAGTTTATAGTAGAGATGAAAACTTATTTGGTCAAGAAGGAGATTTAGGTCATTTCCCCGGTGTTTTGTGATCCCTTTGTGTAGTTATGATAAAAAAGGAGGAGTGAATTTTGCATAGTGAATGGAATGACAATGTTGGTCCTGTAATTATACTGTTTTTGTACTGTAATGTAAATGTTCAATTTTTTTAATTATACATGGATTTTTATGTACCGAATGCATACTTAGGGTGGAATAAGAATGATAATTTTGAGTTAATTATTTAGTTGCATTTGTTGGTTTATATTTTCAACGCTTTGTGCTGTTCACTTTTGTATGTGTTTTTTTTAATTGTGCATGTGTAATTCGTAAATAATGCTGTTCCTCTTGCAAGTTACAGGTTTATTTTTGGCGCCCTAAAAGTCATCCAAATAAGCCTTAGATACCCCCTAAATAACTATAGGTACCTAAAATTAACCCTTAGGTACCCTCCCCAATAGCCCATCAAATAACACTTGGGTACCACCAATAATACCCCACAAATAAGCCCAAGACACCCCCAATTAAACCTTAGGTACCCCCCAAAAAACCATAGGAACTCACTCAAATCAACCTAAGGTACCACCCCAGATAAGCCAAAAGCATCCTCAATACAAGCCCAACGTACCCTCAAATTAAGCCCAAGGTACACACCCAGATAGGCCTAAGGTGCTCACAAATAATCCTTAAGTATCCCCCAAAATCAGTCTTAGGTAACCCCCAAATAAACATAAGGTACCCCCATTAATAACATAGGTACACTCGAAAACAACCCTTTGGTACCCCCACAAATCAACCTAAGGCACCACCCAAAATATACCCCCCAAATAAGCCCAAGACAACCCCCAATTAAACCTGATGTACTCCCCAATGAAGACCTAAGGTATCCCTCAAATAACCATAGGAACCCAGCCATATGGACCTGAGGTACCCCCAATTAATCCGTAGGTACCCTCAAACAAGCCTTTGGCACCCCACAAATAAGCTTTCGATACCTTTAGTACAAGTAGTGTAACGCGCGTATGTGAAACATAAATGCCCGAACGTTTCCAGTACACAAATAAGCTTCACAGTATAGCGCGCGCACGTTACATTTTGATGCCTTAGGTATAGCGCGAGCATTACATGCAAATTCTTCCTTATTCGTAAGCTACCCCCTTGTGCCCTGTAATTATGCCTTAGTCCTAAGGCAACCCCCCCCCCCCTCCCTCCAAATGATGCCTTAGGTAGCCCCCCAAATCAAGCCTAAGGTACACTCCGAATCATTATTTTGAAAAAGGAATGGATTCGGAGTATCCAATACGAACATACTATACCAATCTAAAAGAAAAGTGGATTCTGATGATCCAATTACGAATAACACGGATATACGAGATAAAAACATTTTATACATCTGAGTTTAGTTCACATAAATACATTAATATTCAAAACATAGACCTACGTCTAAAATCAGCACACTACGGCGCAATCTCATTATTATTAGACTCAGGAAGTGGTGGGAGGGATGGATTCCGCTGACTTGAGCAGGTGGAGAGATGAGTCACTATCTTCACAGATTTTTTGACCAGCTTCTTCAGTCCACCAACTTCATGAGTGATAGACTGTTTAGCTAGAAGCATGGTTTTTAGTTTCGCAGCGTGCCGCCAAAAAATCGCTGTGCGCCTGGCTAGCGGCACGTTTCGCTAGCCAGGTGCCGCCCCTTTGGAATCGGCGGGAAAAGCCGAAGAGAGAGGATCCAGAACCTCGTGGGTTGTTGTAGATCTGTTTACCCAAACTCGAAAGCATCCCAATTTGAGGAGTCTGCGACTTGTATCTGTACTTGTGAATCCTTGTTTCTTGATGTTCACATAGCTAGCAAGTGTGGTGGCCCAACGCCGACAGGAGCTTCATTTACATCCGATGCATGATCTATCTGTAAAGCTAAAATAAACAGCTAATCATATAAAGAGAACCAGTTCAGATTTCCCATCTGATTGATCAATAAAGAATATATCTAGCCTTTCGAGGATCACCTCCTGTATCCCTAGCCAAAGAAAGTACAATCGGACAAAGTTCCCAAAAGCAAGGCGTCTTATGATTTTGATTTCCTCTCCACGGAAGAGAGTTTTTTTGGGTTCGTTTTTGTAAATTTGAATTAAGTTCAGTCTTGTTTGAAATTATAAGAAGTTAAAAGTTAAAAGAGTTTTGAAAATTACATTTCCACCCATATTATCACTTCTTTGTAATTTGGGGTTGGAATGAAATATTTAAAAGTTTGCATTACCTCTTCGTGTGTAATATATTATATTTTATTATTCACTTTATAACTATGATCATATTGATTATTATAATGAAATTAGGAAATTGATTTGTGCATATGGATTACAAATACATATTAACAAAATAAATTGTTTATCTTATTTAGGAGAGATAAATAAATAAATAATAAAAATAGATAAAATATATTTTAGGTGTCAAATAATTTTAGGAATAAAATAAATTATTTATTGGAAAACATATGGATTTGTAATAATTATAACAAATTGTGAATTATAAAACCAAATCTTCCGCGCCAAGTTTGGGGAAATTTATATTTAGTGATATTTTTTGTACATAATTAAAATTCAGTTACTCAAAGTGGATTTCAAAACCTATTCTCCCAAGAATACCCTTACAATGACTTGTTCCTTCTATACTAATTTGTATAAATTATTTTACTAACATGTACAAATCATTTGATTAAATGATATAATGGTATTCTTGAAAGTATACGAATGTGAGAGTTAAATATCACTAAAATTTAATTAATTGATAAAGGTTTCCTAACATTAAAATACCTATATTTAACAAAAATTTAATTAATTGATAAGGGTTTCGTAACAGTAAAATACCCTCCTTTTTAAGGAGTAACTCTGGTGGTCTCTAGTTGGAAATCCACATATGCTAATTTTTGAGTTTTAGTAAAAAAAAAAAATTGATTTTTATGAATAATGGTTGATTTTTAGCAAAAAAAAAAAAACACAAAAAATTGATTTCTCCCGAAATTTTCGGCACACCGGCGAAATTTTGTCGAAATTGAAAAACTCATTTTTTTAGCCAAACGGCATTTGAAAACTGAGTTTTCCCGAAATTTTCGGCACGCCAGCGAAATTTCGTTCAAATTTCAACAATGTTGTTTTCCGTCGTTTCGGCGATTTTTCGCCGGTGTGCCGTTTTTTTCAATGAGCAGCACGCTTGTCGAAACCGAAATTGCTTGGCTGGAAGCACTATTTTTTTGCATGGTGCATTAGTCCCATGCAGACAACGAGTGGCCTCGGCATGTTCCTTTTGCATTGGTGGATCCAGGAAGCGGATCTCTGATTCAGGTATGCTCATTACCTCACTTATTAAGTCAGGTGTGATAGTATAGGTAAACCTTGCTGCTTTGATATCAAATGCAGGCTCACGAATAGGAGGGTTGGACAAATTACGTGATCCCACGTAAAGGTGACCAACGGTGAAGAAGTTGGTAGCATCCCCCCAATCTAGAATGCCGGACCAACCTATAGAGTCGAGAATGGGAACAGAACGATATGGTTCTATACATGCTCTAATGTCCCTTTTTCAACGACCAAGGGTCGTTGCATAATCTCCTCTGATTGAGAAGCTCCAGAAGATGAATTATCAGGAGGAGAAGGCTCCCTATGATCAATAGACTGAGAGGGATTGGGTTCCTCTGTCTTAGAAAGGCTATAATGAGAGCCCGAAGAAGATGAGGAAGTTACGGGTGCAGGAGTTGTAGCACTTCTCCTCTTTTGGGGCATGCCAACAGGCTTTGTTCTAGGCATGATTCCAAAATATAAAAATAAAAAACAAGAGACAAAAGAGAGCACCAGTGACTCTTGCTTGGAATTGAATAACAGTTACACAAGTAGAATGCTCAGTAGAAACAACAATGGGGAAAAGCCACTTTTATCACTTTGACAAGGGTTGGAATGGAACATAAGGATATTTGTGACAAATATAAACCACAAATGAAAATTACAGAGCTTACCATGGTTATGACACAATTTGAGTGAGCTTGACGTCGCACAAAGCAAACATGATTAAACGAACCCTAGATTAATCGTGATTTGGAGAGGATAGAGAGTTAGAGAACGATGAAAGAAGAGGAAATATGGCTAAGAAACCCTAGATTAATCGTGGGTAGGAAGTGGAGCGAAACTGTAGATTAATCGTGATTTTAAGAGGATAGATAGTAAAAGAACAATGGAATAAGGGGACATATGGCTAAGAAACCCTAGATTAATCGTGAGTAGGAAGTGGAGCGAAACCCTCTATTCCGTTTGTCTATTCATTTCATGTCTTTAGCTTTTACTTTCACATTTTGATCTCGTTTGTCTATTCCTTTTTTTCCATCTTTATAGCAACAAAAACCTTATAGATAACTTCTTGCCATCTTTCCGACTTTTACATACCCAACTCTTTCGAATACTGAAGCCTCTTGTGTGCTGCATAAGTGTTGTAAAATTTTTTTTTTTTATGAATAATGTAGATGTTTGTGTATATATGTATGTGTGTGTGTGTGTGTGTGTGTGTGAGTAAAGAAAGAGAACTGTATAGACCACAAAATTCAGTGCCCAGGTCAACATGACCATAAATCAACCAAAAACCCTCCTATACACCGAAACACAAAAAGCCTCCCAAGAAAATAATTACTACCCACTAGCTCATATCCACAACGTATCTTGGCTCATTACTAAACAAGTTGTTCAATAATGTACCAAGGTCGACCACCCTCCACCAAAACTATCCAACATCCCATGATAAACGTGAACCCATCCCTCTTGCCGAACTACCCTCCATAGTAGATGTGGAATAGCACCATCTATGCCAATCCTTATGTCTGAAGGTGAAATATCCATAAACTCTGGAAGAATTGAAGCCCATGACGCCACTGCTACCTTAATGCTTCCAACCACCTGGTCCACCGTCGACTGAATATCTCGGAAGATCCTTCCATTCCGCTCCAACCAAATAAATCACAAAACAGTGTGAAACATTGCTCTATACATGGTATGGCCTCTTTTCCCCAACCCCCTCATTTGCCACTGAACAAAACAATCTTGAAGTGACGCAGATAGAACCCATGACACCTCAATCACCTGTAACATCCGCATCCATATGGCTCTCGCGAACTGGCACTGAACAAACAAATGATCAATGCTCTCCCCTGCCTCCATACACATAAAGCACACCTACGGGGACAGGGCATTCATTTTCCATCTTCTCTTGATTTGGTCTGCCGTGTTAATTTTATACAAAAGGGCCGTCCATAAAAAGGCTTTGATCTTAAGAGGTACCTTGGGCTTCCATAGCCTAGACACAGGAAAAGGCACACTAGTATGTGAAGGATTCTGACTCATATAATTGAAGAAAGATTTGCATGAGTAAGAGCCAGAAGAAGATAGAGACCAGGTAACCTTATCATGACCTACAGGATCAATCACCACCTCCTTTAGACTATCTAACAACACCACAATCTCTTCCACTTCGGGGGGACGAAGTTCTCTCCTAAAAGGAAGGTTCCATAATATACCAGATGGTGACTAGGATAGGACTTCGGCCACAGAAGCATTCGGATTGAGGGCAATAGGAAATAGACGATGGAACTTAGTCGACAATAAATAGTTACCCCACCACAAATCCCTCCAGAAACGAATAGACACCCCAGACCCAATACACAACTTGATATGCTTCTTCGATTGATGTGTGAATTCCTTTCCTACGTATGGCCTCAAATTTTGAGTATGGCATTCGTTTCCATCAAATCTCAGCTTTCTTGCAGCTTTAGGCATGGTATTTATATCCAGTATATCATCACTGACCTTATCTCCACTTAAATGCTTACTTCCACTCATAGAAATGCATTCATCCATTTGTCCCTATAAGGGAAAACAAATATTTTACTTAGAATGTCATATTACTGATTCTATATTCATACTAATAATGATATATAGTACTAGTACCTACGAAAATCACAAGGTAACCATACTTTATAACTATTCCCTTTAAGCATGTGACAAATTGGTGTTTATTCTGGAGTGTACCCAAACGGTGCCAATGTTTCAATTGTAATATACCATGTCGTATGTTTGGATTAATACAGAGGTCCCTTGTAAATAACAATGCGGTACCCCCTTAGAATAAATCCTAGATACCCTAATGAGGTACCTATGGGGTATTTTGAGGGGTTATTACAAAACTAAATTATATGGTTTAAGTATCTATAAGTTAATTAATCACATGATACCTATGAATTATTTTAAGGTACCCCAAGGGTACCAAGGGGGTACATAAATTTTGGACCTTGTGCATCCCTTAGGTTTGGTTAAAATAAGATAGCATATATTGGCAAAGAATAAAGTCAAAAAAATGACCAAACATTTTAGGGCGATTAGCCTAAAGATTAATCGCGAGTTCCGCAATTAGAATTCCAGAAACTGATTTTCCACGATTAAGATCCAAGACTAATCGCGAACTCGATATTAGGTCTTGCGATTAATCCCAAGATTACTTGGGAACTTCGAGCCTAACTTTCCAGAGAACAAGAAGTCTTTGTTTTATCAGGATTAAATCCCAGGATTAATCGGCTCCAGGCGATTTGGGGGTACTTATGACTTATTTTGGGGGTACCTAAGGCTTATTTGGGGGGTACCTAAGGATTATTTGGCCTTTTTTGGGGTACCTGAAGGTTGTTTTGGGGTGTACCTTAGGTTTATTCGGGGGATACCGAAGGCTTATTTGGGGGTGCCTAAGGCTTATTTGACAACTGTTTGTGGGGGTACCTGTGGGTTATTTTGGGGGTACCTAAGTGTTAATTTTGGGGGCATCTAAGGCTTATTTGAGGGGCCTTTTTGTGGGGGTAACTAAGTGTTAATTGGGGGGGCTTTTTTTGAGGTACCTAAGGGTTGTTTTGGGGTGTACCTAAGGCTTATTTGGGGGGGTACCTAAGGCTTAAATACCCCCAACCTATAAGTTATTTGGAAGGTACCTAAGGCTTAATTTGGGTTTGGGGGGGGGGGGGGGCACTTTTTTTGGGGGTACCTAAAGGTAGTTTTGGTGTGTACCCAAGGCTTAGGTGGCGTTTGGGATTGCTCATCCTTATGGTTAAGTACTTAATAGTTAAGTTATCTTATTTAAGAACTTATCAACAGTCATAAAAAATTTCTAATTTGAAAAAATTTATGTTTAGTAAATGCTTGTATTAAGCACTTAGAGAGAGAGAGAGATGAATCCAACGCAACTACGCACGTGTGCTTTGAAGCCAGATTCCACCACCTGCGCAAAAGCAAGAGAGAGAAAGAGAGATCACATGAAAATCGAACGGACGATCTGTCGACCTACATATCCATAACCGCCTTTCGATTTCGTGAATCCTACAAAGTTTGATCGACGAAAGAGAAATTTTCTTCGCCGGCTGTTTTGTTTCATGACTCCTAGGTTGAGATGTCGCCAGCGCTGATGAGTTTCAATTCCGACAACAAATCCGGAGTCACAGTCAAATTGATCCTCTCTGCAAAACCCTACTCCTGAAGGTCAGATTCCTTTAACTTTGTTGTTTGTCTTCCCACAATCTGACGGACCAAGAGGGAAGCTTATTGCAGACCGATTGAGACGCTATGATGGCATCAAATCTTGGACTTGGAGCTTCTGCTAATCAAAATGCAAATGAGAGAGAAAATTTTAATGTTAGTTTCGCTTCGTATTCCATGTTGCGTTTGGGTTCAGAAAGATCATCATTTGGGATGGCTTCGGGTCTTTCAAAGCCCTGGCTTGTGGAAGTTAGGAAACACGTTGGTTCTCAGACGGTGAAGTTGATACCAAAACTAGGGAATTGGATTGATGCGGGTTTCAATCCGTTTCGTCTAGGATCAAGTTGTTTGGATCGAGTTGATGATGATAGTAAAACACATAACTCGAAATCATTTACATCTGATTCAGCTCAAGGAAGTGGGGGGTTTGAATAATTCTGGTATTTCAATGAAAGATGAGATGAAGTTTGGAAAGTCTGAGGATGTGGCATTTGTGTTTGGAAGATTACTTTGATATCGATAGTCTCTCGTATGGAAGATTTGAGTACGAGACAAATTAGGTGCTTAAGGAGAAGCGGTAAGGAGAAGCTGCTCTTTGTAGCTTCTCCTTACGGGTAATCTTCCCTTACTGATTATGGATAACAGCTCACCCATTTAATGTTACCAAACAAGTTTGCAACTTAACAAAGTGCTTTATTAAGCTATAAGTTGATATAAGCACTTAATTAAGCAATCTCAAATGCAGCCTTAATTGGGGTGTACCTTAGGTTTATTTGGGGGGTACCTAAGGCTTATTTGGGGGTGCCTATGGCTTATTTGACGGCTGTTTGTGGGGATACCTTAGGGTTATTTTGGGGGGACCTAAGTGTTAATTTTGGGGGTATCTAAGGCTTATTTGAAGGCCCTTTTTGTGGGGGCAACTATGTGTTAATTGGGGGGTTACTTAAGGCTTATTTGTGGTGGCTTTTTTTGACTAGGGCTTATTTGGGGGGGCTTTTTTTGAGGTACCTAAGGGTTGTTTTGGGGTGTACCTAAGGCATAATTGGGGTGTACCTTAGGCTTATTTGGGGGGTACCTAAGGCTTAAGTACCCCCAACCTATGGCTTATTTGAGGAGGTACCTATTGCTTAATTGGTATTTTGTATATTCGAATGGTATTTACAAATTAATTATCTCATTGTACCCATGAATAATTTTTAATACCCCAGGTGTACCATGAGGGTACCTAAGGGTTAATTTTGAGGATACCACATGGTATCCTATGGATGTGTGGCGGCGTACTAAAAAATAGCTCGACTATAATTTGTTTTATTTAGGACTGTATTTATTTAAGGTTTCACCAAATTCAGAGAAGGGAAATTATTGGAAAAAGCCAAAAATATATTTATATACCTGGTTCAGATTGGTTATTGGAGCCTTAAATCGAAATGAGTAATGATGGAATGGTGGTCCCTTCCTTAACACTTGGAAGTGCAAGTTGCTTTTCTTCGAAGTGTGAGTAAAGGGAACACTTTTCCCGCCAAAGTCTGAGTAAAGACAGTATAGTGCAGACGTTGTGAAGATTATAAGTTATATAATATGTTTCGCGCGTTTTCATCGAGACGAGGAGAGTGCCGAGGAGAAGTTTTAATTGTTTTTTAAGTGTTGTGGTCGAAATTAATATAATAGTCTTGACTTAATTTGGTCCCTTGGATTGCGATGCACAGGGAACACAGACGATGTGCTTCACAGATTACCCCGGGCGTTTCTTCCAATATCTCATAATTTTTCTGTACTTGAATAATAATTTCTTATAACTTAAATGCATTGATGCTTTCTAACATTAGTCATAAAAATAAAAAAAATTCAAAATTATTCAATTAGTTTGGATAGGATTTTCACTGGCCCAAAATTACAACTTAGTGATGCCAGCATTGGTGAGCATTGCCCAAGTCCTCATAAAAACTCATAGTGACCTAGGTTGATGCTTTAAGTGTGTAGGTTCGCCTTTGAACAACACTAAACATTCTTAAGTGAGGACTCAATCAAACAGAAGAAAACAATGTGCACCACAGCCTACATTGATACCAATACACATGTAAGTACATGCAAGATGTGTGCAAGCCATAGCAAGGATGAACACAACACTTAATGGATTGATACTACATTCATTCAACAATTAATGTTGTTGAAGGAAACAATTGGGTTGTCATCAAAGAAAGCTTGGCAGAAATTTTGGTAGTATAGATTGGTAAGCAATCCACCAATGTTGTTTTATTCAGTTCTATTCGAATCTACTCACATATAGTAAAGTCCTTGTCATCTGATGATCTGGTATTGTGTCATTCACTCCAATCCTATCTACCTGTTAAACTAGTCAAATACCCATTTGTCAACAGCTGTAAGGTGCATGTTGAAGGACCCAGAAATGTAGATAGTTATAAATGAGATAACACAAAATCTCCCTAAATGCATGTTTTTTTGGTATTAAGGTGTGTTGAACAGGATCCATATCATCAATCATAAGATTCATAACTAGTTTGTTAGTAAATTTTGATGTTATCTTCACCTGCAGTGTCTACCCATGATTGGTGGAATTATCCCATCGGTTAAATATGTAGAAAAAGAATTATAGTGAAAGAGATGTGAAAGCGAACCCAGGAATTAGTTGAATATCTAAAAAGGACTTGTAGTGGAAGAGATATGAAAGTGAACCCAGAAATTGTTCGAGTTCTCACCTTATTGCTTGCTTATTTAGAAGAGCGATAACAAGTACAATATGGAAATTATTCTAATCTAAATAAGGATAGTAGCAATCAGAATCAATCAACACAAATAAGGCAATATGACAGCCCAGGAAATATTGATAACTCATCAATCTCCCCCTTAAGCTGTGGCAAAGATATCTTGCATGCCCAGCATGCTTAGAGCTGTTTGAAAAGTATTACTTGAATCCCATTTATTAGGATAGCTGCCAACTGTTTTCTAGTCTTCACATATGGAGTGCATATCAAAATTTCCTGTACCTTTTCCTTGATGATGTCTCTATTAATCTCAACATGCTTGGTGCTATCATGCTGTAGTGGATTGTGAGAAATGTTGTAACAATACAATATCATAGGCTTTAGATGATCATATTTCGGTTCCTTTAATAGCACCATTTAGCCATAAAAACTGCATACTCCATGCGCCATGGCTCGGAATTCAACTTCTGGACTTGATCTAGCAACCACTAACTGCCTTTTTGCTATGCCATGCCTCTAAATTTCCTCCCGCAAAAGTATAATAAACTGAAGTAGATCTTCTGTGCACCACTGACCCAGTCCATTTGCATCAATATATGATTCTATCCTCAAGTGATTGTTTTTAGCAAACAGTAAACCCTTTCTTGTTGAGGATTTTAGATATCGAAGAATGCGATAGACTGCATCCATATGAGATTCATGTGGCGAGTGCATAATTTGACTCACTATACGAACTGCGTAGGCAATATCTGGGTGAGGGTGGGATAGATAAATCTAACTACCAAGTAACCTTTGATACTTGCCCTTATCCACCATAGTTTCCACACAATATTCTCCCAACTTAGTGTTTGGTTCTATTGGATTATCAACAGCCCTACGTCCAAGAATTCTGGTTTCCTTAAGAAGATCAAGAACATACTTCCTTCAGGAGATAAATATCCCATGCCTAGACCGGGCAACCTCAATGGCTAGGAAATATGTCAGATTTCCAAGGTCTTTTATCTCAATCTCACTTGCCAAATGTTTCTTTAGTTGTTACATCTCTTAATAGGGCAAACTACAAGAAGGCCGGATGTTGTGGTTTTAGTGGAGTCCATAGCTGAGTCAATAGTCTTGTGGGATTAGGCAACTGTGGGTGGTGGTGGGATTTAGTGGACTCTCCTTCCATCTTCCGGTAGGTCTAGGGATATCTTGGTTATTTGGGATTCTCTTTCCTTGACTGGAGGGGAAGTGCAGGCTGGAGTGTTCTCCATATCGGTGAACCTTGAGTCCACGGTTGATGGATATATATGGAAGTTAACTATGGTATATGGCCCATGTCGTCCTAAGGGAAGAAATCAATTGTGGAATGCAATGTGTGTGTCGCCGAAATTTCGTTATTTTGAAGTTGGCAGCACGAAATTGGCTAGGAAAATGCCCTTTGCCGCTTTTCCCATTCGTGCCACTGAAATCAGCGGCATGCTCGGATATGTTGCTCGACATGCCGCGGGCCCGCGGCATCGGGGAATTTCG
The DNA here is from genome assembly GCA_947561395.2 of Buxus sempervirens. NCBI lineage: Eukaryota > Viridiplantae > Streptophyta > Magnoliopsida > Buxales > Buxaceae > Buxus > Buxus sempervirens. The sequence continues at coordinate 11,243,693 of OX387192.1, forward strand.
AGGCACCTGCAGAGCACGTGCCTCACTAAAGGGAATTTCGAGGCACATGCATTTCAACACATTTCGCCCATTTTTGACGCAATTCCACCCATTTCTCTTCTTGTCTTCCATTTTCTCAACTATTTTGCACATTTTGATGCAATTTATTGAGGGATCTTGCTTCTAAACAAGATTCACATTGGATTAGGCTAGATCTTGCTTCCATTGAATGCATTTCTTGTGCGATTTGAAGGCTGTTCTACTTGTAACATCTAGGTAAAGTGCCTTTTTTTTTTTTTGAATTTTTAGGGCAAAACTTAGTAGATTTGAGTGAAATTTTAGTTTGTTGTATGTTGACGCTCGATCTATCGATGGGTTTCAAAAAATTTTTTTTTATTATGTTACTTGAAAATATATGAAAAATATTACTTTATTATAATAAATAAGTAAATATATAGTAGTTTAACTAGCAAGGGCATTTATGGGAAAAAAATTAATAATTTTGAGAATAAAATAGTTTACAAATAAATATTATTAAAATTTAAAAATAGTAGTTTATATTTTATTCAAAAAATTAAAAAATTTTAAAATTCTAACTAACACATGAATATAATTAGTAAGCATGATTGTTTATTATACAATATATAAGTACTTAAATTATTTAATAATATTTGATGCAAAAAAATTTAAAAAATATAAAATATCAAAACAATTATAAAAAATCTGAATAACACATGAATATGTAGTTGTCTAAGCATAATTGTTTGCTACATTGTCTATAACTATATAAGTACTTAAAAAATTTGTTATCTAATAATATTTTATTTAAAAAAAAATAAAATATTTTGAAAAAAATTTCTTAAATAACATGTATTTGTTGCTTAATGCTTACAAAGGGTATCTTTTTTTATGATTTTTTCATATCTACAGGTGTCTTAGTGTCTTGCTTTTGCTTCCATAGTTCTATTCTACTTGCCATTTACAGTTGCTGACAATGTCTAAGGATAGAGCTCTACAAGAGGACACTGAGTCTGGGAGTGGGAATAAGGCTCGACGAGAGGATATCGGGTGGAGTCACAGGATTCCATATGAGGGGTCCAGAGCACGGTCAGTTTGCAACTATTGCCACTGGGTGATCAGGGGTGGAGGGGTGTCTAGATTGAAGCAACATCTAGTGCATGGATACAAGAATGTGGCTATTTGTCCAAATGTGTCACCAGAGGTGAAAAGTTGATGAGGCAGCACCTATAGTCTAATTTTTCGGGGCCAAGCAAGTAAGAGAGGGAGAGAAGAAGAGATACGGATGAGACTTAAAGGTGCTAAGTATGGCCCAGGTAATATTGAGGATGGTACGCTGTATACTGTAGACATTCGGACTCTAGTTGAGAGGAGATATTTAAGGGATCAGCGGTGTCTGCATATGAAGACAGAGAGGGAGAGGCTAGATTCAGAGAGGTGAGGCTTCTCACATAAGGCTGGGACATTTGGAGCAGGCGGTCGCCCATCAGGACGTATGGATCCACCTTTGAGGACGGCACAGAGTACGAGGTTGCCAGATGCTCTTATAGTGTCGTCCCTCTATAAGGGTAAGGATTCCAAATAGAGACATTTGCTTGATATGTTCAGTGGAGGTAACATCAGGGAGAAGATGGGGAAGTTTATCTCCAAGTTTTTTTTTTAATCTTCAACCATGTTCCAGCAAATTCCTCCCCCCATTATAGGAATATGGTTGATGAGATACAGTAGATAGGTAAAGGTGTTTAAGCCCCCACCCTCGTGAGATTATTTGAAAGTATTTAGATGAAGGGGAGAAGGAACTGAGGATTGCATTGATGATTTGAGGCCGTATTGGGAGGAGTTTGGTTGCACCATCATGTTTGATGGCTAGACAGGTTTGACCAAACTTTCCATCATTAATTTAATGATTTATTGTAAGGGTTGGGCATTTTTCTTGAAGTCAGTGGATTTATCTGATAATATTAAAGATTTAGATTATATTGCTGAGTTATTGAGGGGAGTAATTAAGGAGGTGGGAAAGAAAAATGTAATTTAGATTGTAACAGATAATGAGGCAAACTACAAGAAGGCTGATATGATGACATAGGAGAGGTACCGGCTTTTTTGATACCATGTGCGGCTCATGGCATAGACCTCATGCTAGAGGCTATTGCACGCAGACAAAGTGCATTGAGCATACTGACAAATACTATGGTGATGACGGAAATTATCTACAACCATTTCATCATTCTGGCTATGATGAGAGAGGCATGTCATGACAACATTGTCAGACCAGTTATTACACGGTTCGCCACAAATTATATTGCCTTGGAGAGAATCTTGCAGCAGAGGTCCAGATTGAGAGCCATATTCACATATAATGGTTGGACTAGTTGCCATTTGAGCCGCATTGCAATGGGAAGGAGGGTGAAGGACATTGTTTTGTCTGCTAGTGTAATGCCTCGGATCCGAGTTATGTAATAAAACCATAACTCAACTCCGAAGTGTTAGTCAAAACACAGGATCTATACCAGTGTAAAGGAAAACATGATTATAATATGATCAAAACATAATACCATCAATATCAGAGTCAACTAATTCCAATCACCAATCCAAATGAATCAATATCAAGAATCAATATGACTACTTACAATATCAAAGTAAAAATCCAACAAGTTTAAACAAATAAAAAATACTGCCACTCCACGTAATCCTCCTCTCTATACTCAGGGTAATCGCTAATAATATCCATCCGTTGCGTATTGTCTTCACCAAGATTTGAAAACAAAATAAAACCGAATGAGATACAAATATCCCAGTAAGTAGCACATACATGCTCAAATACAGTTTATATAGTTCTAAAACATGAATCAATGATAAAACGTATAACAATGACGATAATACAGTTAATTCGAATAATCCATCCATAAACCAATTCATATATGAAGAATCTCAAATAATCCAGCATGTAAATAAACTTAGTAGTATCCATTCAAATCATTAAGTCACAGTAGGATTTATGAAATAAGATTGCCTTTAACTAGGGTAATATTGATGTCTACTATGCCACCTCTTGGCTTATGTGCGAAGCCGAATACATGATCGTTGTCTTATTGCGGAAGAACCCCACCAGTACAACGAAGGGTTCGTATGTACTATCCAGTTATAGTTCGAGTACATGATAAAATGAGGGAAAGCCGCAGCTCACTAGAATAGTGAAGGTCTTATCGAGTACACGATGGAAACGCATACGTGAACAAATAATTACAACTAGCAAAGAACAATTCTTCTCGTTATCTAGCTCTTAAATGGATCTATATTGAGCTATGCCCACTAGACTAAAGCCAAAACCAAGTACAATGTCCAGCAAGCACAATTCATTTCAAGTATTAATCATCTCATTCTGAGGACACGAGGCATCTTTGAGTACACTGAGGTATCAACATTCCAAGTACATGGGCAATCACAATCCAATTCTCCAAGTATATGAAGAAAAAAAAATCCAAATCTCAATCTCTGCAATCATTTTAAACCCATTCCATAGAATATTTCATAAAATACCAAAAGCAATGCAAGTTTTCCAATCGAAGTCAAACTAATTCAAATCACTCCAAAATAGTGCTCAAATACAACAAATCCCAAATCTGTTCAGAATTACAATTTCAGAGGTTAAATTAACTAAAACATGTTTAATTACACCTGTAACAAGAGTAAATAATCTTTTTAAACTTTTGCAATCTTCTGTATAGTGTACAACTCAATTCCAACCCAAAATAAGCAAAATACATGGAATCGGAGACCCAAAATTAAATCTGAATTCATGAATACAATTGGGCTTTGAAAATATCTTAGAAATGATCTTAATTAAATGTTACAAGTGGCGGAATCAATAAAAACTCATCCTATCGTAATTTGGAACCGAAAGTTTCTCTAAAACCTATTTCAGTAGAATGTGCCCAAACTCTTCAATATTTTGAATTTCATGATAAGTCCAGTGGGAGCACCTCTTAGACTCCTCAATCTTATTGGTACTTTCATTGGAATTCCTAAAAAAATTATTTTATCTTTGAAATCTCCCCAAATACCAGAAATAGGGGTTTTCTGGCCTTGGCGCCCAACAGAGCGCTCGGCCATTTCTTCTTCTAACATGATTTTTATAATATAATTATTATTATTTGATAATTTATATTAGATCGCCCAGGGTCGCTTGAGCGATCCTGGAATAAATCTGCAGTTAAAAGAGGCGCTAGACTTGGGCGCTTGAGCGCCGTGGTCAAGCAATCCTTGGATTTCAGATCGCGGCTAACCTTTTGATTCTGTAACTTTGATTTCTCAACTTCTGACCTGAATTAAAACACCCTAATCACTTCAACTATATTCTACAGCATCTCTAGAATACTATCATTTTGTTTTGGATTTAATTTAACCAATCTACCATTACACCAAAGCTCTCTCTTCATCGAACACACAACACATGATATTCTTTTCAGCCACGAATAAATCATAGATTCAAACGAAATCAATGCATTATAACTATTTAGAAAGGTGCTACTTACATTCTGAATCCAATTTGAACCCTAATCCTCCTCTGAATCTCTCAAATCTAAATGCTTCAACGGAAAACTCCACGAATGAGAATTTACAGAAAAATTTTCATAACCAAACAACTCTACCTAGATTTGATCTCATTTATTCCTAATATATGCTTTGATCAGAATTTAAATAATTCTACATACCTGTTCCAGATTTGAAATGAGCAATTCTCCATTTCTTTCACAATTCTCGGCCGATTCTAACACCTATTCCCAGCTGTGGAACAATTTTTGATCTCCTTCTCCTTGTGCAGATTTTCTTCTCAGATTCCCTCCTTAAACCCTAGCTAGGCTTCTTTGATTCTTCTTCTCCAATTCTCTAGAGTGTTCTAAATCCCAAAACAAACGAACTATCAAATTTCGGCAGCTATTTATAGCTGCCGTCCAACTCAGTTTTAGAGCGTTCATGATTCCATAAGCGCTCCACCGCAGAATCCCATCTACATAATCATTTCAACATAAGTTAGTTTTTAGTGCAATGCTACACCACCTATCTTCTGTGCACAATCAACTAATTACTTACTTACCTCATTGGTTTCTATTTCCCCCATTTGGATTTTTTATGAAATTCTCAAAATAGCCTTAATCCTCCTTTCCTGAAAATTACTCACCAATAAGACAATTATTCATCAAAAATCCAATTTTAAATTATTATTTAAAATTTCAGGATTTTATAGCTACTTTTTGGGATAGAGTGCATGACTTGATTGTTATGTTGGAGCCCATTTATAGGCTGTTGAGGGCTATGGATAGTGTGATTCATGCTTCACCCTGGGCAGTATTTATGAGTTCATAAGGCTGATGAAGGAGTATATCCAAGTTGCATCTCCCAGATCACACTAGGGAGTGCATAAGATTATTGACAAACGATGGTATGATACATTGTAGCATTCTCTCCACCGTATCGATACGTTCTGATTTTTAATTTTACATGTTGTAGTTGTATTGTAAATAGTCTATAACCTATGATATTTATTCCATGGCAGCCCATTATCTGAATCCAAAATACTTTTACTTTTAAAGGCTGTGGATCCATCACGAGTTATGGGATGCCGTTGAGGATGTGTATGTAAAGCTATTCCCTAAGTCGAAGGCAAAGGGGGTATTTGGCAATAAGGTAAGCTATTTATGTTGATATTTAATAACTTCTCACATTAATATTGGTTAATACCATAATGGCATGCAAATAGATTATTTACTTCAATTTCGGTTTTTTGTTTTTGTAAAGCAGATCATGTATCGTGATGCCTTGGGCTCATTGGGCCGTCAGATTGCTATTGAGGTGAGGACGGGGATTATGCCATGTAAGTAGTTATCATTTTAGAATTAAGTTTTTACTTTACGTGGAGTGTCTTTTTCATTTGTATGACTATACGTTAATATTTATTCATATAAACTTTTCATAGGTAAGTGGTAGGACATGTATACCACAACCCACATTTTGTAAGGTGGCATGCCAAGTGCTTGTACAGACTGCATCTTTATCTGCCTGTGAGAAGAATTGGAGCACACTCGCCCTCGTCCACGCAAAGTAGAAGAACTTCCGGCATATGAGAAGCTACAAAATCTTGTCTTTTGCCATTACAATATGATGCTCAAGCGGAAGCAGCTTGGGATTGAGTTAGAGAATGTTACTCCAAAGGACCCACTTAATGCGATGTATAGTGATGCGGTTGAGGACGACAACTCGTTTACGAAGTGCGTAATAGGCATGCTAAGCTTGACGAGGTAGACAGGCGACCGAATTCAGGTTTTTTAGGACAATTGTTGATATGGGCATCGATGTCGATGTAGTGATAGAGGAAAATGAATCTCAGCACAACATAAATTCATTTGATAGGCTTTTGATTCTTAGTTGATGAAGGAATCAACAACCTATCAAATGAATCCATGTTGCCCTAAGGTCCCCCCCTTCTCTATTACTACATCGACATCAATTCCCATATTAGCAGTTTCCCTGGCAATATCTGCATTCGGTTGCCCGCTTGTCTTATCAAGCTTAGCAGCTGCCACCCATTTTGTAAATGAGTCATCCTCCTCAATCGCATTGCAGCTTCTGCTTGAATTTCATGTTGTAATGGCAGAAGACAAGCTTCTGCAGGTTTTTTGTACGCCAGATGATTCTTTTGCTTTGTGTGGACGAGGGAAAATGTGCTCCAATTCCTCTCACAGGCAGAGGAAGATGCAGTTTGCGCAAGCACTCTGCATGCAACATTGCAGAGTGTGGGTGAATCTGTAGCATACATGGCCTACCACTCAGCTGAAAAAAGTTTATAACTTGACATTAATATTTAATAAATATTAATGAATTTACTCACACAAAGTAAAAACTTAGACTTATAAAATGATAAGTTAACTATGTACATGGCATCATCCTCGTCCTCGCCTCAATAGCAGTCTGGTGGTCAAATGAGCACAAGGAATTGCGATATATGATAAGCTTTACAGAACAAGAGACTGAAATTGAAGTTAATAAACCATTTGAATGGCATTAAGTTGAACATAATAAATAGCACCTTATTGCCAAATCACCCCTTTGTCTTCAACTTAGGGAACAACATTACATGTACATCATCAATGGCATCCTGTAACTTGTAATGGGTCCACAACCATTAAAAGTAGAAGTATTTCGTATTCAAATAAGGGCAGCCATGGAACAAATACCTTAAGTATACATATTACATAATACAATTACTTAAATATAATTACTTATTTCAATTGTAATAATTATTTATTTAATTAATTTAATAATTAATCATTGGGAAAAGACTAGAATACCCTTTTTCATTATTATATTATATTTGACCATTAGATTTATTTCTAAATTTCCAGATTTAATCTCCTCATTATTTTTCTTCATAATATAAGTATGAATTATAATTTCAATCTCCCAAATACTTAGATTAAGTATTTATCTCTTAATATTTTAAATTTATTTATCTTATTTCTTCTAATATTCAGATTTACAATTATATTATTATTTCCTAAAATTCGGGATTCTACATTATTATTTTTCTAAATCTTCTGGGATGGTTGAGTCTTTTCCACCCCCTACACACACCCACACACACAAACATTCTTTCCTTCTGTCAAACTGAGTTCAGCTGTAGGATATCCGGATATTTATGTTGGTATTTGGACCAATCTAGGGCAAGGTTACATATGGATGGCAAACAAAACACCTGAAAGTGCTACATGGGAGCTTGCAATGAGAAGCAAGAAACAGTGGGAAATGTTGGCAGAGAGCATACAACATCAAGGGATGAATCCTCAAGAAGTATTGGGCTGGAAAAAGACAGGTAGCATTTTTTTTCATATTCTTTTTGTGTGTATACATTTATGCAAGGAATTTTACTCCTCTGGCCAATTATTGGAAGGAAATTTTGTTAGTATATAGTTATTCACATTATTTATAATCTTTTAGTACTTTAGATTAGTGCAACCACATGACTGAGTTTTAATACTGCATTGATTTAGTATCCCTCATTTATACATTGAAAATATCTGCCTTAAAATTTGAACTGAGGAAAATGAATTTTCAGTTTCATACAATTGAAACAGTAAGCTGAAAATTAGAACTGGGGACGAATTTCTTTTCTTGTTAAAATTTTGGTAGGCTACTTGAATTTTAGTAATTTCATTCAAGGGTTCAATTCTTTCATTTATGATGAAAACATGTGCAATGTATTTACCTTATTGGAAGGTTAGACTTTTAGTTTTTTTCATCTGATAATTAGGAAATAAAGCAACAATGCAGAAAGTATTTTGATTATAGAAATGTATACTAATTCCTTAAATAGTAGAGAGGGAAAATTTTTAATGAATTACTAGGCATATTTGTTCACATTGTTCTAAAGAGGTGTCCCATATTTTTATCCAACATTTTTTTGATTGAATCCAAATATCTTAAATTGGAATATGCACAGATCATTTATAGTAAACTGTTAGCGATTAACATTTGACATCAATATGCTTACTTACCGATCCTTCAATCTTTCTAGTAGTTTATTATTATCTACAATTTATTGGTAATGTGGAATTTGATGTAGAACACGCATCATAATGGTTCCGTGAGAGAATTTAAAGAAAGGTACTATTTGGCATTGTGAAGTTCAAATCATGGTTAAAATTATCCTGTATGTGCCCATTGATATCTCTAGTTTTACCAGGTTTCTATATTAATCAATGGGGGCCATTCAATTTATAAGGGGATAATTACACTTACACTCCTTGAGGTTTGTCGCTTATGAACATAGACCCTTGACATTTGGAAAATGGCAAAAACTTCCCTTGGTATTTGCACAAATGGTCACAATACCCCCTTTTGCTAGTTCAAGAATATTGAAAAGACCAAACAACCCTTGAGATTAAATTTATTTAAAAGCCAATATAACCCCAAAAAATATCAAACTAAAAATAAAGAGTCAATACAACTAAGCAAGTCGTAACAAAAACAAAATTCCAACTTTCTCCATTGAGCATTCTCCAAAAGTTTCCTTATAAATCTACAACTAAGGGTATTTGTCATTTAGCACATAAGATAAAGTATTTTGTTTAAACTCAAAGGGTATTTTTGTCAAGGGAATTTTTTGACATGTTCCAAATGTCAGGGGGTCTAGGTGCATCAGTGACAAACCTTAGGGGTCTAAGTGTAATTATCTCTTTTATAAAATATTGAGGGATATATCAATACATATCACCATGGTTGTTTGTACCAGGACCGGAGACTGGACTAGTTTGGGCTGGTCCCGGTGCAAACTGGATCGGATTGGCGGGACTGGGCAGTCCCAACCGATCTCAAAATAAAAGGTAGAAAGAATGCTTCTTGCCATTACTAGGGATATTGGTGACGGTCTATACTCTGCACAGCCTTGGGCAGTAAGTCTCTTATTTCCCCCTTCCCCTCGCTCTCCCTCTCTCTCTTCCCCTCTCCATCTCCCTCTTGCCTCCTTTTGTCTTTCTCTCAGTCTCTCCTTCCCTTCCCCTCCCTCCTCTCTCTCTTTTCTCCTCTCCCTCTCTCTCTCTCTTGGTCTCTCCCACTCTACGCCTCTCTCTCTTTCTCTCTCTCTCTTTCTCTCTCTCTCTCTCTTCCCCTCTCCCTCTCCCTCTAGCTCCCTCTGTTTCTCTCAATCTCTCTTGGTTTTCCTCCCTCTCCCAAGGATGAAAAACTCGGTATAGCTCGAGGCCGATATTGAGTTGACTCGGGCGATACCGAGTAGTATCGCCCGAGTTAGGGCGAGTTGCCCAAAAAATTTGAAAAAATTAACAAAAAATCTGAAAAAAATACTGAAAAATTAATCTAAAACTATGCATGGATAATAGGAGTTACAATTATCAACATAGGCTTAAAGAATGACATTTAGAATACAAAACGAATCACTAATGGGATATTTAATGTCATCTAAAAATATAAGACATTTTTAAGTTGTCAACATTGAATATAATATGATAATGTTGCAATAAACAAGTAAACAACATGTCCAAAAAAGAAGTAATGACAAACCTCATCACGGCATCACCATATCCACCAACTACTGGCTGAGTCACCACCTCCTTCCTTACTTCCTTCGGCATCTCTTTGTTGATATGTGTAATGAACTGGATTTGACCACTCTCTGGAAAAAAAAATGTCACAAACTCCTCTCCCACTGGATGCCCAGACTCGACTGACTCTGTATAATCATAATATCCTGAAGTCCAGACCCCAGAACTACTACTAGAATGAGGATGATGTGGTCCTGATCCATATGGATAATCTCATCCCTGATGATCATGATATCCAACTGCACTACCACTGGAGTCTAACGATGGTTGCAACTGCAATGGAGGATACGGTCCTGGTCCATATGGATAAAACTGTGAAATCTGTGGATAGTAATGTGCATATGGAGGATGATGTGCCGATTCTGGATAGGTTGGGGTTGGATAGCCTGGATAATCTCCAAAGCCCAAACTTCCAAACCTGTGTTGCAGCTCATCATGAGGATAACTGTCAGGTGGCAAAGTCTCATCACTATCACGCTATACAGACTTCCCCTTGTCCCTTTGACTTTGACTATGTGGACCAGAACCACGTTCGCGTTGCTGATATGGCACATGGTGTTGTGCCGCTCGATATGCATCTGCCTCCTCCATAGTCAAAGGTACACCCTCATTATCATCAGCACCACCTCCATTGCCACCACTAGATGGAGATGTGGATCCTTCTCCTGCACTAGCAGCACTATCTGTACCAGATCCCGAGTCATGCTCGTCATCATCCTCATCCTCATCTATCCGTCTAGTACGTGCTGAATCCTCATGCTCCTCATCATCGCTATCAATTGAAACGGCATCAGAACGACGCCGATCTCTGTCTCCATTATCTGACTGCATCCAATCATTTTGCACACTATCCAGCAGAGCAGCTTCTTTTTCCCTTGTCCACTCATTAAGCACATCATCCTCAAAAATCACGTTCAGGTCTATTGGATTGTAGTATGCATCATCATGATTTCTCATCTGTAGATTTCGCACTTTCAACTTCAAATTGTAGTGTACAAACATTAGTTCATGCAATTTCTTCGCCTTCAACCGATTTCGAGCTTTCGTGTGGATTGCTTGAAACGTTTTCTAATTACGCTCACATCCAGATGAAGAGCACACCGCACTTAATACTTTTAATGCAATTGATCTTAAGTGGGGTGCCTGTGAGCTGTAGTTATTCCACCAAGAACCTACAAATTAAAAAATACACATACAAATATAAGTGATAGTAAATACAATAAAATAATTTAAAGTTATGTAATTAGATAATAAGAGTCATCGGAGTCCCTGCACTTACATGGAAGGTCTCTTTCTCGCTGGTTGATAACTATGGCATCCCCAAAGCGCCCGATTGCATCTTCATAATCTATAATCTATTAATCAAGAAAGAAACATTTATTTAATTGAAGGTTGTGACCATGATGCAAATTAGTAATCAAAGTACATACCATATATACTAATCTTTTGATGAGATGTTTCAACTTTATCTCATTCTCGGCTTTTGCTGCTAGATTCATGTCTGGCTCCAATCTCTCAATCACGCACATTATGCCTTCTCTAATCTCTCTGTGTGCAGACATGTCGTATTTATACTGAAAAACAGGATTAAGGAAGTACGTTGCGTATACAAAAAATTCATATTTCATAAGAATATAGTATTAGACACTATAGTAATATAATTTCTTATGAAATATTGGAACATAGTTATCAATCAATGATACCTACATCGTGGATATCCTGATGCAACTGCTTGTTCCATCTCTTGTCAATGATCGCCCAAAATGTTTTATACTGCTTCACTGAACTTTTCAATGCCAATCTGGCTCTATCGATCACTTCATATAAGATGGGCATGGTTGGTTTCTTGTCCTGATCCACTAGCTTCAAAACTTTGCTAGTGGCTCCATGACTTGAACTGCAAATTCAATCTTCTTCCAAGTATCCTTATGTAGGATAATCTCTACAACTTCCCTTGCCTCAGCCTTTTTTGTCTTTGTTAGGCACACAGAAGTCTCAACTTCATGCCATTCATCTGATACAAATAACTGCTTCAAATTCTTTCAATATCGATAAAGAGACTCCATAGCTATGAACTCCGTACAAAATCTCGTAATCCTAGGTCTCAACAACTCTCGGCCCTCAGTAAACTTTGCTTTTATTAAATTGACCAACCTTGCACTATTGTAGATGAAGGAGGTTATCTTCTTCCCTAGCACAAGTCCCTCCTTAACTGTGTCCACTTTTGCAGTGTCTTCCAACATCAAATCAATAGTGTGTGCAGCACATGGAGTCATCAATAATTGTCCAGCTGCTTTATAGGATGCTTCATTATCACTGATGACCTATTAGAAATCAGGAGAGAAATACACAATTATTATGTAATCAAAATATCAACTTAGCAATTTGTAATAAAGTGATAAATAGTAAAGATACAATTAACTGAAATATACCTGAACAACATTCTCCTCCCCAACTTCTTCAACCATGTCATCCATTAACTGAAATATAAATTCTTTTGTCTTACTTTGGTTTGACACGTCTATACTCTTCATAAACATCATGTGCTGATCACAATACACGAGGAAATTGATTATGTTTGTTCGAGTACGTGATGACCAACCATCACACATGATCGTAACTCCCCAAGTCTTCCACTTTCTTCTCTGTTCATGTATATATCCTTTGATTTCAGCAACCTCCTCTCTTAGATACTTTCCACTCATCTATGCTGGTGTTGGTCCCCTAACACCAGGCCCTGCCTGTGCAATCACATCAAGCATACTCTGGAAATATGGAGTGCTGGCGGCATTGAAAGGGATGGCATTATATGCAAAAAACTTCGTACATGCTCTCCCAACCCTGTGAATCTATTTTGTGCTAAATATGTCCTTTAATCTTTTTTGCTTTGAATCACGTGATGGATACAAATAAGGATCCATGCTCCTCAACTGATCTCCTCTACGTGCAGGCATAGATGGCATGGTACTCCCTCTCTGTCTCTGGGAGCCTTCCCCTCCCTCCCTCATGCTACTGCTACGTGCACGACTGAACTCAACTCTTGCTCTTTTACGCTGTATACACAAATTTTGCGTTTGAAATCAAACGGATCAGATGTGCCAATACAAATAAATTTGTATTTTTATTAAAAATAATGTAGGGTACAGATCTCTGTGATTCCTTTGATTCTTTTCTTCACAAATCTTCGATTTGAGGGCTAAAATAGCTTGATCCCAAATCGGTTTTCGGCTTTCCAAACTTCACGAAAAGCAGATAAAGTGGTAGATCTGGTGGATTCCACGTGTAGATCTGTGATGGATTTGGTGAGAAGTCTTCGGCTTGATCTTCGGCTTGTAGGCTTGTTGAAGGTCTTGGAAAACTTCAATATTTGATGTAGATCTCTGGGCTGTAGAGCGTGTCAGAGACAAAGTGCCTGAATCTTCAGATCTTGAGTGCTATATTTGAGCTTCAAGTCTTCAGTGCTTCAAGGTTTGTTGGATCTTCAGAACAGCAACACTTCAATTCTTCAGTGATTTAGATCTTCAGAACAACAGAGCTTCAGTTCTTCAGAGCTTCAGTCTTCAGAGTAGCAGAAATTTGATTCTTTTCTTCTGTAGACTTCATGTGTTTTGAATGAGGAGAGAACCACCCTATTTATAGATGTTGGAAGGATAGAGCTCTCTAGATTTAAAAATCTTGAGAGAGTTATCACAAGTTGTAGATAATTCTCTATTTGTTTGAAGAATTATCAATATTTAAAGATAATTCATCTAAAAACTCTTGAGAGAATTATCACAAGTTGTAGATAATTCTCTCCTTTTTTGAAGAATTATCAATATTTAAAGATAATTCATTTATTTTGATGATTATCAAATAATAATTCTTCATGGGCCCACAAGCAATTTATTAGCCATTTTAGAGATAAAACTGTATTTATTTATTTAAATAATTTTATCTCTAAGTGGGGTCCACACTTTGTGAGATTTTGCCATGTGGCATCTCAAATTTTCTCTTCCTACATACGCCCAATCCCAGATGATCCCCTACATCAAAATCAGAAGGCCGTACTGATACAGAATGGCGCCTTAAGTCATCCATCCGCCTAGTCTCCATACTCTAACGTCAAGTAAACTCTATCTACTCTCTCTCCCACTGCTCCATGTCATCATCACTATCAGTGTCACCACTCCTACCAGTACCAGACCCACGGTCGAATATGGCTTCCTCGTTTAAAGTATCTAACAAATGCCCTTTATCCCTCAATGTCTTCAACTTTGCATTTTTCCCAGTTATCAAATGTTGTTGCAGCGCCCGCATTATCTCATTTGAGACTTTTGTACACCCAGCTACATCGCCCTTCTTATGTTCTAAGTGCTCCTTAAGCCTAGTCACACCTCCCCACATATCTCGTCCACAGTAGTTGCACATGACATGTCTGGCATTACCTCTAATAATGGAGCAATGCTGTCACCCAACATCATGTTCACGTGGCATGATTAAACCTAATAAAAATGAAACAGATTAGAATATAAAATCAATCATACAAACAAAGTATAGTTTATAGATATTAATTATTAAATAAAATAATACAATAGCTAACAATTAACTTAAAAATAAAGTATAGAATATACTTTATCAAACAAAGTATAGTTTTTTAAAAACGAAATAGCTAAAAAAATATAAATGTATACTTAAGAAACAAAGTATAGTTATTTGTGAAAATTCAAGAATATAATTACGCAAATTTTGTTAAATATAAGTATAATTTATTGTTATTAAATCAATTAATACAATAAATAATATAATTTTATTTTTGCAAAATTAACGGAAGGGCATACAACCTACTATGAAGTGATTTATGTGTGTATGAAGTGAATACATGAGGAAAAAAAAAAGACATTTTAAAAAATTTTCGGAATAGTAAAAACCCCAAATTTTCAAAGTCTGATTTGTCACAAATACAAGTGTTTTTCGCAAAAATTTCGAATCTAATAGTCTCTACTATGTTCTAAAAAGATTTTAAGACAAACAGAAGGAGTTAAAATGAATCGTAGAAGAAGAAATCACCTTTCTTGCAAATCTCCAAAAATTTGTTAACTTTCCTCCGAAACCTCAGATCTACAACAACGAAGGCTTGATTTGCGTTTTGATTGTTGTAGGAAGGTAGAGGAAGGTAAAATAGGGGGAGGGGTGCAAGGGTTTTGCAAATCTCCCTTTCTGGTAGGAGAAACGAACTCGGGAACGCCAAAAGCGTCCCGAGTTCGATAGAGGCTTTTTAAGCCTCTATCGAATAACTCGCCGAGATGTCTCGCCCGAGAAATCTCAATCTTGGCGAGTTCTCACCGAGATGAGGGGTTTTTCAATAACCTCTCGTCTTGGCACTTGACCGATACTACTCGGTATCAGCGGAGTTTTAAAACGTTGCCCTCTCCCTCCCTCCCTCACTCTCTAAGCTGCAATGCTGCATAGTATTCCCTTTATTTTATTTTATTTTATTTTTGTCAAAATCAACTAATCAAGTCAACTAGTCAAGTTGACAGGCCATGCATGGTACATTTTTGCCTGCAAAGTGTCAATGTTTGCCTACTATTTGACAGTAAAAATTTATTTAAGTGTCATAGTGTGGCAGTAAAAATGTATCTTTTTTGTAATGCAAAAGTGTGTAGAACTGACAGTCAAAGTCGGGACTGCCCAAGTTAATGCCTTCCCCAAATAAGCCATGTCCTGGACTGGAATACCGGATCGGGATATGGCGATCCTGTTCCTGGACCTGCCGGTCCTGTAAACCATGCTTATCACAATACTTCATGATATAGAAAATATATCACAAAATTTCTCTTGCTATAGTAGTTTGTTTTATTTTCTTATATAAAGAGATATAGTCATTGAGACAAGTGAGATTTCCCTTGCGTTGATGGATAAGCTCTCAAAAATGCAAATTTCTTCCAAATGTCCAAAAAAAAAGTTGGGGGTCTAAATCACTTCCTAACCTGATTCAACTTTTTGGTAGCTTTCATAAGGATTTTTTTATCATTTTGATGTTTGTGGTTGGAAATTGCAAAGAATATAGGAAGGTAAACTGTATGTTAAATCTAATTCGTATTTTAACTTAAATATGTATTCTTGGCCATAGATTAATAATTATATGTTTATGATTTGTAACATACATTATATATTAATATTTTTTGGAAAAAAAAAAATCTCCTGTATATATTATGTAAAATTTTTAATTTTTTTAAATGCATCCCATGATGTCTTATTTGAAGTTGTCTCCTTTTTTCCAGAAAATTCTCTTTATTTGTCTTACTTTTTTTTGGCATATTGATTTGCCCTTCAATATGGCACTATCTTTTCTAGTTTTGTGGACAATGGTATGTATACCATTATCAATAATTTTTTTTTTGGGAGTTTCTAAAATCATCTTAGGATTCATTTCCATATTTTTATTTTCATTTGAACCTGTAGACTCCATTGTTTTTTGTCTAGCAATAATTAAATTTTTATCTCCTTTTTGGCTGAACATTTGTACCTATTTGTTCTATGGTATTTTAATATAAATTGATAGCTTAAATATGTGAACTTTATTTTTCACAATGATATTTTCTGTTGAATACATGTATATAAACCCATTTACTTCATGATTTTTTGGTAATATGGAGTTGTAGATTAAATCTTTCAATACTATTACCTTTAAGTGTGACTAACCTCAGTGTCTCTTTTTTCACCATTTAAAGGGGGATTTAAGGCTTTCATTGTTTTTTCTTTCCTCTTGAATTTGTAATTTTAGATATTTCAAAATCTTAAAGAATTGTAAAGTTTTAGAAATTTGAAAATAAAATTGGGATTTTAGAATTTGAGGAAACTTGTAAAGATTAGGGTCTCTAAGAGTTTGAAACTTTTAAAATTTTAGGAATTTAAAATTTTTTTTGTGATCTTGTACATTTAGAATTATATCCTTTTTTTTTATACTCACCAAGTTTTTAGAATATTTTAGATATTTTAAATTTTTTTGAAAAAAGAGAAACTTCCGTTTTATTTTTTTAGAAATTGGTAGATCTCAGGAATTTAGTAATATTAAAACTTTAAGAAATTGTACATAAATATTTAATTTTTTTAAAGTGTGTAATTTGGGTAATGTAATTGGTTCATTGAACCACGGCAGGTTGGATGCCTAACCATAACAAAATAGTTGGGTCTTGTTCTCACACGTGGATGTCTAAAATTTAAGTAAAACATTAGAAATACCAATTTAGTCTTTTATTTAATTTGCTTATTCTTAATAAAATAACCCTTTTTGGTAATAATGTGTGAAGTATCCCTCCGCACAATTCTTCTTGGGAACGCAATTTTTAGCCAATTACTTTGATTCAAAAGCCTTTGTTCTGAAGCACTTACGTTCATAGGAGGCTAGAGATGACAAACACATGAGGAAGGTAGTAAGAATATTTGTACTTATCTGCGTTAGAAAACTAAGGATTACACAATGATGTCCAATGAAGGAATTCATGCACAAGCATACAAGAATATCTAGGCTTATTTGTGGCATAGATTTTGCGATAATACCTTTAAAAAAAGGATAGAATGATTATGTCCAAATATACTTTTCCTTATTTACTTTCTGAAAATGATTTAAATACTGTTTGATGATGAAAATAGAGAATGAAGTCATAGTGTTATAATTTTTCCAATAGGAAGCTTGTTAATCGGTAGAACACCAGATGAGCTAGCCATGTTAGAAAGAAGGATGCAGCAGCTTTCTGGAGCTGGACTGAAAACAGAATTCTTGTCTAGAGATGCTTTGCTTTCAATGGAACCTGCACTTGAGGTTGGAAAAGAACTTGGAGCCATTTTTCTTCCAGATGACTGTCAGTTGGATGCATGGCGTACTGTTGAATTCCTTGAGAAGGTGCTATGAATGCTGTATGTTCTTTATTGGCATTGTTTGTTTTTATGAATGATTTTTTAACCTTGTTATTTTTTGCTTGTTCTTTGCTTTCAAACTAATGCAGATGTGTTTGATACATAGGTTAATAGACAGTTCACACTCAGTGGCAGATATGCAGAGTTTTATCATGAACCTGCAATTTCCTTATTAAGGTCTGTTGTCATCATTTGTCCATCCACACCAAGATTGTTCTGTTGAAACCAAAGGATGCTTTGCAAGTGAAATTTACTTTTTCTTAAAATTGTTTCCATAATCCTGTTATATCCAGATCAGACAGTGATGGAGAGGTTGAAGCTGTTAAAACTTCCAAGAATTTGCTACACTCTAAGAAAGCAATCATAATTGCAGCTGGTTGTTGGAGTGGTTGTTTGATGTATGACCTAGTTAAGGAATTAAATATTCTATTGGATGTTCCCGTGAAGCCTCGGAAGGTTTGATTCTGGAATTGATCTGATTTAATCTTTGCATGATATTAAAATTCTTTAATATTTTTGTGAAGTGCAGTTTCACTACATCGTATATATTATAAAGATGTTATCAGATGGGCTTACTTGTCGGCATAAATTCGCTTTGTCATTATTATTACTTTTATCTTGTGACTGACATGTTACAAGACTTATAAAAGCATTAAAGGTGTTATGTATAGATATCATTTTTGGTCCTGATATGTATAGTTGTTTCTACCGAGCCCACTCTGGGGGTGCTCTTTACATTGCATGTTCTGATCTCTGAAGAAGCTAATGTATTTGGCCACCATTATTTGTCTCAAATGCTTATTTTCACAAATTTTTTATTTATCTTCATCTCCCTATGTTTTGGATTCAAACTATATTTCCTGCCCCTATTCTGCCTCTTCAAAGGTTCCTTCACCTGCAAGAATACAATGTTAAGTGAAATGCCTGATTCTATAGGTGCTTGGCACGCTTTTCTTTGCTAGAGTTTCAAGTATGATTGCATGCATTATTTGTCTAATAAAATGCTTTCCTTTGATCTGCTTCATAGGGCCATCTTCTTGTGATAGAGAACTTCAGTTCATTTCAGTTGAATCATGGTCTGATGGAAGTGGGTTATGTTGATCATCAATTTTCTAGTTCACATCCTACTTCTTCTGGAGTATTTGAAAGTGAGCAAAATTTGTCCATCTCAATGACTGCCACAATGGACACCATGGGAAACCTTGTTCTTGGTAATCTGAATCCATTCTGTCTGTCCCATGCTTTATGATTCCTCTATCTTCTTTCTTTCCGTGATTTACAATTTTATATTTATTTTTACATTAGATGAATTTCTTTTTTTCTCTGGATAGAATTGGACCTGATTGATAATGCAAGGTGATTGGAATTACCCCCATTGAAGGGTCTACCTGGATCATTATGTGACCTACAATAATAAAGTAAATTGCTATTATTTGTCCTAATCTAATTCAATTTTTGCTTCTTAACATGTTATCAATCTGAAATGACTTGATCAGATTGTGATCAGATATAATCAATATACTGTGCGTCATGCACCATATTGGATCGCCTCAAATGTCATTTCCAAAAAGTTCCCAAGAACTCGTTGTTGTTGACATATTTGCATGAATTTTCTGAGATTGATGCTCTTAGTATCAAATCCAGGCATGTTGCTGACATTAAAATTTTCATCCACTGATCAACTTTCAAAGTTGGATATATGTCTTTACAGTTTGCTATTTGCCTGCCTATAGATGAATCTTGAAAATTTGAATGTTGGCACTGCATGTTCTTGACGGATCATTAGCCTTTTTTTTTACGTATCATTGTATTTTAATGGAATCATAAAGATAAAAAACAATGGAGTGATAGATTCAAGAGTTGGTTTCAAACTATCCATTGAATGATGATATTTTCTTGACCGAGTCAGAGAAAGGGCAATCAGTCAGAATCAGGGAAAAACAAGGAAGTGATTCTAGATCTGGATGGATCCCTATCTTTGTTTACCTATATATATATACAAAACTTGTGATGTATAAAAACAATCTACGGACAAAATATCTTTTGAATATTAACAATAGTACATTGGTTTAAAAATAAATAAATAGACCTTTTGATTTAATAATTAAATAACAGTTGCCCAAAAAAATGAAGAAAAAGTGAATTCCAAATGAAAATCAATCTCCATATGCAACATGTAGAAATTTGATTGGAGTTAAAGATACTGTTTTAGAACTTTGGGTGTTTTGTAGTGTTTTACCGACAAGGTTATAATTACCATGCTCAATTATTCTATTAAGTTCAATTATTGTTAGAGCTTGCTATTACTTTTAGGTTGCATTTGGGATTGCTTAATTAAGTGCTTATATCAACTTATAGCTTAATAAAGCACTTTGTTAAGTTGCAAACTTGTTTGGTAACATTAAATGGGTGAGCTCTTATCCATAATCAGTAGGGGAAGATTACCCGTAAGGAGAAGCTACTGAAAGCAGCTTCTCCTTAAGCACCTGATTTGTCTCGTAATCGATGTTCCATACGAGAGACTCAATATCAAAGTAATTTTCCAAACACAAATGCCACATCTTCAGACTTTCCAAACTTCATCTCATCCTTCGTTGAAATACCAGAATTATTCAAACCCCCACTTCCTTGAGCTGAATCAGATGTAAATGATTTCGAGTTCTGTGTTTTACTATCATCATCAACTTGATCCAAACCGCTTGATCCTGGACGAAAACGGATTGAAACCCGCATCAATATGATTCCCTGGTTTTGGTATCGACTTCACCGTCTAAGAACCAACGTGTTTCCTAACTTTCACAAGCCGGGGCTTTGAAAGACCCGAAGCCGTCCCAAATGATGATCTTTCTGAACCCAAACGCAACATGGAATACGAAGCTAAACTACTGTTAAAATTCTCTCATTTGCATTCTGATTAGCAGAAGCTCCAAGTCCAAGATTTGATGTCATCATAGCGTCTCAATCGGTCTGCAATAAGCTCCCCTCTTGGTCCGTCAGATTGTAGGAAGACAAACAACCAAGTTAAATGAAATTCATCAGCGCCGGCGACATCTCAACCTGGAGTCATGAAACCAGACATCCGGCGACGAAAATTTCTCTTTTGTCGATCAAACGTTGTAGGATTCACGAAATTGAAAGGCGGTTATGGATTTGCATGTCGACAGATCGTCTGTTCGATTTTCATGTGATCTCTCTTTCTCTCTCTCTTGCTTTTGGGCAGGTGGTGGAATCTGGCTTCAAAGCACCTGTGCGCAGTTGTGTTGGATTCATCTCTCTCTCTATCCCCTCTCTAAGTGCTCAATACAAGCATTTACCAAACATATATATTTTCAAATTAGCAACTGTTTATGACTGTAGATAAGTTCTTAAATAAGATAACTTAACTATTAAGTACTTAACCATAAGGATGAGCAATCCCAAACGCCACCTTAGGTCTTCCTATATAATTATATTGGTTAGGACCCCATGTATAAAAGTTTTATTATAGGTGTAAATAGAAATGAATTTTAGAGATTTATTCTTTTCTCTTGTTGCTAAAATGGAAAAACAAGTAACTGTTTTAACATAATATAACTCTCTTTTGTCTTTATCTAAGATTTGCTTAATTGACTTGGGACTCCAATTTTGGATATATGGTATTATTGTTACTTTAGAATCCCAAATGAAAAGGAAGAGTAAAAAAATGTCTGTTAAAGAATCTCTCGTTAAATAATGTTATGTGAAATTGTGTAACATCACTTAACTCTCGCCTTGCAAAAACTTCTTATATTGGACTTACAAGCTCATGCACATATATGATTCATGCATAATGATTAGTTGAATGGTTTCTTAACCTAATTTTATTGTTCTGGATGATTTTATGAATCCTCTGAATTGTGTGTACTCCCTAGGGAGCAGCCGCCAATTTGTTGGGTTCAGCACTGACGTAGAGGAATCCATTGTTGATCGTATATGGCAACGTGCAGGGGAGTTTTTTCCTGCTCTAAGAAATCTCTCACTCACAGATTTAGTGAACAACAAAAGAGTGAGAGTAGGACTGCGTCCCTATAGTAAGTCTTAAATCCCCTATTAGCTTTTCAAATGAGAATGTTATTTGGCTTGTAGATGTTAAAGGCTGATCGTCTTATTTATGGAATTATAAAAGCCTTCTATAGCAAACAAATCAAACTATTTAGTTGAAATAATTATCTAATTATGGTCTCAGTGCCTGATGGGAAGCCAATGATTGGGCCCGTACCTGGGCTACCAAAAGTGTTTCTTGCAACTGGGCATGGAGGAGAGGGACTTTGCACGGTAATGTTTGTACTCCTCTCTGCTTATTCTGTTACAGAACTTAAACAAAGGCTTAATTAAACATTCTAGGATTAAGTTGAGGTTCTTGATGGGACCATTTAAGGAGACAACCACAGGTCCATTCATCAAGCTAAATGCAGACCTGCAAGGGACAGAAAATGTTCCAGGCCTTTGTTGGAGTACTGCCTCTGCTGTTGAGATAACGGTGCTTTGGTACTATTATCAATATATTAAGGGATGAAAAAGGGTTTTTCCATTTTTTCTTAATTTGGTAGCATTCAAATTCTCAGGCTATGGGAACTGCTGAAATGGTTGCTGATATGGTATTGGGCAACCCTGGGAGAGTCGATTTTGTACCCTTTGCAGTTGAAGGCCGATGATGTGAGGTTGATGTGCATTTCCATTTTGAGAAAAAGGGAATGGTAATGACAGATAATGCATGATACCATCAGTGAGGATGCGATTATGCAGTTAGCTGTATCGTTTACTTCCCCCAAATTGCACAGTTTTTGTTGTTGTAACTTGTAATCACCTCTCACAAATTTCCTTTTTCAACAAACTACAAAAAGAGGCATCCCCATTGTGCTTGGTAATTTCTTTGGTATTAAAAACTTGAGAGAAATGACTCAAATCATTTTCTTCTATGTAATCATATGATTCTACTACTTTATTCCGGGAAGCACTATGGCTCAAGTGTACATGACATCAGCAATTGTAATGCCTATATTTCCTATATTTACTTGATTAATGATGTGGGCTGATATTTCACCAATGAAATCTTATCAAAATAATATGATTTAAGAAAGTGATGAAGTGCAATTTTCATAATATATATTTTCTAAATTGTTATTACTGGTCATTGATGGAACATGGAGAATTACAGTGGATCTAAACTCACCTACTATTTTGTGAGATTAGTCGTTTGCATGTACTGGCCAAATGAGTTGATTGTTATGTTAAACTGGTATAACTTATATCATGGTAGAATTGTCTGTATCAATTGAAATTTTCTACTTTACATCCTATCAAGACATGGATGGTCCCCAAAAATACTCACAATAAGGCAACCGAGTTTCCAAAATGAATTTGTTATGGAAGATAACGAGATATAGCTCTCATGAAAATCAACTTCTATTAAGTGCAGTACTTGAAAACTTTATCAGATTACTAATCCTAGACTTCTATAAGATGTTACATTAGTTAGAAATCTTGTTCAGTCCTTTTTTCTTAATATTCTTAGTTATGTTAGTAGTTAAATTAATATAGAATATCTGAACTAGAAGAATTAGCTATTCATAAATGGGTCTACCCCACATAAAATTAAATAAAGAAAATATTATTTACATGTAATAGTAATGCCTAGTAACTACCAATACTAAAAGTGTGTTTGTATCCAAAAATGCATGTAAAGTTAATTTTTTTATAGGAAATTACAAATATAAAAGTTAGTGAACCATAGAAAAAAAAATGCATGAAAAGGCTACATGATTTTTATCTAACTATGTTCATGTCCAGACTATCTTTTGAGATGAGAAGTTAAAAAATTCAAATTATTATAATTTTCTTTTAGGATTTGGGTTTGGTATAGATTCCAATTTGACGGGTTCTTTTGGAAAGCGTTTCCTCTACGGCCAAAATCCATCCATGATGAATTTAACCCTTCGGAGTGGCTTTATGTGAAACGTTCTCGTTCTTTTGACATGCTCCCATTTTTGCTAGTAAAGATCATTATATTTATATTATACTAACATATCCTAATGCAGTGCCATTTATATTTTCCCTGATGCAAACAATGATATGATCGCCTACTCAATGGTCCCGTTGTAGCAAAATTCAATGTATATGTGTTAGCTGTGGCAGGCCGTATCTACTTGAGCCTAATGCTGGAAGATCGGCTGGAACCTCCACAGATCTTCGTCATGTGTCCTTAATTTATTATTGGTTATAACCAAATTAATCACTAGGTACAATTCACTTATCAAGGGTACAACATAGTTTAGCATAAGATACAATTCAACTCTTCGTGGGTATAACCTAATGTACCTATCATAGGTACAATTCAACTTATAATGGGTATAATTCCATTTATCATGGAGTACAACCCATCTTATCGTTGGGTACAATCCATTTCATGATGATAGGTTGGCATGATGGCATGATGAATGAGTAGGACACGTGGTGAGATCGGTGAATGTTCTCAAGCAAGAGGCTCCAGCTAATATGAGGGCTGTGGCAGCTCTACAGAGGATATATTCTAATGAGAAAAGACTTATCTTTTAAACATTGACAGTAGGAAATGACAGTGGAGAAAGAGAGCACTTATCTTTTTTGGGATCTCTCTCTTTCTCTCTCTCCGATCCTAAGGTTCCTATTGGAGGGTAACCATTATAAAATGGGGCAAGCTACATTTGGTTCGGAGGACTTTCGAAAGGGATGATTTACAGAAGAGAAATTCTCCTTAGTTATGGAAAGAAGCATAACTAAAAGCATACTTTTTGTAATTATTGTCACTGAACGATCGAAGTGAAGAAGCAGAAAGAGTAATGGATGAGTGACTTACGAACAATAAGGACGAGAAAGGGCGGAATCATTTCTGTAACACAGATGTATTATTTCCTGTACTTGTTGTACTCTTCGTCGTCTTCGTCATCATCGTTGTCATCAAGATCTTCAAAATCCTGATAATCTGAATCCAAGCCATCCATTTCCGCTTCGTCAAACTCATTGAATCCTTCACTGCCGCCCTCATCCTCATCGTTAGGATAATTGGCCTCAAAGAACCTGTGCTTGATAGAATCGGAGAAAAGTGGAGGACGAATCGCCTCAACAGGTGTAGCAGCAGCAGCAGCAACGGGGAGATAAAAAGAGATCGCCGTCCGAGATGAGGCTCCGGCTAGCCTCATTACTCTCGACGCTACTGCCACCGCCGATCGCAACATCTCTTCTTCCCCCTCGTAACGGTACAGTTCTGTTTTCACACTTTAACCCAGGAAGACTTGAAAGGTTTATAGGCTAGGGTTTAGGGTTCTGCAAAGACTCCACCTTTCCTCGTATCTCATTTTGCCACGTGGCCATTCATTACGTGATGACTCGTATCCTGGAAGGTTGCTAGATTTCGTTTTCTCAGGTTGGGTCTCGCCCAATATAGAGGGGCTCCAGTCCAGTTGTCTACTTAGAAGTTAGAATACCATTTCGAGTAAGGACCAATATCAAGGCTCAGGAGCTCTAGGTCTCAATATTTTGGTAAAGCCCTGAAACTTTTTGTTTATGAATACCATAAATTCGAAGATTTAAGCATATAAGTGTTAAGGAATATATATTAAATATATAAAGTTCACCCCTTACTATTAGCTTGAGCCATTGGTAGGAATATATGGTATCAGAGCATTAGCCTAATGCCGAGATCCTGGGTTCAAACCTCCACTCCACCTGTTAAAAAAAAAATATTACATATGTAGGACTTCACTAAAAATGGGTCCTCTAAAAAACTGGGTTTGAGTCTGGCCCATACGTGAGGGGGAATATTAAGGAATATATTAAATATATAAAGTTCATCCCTTAGTATTAGCTTAAGCTTTTAGTAAGAAGCAAAACCAACACTTACAGTTTCAATTATATTGAGTTTGTACATACCATTACAAAGATAATCCTTTCCCACAAACTTTCTCCCTTTTGTCAAAATAACCTTGTCTGACTCAAACACCATCTTAAAACCAAATATGTTCATAAGGCTAATAGAAGCTAAGTTCTTCCTAACATCAGGAACATAATACCATCATTCAAAATTAAGACTTTCCATAGGTGAACTCCGAGTCCATGAACCCCTTGCCTTTCGCGATTGCAGTAGATGAGTTTTCCATAAAGAAGGATGTCCCATCATTTACTACTTCAAAGGTCTTAAAGTGACTCCTATCATGGCAAACATGTTTAGTTGCCTCGGAGTCAATCCACCAAGAACCATCTCTTAAGACTATATTGATCTCAGATATCATTGCTACATACTTCTTAGTGCCTTTTTCTTTGACTTCGCTATTGGGACTTTGTTGTTTCTTCTTGAGAAGACGATGTAATGCCCGAAACCCGAGTCAGTGCAAACCAGCACCCAACCCGAACCCGGTTCGCTACTTGTGAGACATGGGAAAAAATCACCGGTGTGATCATCCCTCCGTCAACACACGGGCTCAACGCAAAAATTGGAAGAGTCACCACCATTCATGATTTTGGGGTGAGAATGGACACCAAAGCTTCAAAAGTAGGCAGAAATAGCCAAAAGAAACATTCTAGGGTAAAAATAACCCTACTTGAAAATCAAATCCAGAGATGGGTAAGGGGATTAGATTATGAACGGGGGAAGGTGTTAGGCACCCCCATTCATCCACACGAAGTGGTTGCCAAGTGTATGTTCATGCTAAAAAAAAAAAAAAAAAAAAAAGAAAATAAGAAGCTTGCTAAAAATCATGAAAAAGCCTTAAAAAAGGAACAAGTGTATGATATATTCACATGAAGATCCAAATGGATTTTAGATCTTCTCTTATGTCAATATCACTTCTGGAGTATTTCAAAAGATGGAAATCAAAGTAAAAGTGGCCAAAACCAAGTTGAGGCAAATCCGGGAATTTTGGTAAAAAGTAAGGTCCTTTGTCTTGAAATCATTCAAATCCAATTTCAAATTGATTCAAACCAACTCTATTTGAAAGATTATGATAAATAAGGAGCTCATGCAAAATCTCAAGTTAATCCGATAAAAATCCAAGGAGTTATGCTCCTTTGAAGTTGCTGCTGGGGATTTTTAAACGTGGTAAGTGGGCAACTTTGGAAAATTATCTAGAAAAATCCACTACATAAAAGCCCACGAAATTTGGTGTGATTGAAGTTTGTATGGCCATCTTTCCATGGAAACTAGCCTCATACAAAAATCCCTTCGGATGTGCCTTGGGTGGTCTCCCGAACAGGCCCCGAAGATCACAGATTTACCCAGAAAAGTACAAATGAACAGTTCTGAGTAAATCGGCTACCAATAATTCAAATGGAATCCAAAAATTATGAAACCAACTGGATTTGAAAATAGACTCATAAAGGAGTGCATAGAAACAAAAATCACTCGAATCGGACTTAAAACGAACACATGGCGGTCCGTCGAAGTGACAAGTTCTGTATTTGAACCTGAACTGTCCACTCAACTTCGACAGAGAGGTGTCAAAAATCCGCTAGATAGAAATTTGTGAAATTTGGTGGACATAAACTAGACAGCCTCACCTTTCCCATGGTTCTGGAATCACCCCAAAATTCATCCGGATGATGAAGTTATGGGCGTCCGAAGTAAGGGTACAGGTGCTGTCAAGCTAAGCCACTTTTGAAGAGAACCAAATCCGAAAATTGACAAAAATGTGTGTGATCCGTGAGAGATGAATCCAAAACCTTTGAAAAACATTTTAAAACACTCCAGAATTTGATTGAGACCATTTATTGGAGATTTATCACAATGAATGTAATAAATCCCCAAATGTGAGCCTATTCACTAAAAAAAGTGTAATATGTGTGCAAGAGTGAAAAACCAAGCAAGATCAATACAACATGCATATGGATTCAACAAAATAGGTTATAGCATAGCCTAGGGTTCCGTTCCATTATCGTTTCCCTCTGTTCTCTTTAAGATAATCAAGGGTACTTTGAATATGGAACGGTTTACAATCAATCAAAAAGGCCTTATGCTACATGGGTTCTAGCACTAGGGTCAATCCCCAGTCTCGTTTCTCCTAGATCCGCCTTCACGTTTTACGGCTAGGGGAGTCTTGAGATACTTTGAGCCGGGGAAGGATTTCCACACATACAAACAAGGCTTTACACTACAGAAAGGTAGAAGAAGAGATCTAGATCTAGGAATGTAAAGACAGAAAATAAAAAGAAAAGTTGAGGCTTACCTGAGTTCTGGAGGCGATTCCACAGCGGTTTTCTTCTTCTCTTGGAGTTCTTCTTTGCGAGAATTCAAAACAAGAGTTGAGTGCCATTTGCTCAAGGAGGAGGTTCCTATTTATAGGCAAAGGCTAAGGTCATTGGTAGACACAACTTAATGTCTAGAACCCCTCCAACCTTAACCCTAAGGTCATTTCCGCGATTTCCCCTCATTTAATGAGGGACATGATGGTAAAAGTGAAAAGCTCTCGGAAAACCCTAATTTTGAGCAAACTTAAGGTATCCGGTATGTCAGACCGGATAAAAAAGGGCCTTAAGGTATCCGGTACATGGTACCGGATACACTAAGGCTCACATGTATCCGGTATGAGTATTCGGATACGGGAAAGGGTACCTGTATCCGGATTGAGTATCCGGAAACAGGTAAAAGTTTATTTTCTTCAAATTTTGTGCTGGCTTTCCAGGAGATAATGATTTTTGATGATTGTTTGTGCAATTTGGGGTGTCTACAACTGCCCCTCTTTGCGGGAGCTGCGAAGCAGTGAGCTGCAAAGAGTAGACAAGCCCTAATTGCATTCCCTTGAGCATGATTTGCTCGGTTCAATTCAATTTTTGTAGAAAACAATTTTTGAGTGGAGATTTGCCAAAAAGCCCTCACTTTAAGGGGGGCATCTCTCCAAGAGTTCTTAAAATCCACTGAGCTCTCGTGGCTATGAAGTGGATTTTAAGCCCAAAAATAGGATTTTTGAAAAACTGATTTTTTATCAAACCAAGTTGAAAATTGAGTGGATATCATCCTTTTGACCAGGCACATTTCCCAAAGTTGTCCTAAATTCCACAGAGCTCTCGTGGCTGTGAGGTGGATTTCAAGACAAAAATAGGATTTTGAGAAAATAGCAGTTGTAGCACAAGTTTTTTCCCTTTTCTTTTTTTTTCTTCTTTTTTTTCTTTTCTCTTTTTTTCTATTTTTTCCTTTTTCTTCTTTTTCTTTTCTTCTTTTTCTCTATTTTTCCCTGTTTTTTTTTCTATTTTTTTCTGTTTTTTTCCTGTTTTTTCTATTTTTTTCTTTTTTTCTTTGGTATCCGGTAAGTGTATCCGGATAATCGAGGGCTTGCGGGTATCCGGCCTGAGTATCCGGATCCTCCAGGTTTTATAAGTCGCGCGCGACCGCGACTTTTCCCCTTCTCTTCTTTCTTCCCCGATTACCAAGACCGACTACTCTCTTCTTTGCTTCGACGCCCGACGATTCTCCTTCGAACCTCACCAGTTCCGGCGACCTCCGGCGAGTCCCTGAGCTCCGGCGACGCTCTGACTTCGGCGATTCCCCATTCACAGTCGTGGCCGAGCCCTAGCTCGCGATTTTCTCACTGTTCATCGACGATTCTCGGATTCCGGTGGTTCCTTCTTCTTTCCCACAACCAATCCGACTTCTCTACCTGCATTCAGGTTTTTCTTTCTTCTTATTGCTAATCAAACAGTGACTTTAGCTTGGCATTCCTCAACTGACATGCTCTTGTTTAGCTTAGCACCAAATTGCCACTTGCATTTTTCATTTTGTGAATTACTGTTTGATTGTTCTTGATTGCTCCCTTCTCCATTGTTCTCCACAAGTGCATAGGATTAGAGTTTGTATTTTCTGTAAAATCTTTGCATGCTGACCGAACTTGTTCATAAGCTTTTTGTACTGTTGGAAATTTCAGACTTGATACCATGCCACATTTTCTCTGTCATTTATGATTCCTGATGACCATGGTCTGTTGCCTTAGACCTCGGAATTGTTTGCCAGTGACATGATTTGTTCTTGACTGCTCTTTGATGTTTTTCTGAATTGCTGACATTGTACTGCCATTGGCTCTTTTCGGACTTGATGGCCAATTCTTGATCATGTGGTATTTCTTTTCTTGCAATTGATTTTTTTTCTTGGTAATCCTTGATGATTCTTGAGACTAGCTTGTGTCTAGAGAACCACTTATTATAATCTTTTGCATCTGTCTCAAATTTTTCCAGAAACACTTGAACTGCAACAGACCACAAAATTAAGTTAGACTTCTTGACAATAGCTTTGAAGAGACCAAGGTCCTATTAAACACAAACTGAATCTGGACCCAAAAGCCAAGTATTATTCCTAACAAATGTGCAATGAATCTAGATCAAAACAAAGTAGAATTCCTGATAAATTTAAACTGCATTTAGATTCAAAGCAAAGTAGGACTAGATCTCATAGGACACTTCCCTGTTGTATGTAGATGGCTAGGAGTCGCTCTCGTGTGCGTGAGGAGGTTGACCCGGCCGACCGGCCTTCTTCTTCTCGAGCTCGGATTGAGACTAGTTCTAGTGCCACCCTGTTCGAGCCATTAGGCGATTCTCGAGAGAGCTCTGCTGAGGTAGGCTTTCAAAAATTTTTCTTTCTCTTCTTTCTTCTATTCTCCTTTCCCACACAACCTTCATACCTTTTCTTGAAATTTAGCCCATGGTTGCACCTGCTCGTGGTCGAGGCCATGGCAGAGGCAGAGTTCAGGATCAGGCCCTTGAGGGCGAGAGAGGCCGTGGCAGAGGCCGAGGCAGAGCCAGAGATACGGCTCAGGAGGGTGTTGCTGTGGCTCTGGCAGGGGTCTCTGAGGAGTTGAGGGCCTCTGTTCAGGATACAGAGCTTCTCCATGGCTTGGATAGCCATCCTTCCATGTGCATCAGGGCGGATGTGCCGCTTCCGTACCATTCCTCTCACCTGCGAGGTAGCTGGGGCAGATTCAGTGAGTTGGCACAGTCACTTTCTCTGGCACTCAGGCGGAAGTTTGGGAGATGTCATCTGGACCACTTTCTTAGCATACCATCCTTCAGAGCCGACCGTCCGCTCATCTTCGCCATGATGGAGAGGTATTTCCCAGAGACTCAGTCGTTCCATCTGCCGGACGTGGAGCTGGGGATCCGCCCCTCCGATTTTGTGATGATTACTGGTATTCCGTTGACGGGGCGGACCATTGTCTTGGAGCGGCCTTCTGCGGAGGATATTGGCCTCCTTCTGGGATATCAGGCCCTGCCACCTGTTGCCTGGGATGGGCGGAGTGGTCGGCTCTCCATTAGTTGGCTGCGGGAGAGTCTGGCTCGTCATTTTGAGAGGAGGCATGAGACCGTCTCTGTGGAGGATGCAGCCTTTGCGCCGATCTTCCGACATGTATTCGAGCTGATGTTGGGGAGCTGCTTCTTCCCGGAGGATACTACCGGTGTCAGTCCGCTCTTTTTGGATGCCTTGAGAGATTTCCATCAGACCCGCCAGCTAGCATGGGGTCGGCTCATCTATGGGACCATCTTGGCCAGGCTGTGCCGAGCGGTTCGAGGCCTGGCATCCCCGAGGGGTGATGGAGTCAGCAGCCGGTTCTTCTGGCAGATTCTACAGGTATTGCATTCATCTGTCTGGTTTAAGTCCTTAGGCTTTATCTTTTCTTGACTGATTTTTCTTTTTCTTTTTTTTAGGTGTTCATGTACACCTATATGACCTTCTTCCGCCCCTCCCCGGTTCCTGAGGTTGCGGATTTCCCGGTGGCCCTGCGATGGTCGGCCCAGGTTCGAGATGCTGATAGGAGCCAGCCTCGCACTGCCCGGGTGCACTTAGACCGTGCCCGCCGATCTGATGTAAGTCCTCTATTTTTTTTCTTTTATTTCCTTTCCTGTATCTTGACTGTACCTGACAGTTTCCTTTTTTGCAGCTCCTCCTGTCCCGATTTGATGACGTGGATGTTGGAGTGGCTTGTGAGATGGCGGTACAGGACGCCTTCGATAGAGATCGACGACGTCAGCCCTACCAGTGCTTCCTCGGGAGGCTTGGTAGGGTGATGTACTTAGGAGAGCGCCTGTACTTCCAGCACACTAGCGCACTTCGTATCCCCGTCCCTCCTCCTCCTGTGGGTCCCGATACTCTCCTTCTCGGCTTCGATGTTGATCAGTTTGATCACTTCCTGGATGCGGAGGGGCTTACAGTAGCTGGAGATTATGACGAGTGGTTCCAGAGGGTGTCTATTGGATGCTTGATGGATCGACCCACTCGTGCCGGAGTGACTGAGATCGGCGGGATCCGTATCCGGATCCATGAGGACACAGTAAGTCTTGTATTCTTTATATTTTCATCTTTTCTTCCCTTATGCATTTCTGACCCTACTTCTGTTCTTGTTGGCAGGTACACGAGCTGAATACCATCCGGGACCGGTTTGAGAGTCAGCGGGCCGCGATCGATGATATGATTGCTGAGCACGATGCGGTCGTGGCCCAGCGGGATGCCCGGATCAGGGAGCTGGAGGCCCTGGTTGCTGAGCTCCAGGCTAGACAGGTACCCGGCCTTTTTATATTTTCATTTCTTTTATTTTCCTGTTTCTGCTATTCTGATATGCTTGTTTGACTTGTGCAGGGCCCGGTCCATGATCAGGATGCCTTCGAGCATGATTTTCTCATTCCTGACCTGTCTCCTGCTCGGGCTGCGGATCCTGTGGATGTCCCATCTGCTGACCCGGTGGTAGTTGCTCCTGTGGATCCCATGGCGGACACTCTTGGTGAGTATAGCTTTACTTCTTTGGTTTATCCTGTTATTTCAATTTCTGACTTTTTCTGTTGACCAGATATTACAGCTCCTAGTCCTCCTGCTACTGCTGCTGAGCCTTCTGTGGCTGCAGGAGTTGAGGCTGTAGTGGTTGAGGATTCGGCTGTACCTGAGGCAGCCCCCCTGCCTGCCGAGACTGTCCCTGCTGGCTCTTCATCTCCTATGGTGGTTCCTGACCTTGCTCCTGAGGTCCTTGGTAAGTTTTTTCTTTTTTTTTTTTTCATTCTTCCCTCTTTGGGTTTATCCGGGTACTTCAATGTTCTAATTTTTCTATTGACCCAGATATTTCTGCCCCGGGTCCTTCCTCTGATGCTGCTGGGCCATCTGGATGGGCGGGAGTGGAGGCTACTGTAGCTGCGGGCCCGGTCGAGCCGGTTGCTGCGGAGCCAGAGGCTTCTTCTGATTCTGTCCCTATCCCTTCCCCTGATACATCGGACTACTGCATCGAGTACCAGCTTCAGTCCTTCATAGGACGGAGACCACGCTACATGGCGGAGCGTCTACTGTCCTACTATAGGCGCCGATCATCTCGGGGGAGAGGTCGTAGAGGAGGACGAGGCAGAGGTCGCGGGGATGATCCTGCACAGTAGCAGTAGTTTAGGATTCTTTCTCTTTTTTTTTTTTTTCATTATCACTTGTACAAATGAGACTTATATATAAAAGAATATTTTTATTCATTTTCTCTTGTCTTGTACATCTTTTGTTTTCAATTTCTTGCAAATATGACATGTAAGCAGGTAAAACAGGTAAAAATTCGGAATTTTCATCCTTAGCTCTTTTTTTTTTGCATTTTTTCTTTGTATCCGGTCTGACATACCAGATACATTGATTGGTTTTTGTATCCGGTATTTCATACCGGATACTCATGCCATCCTTTATATCCGGTATATGTATCCGGATATTAATAAAGCCTTTGTATCCGGTCTGAGTTACCGGATACGTTAAAAGATGCTATAAATGCAACCAGCCTCGGGATTTGGGCATTTTTTTACGAGTTTTTGAGTTTAGAAACCCCCTTTTTCGCCTTTTTCCTCCTCCTCTTGAGTTCTAGCTTGCTCCCGTCACATCCAATGGAATCCGGATCATCTTCTGCCCCATTATTGTCTGTCCACACTGCCTCCCCTGCAAAACAGCCTTTTAGATCAAAACCCCCAAATCTTACTAGGTACAACCCTGTGGATTCCTTTTACACAAGGTGGGTTAACTCTATGACCCTAGATGAGGAGAGGAGATGGGGTTCTACTAATCTAGGCCACATCCTGCTCATTCCCAAGGTTCCCTTCAGGTGGGAGATTATAGAGGCCATGATTGGTCATTGGGTTCCTGACCTCAACTTGTTCCGTTTCGGGAACCATGAGATGACCCCAACCATTGAGGAGGTGGAAACCATCCTGGGCCTGAGGTTTGATGAGAAGGTGGTGAATCCACCTCTTAGGCCCAGTTACAAGAAGGAAGCTTCTACTTTTTTGGGCATAGGGAAGAAGGACTTGGGGGATTCTGACACCCTTTTGACCCTATCTAAAGCCTTTTTGACTGAGAAGCTTTTGAGGGGAGAAGATAAGGAGGCCCGATTCAATGCGTTGACCCTGATAGTGGTCAACCAGTTGCTTTTCCCATGGGATGATGATGAGGTGGACTTGGCCTTGATTTCCGTGATATGCCAGGTTAGGGAGCGGGAGAGGTTGGCCCCTATGATTTTGGCTGGGATGTATCAGGCCTTGACTGACTGCTACAATAGGAAGTCGAAACGCTTCCTAGCATGTGCCCAGATCCTGCAGGTAAAAATTTTTTTATTTTTTTATTTTTTTATTTCTTTTTTTCTTGCTTTTTGGCTTTCTTTTTGCCTTTTTTTTTACAATATGCTGACATATCTCTCTTCCTTTGCAGCTTTGGCTACTTGATCATTTGAGCCAGATTGAAGAGATCAATCGACACTTCTTCCCGAGTCTAAAAGTCCCCCTCTTGATGAGCAACAGGGGGTGCCCCGATATTCCAGGGGGCAAACAGGGCTGGTTCACTTTCTTGGGCTCGCTTCAGGATGACCAGGTGAGATGGCCTGGTACTTATCAGCCTAATGCGGAGACAGTGATTAGCTTCCGAGACCGCAACTTTCTGATTTTGGCTGGCCTGAGACATGCAGTGCTGTATCTTCCTCTGCGGGTCCTTCGTCAGTTCCGTGTGACCCAGGGGATTATCATCCCATGTGGATATGAGGATCGTTTTGGGCCCCTTTCTATGAAGCAGAATGCCTGGTTGATGAAGGAGTGGTCCTATGTCCGCTTCATGCATGGTCCAGTCTTCTCAGAAGCCCATGTGAAGGATTATCTCTTCTGGATCAAGGAGCAGATACAGACTCAGGCCCCGGTACCCGAAGATCCTCCAGTAGTCTTGGCTCCCACCTATGAGGACATTCTAGAGTCTGAGCGGGCTTCTCATAAGCGGCTTCAGCAGATATGGGTACGGGAGGCCCAGGAGCTCAGGATACAGGGCGCTTATCTGGAGAGGCAGCTTGAGGAGCAGATCTCATGCCGTATTGCCGTGGAAGAGAAGCTGGAGGAGCAGAGGCAGGCTCGTTGCTTCGAGGTCCGTATGATCCGGCAGAAGTACCAGGCTACTTTGGCCAGCCTTAGGAGTATGAGGATCAAGCAGGCCCTTTCAGATGAGGTCATTTCCTTCCTGAGTGATCCCGCTGCAGAAGGGGCTTCAGGAGTCATTGCAGCTCAGGCAGCTCGGATTCGGGAGCTTGAGGAGCGGCTAGGAGACTAGCTTTATTTCTTGCACATTTTTCATACCTTTGTACAAAATTGAACTCCAATAGTGGAAATACAAAGGATTTAATTCACAATAAAGTTTTTATATTATTGGCCTCAGAATGCTCAGATGCTTGTAAAAACAAAGGTTTTGTGAAAAGTATTTGATTTCTCATCACTGGCCAAAGTATAATTTTTCCTTTATATATATTTTTTTTGTGTATTTTTTTTTTGAAATTTGGTCCATGCACTTAATCACCTATAATTAAAGGAATTAAAACCAGGTTAAATAATGAAAAGGGTAGTCCACAAAATACTGAGGGATCAGAACCGTCCATCTTAGGACCTTTAGATTCATTCCCAAATGCCAAAACTGCCCCATTCTGCTCATGCCAACTTTGCTTAAGGCTCAGATCTCCATGATCAACTCAACCTCTGATTTTCTCTTATTTTTTCTTATTTTTTTCTTTTTGCCTTTTTGCCAATATTGCCCCTAGCGCCAGTTACGGTTTTCACTAGGGCCGGCTTCTGAATTCCGTCATCACCCATCTTACTCTGATATTTTGAATGAACAAACTAAGATCACCGAGGGCTTATCAATAGGACGAAATAAAGGCTAGGCTCAGTTTATGAAAGAAAGGGTATTAAAGGCCCAAAAATTCTCAAATGTGGAAATAGGTCAACCGGACTTACAGTCATGATGAATTTAACCCTTTTCCCCCAAATTGCATTTTTTGCATTTTTTTTCACACTTGGCTTTCATTTGCCATTTCCATTGCTTTTCCTCTCTTTTTCTTTTTCTTTCCTTACTTTGCCCCAATTTGTTTTGCCCCACTTTAAGACTGTAAATCCGGTTTGGGTTTATCAAAGAAACGAACCGGCTCAACTTGGCTAGACTAGGGATTAAAAATTTTTGAAGGAAATAAAGAAAAATGGCCTCGGATCATTTCCTAGAAATATTCACTCAAGGAAAATACCTTTTTACCGCATCAGAGTTAATGGGCTTAGGAAAATCTGACCCATCCATTTCTGCTAAGATGAGTGCACCCCCTGACAGGACTTTCTTGACGACATATGGGCCTTCCCAATTGGGCTTGAACTTACCACGAGGGTCTTCCAAAAATGGTAGAATTTTCTTTAGCACTAAGTTTCCTTCTTGGAAAGTTCTGGGCCTCACTTTCTTATTGTAAGCCCGGGCCATTCTCTTCTGGTACAACTGTCCATGGCAAAGCGCTTTCAACCGCTTTTCTTCTATCAGGTTAAGTTGATCATGTCTCGACTGGACCCATTCGGCTTCTTCTAGTTCTGCTTCCATGAGCACTCTAAGTGATGGGATCTCTACTTCCATGGGCAAGACTGCTTCCATCCCATAGACTAGGGAGTACGGGGTTGCCCCAGTTGAAGTTCGGATCGAGGTTCTGTAAGCATGTAGAGCAAGTGGTAGCATTTCATGCCAATCTTTGTAACTTACTACCATCTTCTGAATGATTTTCTTTATATTCTTGTTGGCTGCTTCTACTGCCCCATTCATCTTTGGCCTATATGGAGCTGACTTATGATGGGTGATCTGAAACTGCTCACACATTTTCTTCATGTCCTTGTTCTTAATATTTGAAGCATTGTCTGATACTATGGCACTTGGCAGTCCATAGCGACAAATGATATTATGCTTCAAAAATTTAATAACATGATTGCTTGTGATATTTGCATATGAAGCTGCTTCCACCCACTTAGTGAAATAATCAATTGCCACCAAAATGAATCTGTGCCCGTTTGATGCCTTAGGGGAGATCATGCCGATGACATCTATGCCCCACATAGAGAAGGGCCAGGGTGATGTCATGTTGTGCAGCTCACCCGGGGGTGCATGCTTATTATCTGCATATATCTGACATTGGTGGCACCTCCTGACATGTATACAGCAATCATGTTCCATGGTCGTCCAGTAGTAGCCCAGCCTCAGGATCTTCTTAGCCAGCATGTGCCCACTCATATGGGGCCCACAGACTCCTCCATGTACAGTCTCAATCAGCCTTTCCGATTCAGCCTTGGCAACACATCTGAGCAGAATGTCGTTATGTGACCTCTTGTACACATGTCCACCACTTAGCAAAAACTGACCCGCCAATCTCTGTATTGTCCTCTTCTCAGTAGCAGTGGCATTTTCTGGTAGACTCCGATTATTCAAGAAATTTTTGATATCTTGAAACCACGGAGCTTCTTCTTCTGGTGCTTCCTCTAGAACGAGACAGTAAGCCGGTTCATCTCTAACCTC
Organism: Buxus sempervirens; assembly: GCA_947561395.2. Classification (NCBI taxonomy): domain Eukaryota; kingdom Viridiplantae; phylum Streptophyta; class Magnoliopsida; order Buxales; family Buxaceae; genus Buxus; species Buxus sempervirens. The sequence goes on from OX387192.1 coordinate 11,281,523, forward strand.
AATTTCCAGCGGTTTGATGTCTACTCCTTCTGGTATGCTGACCATTGAAGCCAAGGTCGCTAGGGCGTCTGCAAACTGATTCTTGGCCCTTGGCATATAGTTGAAGGAAATTCGAGTGAAATTTGTGCTTATTTCTTCCAAATACTGGTGATAGGGGATCAATTTGTGATCCTTGGTTTTCCACTCACCAGTTGTTTGGAAGATGATAAGACTCGAATCCCCGTATACGTCAAGTTCCTCTACTCCATGATCCATGGCTGCTTGTAATCCAATTATGCATGCCTTATATTCTGCTATGTTATTGGTGCACTGGAATCTCAGCTTTACTGCAATTGGGATATGTGAACCATCTGGTTTAACCAAGACTGCCCCTATTCCATTCCCATTCATATTGGCGGCCCCATCAAAGAACATCTGCCAAGAACCCTCACTGTCCTCCTCTTCAGTGTACAGAATTGCCTCATCTGGGAAGTTGGTCTTCAAGGGTTGATATTCTGGCAAAGGATGTGCAGCCAGGTGATCAGCTATGGCTTGACCCTTGATCGCCTTCTGGGTGATGTATGTGAGGTCAAACTCGGACAGTAGCAGTTGCCACTATGCCGTCCTGCCAGTTAGTGCCGGTTTCTCAAATAAATATTTCAGCGGGTCCATCCGGGATATCAATAGTGTGGAGTGACTAAGGAAGTAATGCCTTAGCCTCTGAGTTGCCCACACTAGAGCACAGCAAGTCTTTTCCAATGGTGAGTATTTGGCTTCATATTCTGTGAATTTTTTACTCAGATAGTAAATTGCCCTTTCTTTTCTACCAGTCTCATCATGTTGCCCCAAAACACATCCCATCGATGTTTCCAACACTGACAAGTACAGGATCAGCGGTCTTCCTGGAGTTGGTGGCACTAGCACAGGTGGGTTCAGCAAATACCTCTTTATTGTGTCAAATGCCTGCTGGCAGTCCTCATTCCAGACCGTAGGGTTATCTTTCCTCAAAAGTTTGAAAATTGGTTCACAGATAGCAGTGAGCTGTGCTATGAACCGGCTTATGTATTGAATCATTCCAAGAAAGCCCCTGACCTCCTTCTCGGTTCTGGGTGCTGGCATTTCAATTATGGCCTTGGCTTTTGCCGGGTCAATTTCAATTCCTCTTCGGCTCACTATAAACCCCAGTAGTTTCCCTGATGTAGCCCCAAAGACGCACTTAGCCGGGTTAAGCCGTAGACTGTACTTCCTGAGCCGATCAAACACTTTCTTCAGATTGATCAAGTGGTCCTCCTCTTTGCATGATTTGGCAATCATATCATCCACGTAGACCTCCATCTCCTTGTGGATCATGTCATGGAATAGTGCAGTCATGGCCCGCTGGTATGTTGCCCCAGCGTTCTTGAGCCCAAACGACATGACCGTGTAGTGGAATGTGCCCCAAGGTGTGATAAATGCTGTTTTCTCTTGATCTTCCTTAGCCATCTTGATCTGATTATATCCTGAGAAACCATCCATGAAGGAAAACAGGCTATGTACCGCAGTATTATCGACCAGAATGTCGATGTGTGGAAGCGGAAAATCGTCCTTTGGGCTTGCCCTGTTTAAGTCTCTATAATCCACGCACATTCGGACTTTCCCATCCTTCTTTGGTACTGGCACTATGTTTGCGAGCCACTCTGGGTACGTAGAGACTGTCAGAAATCCAGCTTGGAACTGCTTGACCACTTCGTCCTTGACCTTCAGAGTCCACTCAGGTTTCAATCTTCTCAGCTTCTGCTTGATTGGCTTAACCCCTGGCAAAATTGGCAACTTGTGCACCACCATGTCTGTGTCCAACCCCGACATGTCCCGATATGACCAAGCGAACACATCCTTGTAATCTGCCAAGAATTGTGACATTTCATTTTTCTGCATATCAGACAAGCATGACCCGATTTTCATAATTTTTGGGTCCTCTTCGGTCCCAAGATTTATGGATATGGTCTCCTCAATATTAGGTTGGACCCCCTTTTCATGACGTTCCAATTGGTATTCAATTTCTTTTGGAATGTCTTCTTCTTCGACCTCGGTCTCTTCTTCGATCCCCATAAGGTCAAAGTCGAGCTCGAAGTCGAAGTCATATTCAACCTGGTCCAATTCGGTCTGATTATATGGTTCATAAGTGGTTTGGACCTTTTTGAAAAATTTAAATTTTCTAGAAAAAATAGAAAAATCTTTTTGGGTTTTTTTGTGGGCCTTCTAAACATAATTCCCCTGAAGACGAAGGCCCATTAGAACCTTTAGGGAAATGGCATTCCACTATTGGAGTTTTTTTTTGGAAGCCGCGTTAGTTTGCCGAACAAACGCTGCTTCAAAGGTAAGGGGAGTTTCCTCCCAATTGTTCATTACAAAATTTTGGGGAGCAGGGGAAATAGGGAAAGCCTGCTCCTCACGCCCCGCGTCCGATGCCATCATCACCGGGTGGGTACTGCCCTTTTCTGCTACAGGGCCCAATCCAGAAATGACCTCTTCCGGAATCCTTACTGCGGCCCAGTCAATAAACGGCAGTTCCATGTCTGCCCCTGTCTTTTCGCCTTCAGTCATGGCGAAGAAGGCACCAACATCTTCAGAATAGTCTGACTGCTGCTCTGGTTGTGGCCCAGGCCCATCCACTGCTTCCAGTATTGGAAATGGGTTGTAGGGCCGAAACAAAAGGCTTTTGAAATGGGTTAATGTTTCGGTATGGAGGCTTGGACTGGTCCATGGGAGGAGAAATTTGGATTATATAGGCGGGTTTAGGGAAACTTTCCCTTAAATGAGGGAGTTTTCCTTTGCTTCTGCTCTCCCCTTCTTCATGTTTTATTCTTCTCCAGCCTCTGGGCTTGAAGCCCAACCCTACCTTGGGGATCAGTTTCTTAGCCGTGATTGGCTCTACCATCCCTTGCAAATTGATCCCCAGGCCTTTCCCCGGGTGAAAGTGGTATTTCTCCATCACTTTCTTGACCATTTTTTCTGCAGTGGTCCCCTTTTCCTTCTTTTTCTCACACCCCCCAGGTATGTAATTTACCGCCTCAAATTGGAATGAGTGGAATGCAATCTTGTCGACAGTTAGGTCCACATTGATCAAGGGTACATCAGGTGACACGATGGGCGGCACCAAGTTTTCGGCTAGGACTGTTATCACCCTTTGCCCTCTTATATATTTCACCCTCTGGTGGAGCGTGGATGGTATTGCCCTAGCCGAATGTATCCACGGCCTTCCTAGGAGTAGATTGAATGCTGCGGGTATATCCATCACTTCAAATGTGATGTTAAAGATATTCGGCCCAATTGTGACCGGCAGTTCAATCTCCCCTAGGGAGTGGGTCTTGGAGCTATCGAAAGCCCTCACTATCCGCCCATTCCGTTTGATCCTTGACTGGTCCAGGCCCAGCTTGGTAAACGTGATTAACGGGCAAACGTTTAATGCCGACCCGTTGTCAATTAAAACCCGTGCAACCATGCAGCCCTTACAAAGCACAGTGATGTGCAAAGGGTCCACATGATAACACCCACCTGGGCTGATCTCACCCTCTGAGAAACTTATCACATTATGTGACAAGATTTGACCAACCATTTTACCAAGCTGGTCCGGATCAATAGTCTGGGATACGTGTGCACTCTGTAGCACCCTTAACAATGCATCCCTATGCTTTTCAGAATTCAGCAAAAGGCCCAGTATTGAAATCTGGGCCGGGACCTTGTTCAGCTGATCCACAAGATTAAATTCACTTTTCTTTATTATTTTTATGAGGTCTGCTGCCTCATTTTCTGCACCCTGGGGGGTGTCTTCTCCTACTTTATTTTTTCCCTTCTGTTTTCTTTTTTCTTCATTTTCTTTTTTTCTTTCTCTACTTCTGTCTCTTTCTCTTTCTCTTCACCCCCTGCACATCTCCCTGACCTCGTCATGAGGTTCACCTCCTCCTGGTTCTGGTCCTTGACCACTGGAACCGTAGCCGTGATTCCCTCGCTGTAATTCCATGGTATAGCGGCCTCAGAATAGGCTAGTTTAGGGATGTTAACCACTAATGGCTGGAGTCTGGACCGGGATGTATGGGCCGGTTTAGGGATAGTATGGGCTGGCTGCACATTTACAACCAAGGGTTGAAGTTTGGATTTGGTGGGGACAGAAGAAGTGATGGAAGCAGTGGTGGGGTCAAGATTGATGACCAGTGGAGCCTTAGACGGCTTGGATGGGGAATAAGTGGGTGGACTGCAATTGAAGACCAATGGGGGTCTTGTAGTATTCATCTGGGCCATAAGTGAAGAGACCCGGTTTAGAGAGGAACTTATGTCCTCAGCAGCAAGATTATTATTTTTTTGGGAGACCATGTTGATCTCCTCTTCGTCTTCCTCTGGGAAAAATCGGACCTGGACTGTAGTCCCCACAGGGGCTATAAGCTGAGATGGGTCAAAGGCCCTTCTCGTGGTAGATATGGCAGTGATGGAGTTGGATGGGCCTGCCCCATTGTGGTATGGCAGAGGGTTCTGCCCAATATCATTTCCCGACGGGGCGGGTGCAGCAGTGTTAAAGACCAAAGCCTTCTGGTCCAACAGGTCCTGGACCGCATGCTTCAATACCCAGCAATTATCAGTAGAATGCCCCGGTGCACCCATGTGGAAATCACAGGTGACCGATGTGTCAAAATTTCTCCCCTTCGGGGCATTTGGGTTAGGCTCCTTCAGAGTCAAGTATTCCCCTTTCAGCAGGGTTGGCAGTAGTTGGGACAGAGATATCGGGAGAGGAGTGAAGACTCGGTTCTTCCTTGCTGCGAACCAGGCATCCCGCTCCTCCTTAGAAAAAGTCCTCCTTGTGTTAGCTGGTACAGAGGGAGGGAAGTTGACATTCAGCGGGGTCTGGTACGACTGCTGGGCCTGTTGGGGTGCTGAGATGTTGACGTGAAGTGGCTTCTTGGCTGGAGGAGCCTGGACTAGGTTCACCTCCCCTTCCTTTCGGGCCCCTGTCTTTTTAAATCCGGCCCCTTTCTTCTGGGCCATGGAGGCAGAGGAATCAGACTGCCCAGTCAGAGTAGAGTAGTCTATCAGCCTTCCTGACCTGACCCCTTCCTCTATCCGGTCCGCCACCTGCACTAGGGCTGCAAAGTTGGTGGTGATCTGACCCACCAGATGGTTGTAAAAGGGCTGCCCCAGTGTGCCCATAAATGTGGAGATCATCTCCGGCTCTTGCATAGGTGGCCTGACCTGGGAATCTCTTGGCGTACTGCCGTACCGGTTCATCTTTCCCCTTGGTCATCCTCATCATGTCATACCGGTCCGGCACGATCTCCGAGTTGAACTTGTACTGGTCCAAGAAACCATCGGCCAAGTCCTTCCACCTTCTAATCCTTCCATGGTCCACTGTAGCGAACCACCGAAGGGCTGACCCGGTCAGACTCCTCTGGAAGAGCTGGATCAGTATGCCATCATCCCGGCCAAATTGGCATAGGGCCCCGCAGTATAGTTTCAAATGGCTTAATGGGCAGCCCGTGCCATCAAACTTGTCAAAATCTGGGCACCTGAACTTAGCCGGTAGACAGACGTCCGGGTAAATGCACAGGTCTTCGAAGGTGGTGCCTGTATGGCTGCCTCCCCCCTTCACTTCCTTCAGCTCTGCCTGGATCCTCTCTATCCTGAGCAGCATTTTCCTTTCAGTTTCTTCCCTGGCTTTTTCCTTCTCCAGTTCTTTCTCGGATTCTGCTGTATTTTCCCTGATCAGAATGGGTTCAGGGACTGGTTCAGAAATGGGCTCAGGCATGGGTTGAGCCGGAGGCGAAATGTAGGCCTGAGGTGGTGGTGCTTGATGGGAAGTCGATGCTTGGTTTTGGGCTTGGGCCTGAGCCGCCAGTAGGTCTCCCAGCATCTTGGCCAGACCAGCCACTTGCTCCTGCAGCTGAGCAAAGTCTTGAGCGGGTACGGTGGCTTGGGCTTGATTCTCTTCAGCGTTCATAGCTCTGGCTTTGGATCTGGTCACGGGAGCAATGATTGCAAATAAGTGTACCTGAGGAAAAAATGAATAGAACATGTTAGCTTCCATTTAACTTGAGTCACACCCCTATACATGTAAACCAGTAGGTTAGGTGAACACCAATCCAGATTTATTTTTATTTTTTGTTTTTGTTTTTTTTTTTCGTTGGAATATTTTTTTTTGTTGTTTTGATTTTGTGTTGGAATATTCTAGGGCTTCCAAGGGTCCCAAATTTTTTTTGATTTGATTGATAAAAATAACCAACCAAGGTTTTCATGGAATATTCTAGGGCTTCCAAGGGTCCCAATTTTTTTGATTTGATTGATAAAAATAACCAACCAAGGTTTTCATGGAATATTCTAGGGCTTCCAAGAGTCCCAATTTTTTTTGATTTGATTGATAAAAATAACCAACCAAGGTTTTCATGGAATATTCTAGGGCTTCCAAGGGTCCCAATTTTTTTTGATTTGATTGATAAAAATATCTAGGGCTTCCAAGCGTCCCACAAATGTTTTGATTTGATTGATAAAAATAACCAACCAAGGTTTTCATGGAATATTCTAGGGCTTCCAAGCGTCCCACAAATGTTTTGATTTGATTGATAAAAATAACCAACCAAGGTTTTCATGGAATATTCTAGGGCTTCCAAGGGTCCTAATTTTTTTTGATTTGATTGATAAAAATAACCAACCAAGGTTTTCATGGAATATTCTAGGGCTTCCAAGGGTCCCAATTTTTTTGATTTGATTGATAAAATAACCAACCAAGGTTTTCATGGAATATTCTAGGGCTTCCAAGGGTCCCAATTTTTTTGATTTGATTGATAAAAATAACCAACCAAGGTTTTCATGGAATATTCTAGGGCTTCCAAGCGTCCCACAAATGTTTTGATTTGATTGATAAAAATAACCAACCAAGGTTTTCATGGAATATTCTAGGGCTTCCAAGCGTCCCACAAATGTTTTGATTTGATTGATAAAAATAACCAACCAAAGGTGTCTTGGAATATTCTAGGGCTTCCAAGTATCCCACAAATGTTTTGATTTGATTGATAAAAATAACCAACCAAAGGTGTCTTGGAATATTCTAGGGCTTCCAAGTATCCCACAAATGTTTTGATTTGATTGATAAAAATAACCAACCAAAGGTGTATTGGAATATTCTAGGGCTTCCAAGTATCCCACAAATGTTTTGATTTGATTGATAAAAATAACCAACCAAAGGTGTCTTGGAATATTCTAGGGCTTCCAAGTATCCCACAAATGTTTTGATTTGATTGATAAAAATAACCAACCAAAGGTTTCTCTTTTTTTTTTTAATATTTTTTTCTTCCAATTTTACTGAATTTTCTCAGTTTTCAAGTTCCAAAGTTTGACTATCACATGTTTGAGTTGAGTTGGTGTCAACAAATATGACACCTTGGTTTCCTCTTTGATTTTCAAACTTAGGTTAAATCCTGAAAGAATATTTTATTTTATTTGTTTTTTTTTTGTATTTTTTTTTTGATTTTGTATTTTTGGGAACATTTCTTATGTTCTTTTCGGGGTGCCTAAGGATTATCCACAGTGTTTTAGGCATTTTATTCTGAAAATTTGGGCTGAACAGCCAATTTGTGCATTTTTTGAACGTATCCGGTATAATATACCGGATAAGAATATGCCTTATTGTATCCGGTCATCCTAACCGGATACACGCATATGCCTTTGTATCCGGAAATACATACCGGATATGAATAGAGTTGTTATTAACCGGCCTGAGTTGCGGGTTATTGCCGAAATGGCCCTTTTTGACTCATTTTTTCACCCGATTAGTTTTTTTTTCATTCCCAATTGATGTTCACCTTAATTTGACCTTCAAAACTCGCCCCAAATTGGGCTTGGACATCATACTTGCAAAATTCCCTAAATTTAGGAAAAGAACATGGCTTTACCTTGCCACCTTGTATTACCTTCATTCAATATGGTATTCACATTATACCTTGGCCTGTAAAACATGCAAACGGCCTTCCCACATTTACACCCAATTCCCCAAACGCAATTGTGTGCTTTTAGCTGAAAACGTGTTTCTCCACCTTCAAGCGTATGGTTTTTGGGTTTTGGCTTAATTGGCAACTTAGAACTCAAGTCTAGTGATGCCTGGAATCGAATCACAGATCCCAATGTCATCACATCATTGACCCAAATTCTAAGGTAAATGTTTTCACTTTCGCTTTCCGAAGTCACGACCTCGGTGCGCCAAGCTACACACATTCATGGTTCAACTTCCTAATAGGTGAAGGGTAGGCTGTGCAAATTGTTTCAAGTGCTCAAGTGCAATTTTAAAATTGTGGTAACATTCACAACGTCCCAGCCCCTTGCCACTCTTTTTCGTAGCCATGCATTCACTTTCAAGCCAAGGTACATATGACAAAATAATGAAGCCAAATACAAGCAAGCAAGCACCAAATATGTACAAAAATATTACATGCCCAAAAAGTGTTATACAAAACATGTTATTTGTACAAACAACAATTAAATCATGTAAGCATGCTTGAAACCCAAAAGCATTCCCTAAAATCCCAGATTTTCATGCTCTTTTTCATGCTCAAAGTGTACCATTTCTACCCAAATTGAAGCCTAAAATTTTAGCACTACTTGACATGGTACAAGAAAGGTTTTGATGATTTAAGCATGCTTGAAAATCCCCAAGTATACACTGAAATTTCCAGATTTTTGTTCTTCATTTTTTGTGCTCAAATGACATTGTTTTATGCCCAAATCCAAGCCTAAAAATACAGCACTTAAATGTATTGTACAAGAGGTGTTTTGTTGAGGAAAACATGCTTGAAAAAGCCCAAATTGGCTACTGGATTTACAGATTTTATGTCCTTCATTTTTGGTGCTCAACATGCTTCATTCATACCCAAATCAAAGCCTAAAAATTTAATACCTAACATATGGCACAATAAAGGTTTGAACTGAAGGAAAACATGCTTGGGAACCCCAAAAATATACATTGAGTTGCTGGATTTTTTTTTATTTTTTATTTTTATGCTCAAAACATGGTACTAAAACCTCCTAAAACAAGGTACACGAAAAACAAGTAGGCATGCCCAACAAGGTAAGGCCATAAACATAAGCATAATCCAACCATACACACATGCCTTTATCAATGTAAAATTTAAAAGCATCCCAATCAGATTTAGAATACCACATTATGCACAAATAAAACAAACAAAATAGCAAGCATTCAAAAGTGATGAAAAAGCATGAATATACACAAAAATGGCTTAAATCCACAAGTCCCCAGCAGAGTCGCCAGTTGTGAGACATGGGAAAAAATCACCGGTGTGATCATCCCTCCGTCAACACACGGGCTCAACGCAAAAATTGGGAGAGTCGCCACCATTCATGATTTTGGGGTGAGAATGGACACCAAAGATTCAAAAGTAGGCAGAAATAGCCAAAAGAAACATTCTAGGGTAAAAATAACCCTACTTGAAAATCAAATCCAGAGATGGGTAAGGGGATTAGATTATGAACGGGGGAAGGTGTTAGGCACCCCCATTCATCCACACGAAGTGGTTGCCAAGTGTATGTTCATGCTAAAAAAAAAAAAAAAAAAAAGAAAATAAGAAGCTTGCTAAAAATCATGAAAAAGCCTTAAAAAAGGAACAAGTGTATGATATATTCACATGAAGATCCAAATGGATTTTAGATCTTCTCTTATGTCAATATCACTTCTGGAGTATTTCAAAAGATGGAAATCAAAGTAAAAGTGGCCAAAACCAAGTTGAGGCAAATCCGGGAATTTTGGTAAAAAGTAAGGTCCTTTGTCTTGAAATCATTCAAATCCAATTTCAAATTGATTCAAACCAACTCTATTTGAAAGATTATGATAAATAAGGAGCTCATGCAAAATCTCAAGTTAATCCGATAAAAATCCTAGGAGTTATGCTCCTTTGAAGTTGCTGCTGGGGATTTTTAAAAGTGGTAAGTGGGCAACTTTGGAAAATTATCTAGAAAAATCCACTACATAAAAACCCACGAAATTTGGTGTGATTGAAGTTTGTATGGCCATCTTTCCATGGAAACTAGCCTCATACAAAAATCCCTTCGGATGTACCTTGGGTGGTCTCCCGAACAGGCCCCGAAGATCACAGATTTACCCAGAAAAGTACAAATGAACAGTTCTGAGTAAATCGGCTACCAATAATTCAAATGGAATCCAAAAATTATGAAACCAACTGGATTTGAAAATAGACTCATAAAGGAGTGCATAGAAACAAAAATCACTCGAATCGGACTTAAAACGAACACATGGCGGTCCGTCGAAGTGACAAGTTCTGTATTTGAACCTGAACTGTCCACTCAACTTCGACAAAGAGGTGTCAAAAATCCGCTAGATAGAAATTTGTGAAATTTGGTGGACATAAACTAGACAGCCTCACCTTTCCCATGGTTCTAGAATCACCCCAAAATTCATCCGGATGATGAAGTTATGGGCGTCCGAAGTAAGGGTACAGGTGCTGTCAAGCTAAGCCACTTTTGAAGAGAACCAAATCCGAAAATTGACAAAAATGTGTGTGATCCGTGAGAGATGAATCCAAAACCTTTGAAAAACATTTTAAAACACTCCAGAATTTGATTGAGGCCATTTATTGGAGATTTATCACAATGAATGTAATAAATCCCCAAATGTGAGCCTATTCACCAAAAAAAGTGTAATATGTGTGCAATAGTGAAAAACCAAGCAAGATCAATACAACATGCATATGGATTCAACAAAATAGGTTCTAGCATAGCCTAGGGTTCCGTTCCATTATCGTTTCCCTCTGTTTTCTTTAAGATAATCAAGGGTACTTTGAATATGGAACGGTTTACAATCAATCAAAAAGGCCTTATGCTACATGGGTTCTAGCACTAGGGTCAATCCCCAGTTTCGTTTCTCCTAGATCCGCCTTCACGTTTTACGGCTAGGGGAGTTTTGAGATACTTTGAGCCGGGGAAGGATTTTCACACATACAAACAAGGCTTTACACTACAGAAAGGTAGAAGAAGAGATCTAGATCTAGGAATGTAAAGACAGAAAATAAAAAGAAAAGTTGAGGCTTACCTGAGTTCTGGAGGCGATTCCACAGCGGTTTTCTTCTTCTCTTGGAGTTCTTCTTTGCGAGAATTCAAAACAAGAGTTGAGTACCATTTGCTCAAGGAGGAGGCTCCTATTTATAGGCAAAGGCTAAGGTCATTGGTAGACACAACTTAATGTCTAGAACCCCTCCAACCTTAACCCTAAGGTCATTTCCGCGATTTCCCCTCATTTAATGAGGGACATTATGGTAAAAGTGAAAAGCTCTCGGAAAACCCTAATTTTGAGCAAACTTAAGGTATCCGGTATGTCAAACCGGATAAAAAAGGGCCTTAAGGTATCCGGTACATGGTACCGGATACACTAAGGCTCACATGTATCCGGTATGAGTATCCGGATACGGGAAAGGGTACTTGTATCCGGATTGAGTATCCAGATACAGGTAAAAGTTTATTTTCTTCAAATTTTGTGCTGGTTTTCCAGGAGATAATGATTTTTTATGATTGTTTGTGCAATTTGGGGTGTCTACACTACTTTAACAACCCAAGTCCATTTCATCAACCAAACTCGAGGTGTTACCACGAAGCTGGGGTCAGATACAAACCAAGATTCACAATAATTTTAATCTTTACTAATTAATTACATCAGAGTTATGGTGGCCAATAAAACAATTCTTTATTCAATAATATCAATTCAGTTTACAATAAAGTTTATTTAATCAATATGTGACATTAATACCAATTACAATTCTACCCATCAAATTAAAACCCCATCTTCGCGATCTCTCCAAGCAACCTGAAAAGTAGGGGAAAACGGAATGAGATTTACATCTCAGCAAGTAGCAGGTGCATGCAATAAGAAACAGTCCAAAGTAAGCAAATAGTCATGAAGTATTCGATTAATCAACGATAAGACGAGAAATCCAAGTTATCCATGGTAATTTCAAATAAAGCGATAAAACAGATAATCATGTATAAATACAAGCAATTGGATGTTAATGAGGTAAAACCGACAAAAACGATCAAACACATGCCATTGTAGGACTCACAAAGATGATAAGTATTTGAGATGACACTCAACTAACTGCTATACCACCGTGCGGCTTAGGGGCAGTGCTACTTAATGATACTCAAGCCCCATGTAGCACAGCTATAGACAAGAGCCGTAGTCACCGACTTATTTCGCATGAACTCAACAGAGTTGGCATGTACCACCAGCATGCAGCACCAGAATCAATACATGGAGATGGTCGCTTATCCACATATACAGGGAATCACCAGCGGTGCACCGGGGGACATAGGACCTTCCTAGAACAAACTAACTTGCAAGGGAAGCGCGCTCGCATATAGGAGTAACTCAACCCAAACTAAATACCACTTAGCTAACCAGCCAAAACTATGGATCCATATACAGCTAAGCCCACTGACACAAACCACGATAAAACCACATACGGGAGGACATGCTACTGTAGGAGGCATACATACTTTTACCCGTAAAGGATTACACATCTCTACACAGAGGATTACCCATCTCTGCCGTAAAAGTTAGTATCAACTCAATCATAAAAGCCATATCACCCAACCGTAAAAGAAAAGCGAATAACAACATACCACATACCAATCCATACCAAAATATTCAATTCCAAGAGAAAACCACGATTCAATCCTTACAAATCCAATTAAAGCCTTTTTCAGAATAACATATGCAATTTCTTAATTATATTCAAAATAAAGCTCATGTATTATATGTTCGATAAAACTCAGAGTTTATGCAATTCCAGTAGCCCATATTCATATTGAAAACTCAAATAAAGTAAATCAAATCTTAATTAGAGTTTTCCTTATTAATTCCTTTATTAGAATCCAATTTCCTATCTTAACACCTAAGATAGTTTCTATTTAGATTTTCTGTATTTTATTTCTCCAGCATGTCCTACAGACCTAAAATAAAGTTTAGAAAGTGTTTTATCCTATAAATTCCAGTAGTATTATTTATATCAATATCCATACCATTTGACCCTTTTATGGTCAAACCTTTCATTATAACCTTCAATTTATTGGTTAATCTTTTCAATTTAATTTTATAATTTTTATACCTTAATTAGGTCCTTATAAAGATGCTAATATGCTTAACTAATCAGAAAAATTATTGGATATTTATTCGTATTATAAAATCCCCAAAATCTGCAAAATTTACATAGAGCGCCGACCTCTACAGGGCTAGGCGATCCTGGGCACTCGTGCAAAATTAAACAGAAAATTTCCATATTTACAAAGTTCGGATCTTTATGCGTTTACTATATGTTTCTTTGGTCTAAATTAATCTAATAACATTCTAAAACATTCCTAAAGCCTTCTAGACTAATTCCCATCAATTAAATACCATCCTACAATTATTTGCATAATCAAACCAAGTTTTCTTCCTTACTTTAACAAATCATTCAAGAATACCAAACTCTAAAATATAAATCCTTTGATTCTACGTAAATCCAATTCCGATTAATCCATTCAAACCATATTAAATCACAAAAGGCGAAATCCTGCAGTTCCTCCAGTTTTCCAAGGGTTACTACTTGCCTTATACGCTAAAATCCTTCTTCCATTGAAGCTTCTAATTCTGGACCTTACTTTTGCTCCCAAACGCACCAAGCTAGAGTCTCCCAATTCAAATCTCCACCGTACACAATGTAGTTTCATCAGTGATGAACAAAACCCCCAAATTTGAAGGCGATCCACCGTACGGATCTTCCCCGATCATAATTTGATGATGGCTGGTCAGACATGTTCATGAGCAGCCTTTTTCCTTTCTCTCCCTCTTTTCTCTCAATAATAAACCCACGAAAATTCCCTCTTGTCTAACCTTAGTCTTCTATTTATATTAGGCTTTAGAAGTCTTAAACCAACCCTAATTGGGTACTTGAATTTGGGCTAACCCAACCATGGTCTAATTAATGCCTAACCCATTTTAATTAATTCCTACTTTTTCTCCACCTTTTATTTTTCTACTTAAACACTAATAATTTAATCTCTTATCATACAAACTCTTATTTACAACCTATTTTCGTGCATAATATTTAATTAAACTTTAATATCACCTAAAACCTTATTTTCTCCAAATTAAGACGTGAAATCTCCTAATTACCCTTTTTCCCACTTTTAGGCTTTTATTAATTCCTTTTAATTTCTAACTTGTCAAAATAATTTATTTTCTTCTGTTTTCTAATTTTAGTTATTATTTAATGATCTATTTATTAATTACCCTTTTCTGAAAATTACCAAAATATCCTTTTTACTCTTTTAGGTTAATTTCACTAAAATTCTTTCTTTATTTACAATTTATGACCTATTTGAATTACTTACCCTCTAAATCTTCACTTTACTCATATTTTATTTTATTTATTACTTATTTATTTATTAGGTGAAAATTCGGGGTTTTACAGACGAAAATCCCTTTTGCAATGGCCTGGCTTCCTACAGTTGTAGCAATTTTCTTTCTTCTTCTTGGAGTTGTTCTTACCATAAGAATGATGCTCAGCCTTCCTCTACTTGTTTAACTCACATTTTGATCTTCAGGGGTTTGATTATGCCTAAGCTCCTTTTTAACCTAAATATGTTGACCTTATTGTGTAAGAGTAATATTTTCTTTCTTGTGTTTAAGCATTTTCCTGTACTCTTTCCAAGAAGGTGGAAGTTTGCCTACAATCGATGAGACAGAAATTTCCTCATCCATTTTCAGACTATGCTAAGCAAATAGCAAATTATTCAAGAATATGTATAATCTCATTGAATTGTTTAGAATTGGTCTAACATCTTATAATTAAAGAACTTAGTAGCCAAAAATTTCTTACTTGTTTCATCCTCAAGAGTATACTTAACCTCTAAAGCATCCCAAACCTCCTTGGCTGTTCCCTTGTTGATGTAGAGGTCAAAGAGAGAGTCCACCATCACGTTGCAAATATACCCTTTGCAGATATAGTCATCTTGTTACCACTTTATCCTCTTGCGAGTTTGAGCAATTGTCTCATTCTCAAAGGCAGTAGGCTCTCATGTGGTGAGGACATATACCAAAATCAGCCAACACAAAGTGCATCTTCTTTTGCCATCTTTGGAAATTCCCTTCATCAAATCGCTCCAATTTTGTGAAATCCAAGTTCATTTCCCTCAAAGTCGAAGTCATGACAAATATATTTTTTAAGATCATCAGAAAATATCTTTGCGGTGGTGCTCCTGACTTTGAGAAACCTTCAATCTAGTGTAATAAGAACTAAACAAAAACAAATGCTCCTAAGGCACATTAAAATGATGCTATCCTTCAATGATATTTGCCCTCAACAGCTTGCGTGTGTACAGGGAATTGTAAATTCGTTAGAAGGATACAATGGAGCTCAAACTTCTATTTGATTTGTTCAACAGTGCAAACACGATGAAGAACTCCAAATCTCGAGTAGATTTTCTATATTAGTATTTTTATGAGAGAAAGAGGAGGAAGAACTTTGACATCTATCTTTTTTTTTTTTTTTTTTAAATGAATGAAAAGACATGTCTAAATCAAAACATGTCTTTTTAGTTCTGCAAAAACTACATGTTCAAATCTACAAATCAAAAATAGCCCAAACAGTTATTAGCAGTTAAAACAGTAAAAAAAACCTATCAAATACTGTTAACCGTCATCTCTATTATTAGTAAAGAAAAGAGGGGGGAATATTCGTTAATTCTGGCCCTTCCTTTTTTTCCCAAACATTGTCCCCACACAAATAAAAGAATTCCAACATATAAACACCTATTGGTTTAAACTGTGGACAGTTGCAATTGTTCCCTCTCCTACGTGCAGTTCTGCACGTGCACCCTAATAGTTCTGAAAAAACACCAAAACCCCTTAAATTGGTTTAGAAAATTTATATGCAATGGAAAGCTTACCAATTCAAGGGTATGTGTATCATTCTCATTGGAGACTGTACAAGGAGAGGATTGAAGATCTAAGAGGAATTGTGTAAAATCCCGAATTTTAATAAAATTTAAAATTGGATTTTATGGTTGTTAATTTATTTAATTAGTGGAAAATTTTGGAATTGGAGAAAAGGAAATTAATTAGAGTAAAATTTTAAAATTTAGATATGATGGATTAGTAATAGTGATAAATTGGTTATTTAAGTTTTATGGGTCAGGTTTTGGCGGATCGGTGGTGTAGCAAGTAAAATGGCATTTTTGGGGGATTTTATAAATTAAGTAAGGAAGGAGGATATGTAAATGAGCATTATAATATTAGTCTAAATAATTTAATAGTAGTGTGTATTAAATTTATTAATAAAATTTGGGTGTTGGTGCTAATGCGGGCAATTCGGTATATTGGCAAGCACCTTATCCTTAGGATTAAGAGGCCAAGGGGGTAGGAGTTTATATGGGCGTGCGAGGCGGCGGATCATGAAGAGTTAAGTGATTGAGTGCAAATCATCAGCCTATAAATAGGGCCCTGTAGGTTTGAATTAGAAGTTTGGCCGATTGAATATGAAGGGGAATTGCAAAGCAGTGAAGAGTTTGATTGAGTTCAGATTTGAAGCAGAGATTTCGGATTGGAGATTGGTTTCATAAAGTGACCGGAAGCTGATTTTTGCTACTGGAGGAAAGTTCGATTGAAGAAGAATTGATAAAGTCGATCCGATTAATCTCAGATTCGTAGGGAGCAGTTCAAATCTAAGGTAAGAACAAATCACTTGGTATTTAAGGAGAAATTAAAGGAGAAATCAAATCTAGTGATTGGTGAATGAAACAGTGGCAATCGGCTGCTGAATTTGATCCTTCGGAGGTGTTGATCAAAGAATTTGGAAGTTAGAAGAATAGCTCATCAAATCTGGTAAGTAGCACACTTTTTTTGGATTTTCAACCGGAATTTCTGATTAGAACACGTTTCAATCTGCTGCATGTAAATTTATCGATTGTGAATAGTTATTAGTTAATTTCTGAATCGAAGCTTGATTTTCATTTGTATTAAATCCAAATCTCTTGGATTAGGTTTTTAACATAGGAAGAAGAAAGATTTAAGTATTATTGAGGTTAGATTTTAGTTCAGTTTTTTTTAGAGTGGAATTTCAATGAGAAATCTATCTTCCGTAAGAATTGGTTTTGGGTGGGGAGGCTTTGTACCCATAATGAGTTTACAATTCATCCTAAGGTTCCTCCCTCACCAACTAGGCAACGCTAGAGGGTTATGAACAACTTTCTAAGGAGCCTTATAAACAACAAACTGATGCAACTTCTTAAAATCTCGTCAATAACTAACTTTCCCAAGACTGTAGACACCACAACCTTCTACAATTTCATCAATGCTAATGAAAATTTTGTTTTGAAACCTTTTTTTTTTCTTAATTTCAATCATAAATCGTCACCGTCGTCATCATCATCATTATAAGCCAGTTCACATCAAAGTGGGATCGGCGAAGACAAAAATATGATCATTATAATATTATAAGTTGAGAAACATAATGAGCAGGATTGGTGTAGCAAAGTGTGAGAGAAAAGAAAAAAAAATAACAGTGTTGCCGAGCCATTTTATAGGTTGGAGATGACAAAATAACCTTCAATGGAATGAGTTCTCTTAGATCAGTGTTTTGAGTTCTCTTGGAATAAGAATATTAAAAGGCCTCCTATTACTGAATCAACTCTAATCCCAATTTTAGGATATTTGTATTGCAATTTTCTAAATAAAATTACTTTCTGGTAAGTTGTACAAGTCTCCCTTCAAGTTAGACAAATTACAGACACCTTCTTTAATAGTTGCAAAATAACAATATACTCTCTCAGTTTTATTGTTTATAATGTGTACCCTAAAATGAAAATATATAGTTAAAAATTGAAATCAAATTTGTTGAATTTTTACTGATTGGAATTGTTTTACCTTCTTGAAGTTAATTGTATAAATAAATAAATATATATATATTTTCCTTGAGAGATTTTAAATATGTAACTTCAAGAAAGAAACTAGTATAAAAGGGCAATAATAATTCAACTTAATAAGAAATTTAAACAATTTTTAATAGGGTAAATTGTACAGTAAAAGGGTAAAATGATTTAAAATTAACAAAATTAAACATATTCACTTGGCAATTCAAATTGTAACTTTTCAAAAAGGTATCAAAACATTACAACCAATCAAATGTAGAGGAGTGAATGCTATTTTGAAAATAAAGGGGAGATTTTTGTAATTTCATTAAACTTTAGAGGAGGTTCATGTAATTTAACTTTTTTTCATTTTTCATTTTTCATTCTTTTTGGGCACAGTCAGAACCAAACATTTAATACATCTGCATTTTATTATTTATTTAATAACCAAGCAAAAAGACTCAAAAGGCCTTTCAACATAGCAATTACTTTTTCTTTTCTTGAGAAGCAAAAAGCAATCCAGTGGTTTTTGTTGAGAAGCCAATTTTTTTTTTCTTTATTGCTTCTTATAATTAACGCCTAGAAGTTTCTTCACTCCTCACTTTCATTCTCCACTTGCTCTTGCTGTTTGGGATTTTTTTTTCTTCCTCCCAAAACACTAGCCTTGCCGTCAAAACCCCTACCACTACCGACCTCTTCACAAGAGATTTGCACAATAAATGTGATCTCAATGGTTAGTGTGGTCTTTTCAATATTTTGAACTAACAAAAGGGGTTTTGTGACTATTTTTGCTAATGTCAAGAGAGGTTTTTACCATTTTCCAAATGTCAAGGCGTGTGGACTCTTATATATATATTTCAATGTGAACTAAATATTTTTGCTTCATGAAAAGATCTTCACATAAGCAAAAGAAATTTTTTTTTTTTACATTTTGCAACAATTTTTTGAAAGCAATACCAAATATAGCCTTAGTTCTCTAGGGAAAAAAAAAAAATTAATAGCCACGAACCACCATGCTATGCTCCATTTTTTTTTCGTTTTCTGTGCAGGAAATTATTATTATTATTTTTCTTTTTCCTTTCCTTATCCTCACGGGAACGAAATGGGTCTTTGCAAAGTTTAGTCTAAATCAACCGGTTCAAGGCAAGGCTCAACAAATCAGATCCATCTGACTTGGTGCCAATGAGAACTCTGTATTAGAACATTTTAGAATTGGTTCCAGGCTCTTTACTCGTACAAATGGTTATGGGCTATGTCTTTAAAACCAACATGACTTGGTTAGCGTTCTTTTCTCAATTTTTCAACGACATGCTTTACATGGATCAGCTGAATTGGCCTTCCTGAATCCTGACCCCTCAATTAAACCTGTTTAGTCCTGACTTTTACTACTGGGATGCCAGTTCAATCTCTAGCCTGTGCTGCATATGCAAGTAACTAGAATATTATAGCTTCTTTATCTTCCACACCCCCCCCCCCCCCCCCCCCCCCCCCCCCCCCTTTTTTTTTTCCAATTTATACTTCAACTGGAAAATAGTATCTATTTTGAATTTCTGCAACAAAAGGTTTGTGTAATCCCCCAAATGATTGGAAAGTGTGCCTAATGGATTATATTGATTTAGATAGGTGGAGAAGAGGAAGGGCAGATCTGAGAAATTGGTTAAGATCTAACGGTTGGATTGAGAGAGATCAAGTAAGTAAATTTAAGCTTTAATTGAATTTTAATTGGTGAAGGTACATGAGCATGATAGAGATGCAATGTATAATATCATGTCTTATTTTAAATTGGAAATAATATTAGGGAGAATGGTATGGACGTGTGAACCTTCTTAAGTAGGAGATGTGAAAATTAGAAACTCTCTAATAGGGTTATTTTAGAACTTCCAACTATAAATAATAATTTCTAAAGTTTTAGAAGGGTTTTTTTCACTTTGCCCTGGACGACTGAAGCTTGAGAGATCTTTGTTGTGTTCGTGTGATTCAGAGCAAGGAGAAGGAGATTTTCCACGCCCAGAACTAAGGAGAATAGGTTGCTGAGTTTGCTTTGTTCTTGGAGTTTTGGATTGTTGCCAAAAGAGGCAATTAACACTCTTTTTGTTTGATCGTTGCATGGTTTCTAGTTTTTTTCGTTTGAGATTGTATTAGAAAGTATGTATGATGATTTAGTAGTAAAACCATGTATTTTATGTAGCTTATTTCGTGGGTTTGATTGATTAAATAGTAAGTTTGCAAAATCTGTCAAATATGTGCAAAAGAGTTGATTTTGATCTTGTTTGAGTGAGATTTATTTCAAAATCATGTTTTGATGTATTTGGTATGATCTAGTATGATTAGAGGATGATAATACATGATTTAGAAGTGATTTGAGGAGTTGGTTTGGCGTGATTTGGAATTAGAATGAATTTTTGTCAATTTTTGGAAAAACCCAGATTTTGCGAATTTGCATGGACGCCCTACATCTGGCTTGAACAACAAATCAGGCGCTCTGTTGCATGGTTGGACACCCAACGCCGTTCGAGCGCTCTGCCTCTGTTTTCTTTTATAACAGAAACCCGAGAGTGAAGATTTTGGCGAGATTTAGGCCAGCTCAAGCGTGGAACCCAACGCCCATGCTCTAAAACCAGATTTTCAACGCCCGACCCGTCACTTAAGCGCAACAGTGAACAACCACTTCTAGTATTGATTTTGAATTGACGCTCAATATAGCGCCATACCCTAGGCTTGAGCATTCATTGCCAAATTTTTATATTTTTGACTTTTGACCTAGAATTTGATTTTAAAATTATTTTTATGGATTTCCAACTCATGTACTAACTAGATTAGGGTATTTTGAGAGTATTTATATTGGCCAAAACATTATTTGGATTTTTATAAAGATTTTGGGTACGTGATGCTAAAATAACTCTTGTTTTGAGGTTTATTGTTCCAATTTGATTTATTTTCAACTTAGCTTGTTTCCAATGGTTCTTACACTTGTATTTGAACTACCTAGAGATGTTTTCATGGTTCTTGAGGCAAAGTTACTATTACTTCCTCCGTGTACCTCAGAGTGGCTATTGTATCACTCATGTAGCTTGGGTGTGAGATTTGGATTTCCTCAATGTATTTTGGAGTTGACTTGTGGATTATTGTGGAATATTTTGGTATCAAAGACAACATGTTTTAAGTATTTGTTTTCAGTGTCCAGCGGGCATATCTTGTTATGGATCCATAATTTAGCTAGGAGTGAAAGTAATATATTCTTTATTTAGTTAACCCTGTTTCATGTATGCTCTCGCCGTGTATCTCGACGAGGCCTCTATGTATTTGGTCGTGCTGCAGCAATCCCACGCGTTGTGTATCTCAATGAGACTATTATTTTGGGCTACCTACCATGTATCTTGTTCTGGCATTCCCACGTTGTTGCAGTTGATTGGATTGTACATGCCAATCCATCGTGTATCTCGGTTGGATAATCCACAATAAGTCGATGATTGTGTATCTTAGCTTCGCATCCAAGCCGTGAGGTGGCATGACTCAGGTATTTAACTTTTCAAAAGTGTATTATTTTTCATGAGCCCTACGATGTCACAAACATTGCGAGGATTTGTTTTGAATTGTAAATATTGATTTGAACCATGACTTGGAATTTAAATTAGAAATATGATTTATCATTTCTGAAATTGGTTTGCAAATGAATTATCCGTTAATGATATATGTCTTGCAACACATGCTATCCTTTGAAATATTATAAATTTGTTTTCTTTCATACATGTGTTACTTGCTGGGATTTTATATCTTATTCTTATTTTTGTTTTGGTTTTCAAATATTCCAAGTGAGGTCGTTACTACTGGGGTAGAGACACCGGGTACTAGAGAAGAGTATTCAGAAGATGAATTATTATTGTCTCATGTAAGAGAGTTGATTTATGATATTAAGAGTTTATTTTCAGTTTATGGATTTGATTATAAGAGGGAGTGAGTATGAAAAATATAGTTGAACTTTTATTTCCAGAATTCGTTATTAGTGGACTTGTTTGTCATTGGAAGACAATTTGATTCTATTATTAATGGAAGGATTTAATTAGTTAGTTTCATTTTAAATTTCCCATGTTTCTGTACTCTGATAGTGATTAATTGTTAATTGTATTCTAGAATTAATTTGCTTTGGACCTATATTTAGTGTCCCATGAGATGAGTTATATCTTTAATGAACAACTCGGATCCGGAACGCTACAGTTTGAATATGATCAGCACTCTCTATATTGAATGGTTAGATTGCGATGTCCAGGTAGAAAAGAAAAATCCATGGAGGGAACCGCAATGAATTTAGAAGGCACTAAAGGGAGATTAGTGGATCAATTTGCTTTAATTCCATGTCAACTCATGATATAAGAACTAAAGTTATTGTGTAGTTAAGTAAAGGAGAAAGTTGTTATTCGATGAGGCAAAGGGGATTGTTAATGCATGCATGATTTCTAAGTAATAAAAATTCTGTTTTCTCCACCCAAAAAAAATAAACAAAAATTGCTTTGTCTAATCAAAGATGAAATATGAGTAGCCTCTCCTGCAGAAACTTCAATCAAACATGGCTCTTCCAAGTTCTAATCACTGCTGTGATTCAAATGAGATGCAACAAAAGCTTGGAGTAGCCTCTCTAAAACCAATAAACTTTCAAAAGGATGGAACCATAAAAAGTACAAGAAACACCTCTGTATACATTGTACAAAATATGCTTTTGGCAGGCATACTATAATCCTAATTAGAAGCATGTCTGAAGCTACTACAATGGCTTCATGCATGTTGCAGCACAACTATTGGATTACTTCGATTGTGGACAATGCAGTTCACACTATTTTAATTGTTTTAGATATAAAAAATATTGAAAAAATAATTGCTGTAACTCCATTAAAAATTGAAAGTCATTCATTTATAGATGCAAGCCAGCCATATAGCCAATGCTGGTTGAAAACATCAGAATCTTTCCTCTTTTTAACTGGATGACTTCCAACCCCGAAATTTAGTCATTGATGAAGCATGAATTCCTCCCTCTGCTCATTTTTTGTCCGTTCTTAATTCTCTAACTAATTTTGAAAGCATTCATGCATGATAAAATTTGTTATAGTATTACACATCTGTAATTTAATTTTCAGGATACCATACTGTTTATGATAGAATGATGAGAAAAGGTTTTGTGATGTTATCTTGAGCGGAGTAAAGATTACCTCTGAAAAACCTTTGAATTTTCAATTTCATTGACCATCTTTGAACAATCAAGTACTCTTAACATTGCACTAGAATTTGATCAGACAACATTTTTGTCAATATATTTTTTTTAATATATTACATCTGTAATTTCAATACTTGATGGTAAGAGGAAGAAAACATTTCATGATATCATCTTGTAAGGATTTAAGATTACCTCTAAAATGCCTTTCAAATTCTTGATTGGATTGACGCATCTTTGAACAATTTGAGACTTAGTGCATTTAACATTGCTCTAGAATATTGACGAGAAGCCATTCTCCAGTCCATCCCAGCTTTCATCATTGCTGCAAATTCTTCATAGCTGATCCGGCCATCCTAAATATAAAACAAAAGGAATTATAACCCCCCAAAAAAAAATATCAAGATATTCAAGGCTATATAGGACTTGTTTGTTGATCAGTTAACAAGAAAGATTTACCTTGTCTATGTCAGCATCACGGATAATGTCTTGGATCGCCTGCTCATTGTTGGGCCCAAGGTTGTCTGCTGTTAAGGCATCTCTCAACTCCTCAAACTCAATAAACCCATTTTCATTCTTGTCAAAGTAATTAAAAGCTGTACTCAGATGCTCATCACTGCCAATCTTTTTAAGGTGAACAGAGACTGTCACAAACTCCTCACAGTTGAGAGTGCCACTACCATCAACATCCGCCTTTTGAAGAGTTTCATAATAGAGAGATAGATATAGATTAGGGTAAATAGAAATCTGATAATGGTGACAAATTCAACTACAAAAAATAAAATCATGCAAAATAAAAATAAATTAAAAAGTAGAGTTGATGAGTTCATCTCAGTCACTTGAGGAGTTGTACCAGCCTGTATATGCATGAAAATGTAAATTTTCATATAGAAACCAATATCAATAACATCGCAGAGTTTTCAATTGTGAGTGTTCACACATACACATTAGCTATTGTGCAAACACACACACATACTGATTACAAGTGTATCATGCTTTATGAATTTTTTTAGCAATTTATTTTTAACATTAAATTGAAAGACTAGTTTTTTAAAAATTATTTATTGTTAGTTTCAAAATATGTTCCATAGTTGTGAAAACGCCTAGGCGATGCCAGGCGATAGACCTGCCTGTAGCCTAGGCGACAATTTTTCATTTCAAAATAATCAAAATATATTCATCATCCATTGTACATGGAAATATCAAATAGACAAACACCAAACACTTTTATTAAATAATTAAACAAAACAGTGTAGATTTTAGAAAAGAAAAACAATAAAAGCTGATTGAAAAAAATACTTGTGTTCTTCACTCATTTTTCACACATCAAATTTAAAATCACCAAAAAAATACAAATGTTCTTCACTCTTAAAAGAATAAGTGGGAGAGCGAAAGATGTAAAGTTGGAATGATGTTTGGAATAAAAGTGTTCTTCAACAGTGAAAGTTGGAATGACATTTCTGTTCTTACTACCAAAAAAAACAAAAAAAAAAGGAATAAGAGAGACAGAGACAGAGGGAGCAGGGAGCGAGCGACAACAGGGGAGCGACGAGAGAGATTTGTCGAGAGAGATAGAGGGAGCAGGGAACGAGCGACAACAGGGGAGCGACAACGAGAGAGATTTGTCGAGAGAGATAGAGGGAGTAGGGAGCGAGCGACAATAGGGGAGCGACAACGAGAGAGATTTGTTGAGAGAGTTAGAGGGAGCAAGGAGCGACAACAGGGAGCGAGAACGAGAGAGATAGAGACAGCGAATGACAGAGGGAGCGAGAGATAGAGGTCGAGACAGAGAGAGGTCAAGAGAGATAGAGGGAGTAAGACAGAGAGGGAGCAAGAGAGATAGGGAGCGAAAGAGAGGGAGCGAGAGAAACAGAAGAGACAGAGAGAGATAGGGAGCGACACAGAAGTCTTGCGATGAAACAAAGGAGCAAGAAGAGAAAAAAAAAAAAAAAAACAGCTTCGACGTACCTTGCGATGAAGACTTGCCGACGTACCTTGCAATGAAGACTTGCAGCTTGCTTGCGATGAAGACTTCAGCTTGCGACAAAGATTTGCAGGTTCTCCCTCTTCCTTAAGTTTTTTTTTAGCTTTTTCTGCTCGCCTAGGCGAGCAGTCGATCGCCTGGGTGCCTAGGCTATCGCCTAGGTCGCCTAGGCATGGCTCGCATAGGCGGGCTACCGCCTGGGCCTTGCGACACCGCCTAGTCGCCTAGGCGACCGCCTTTAATAACATAGATATGTTCTATTTTCAATTATTTTAAAAGTTATAATTGTCTCATATAAAGTAATGAAATTAGATATCCAGTCCTTTTGATTATACTTCTGCTTTTGATTATTTATATGACTTCATATGGAAATTTTATTTGCTTTATTTTGCTCCTATAAAAACTATAAATAGTAACTTTATGAACAAGGAAAGATCTTTGAGTTCTATTGATTTAATTACAAACTATTGCTTATATAAGGATTTGGAATTATAGTAAGATTCTCATTTTCATTACAAACCAAACATATTGAGCTTTAAGGCTATTTTGATCCAATCATAATTGTTGGATAGACTATTTAGAATTATATTAGGACTATTTTCTTCTTTTTCTGTTTTTTTTCCTTTAAGATTTGTTCCAATAACTTGGGACTCTAAAAAGGATGAGGTTTTGAATTACTAGAAATCTAAATAAAGGTAAAAAATTAATTAAAAAAATCATCATCATCGCTTCACTATTTAACAATAATCATTGCAGTGAAAATCAGTATATTATTTTAGGTAGGAAAATTGTAGGTAACGAAAGATTTTCTTTAAGATAAGAAAATAAAAACATATTTATCAGAGTTATGAAGAATATTACTCCATCTTGTGGATCTGGACCATCCGGTAGCCAGCGTAGGCAGGCTGATAGAGGTAAGCAGGTGGTGACACTTGAGGAGGCCACCACGAGTGCAACAGAGAGTGGCAGCTACTAGACAGGCCTAGATGGTAGTGATGGGAGGACAATGGCAGTAGTCGTGGTAGTGGTAATGGTAGTGATAGCAGTAGTGATTCTGGTTCTGATGAAGAGTATGATGATGATAGCAACGGCAGGGATTAGAGAGGTAGTTCTGTTGATTGGAGTAGAGGATCACAGGGGCCATATGAGCTATTACTGGGGAGTCACTGTTCAACCATGCTACACTGGATCAGGACCACGGTGTTCCCCCTATAGTGCCTCAGAGTCATAGTATTGAGCCTACAGAGTGCCACTACCACCGGAAAGGAAACGGAAAGAAGCATACAATAGCTGAGGACGAGACATCCCTTTTCTACAACTTTGGGTCCATGGGTGTCAGAGGTGGATCAGGAAAGCAACATCCATCTTCTATTGAATCTTATAGAGGATGCACATGGACATGGTCAGAGTTATGGCTCACAAGAGGAGTCGGTTTCATATGGTTATGGGAGTATACCATATGGATATGATTATGGTATTTTCCCACAACATCCATACCTCGCAAGGTATGATCCTTAGATTAGCTGTATTCACCACCACCGGTACCATAGCCCATCCCCCTCTATAACATCCTCTTACTATCCTTAGTAATCCACCTATGGGCATTCTAGTACACAATTACATATGACTGCAGAGGATTACAAGACTACACAAGTTGGTACCATCAAACTATGAGCTGGAAGTACTATTGTCATACGTTGGAGCGCATACGTATCGATCAACACACCTTGACGATGGTGATGGAGATGACTTCAAGCCAACTCGGCATTATTTGTGGCTATGAACTTGTTTGTGACCTAGGTATCTTCATGCACTTTTTATTTTTGTATGCATTTTCATTGTATCTTCAGTTCTCCATTGAACTTGCTTTAAATATGCAAATGAACCATTTACACATTTTTTTTGTCACTATTCTTATGTTTTCAGGTGTATGTCAGCCTCATTTAAATCTATGAATAGCATAATATTATATTAATTTACTATTTTTATGCTTTTTCTGTTTTTTTACTCAAAAAATCATACTTGGTGATTTATATTCCTGTAAGTCAGCAACACATCACCAACAACTAACTAGTGACACCTAGCAAAATGTTGATCGCCACTTCATTGAAAACCTTGTATTATATTATATAACTTTTCATAGTGACTGGGGCCATTATGGTGAAATCTTGAATATGATGAACATGGTAATTGAGTTATCTTGCATTTTTGGAAGTATAGTACCAAAGACAGATAGATTATATTTTCCAAATTTTGGATCTGGATTGTATATAAAGACTTAAGGTCATTTAATTCTTTGTTAGTTTTGCATTGATTGACAACATAATTCAATGATAATTAAATCTTAATGTACTTTTATAACTATCATCAATTGGCTGTAATATTTTCACCTTTAGAGTACAAGATAGAGGAAAATTAAGATGCTAGTATAATATTTTAGATTCACATACATGCTCAAGTACATATACACAATAAACTTAAGGCCGAAGAAAATAATTATGGAAGTGTAATAAAATTCCCACAAGTGTACTGAATCTAGTTAGAGAGAAAAGAGAGTGCACTCACAGCATCCATTAACAACTGCACATCTGGATCCGGAACAGGATGCCCTATCATATGAAGTCCATCTTTGAGTTCTTCAAAAGTCAGATCTCCATTATTGTCAGTGTCCATCATATGGAATATCCTTTTGATCCCAGCTACTTGTTCCTTTGGCAAGTTGTTGGCTACCACCTGAAACAAAGAAAAGTACAACACTTAATAAAACGTGGAATGGAGAAACAGTACAAAGTTATGCGAAAAAAGAAAAACAATGACATAAGAAAATCTTTAAAATTCTGGCTTAAGAACTTACTCTTAGAACTTTCTTCTTAAACTTGTTCATCAATGTGAATTGCTTTATCCTTGCACGAACATTTTCTCCAAGAGAAACGTCAGGAACTTTGTTGGCGTTTTGTATCCAAGGATGTTCTTCATAAGAAAAAAGTTAAGAGAATGGTTAATGCACATGCTTTTACTGCAAGTTTATGAGCTATTTTGACTGCTGAGAAATGGTGTACAATTTAAAGACTTAAGCAATACAATATATGCAATTAATGACCTAAGAATTGCATTTTTCAGATTTTATTTCAACAATAAAAAAGGCCAAATTCCATTACTTGTACTAAAATGGAGACTAAATTCACTGCTTTATAAAAGATGAAATGTGACCTGTAAGCTAACCAGTTCAATACAAGGAGGAAACACAGTGAGAAGAAAGTAATTAAGATGTTCAGAAATCTGCTTTCCATGACAGAAGCTACAAAGGAAAGTACATGTACTTGATATAAGAAACTGGCTATATATAACTTACTTCAGGTTAGCAATACAACATAAGCCTCTCTCTTACCTGGCAATATTTTCAAAATAGTCTTTGATTCTAACGTACATAGGAACCACTGGAGTAAGGTTTAAGACGCCCAACAGCTTAAGTTCCACCTAGACATTGCACCACCCAAAAAAAGAAAAAAAAACCTAGACATTGCACCTAAAACCTGGAATTCTGGTGTTTAGGATGGAGCTTCTGAATCAGGAAATATAAAATGCAGAAACTGTCATGGCTAATCAGCGATTCCATCCTAAAAATAATAGTAATGAATGTAGGCTTCTGTAAGATCAGAAGTAGCTTAAAACACAAAAGCTCATGCAGCATCAACAATATCGGATGAATGAAACAGGCTTCTAGTACTAAATAAATGCGACTAATACGTTAATTAATTTTGATGCTTTCAGCATCATTATTGGATTGCTGATGGTTTATTTTGGAGGGTAAGATGATTACCTACTACATTCTTGAATAATCAATGCCCTTAATTATTTATTTATTTTCTTTTTTGGGTATGCTAGGTACTTATTCCAGTGGACCACATCTCCACAGGGAGGACCCAGCCGGCAGGAGAAGCCAGGCCTTAGGGGCATAGGAGGGTCAAACCCAGGCCTTGAGAGCAACCTCCTCAAGGCCTTACCTCTAGGACAGTGGCACCTTTTTGATTAATCAATGTCAATGAAACTCTAACTATTATAATTCAGAAAGAATGAGGAAACTTGATTACTGAATTTCATTTTAGTTTGGAAAGACCAATAAAATGCCAGTGTCATGTAGAACTTGCATCCAAACACTAAATAGTTTAAGCACTTTCCATAGAACCCTTCTTCGCTGTGTATATAGGGGGAAGATAGAGAGGTTAAGTAAATCATCACATTGATCAGGTATGAGTATGATTATACATGCATTAAACACATGCAGTTTTATTGGCACATAAATACTGTACATAAATTTAGGCAAGTGTTATCATCTCTTAGAGACAACCACTTGGTTTGATGGTAAAGCCCAGGCTGCCAGCATGAGAACATGGATGCCACTCTGAGCATAGGCACTTTATACAAAAATGTCAAAGGTTGAGTTTGTTTTCAGTCCCCTCCTCCTAGGACCCTACTTTGATGAGACCTACACCTGGTTATGGTGATAACACATTTGATTCATCTTTATATAAATATATGCTAGTATTGCCATCCATAATGTGGATATTCATGCTAATATCAATTAGAAGTACCTGTCACCTCCTTTCATAAACTCATCTTCTCCAATCTTTTTTAACATGGACTTACAATTTTGTTTTGCTTCATTGAAACCAAAGTAAAATGCAACTGAATACTACCAATATTTGAACATTGTAAATTACAATTGGAGGTCACAGACTCACAGCTATCCTTAAAATTTGTTTTTCTTTCTTAATTTTTTTTCAATATACAGGTCAATTATGATAGATCCACAAAGGACAAAGATATTCTTGAAATAATGAAAAATTCATTCTAAATTAAAAAAATTTTGGCTTCCAGGAGTTCCAATATTTTACAGAATTATCACTGTTATTCCCTAATAAAAACTGCAAGCACTATCATGGACCACTTATATTTGGTTAAAAGCTTTGATATGGAGGAACACGTACCAAGAACTTCTTTAGCTGTCAACCGGACATAAGGATTTGGATCAAGCATACTCCTAACTAGATCTTTGGCATCCTCAGAAACTTTTGGCCATGGATCCCTCTCCAAATTTATAACAGAGCGAACAATTGCCTGCGCAATTCCTTCTTCAGTTTCTGTTCAATTATAGCAGAACCATATCAGAAATTAATTTATAATTTAGATTGGAAGGAAAATTTCAGAAGTACATGAATTTAATCTCAAACTGGAATGAAATTCGCTTATTTTGTTGATTTGCTTGTATAGTTGAAAACGCAAACTCTGGAAAAGGTAGCAGTAGGAATAACTCACCTGCCCAAAAAGGCGGGACTCCACACAGCAAAATGTAAAGAATTACCCCTGCACTCCATATATCCACTTCTGGTCCATAATTACGTCTGAGGACCTCTGGGGCCATATAATATGGACTTCCAACAATTTCACTGAAATGCTGGCCTAGAGGAAGATTACAAGGAAATCTCTCAGCCATGTAAGTATTTTAATCCAAAGAAACAATAGAATAACAAAGCAGCCAGATATATTAGTAAAATGCAGTTCTAAAGGCATACCAGGCTCGAAGAAAACAGAGAGGCCAAAATCAATGGCCTTCAATGGAGAAGCTTCACTTTTGTTTGCAAACAAGAAATTCTCAGGCTTTAGGTCCCGATGCATTACCCCATTCTCATGGCACAGCTGCATCAACGACACATAATTTATAAATTTTTAACATTATCTTTCACATAAATATTTCACAACATTTTTTTTTAGAAAAAATGTGATCAAGCAAAAAAAAGAAAGTGGGTGAATTGAGTCAAATTCAAGGCTTTAACAAAGTCAATGACATGAAAAACATCAGGAATATTTTAACTGATGATTTTGAGACTAAGTTATTGGTTTCATCTCAGAATGGAAAAATCAGAAAAACAACCACACATAAGCAAATTAATAACAAAAAAACTAACTAGCCCTGCAGTATAAGTCACAAAACTTAACTCTAAAGATCTCAATATTGTATGTATTATTAACTCTAAAGATCTCAATATGGTATATATTACCAAAAATTCATCATTTAGAGAAATATTATATTGCATATCTTATGAAGTTGACAGCTATTAACACTATAATAACAGAATAAAATAAGGAAATTAAACAAGCATAGGTTAAGACTATTGCTAGTCTGCCCCGCCTGGGATCCTGCTTCTATGGCTCTATGCTACCTTAGGGTCCTTTAAAAAGAACATAATAAGTTTTTTTATAAGCTTCAAATGGTGAAAAGATAGCTCATGTTTAATAAGCTTTCTTGAAAAAGGAAAATTTTCCAGAAGGTTGGGTTGTCTCTTAAAAGTTCAAAATACGAAACTAGTGAAACATAGATTTCGCATGTGATAGCTTATATCAAGATCCATAATTATCCATGTGTACTTCCCTTTTACATGACCACATAGAAAGCTTCAATCCAAATAACAAAGATGATGTCTCCAGTATTGTGGTTAACTTGAGAATTCATTTAAGATTCAACAAAGGTGTTTTCCATGGCACAAGTGCACCTAAATGCAAGCGTAGTGCCCATATTGAGATAATGGTTGGACATTCTTATAGGTAACTATTTGGTTTTGGAGTCGTGGAGAATACTTAGTGAAGTTCTTGGGGTCGAAAATAAGGTTATATCAATGGATAAGTAGTTACAAATATGATCTTTATATGACATCCAGATGACATACAAGAAACTCCTCTCAAGACATCGTAGGCTGGCCAAGATTGTCTTGGTGTGCAAGTTTTAGTTTGTAATTAGATTCCTATCAATACATTGAGGGCTGTTTAATGATTAGATAACAATCTAATGTTTTGTGGTGGCCTTCACTAGGTGATATACATAGCACCACATAGTTGATTGTGTTAAAACAAGAACTCAAAGCAGTTCTTAAAATATGTTACTTCATATTATTGAAGGCATTTATTATTTTATTATTTAAGACACATTTATAAACACAATATAAGCATGGTTCAAAGTATCGTACCGACATGCCGTATCGGACGATCCAAAAATGGAAACGTATTGAGGATATGCACGGATACGCACTAAAATGGTGGATACGGTGGATACATAAAACAAAACATATCTAAATAGAAAGATAAGTTAAAAATATGTCAAATAAACATGTTTCTAGCATAATAGGGCTACACAAAGAGTATCTCTGCATTATAAAAGCAAATAGGCATACTCGGAAATGAATGAAAATTATAATAAAAGCTATAAAAGGTTAGATAAAACAATAAATAAAGTTAGAAAATTCATTCAAGTAATATAAGTAACACACTAAGTTATTAACACTTAAAACATCAAAATCAACAATAAATAACTATCATAACACAACATTTTCCATAATTCATTACATAGGTGGTTCCAAAATCAAACATGCAAAACTACCCCATGGTCCTGGTCTTCAATGCCAGAAGGAGTGACGTGTAGGTTCATCTTCAACTTCTTCATAATCGGCTAATGGAACGTTATGCATGCGTTGAACATGCTGAAAATAAGAAGCCCAATCCATATAATTTCGATACCATGCCTCATACTCCTTTCTAAATTGCTCATATTATTATATAAGTTAACTTCAAAATAGTATTTAACCTAAGGTAAATTGTTGATAGCAAAGGTTTTTCATTTCAATTTCACCCAACATTCATTATGCAGACTTGGAGAAATTTTGTTGGCGTGGCATGGAAATTCCACTAGTATGACAGAAAATTTTGCCACAATTTTTTCCGGGTGGAAATTGTAGGTAAATTATATTAAACTCTTACAAATTTCAAGTTCAACTTTCAAGTGATTTAAATAAGAGTAATATATACTTAAAGTCCCCATGAAACAAAAGAAATATGCATATACGGTTACTTACGTATATCTAGGTATAACTACTCTCAAGTGAAAGAAATACAAAGAAACTATGTCTAAATAATTGAATTATAGTGTGGAATTTATAGAGGTCTAAATAAGAGAAAATTGTAAGGAATTACATCAAAATGTGAGAAAATGGGTGCATACATACATATATATATAGATATATATATGGCAAGATATCATTAACATAAATCAAAAAGATAGAGAATGAAAATAATAATAGAAATTATGTAACTCCATAAAATTAGCTATGCATAGCTACCTAAAAACGAAAGATTTTGAGATGCTTTAAATCATTAAAAAATGCAAATAAGAACATTCTAAATTCACAAGACACTTGTTTCTAGGGTGTTAGGGTGAAAAAAAAATCTACTTCTTTGAGCTCAAGAATAGAGAAGAAGAATAATAGAGAAAATTCAACGATATTTCGTAAAATTATCTTGAAAGGGTGATTTTGGGAGAGCATGCTATGAAATTCGCCAATGCTATCAAAATTTCGATGTAATGCTGATGAAATTTTGATGCCATGATAGAATTCTTATGAAAAGAACATTTTCCCTAAATTTTATGTCATCAGGGGGGAATGGGAATTTCATGGAATGAAGCAAAAATTATAAGAACTGTTAACAATGTAACTTCTATCATTGGCATTGTTATAATGCATATTATTAACCAACATTGTAAAAATTCTATTAATTATGGAAGTTTTGGTATAAAAGGTGAAAAAAAGGAACAAGGAAAGAGCTAGGAAAGCTCAACTGAAAGTTGAAAGAATCTAGTTTCCAAAATAAAAATATTTCTTGTCTCCCACCTTCCTTTTAGCTGAACCTTGATTAATGCAAAAAAAGGCTCACTTAGAAAAATGTAATTAAAGGACTAACCTGATAAAGATGACAATTTGATATGGGGCCTCAGTAGAAGCTTTTGAAAAACAGAAACTGGCATGACAAAGTAAATCAATGCTACAAAGTGGAAACACTTTTGTAGAGTGGTAAAAGGGGAATCTTTAGCTGATTTTGATGAGCTGAATGCTAAATAAGATGTTGATGAACCAAATGACAAAGATCAGTAAAAGGATGTCATTCAGATTTTCATCTTGGTTTTTGACATATAGACATATTTTTCCACAAATAAATATAAAATATTAAACCATTATCCTCTTACTTAAATTTTGATGTATAATGACTTAAATAATTATGTTTTGGCTATTAGTTTTTATTCAAATATATAACTAAGGTGTTTATGTACACATAAAGATACACATAAATAAATATAAAAAACATATTTAGCAATAAAACAAAGTCTTTGAATTGCTTGAGCATCACATACGCAATGGAAGTTTTATGTTTCACTTGGCTAGGACTCTTTGCCCAGGTGTCACTTATATGTATGTATGTATGTATGTATGTATGTATATATATATATATTATGAATAATAAGAGTATTAGTATATATATAAAGAAGATGGAATGTACAACGGGCCTTTACAACAAAAAATGAGCAAGCCGACATTGATGGACCAAAAACATGTCCCGCCCCACAAATGATACAACCCAATCCGAACAACTCCCACCCTAAGCCCGAAAGAAAGCAATTGCTAGGAAGTGGACCTTGGAATCAAAGCTGAATAAGGCATTCAACTCCGATATCCAAAAAGCACACTCCCCTAGTGTAAAGTGCCCTCCTCCGATTACTCACCTGTAACCATCCTCACAGCCTACGACCCTCCGGAGACTAGGAAGAAAAACACCAACTATGCCACTCCCTCACTATATTTACTGCAAGGATGCCCCGAAACTCTAGTAGAACTACCACCCAAGATGCTGCAGCTACTAATATAGGATCGAATACGTGATCCACAGATGACCGAGAATCCTGGAATACCTTGCCATTGTGCTCTAGCTGGATATACCGAATAACTGCATGAAAAAGGAAACTGTAAATGATGTTACCCTTCTTCCCCAGCCCTTTGAATCTCCACTGATCAAACCAAGCTGACCCAAGACACTTCCATCAATTGAAACAACCGCATCCATATATCACTTGCAAACCGACACTAAACAAAAAGGTGATCGATGCTCTCCCCTACCTCCAGACACATGCTACACACATGAGGAGATAAAGCAAGCGCCCTCCATCTTCTTTGGAGACAATTAGTGGTATTTATCTTGTAAAGGATGGAAATCCACAAGAAATCCTTAATCTTAGGGAGAACCTTGGGTTTCCATAAACGCGGAACAAAAAAGGAAACTGGAAGGTGTGAGCTATTCTGATTAAGCATTTTGAAGAAGGATTTACAAGAGAGTACTAGAAGGAGAAGGGGACCAAATATTCTTATCAAGACTAGATAAATTTATGGAGATATCCTTTAACTGTCTAAGAGAGAAGCCAACTCTTCCAATTCAACGGATCAAAGATCTCTCCTAAGAGGCAAATTCTATGATAAACCAGTCACAACCGAGGACAAAATATCGGCCACAAAAGCATCCGGGTGGAGTACCAAGGAAAACAGCGTGTACAAAGACTCAACAACGCAACATTGCCCCGCCACTGATCATGCAAAAATGAACCGAACAACCATACTCTATTGACGTCCTAACCTGAGGGTAGAAAAGAGGTATCATTCTCATGATAGCTTTCTATAAACAATTTCCAGAAGGGTGTGGCATCACATTTATTGACCGCCCATTATCATCAATACCATATTTGCTAACAATCACCATGTGTTAATAGACTTTCTTTTTCAATGCTGAAGCACCACAACCATTTGGCTAATAAAGAAGAATTCTGGGAAGCTACCATACCCAAACCTAATCCACCTTTCTCCCTCTCCACACACACTTATATTCATTATCGAAATTGGTTCTTTAGTCTGCATAGATGATCATAGATGCCCTAAAATGAACAAATTCAACATGAGCTCAAATTTAATATGGTTAACCTAAATGTAATGAACTAAATTCATGCTCAAATCTTCCAAGATAGTTTTCATACCTGCTAATTAGACTTTAATTGTGGACTTCTAAATAGAAGTTTGTCCTGGATACTCTCCAGTATACTGGAAGCTCTTTGGTATTGCCCATTTGTCCTTGCCCATAGACTCACCTTATTATAGATTAACCATGTAATTCCATGTATTGTAGTTCATTTCCTTCTGATCAAGGTTCTGAGATTATTTTCTCATGGAATGAGTTCCAACGGTTAGAATGATTTTGAGGGTTAAACGGGTGTTTAATTCCATTTGGGGAATGAGTTTTCTCCCAAATGAGTTTTAAAAAATACACTACAATCTAGAATCACCCCAACACCCGTTTCTGGATTTTCAAAACAATTTTGCAAAAGTGAGGTGGCATAATTGTAATATCTTTAAATTCTTAAGGATACAGTTGAAACTTGTTTTAAAGACTCCTAAACATGACAAGGATAGACTTGTCATTTATGGAAACAATTTTTTAAGTTAAAACAATGGCAAACTTGTAATATTTATAAGCTCTACAAGAATCAATCATCCTTCACCAAACATCAAACCTAAACTTTCTTCAATTTCTGCAAACTCATATCCAGAATGAATGCCAATCAAGGCCTTACTGTTGAGAAAGTTTTCATAACAAGTAGTATCAAAGCTATTGCTAAAACTTGGAAAACCATTCGCTACCATAATAATTGGCATCAAGCTTTCATTGGAGTTCTATGATAGTTTCAAAATTTCAAATATAACATTCAGGATAGTTTAACCCGGACAGTTTGGTTTGCAAGGTTTGGAGACAATAGGTTGAAGAGATAACATAAAAAAAATGTGGAGTCTGTACTCTTGACCAACTAATCTAAGTTGTGATATCAAGTGCACAATAGCAATGCTCAATTGGATCTAGTATTGTGTGGTTATTAGGGAGCTTAAAATGGTTATTTGGAAATAGGATGGGGGTTCTCCTTTGTTGAGATTTAGTGCTTTCTCTTTCTTTAGGCAAATATTTTCATGATTTGGAGTTTTTTTTTTCTGCCTCTTTAATCACTCAGCTATACTTAGGTAGATATTTAACTTACAATGTGATTCCTAAGAAAAGTGTTGAAATGGTTGGTTTTTGTTATTTGGCCCTTTCAAAGAGTATTCTCAAGGTTATAAGTGTAAAGTTACTGCTGTGGGTGTTCTATTCAACTCCTTGATGGAGTAAGCTCACAAGAATTTGACAATGACTTGTTGAGAGTGGTTATGGTGTATTTAGACTTGATAAGTTCTGTTGTTTAATTCTAAATATAGTTTTTATATTTTGATTTTCTTTATACAAATGCTTTTCTAGATAGTCATCACATATGGACTTATTCTAAGAGGTGAAAACCACATATATTCTTCCTTAATGGTTTATTTTTCATTATTTTCTCTAGTTCCTTTTCATACATCATGACTCGTGATTTATTTTTGCAACAATTGGTATTGATGCCATTCAGCAAGTCTATGATAATCCACATTACCCATCAGTGGCATCAGATATTTGGTCCGGGTTTACTAAAATTGAAGTTTTAACTAAAGGGTTGAGACATTTTCTATTGGGTTACGTACATGTTGCATAAGACAATTTGGAAAAAAAGGTGGACATTTTGATCCTAAATCAAGAAATCATTGGAGGAACCAATTGCTAGACTCATTTAGGGAACTAATTTTCAAGGTCTTTGGATCGTGTTTGGTTAACATGAATCAAAATGAGTTGCAAACTATAATGGATGTTTGAATGACATGTTAATGAAATGTCTTTTGGTCAATAGACATACTTAGAAGTTTTAAACCAATTAAAAAAAAGGGTACCCTTTCTTGTTCATAGGTTTGCCACCACAAAAAGAAAAGGACGACTTCTTTACCAGTTTGCCACTGCAAAAAAGTGAAAACTCACCCCTAAAATCCAAAAGTGAGTTGGGGAGCAATTACATTAGATGAGGCTTTTTCTCATTCCCATATCAAGAGAACTCACTCTCCCTTCTATAAATAAACAACTGTTGTTTAACCATAGGATCATTCCACCAACTTGAGCAACTTCTGCATAATACCACTTGGAGTTGGAGCACATTCCCAAATGAATGCCGAATGGAACATAAGTCACTGTCCCAAGTGGGAAACATAATCATGGTTTTACAGTGTGCAATCAATGAGACCCTGTTTCTTAATATTTCTTCCAGGTTTCCTTTAAAACATCAGTCACACACTTATCTTCACTCTTGTGGCCAAAATGCCCTTTTTTTTTCTTAAATCATAAACTTGTGCTCTCGCTTTTCTGGCTTTCTCTATAGAGATTGTCTTAAAATAACTTCTACAAAGAGGAATAGGTTCCCCGCTTCAGAGATCTCCTTGGTATAGACATAACACTTTCTGTTTTGTGAAGATATCTTTATGGTCGTGAAAGGAAACACCACTTGGAATGATAGCAAAAGCCTCGGGCTGCTAAAGTAAGAACATGAGTTCAAGTCTAAGCACAGAAAATTTGTATAAAAAATGCCAAAGTTTTAAGTATATTATCAATCTGCTCCTCCTCAACAATCTGTTAATGTGCCTCTTTGTTTTTAATGTATAGCTCTTAGGAAGAGCATGACATGGTTCCTTCACGGTATTGAGCTCTGGTGCTTGGAGACTACAATCCTTTTTAGAAGCATTTTGTATCAATTCATGGATAAAGTGGGCTCAAAAAATTTAGGAAAGACTCTTATTGAGAGTGGTTCTAACGTCTTTAGGGTTTAGGAAATTTTGTTGGTTGTCGTGTAACTAATCTTTGTACTCTGTAGTCTGTTATGCTAGAAGCCTTTTATGGATTTTTTTTGTGTGCCCATTTTTACAGTGACTGAACAAACAACATATAAACTTATGTTGTGACTTGTTCTTTTCTCCTTTAATTTTCTATAGCTATACTTCATGCAATGTAAGACCCATAACTAGGATATATGCACAAAAAATTGTACATGAAAGAATGCCAAAGGTTAACATTGTTGATATGCCTCCCCTTCTCGGGATCCTACTTTGGCAAGACCTACACCAAGTTATAGTATTTTTCCTTTTATGAACAAAAATTGGTGTGAAAACTATAGGCCAATACCACAACAAAAAGGTTTTAATGATGGTGGAAAATTTTTTACAACAAGGTTCCGCTAAACCATAATGAATTTTACTAAAGTGATAGTTTCAAGTACTGAACCAGCTTCTATAAATAACAGTTTGATGATTTTCAAACAAAAGAAAATTAGATCATCTCTCCATACAATCTAATGAAGAGGGTAGCCATCTGACAAATGACTTATGGTTTCCATTCTTGTATGCAGGATAAAAACACATTGGTTTGGTCATCCCGAAGATTCAAAAACCGCTTTCTCAGGAAGGTTAAAGTTTGGGTTTTCATTGTGGTCTCTAAAGGGGCATCTGATGGCCAACTTAACAACCTTCGTTAGGTTCTTATAACTTATAGAGTTGCATATCCAATTTTAAAAGTTTGGTAGACCTTTAGTAATACTAGAGCAAGTTTCCAATAGTTACCATGTGCCTAACTACAAAGGGAATAAAAATTCATCTGAAATTTCTTTTGACATATCCATACCAAATCAGTTGATAATGAAGTTTCGACTGATTAACAACAAGAAACAATGGAAATTGCTAGCCATGTCATCAATTCTATATGTACAAAAGACACAGAGCACCAGAAGTATTGCTTCTAAATGGGAACCTAATATCGACCGAACAAGGACAGCTGGTGAACACATCGCTTGACAATAAAGAGAAGCACTCTTCATTGTTCATACAAGATAACAATTTTGACTCTAAGAACTAATTATTAATACTTACTATGAAAAATGGTAAACAGCACAACATGCAAATTACAGAGATCATCATTATATGAAATCATTCAATGTGCATATCAGAATTCACATGTTCTCGAAATGTGTGACATGGTTTTATAAAATCATTAGATAAAATGGATGATATGAAGATTCTCCTACTAATGATACAGGAAAAACTGTAGCATGGTCACTCAAGACAGTCCCTGTAAGTCTAGGATGAACTAAATCTTTCTTTGAACACTCTGAGGCTGAAAAGGAAATCTTAGACTTTCTAGGGGCCAAGTAACAAAAACCAGAAAAGTAGAGTCAACTTGGTATGAAGGGAAGAGTGTGATTGAACACATCAATAACATGACTCTGCCACAAGAATAAAATGCTATTGCTGGAAGCTCAATTTCTGACAAAATATAATTCTCAGTGATCTTTAAGTGCTTTACCACCATCTTATGATTCAGCAGTAACTGCTAATTATAAGGACAAGAATATGATAATGGAGTCGTTCCAGCAGTAACATTGGAGAGGAAAGAAATAATTGTAGGAAGTGCCTGAATTTGCTAACACGCAAGATTCTTCCCGGAAAATTAAGAAGAAAAATGGAAGAAACGGAAATAAATCCAAAGAATTTAGTGGTAAGAGAATTCAGAGAGGCAAAAAATTTCATACGGGTAACAAGAAGTCACGTTTTCACTTCAGCAATGTCGGACACCTTGAGATGCAGTGTCCAGATCTCAAATGGTAGATAGAATGAAAGAGCTCACTCTTATTTTCTCTAGGCTATGGTTATTGAACCAGAAATCTCTGCCTAGTGGTTAAATTCAAAAGCCACAATAAACAAGGAAAAGACAATAGACATTTTTTCTAAACTCGACAGAATACTCATCAGGAATTCTGAGGTTATAAATGAGGTTATAATGCCTACAGTAATATAATAGCACTGTCAACAAAAGAATCACAGTGCTTTAGTCCAGTTTGTCCTAGTAGATGTATTGTTTCCATCAACTGTCCGAAGGAGCCTTATATCTGTTACTATTCTAGACTAGAGGGATCATGATATAAGACTTACATCAAAATCCCTAGCCATAGGAAAATATGGTGGCAGAATCACATGGGATGGTACAGCTGGCAATATGTACTGTTGTAGTTGATGCACTCTTCTTAGGTGAAAATTTCTGCAGTGGCCTTTTTTCCCTTTCTTTTTCTTTTCGTTAATGCCTTCTAAAATAAATAGAGATAAGATGGTCAGAATGAATAGGAAAGAAAGATCCAATACCAAGTGTGGATGGTATGAAATCTACAATCTGTAGTCGATCCAAACATCAAAATAAGATGAGCAAGATGTCATTTCCAAAGAAATCGGCATTGTTCTTTGTTGGGGTGTTGTGCCAAAGCCCAACATCTTGCTAATGAACCAAGGCTTTGTTTGGCATTCATTCTGGATTGGGTTCCATGGAACTCATTCCCAAAATGAGTTTTCAGAAGTTGAAGAAAAGTTAGGTTTGATGTTTGGTTAAGGATGATTGATCCTTGTAGAGCTTATGAATGTTACAAGTTTGCCACTATTCTAACTTTAAAAAAAATTCATAAATGACAAGTTTATCCTTGTCATATATGGAGTCTTTAAAACAAGTTTCAAGTATATCTTTCAGAATTTATAAATATTACAAATATGCCACCGCACTTTTGCAAAACTCATTTTGAAAATCCAGAAACGGGTGTTGGGTTGATTCTATTTGATTGTAGCGTATTTTTTAAAACTCATTTGGTGAAAATTCATTCCCAAATGGAACCAAACACATGTTTAACCCCTAAAACTCATTCTAACCCTAGAATTCATTCCAAGCCATGGAATGAGTTTCCAAAATGAATGCCAAAAAACGCCTAAGAAAATAAAGCTAAATCTTCACTAATAGCTTAAGTTATTGGTGTGGTGGTAAGCACTTGATCCCACAAATTGGTATTTGAGGCCAATTCTTGGGTTCAAGTTCCCCGGAAAATATGATATGGTTTGTGTAGATGTTGCACTCAAAATTAGCCTACAGCAAACATGTATTTGTATTTTTGGGGGGGGGGGGGGGGCCAGCCATGCTGCTATTGACAAGTGTTGGCTGCGGTTGGGTGAACTCCAAGATGGCAGGTGTTGGCTCGCGGTCACAAGTGCTGGAGGGGAGGGGGAATTTTTGGGGGTTTTGGGCCAAAGCCCAAAATCCTACTAATATAGTAAGGAAATAAAGTTGCATCCTCACTAACAACAGAAGTTATTGGTGTGGTGTTAAGCACTTGATCCTACATTCTTAGTTCTTCAAATAGAACAATTAGACATACTTGGTCCCCGAAGAGCAACATTGAGGAATCAAGTACTTCATAACTCTCAATGATTAATCAAGTTGTGGATACATATATATGGTTTAGCACAATCCAGAAGCTCCAGCAAAATTCAAAGAATATAATAAACAAGTATAAATCTGACTAGGCATTACCCTTACCAAAGCTTTGAACATTGATAAAATTGGAGGAAAATCTCAAATATTTTTGAAAAACTTTGCAAACAGCATGGTATATAACACCTTAAAACAATGCCATGGGATATAACACCTACTTCTGCTATTCCAAGAAAAATGGGATAGCATAGAGAAGCGAGAGAACCTTTATGGACATGAAAAGTTCTTTGAATGCACATTCAAACCTTCCCATGGTATTTTGATGAAGCCTTAAGTATGGCAGCATTCGTTTTTTGTGTAGGCAACACAGTGACCACCCGCCAAAATATTAATCCCTCACAGATATTGGACTAGAAGAAAGAGAGGTTTCTTGATTTTAAAATTTTGTGGGCTTTAAGGCTTATTTTTCTAATCCCTTAACCCCCCAAGTAATAAGCTTGGACATTAGACCTATCAATGTAGATTCTGCTAATGGAACAAGACATAGAATTGTTTACAAAGAGGATGTATTGACTAAAATTAGAGATGCTGTTTTATGGAAGATGTGAAACCTATGGATGCCTAGGAAAAAAATATAAATGCTAGATGAAATTGAAAATGAATTTCTAGCTATGGAATCAGGAATAAACAAAATTAAAAATTGATAAAGGAATCTCAGAGATAAAAAAAAATCTATAAACATCCTAGCAGTGAGTGGGGAAGGTCTCATCAACTTGCTTACATCTTTAGAGATACTTTTACATATCCCAAAAAGAGATTATCATGGATGAACTGATAAATGAAACATATAGCACACCAAAATAGCTGTGAAGGGATTCTAAACTCCATTTGACTGGTTGCAGGTATGAAAGCATATATACAGTGGTTTTCAAGCTAAGATTTTATTGGCAATTTTTGCTAATTTGAACTTCAAACTGTAACATGCAGGTGACATAATGGCCTTTTTTAATTAAGATTTGAAAGAATAAAAGATATTTAAAGCATAGGCTATCAAGATAAAGTCTACAGATGGTATGAGTCCCTGTATGGTAAATAATCATCCAGATCTCTCTCCAGAAGGCAATCCTGAGAATATAATTTGAAGTCAATACATTTTATCATTGGATTCATGTACAATACATAGAAATTCACTACATTATCTCCATTTGTGCCTGATATGTTGCTAGATGAAAATAATATTAGTACTACTATTCATAGAAAATCATATGTTTGATCTAAAGTTCAAAATAAAGGACATGGGATAAGCTTTATTTGTCTTAGGTATCAATTCAATTAACCTTTGTACAAGGTGTTACATATGAAGTGCATTGAAGAAATGCTTAGGAGGTCTAGGCTGTATACAAGTTGGACAACATCCATTCTCATAATAAAGGGCTAACAATTAAGCAAATCCACATGCTATTGGA
The DNA here is from genome assembly GCA_947561395.2 of Buxus sempervirens. Lineage (NCBI taxonomy): Eukaryota > Viridiplantae > Streptophyta > Magnoliopsida > Buxales > Buxaceae > Buxus > Buxus sempervirens. The sequence continues at coordinate 11,325,177 of OX387192.1, forward strand.
TGATTGGGAGACAAGCAATATAGGAAATTGTGTGTAAGCTCAGGCAGTAGAGAGTTTGATGCATGACATCAACAAGCCCTGACATCTCATACACTACGGGATTGGTTAACTCCAAGCAAATATAGGACAAGCACTGTTAGCATTATTTATGTGGTCCTTATTGTGCATAATCTGGGTGTTATACGACGAGTCTATAAGTGATCCAATTTTTTCTTCGGGTCCGAGTAGAGACCAAAGATCTTGAATGACTGATCCAGTAGAACAACTCAAAAGATAAAGAAGTATCATTAATTTTTTTCATGCTCAACGGCAACTCAGGAAAGCCCTCCCGTGGGTAGGTAGTTTGACAACTGCTATCTTGCCCAGTAAGTTTTCCCAGAAAACAACATCACTCTACAGACCCCAGGGAAGAACAACCACTCTCAACGACAACCATAAGATGGCGATCACCCCCTAAATCCCCATTTGTTATATACTGTCATACAGGAATAACCGTACATTTTCCACATAAATTCTTTGTTGTGAAATCCTAAAGGCACACAGATCATTCTTCAATTCAACATATTCTGACATTGCCTTTAGCCACTATGACTCACAAGTTTCAACATGATCCCATAGCTGTTATGTGTGCATTCATTCTTCATTGATTTTTCACCCACTCATAATTTTGTGCTTTTCACAGGTGTATTGCTAATCATGTCTTCCATTATTCTTTGTTTCAGATTTTTTTCTTTCTTTTCATGGTCCTGTATTATTCATCACCTTTTAATATTTTCAACTTAAGTTTATCAGACATTTTGAAACTGGTTTCAATAAAACTTGATGGATCGAATTATATCCTGTGGCAAATTCAATCTGAACCTTTTCTCATAAGCCAAGACCTCATAAGCTTTGTTGATGGCTCTATTCCTCCGCCAAGTTAATCAACAATGATTATCGGAGACCCATTATCCATGATCTTTTTTCTAAATGGAGGAAAATCAATTAGCTTCTCCTAAGTTGGATCAAATTCTTTCACATGTTGTCAATCTCAAAATATCCAAGACATTAGGATTTCTCTAAGGAAATTTTTATACACCACTCACAAGTTAGGATTTTGCAACTTCATCTCATCTCTCCATCATACAAAGGGTGGTCTTGATGTTCTTCAATACCCCATAAAATCAAGGTATCTTGACGATTATTCTGTCCCTTACACTCACAGTGGCCTTGGGCCAAAGTATGAACAGTTTGTGACTTATATATAATCATCTGTGGTTCTGATTATACACTATTACCTGGTGACCTTCAAGCTCTTCTTCTTATCCAAGAAAATCAAGTTAATTACTATCAAAATCCTAACCAAAACACTAAAAGGAGATTAAATCAGTCAAGCTGCACTTTATTAATTCTGATACTGCTCATGGTTCTAATAGCAATTATGCATTAGAACCATGAAACAGTAATAAGTATATTTTACTATCATGCATTTTTATCTATTGCAAGCCTGAAACTGTAACCCATAAATCTCTACTAAGATTAATTTTGGAGAAAATATTTCAAAGAAGTTTAAAAAGTACTCGTACTTGTCTAGGTAGCATCCAATAAAAGTGTTATACATGTATTGATTTATGTTTCTTCACACATAACTGTTTTGTACACATTATTGTGTAAGAGTTGCCAGCAAATTTTCAGTTGAGATATAACTGAAACATGATATAAAACCCAAGTAAACAAAAACTTTCAAGCATTCAACAACCTAGATCCCAAGACAGTGCTTCCTACTTCAATGACTCACTCAAGGAGCATCTAATTGTCAGAAGGATAACCTTGCCCAGGCTTTCAGAGATATGTGTGTATTGTAGTGGTACTTCTAGCCATATGAATTATGACCCATCCATTATTATCAAGGTAATGATCATGTGATGAATCTCAGTTTTATATTTTATCTGAATAATGTTTTGTATTTACTGACTTATCATAATAATTTATTAACTGTTGGTTAATTCACTAAAATTTTTATTTTTCCTGTCAATTCTCCCTATGGGCTTTACTGTGGAGTATGGAGGATATTTGCATGAAGATTCAACAAAATGGAATCTTTATCCTATCCTATATCCTTAGCTAAAAGGGAAGATCAACTAGAAGATGATGATGGCAACAAAGTGAAAATCTTTTGGCAGGGGGAACTTTCATCCATTTTGGCATAAGGGACTTCAACATGTAGGTTCTCAAATTCTTCCTTTTCTGAAAATGAATGTGTCTTGTTACTGCAGATGTAGTTTTTAAGCAGACATTCTTTCATGAAAATCAATTAGGAAGAGTAAGAAGATGATGTTTCTAGTTCCATTTCTACTACACCACAACTGTTCTGTTTAAGTCATATTCATGTTTGGGGTCCATCTCCTGCTACATTGTGCTATTGGTTTTATATTTTGTTTGATGATTATTATACATAATATTCATAAGAAAATCAAATGCACTGTAAGTTCAGAGGTGTCAAATGCTTTATTCGCTTTGGAACTATGTATGAGAGCCACTTTGGACAAACAACTTATTTTGTTCAAAGTGATGGTGCTTGAGAATACATTGGTTCGCCATGCACACAATGCAAGAGTCGAATAGCTTAGCTGAATGCAAACGTCGTCATACAAATAAGGTGGAAAATTTACTTTTTGTTAGGGTAATATGCATCAAAAATTATTGGATGGAGGCTTTTAGGATGGATATCTATCTGATCAATTGGTTGCCCACACTGGTATTATAACATCTTTCAACATATGAAGTTTTGTCTCTCCTCCAAACTACTATGTTCTTGAGGTTTTTGAATGTGCCTACTACCCTTTTCATGGTGCTTACATGAAAGCTTTCCTACTATCCTTTTCAAGGTGCTTACATGAAGGACAAATTGGTTCCTAAGTCTTATCTTGAAATTCGTGGCTATTTTTCCAAGAACCTTATGGCTTTTTTGCTCTTAATTGTCACAGATTTCCATATTGATGATGAGGTATTAGTGCCTTGACCATCATATATGGTTTATTTGTTCTCCACATGTGCTATTTGATGAAAATGTTTTCCCTATTATGGATTCTTTTTTGGCAGGCCCTATTATGGATTCTCCTTCATCAAAATCGTTGCCAAAGTTTCAAGGCTTTAGCATGATCTTTTTATCAGCCTTCCATCTTTTATCTAACCATCGAGCTCTCCTATTCATGCTCATGGAGATTCTCCACCCACAACAATACCTGTTGCAGAAGTCTCATCACATGATCCTGAAGCAATTAACTCTTCTTCCCATTCCTCCTCTCCCTTACTTGCTGGTGATCATACTTCGTCTATCTATCCTCTCTCTATGATATCTAAGTACCTCTAACAATTCTTCTTTGCTAGACCTTCTACTTCTATACCAACTCAACCCCCAGTACTAGAATTTCCACTAGATGGACCTCTCAATCTTGTCACCATATGGTCTCACATGCCACATAATGACACCCATAATCCTAAGGCATCTTTCCAACTCATCATCCCATTCATGTGGTATTCTTTATTTTTTTTTTCCTCTTTTTACTTCATCTGACATTAAGCCTACTTGTTTCAGTCAGGCATCTAAGGATGCCTATTGGATAGATGCCATGGATGAACAGTTTAATGCCATGGAATGTAATAGCACTTGGTCACTTATTCTTTATCATCCATCAACAAATGTCATTGTTTCTGTATGGGTGTTCAAGATGAAGAGGAAGGCCAATAAATCTGTTGAGTGCTTCAAATCTTACCTCTTTGCTAAAATTAGAGTTAAAAAAAATGGCTTCGAACTTTTTATTTGAATTTTAGCACAATTGTCAAATTTCCCATCATCCATGTTGTTCTAGCTATGGCATCTCTTTATTCACTAACTTTGATATTCATAATACGTTACTCATGATGATTTTCTAGAAGAAGTTCACAAGCCTCAAACACCTAGGTTTCTTAATCCTTCTCAACCATCCGCAACAAAACAAACCAGCTAACTCAATATTTAACAACAAAGCAAAGGAAAAATAAAAAGATAGGTTCCGTCAAAAATTCGAAGAAAGCTTTTGAAATTATGCTGAGCATGACAAGATCATGCAATGAAGATTGACACAAAAAAATCAATTACTATTTCACAGAAAGAGATTACCTGGACGACTTCGACGATCGTCTTGGTGACAGCAGCAGCAGCTCGCTCAGTGTAATGCCCCCTCGCCACAATCCGGTCAAAGAGCTCTCCACCCTCACAGAGCTCCATAACAAGATGGATTGCCCTCCCATCCTCATAAACCTCCTTCAACCTCACAATGTTGGGGTGCTCCGGCAGATGCCGCATGATCTCCACCTCCCGCCTCACGTCCTCAACATCAATCTCAGATTTGAGCCTGTCCTTTGAAATGGACTTGCAGGCGAGGGTTTCTCCCGTCTTGAGGTCCACGCACTGCCGCGTGATCCCGAATTCACCTCTCCCGAGCTCCTTCTCGAGCCGGTATCTCTCGTATATGTTGTTCCCCGTCGGATCCTTAAGAACAGAAACAGGTCGAAGCGTCCTTGATCTCCGGCACCCATTATCATCGCAATCGTCGGGCAACTCTTGGAGATTTCTCCGTCGCCTCAAGAGGACTGAATGTGCAGGATAAGAAACGCAGCTCCCCATCGGAGGAGCTCACAAACGTTAAGCGGGAGGATAAGGGAGAGATGAAGACCAAGACTGAGACGAAGACGGTTGGAAATGAGGATAACTGAGGACGAGAAACACTGGAATCCGCCATGAACGTCTGGTTCACAAGCTTCGAAGCTTGGATCCAGACTCATCCCGCCTTTTTCTTAGGGCCGTTTCAACGCCGTTAACTGTGATGCCGCTATTTTAACGTCAATTGAGCAGCAACGGGGCGGGTTATTTGGGTAACCCGGTCACGACCCGTGACCCAAAGAGTGGGTTTTGGTAATTCGTTTAGGGGTGCAACTCGGTTCGGTTTGGTCTGGGTTGATGTCAACCCAAGACCAAACCGAAAATATACATAGTTAAACTGAACCGAACCAACTAAACCGAAAACCGAACCGAAAATATATAAAAAAAAAACCGAAACTCAAACCGAATCGAACCGAACTACATGAAAACTATTCGGTTCGGGTTAGACCAATATATTCTTATCTTAAACAATGGTTTTTTTGTAATATCCTTTAAGTTTAAAGATAAACTTTAAAAGTTTATCATATATTATATTATATATATATAACATATATTATATATTATAATATATATATATATATATATATATGAATTCAGTTCGGTTCGGTTCGGTTTAGGGAAATAATGTATTAAGTTCGGTTTCAGTTTGGGTTCGGTTCGGTTCAGTTTAACTAAACATGAAACCCAAAACCGAACCGACCTAGTTCGGTTTAGGGATTTTTGGACCAAAACCGAACCGAACCACTATAAAACCGAACCAAACCCAACCGAAGTCGGTTCGGGTTCGGTTTTAACCGGACCGAGTTGCACCCCTAATTTCGTTATGTTTTAGTTTTTGTCCAACCGAATGCTAACCATTACAACTAGGCCTTAATCCATTTAGGGTTGGCAATCGGTTGGGTTGGGTGGTTATTCAGGGGTCAATGGCCAAACGTGTTGGGTCGGGTTCGTCCCCGTTTACTAACGGGTTGAGAAATCATTAACCCTAACCCAAAGGTCGATAATAACATGGTCGATCCTGACCCAACCTGTTTCCTTTTAAATTTTATTTTAAATTAATTAATTAATTTTTTAATTTTATTCTAATTTTAAATATGCTTACACAAAACTTTTTTTAATATATTGAGATTTTAATAAATACTATAATAAATATAATTTCTTTTCAAAAAAACATTGGGTAATTTTTTTCTTGTGAAGAAGTTTAAATTATCTAAAGTCAATTAAATAGATCTAAAAATTACAACAGTTAGTTTCAAATGCATTATATTAAAAATACAACTTGTGATATCTATTAATACAACTATATATACTCATATTACCTAGAAATAAATAAAGCATAAAACATGGCTTAAACCTGCATCTTCCTACTAGAGTCCAGTTGTAAAACCATGGAGATTGTCGGGATTATCATGCATCTTACACGTGACTTGTAAAAATGAAGGAGTCACCACCTTCCATGGGGATTAAGATGTGGATGGCCAACAAAGTACACAAAATGCATATAAACATATAAAACAAGCGAAAATAGACAAGGATTAGTCTAAACCAGATTTATCAGTAAGGGGGTTAGATTATAAATGAGGGAAGGTGTTAAGCACTTTTACTCATCCACATGAAGGTGCTTGCCAAGTCTTTCACCATTTTAAAATTGCTTGCATGTAGGAAAACATGAAATAAGATAAAATAAAATAAAGTGATGAGAGCGTATGACTTTTAATATGGATCATCCTATGAATCAGGATGCTCCAAGATGATTTGTCACTTTTAAATAGGGCTATAAGCAAGCCGAGCAGAGCTTTGTACAGCTTGGCTCAAGCTCATAAACTTTGGGCAAGACTCCAGCTCGGCTCAGATTCTGTCAAAAATTTTGGGCTCAAGCTTGGGTCAAGCTCATTAAAAATTCTTGAGCTGAGGCTCGACTCACAAAAGCTCAACTCATTAAAGACTACACTCACAAAAGGCCTGACTCACTAAAATTGATTTCAACATGTGCTTTATATATATATATAAAGGAAAGTAATACTAATCTACATCATATGATCAACAAATATTCATTCTAAAAAAATGTATCAAAAAAATTTCAAAAGGTGTCATAAATGTATAAAGTGCCAATTCTTAGTACATCACATGGGGACAAAGATATTAAGAAATAGAAAAAAAATGAAAGATTGAAAAAAAAAAAACAAATTGTCAATAGACCAAAAAAAAGAGAGCTAAGGCTTCTTTATCCATAATCAATGTGTCCTTTCTCTATCAAATATTGAGAATTAACAGAATCCAAAACCTAAATTTAGAAGAAAAAGGAAAAATTTATTCATGTAATTATAATAACAAAGAATAATATAAATGAAAAAAACTAAATAAACTTTTAGAGAAAAGCAAATAACTAAAGCTAAAAGGCATATGTTACCAGTATGAATATATGACTCCTCTCTTGTTAGTAACTGAAGATGTGTTATTCCTTGGGAACCTAGAAACCACAAGATATTTATGAGAAAATATATAGTAGTATATAACAAATTTCTCAATTAATGAAAAGAGATGTATGTACATAGATTACCCCAACTAATTGTTTTCAACATTAAGTGATGAATCACTTTGCAACCAATTTGCTGCACAAACCAAGGCCTCAACAGTCTCTGGTGCCAATGAACTACGACGCTTGTCAACAACCCTTCCCCTAGTACTAAAAGCAGGTTATGAAGCTATTGTTGACAATGGTATTGATAAAATATCTCAAGCAGTCTTTGAGAGTATAGTAAACTTGTCAACATTAGAGCTCCACCATTCCAAAACATTGAATTCTTGATCTTTACGTCGAGTAACATTTTCCTCCAAGTATATATCCAATTCAAACTTGTAATCACCACTCTTATCAACACTATCAATAAAATTTTCAAATTCCTCCCCATCAACATCACATGTGCCGCCCTCGATTATAAGATCTTCAGAAAGAGGATTTTCCAGGCTGGTTGGTCTTGTTTTCATTGTACAGTTCATATAATGCATCACAAACAAGGCTAATTTCTCTTCCAACCTCTGTATTAAGATATATGTTAGGATAAAAAAATTCCAAATATCTTATCCTACATCGTTGGTTCAAAACCACCGCAACTGCCATAACCACGTTGCATTCATCCCAGCATTTATCAAACTTGGCTTTCATGTCTTGGAGGATCTCTCTAATGAATGAGTCCTCATTTAGAATCCCTTCATTCAAGCACTTCTTTATTTTCCAAATTTCTGGCAGAAAAAGATTGGTAGTTGGATAAGCACTACCAGAGAATACTTTCGTAGCACTATAGAAAGGTTTTAAAAACTTACATGTAACCTCAGCCCTTTTCCAATCATCTACAGATGGTGCTCCTACATTTGCAGCATAGAATGAGTCACGTTCTTCTAGACGAGTAAATTCTTGTTTAAATTCTATGGCATGCTCCAACACCAAGTATGTTGAATTCTAATGTGTTGAAACATCAAAAATCAAGCCTTTGTTTGTTGGTAAGCCCAACTGTTTGATGAAATCATTTAATTTGTGCACTCAACTTGTAGAACATTTTACATACCCAACACTTGCACGGACATTTTCTATCACATTCTTCATTTTCTTAATTCTATATTGAAGAATCAAATTCAAAATATGAGCACAATACCTGATGTGAAATATCTTACCTTTGAAAAATATGTTTCCCTTTGCTGCAAAACTCTCTTTAAGGTCTCTAGCTGCAACATCATTGTTACTTGCATTATCCAAAGTAATTGTAAATACTTCTTTTCAATATTCTAGTGAATAAGACATTAGAAAATAGCTTCACCAATAACATGTCTAGTATGAGATGGTAGAACTGCACAAAAATTCAGAATCCGTTTTTGCGACCTCTAATCACTATCTATAAAATGTCATGTAAGCACCATATATTCATATGGCTGATTTGACTTCCACATGTCTACCCTCAAACTTATCCTCTCAACTGATGTTAAGATCCCTTTCAACTTTTTTTTAATCTTCATAAACTCTCATACATTCTACCTTGATGTATTCCTTAAAATCTATTTGTGTGTAGGATAAAGACTCTAATGGTCCATTGTAAAAAAAAAAAAAAAACTCATGTTCTGACATTGAAAATGAATACTCAAGTACAATCATCAGTTTTGCATGCAAATTTTGAGTTTGGTCTTCGTCATACTTGAGATTAGCAATTCTGGCACTTGTTTCTTTTGCATTATACTTTTCAAAAATGTCAAAGCTTGTTGTTTTCTATCATTGCACTTGTAATAAAGGCAACACTTGAGATTGAAAAATCACCTATTAATAGGCTAAGATCCCGGATCTCTTTGGATTTTAATAATAAAGATAGAATCAAAATAAATGGAGCACAAAACACACAATATAACAAGGAAACCCTAGTAATCCAACTAGGTAAAACCTCACGTCTCTTAAGATGACCACCCCTAGAAAATCAATAAACTATATAAAAATTGCGAATACAAGAGTTTCCGAGTTATAGACTTCCCATCTCTCAAATTCACTCTTGCTCGCTTCCCACGATGAATCAGTCGCAAGTGAATTAATCTCGTCCTCGCTTGGAGTCTACCTCACGATCACGAACGGCACCTTGGAGTCCACTAAAGTGTCCTTCACACTCTTCAGAATCCTCCCAAGAGCCTCTTTGGAATCCACCAAAGAAAAAACCAATCCCTTTGAAGAAGAGGGAATGACCTTCTAGGTTTCTACATGAAATACTTCTTCAAGGCACGAGGGCTAAGCCATCTTCAACCTTCTTCCTCACTCAATGAAACTCAAATCAAGGTCTTAGAGATGTTCTATAAACCCCAAAACCCTAAAACCAAAGTTTAGAAAGGAATAAGTACAAAGAAAAACCCAAAAACCCTATTTATAATGAAAATCCTTCGTCGTTCGCAGGTAGTGGGCAGTTGTGCACAGGTTGCGCAAGGGTGCACAAAGGGTGCGGCCACAGACTATCTTCTACAGGTTCAAAACAGTGACCACCCCTCAGCTGCGCGTAGGTTGCACAGAGGGTGCGCACAAGTTGCGCATACAAACCCAGGTTGCGCCAAGGTGTGGGCAAGCTCGGGTAGGCTTTGTGCAAGCGCAAGCAGGCTTTGTGCAGGCTCCCAGAGGGTGCTTATACTACTACAAAAATGCTTGAAACTTGATTTCTTTGACTTGGAAATTTTGTATTTGATCTTCTAACCTATTTTCTATACACACTTGAACTTAAAACATTGATACCAAAAGGTATTTGTCATGCATTTGTCACTTGGGTGCAATTTTTGCACTAACAGAGATGACATGTAAGAGTGGTAGTACCACCTCCTCCTTCATTACATGCAAATAATCTCTTAAAATGGTTGCATTATGCCTTTTTCATTCCATTTGGCAACTTAAGTATTTTAAAATTTTCCCAAACTTTACTTTGTCTTTTCCTAATACTTTTTGGAGATTATTTACCTTCATTAAGATCATTATCAGAGATTTCCTTTGCCTGTGATTGTAGCTATTGTTCTTCCATATATACAATATTAAAGAGAGAATGAATTCAAAAATTTGTATTCAAATGAAAAAATCAAGATTCTAAATTATTACCCTACAATATCTGTAAGCATTTCATTTTTGCACCTCTCTAAAAACCAGAAACGAAAACCCTAAAAGCTATGTCAAACTTTAAGGAGCAAAATTTGACTTTCTACCCGAACTTAATTTGATTGCCATACACTATTCCAATGAATAGGAAATCTTGACATGGTTCTAACACAGTTGAATTTGCACGAATCGGAGTCTGGATGAAGAAAATATGAGCAAAACGCTCTCAAGGGCAAAATGGTAACTAAAAGCAGAAAGTTTGGCCACCTAGCAAGTATGCAAACCACGTTAGCTAACTGGCAAACTAAAGCACTAAAAGACGAAATATCAAATCAGGTCAAATCAAGTTCAATAAATTCCAATCAAGTCAAATCAGGATCAAATCAAATCAGATTTAGCAAATCTGATGTAACCGTATAGCTCATACAGTTACAGTCATGACCTTATAGATTATACGGTTACATAAGATCCCCAATCATCACAGATCTGTAAGAGGATTGGAGAATGATTGGACATAACCGTATACCCTAGATGGTTATACCATCACCATATAACTTATACGGTGTAAAAAGATATGCAGATTTGTCAAAAGATTGGATTTGATCAGATGGGACCATGACTCACAATATTATAAATGCAGTGGAGAGGGTAACCATATGCGCAACACAGTTACAAAAAGTACACTATAAAATCCAATTTTCGAGCACTATTCGAGAGGCTAAGCATTTTGCTAGTTTTCCTCTCTTCTCTCTGCAACTATTACCTCTAAAAACCCTTGTAGAACCCTGGATTTTCCTAATATTAATAAACTAGAGAGATTTGGAAGTGTAAATAAATTTAAAAAGGAAAAATAGGATTTAAGTATAGGAATCTAAATTTTATTATAAGAGAGAATCTGTAGAATTAATATTTAGGATTTAAATTTCAAATTATGATAAGAAATAATAAGAAGAATAGAATTTGGTGAATTGTGGAGAAATTCAATGATTACGTGTAGAAATTAAAGAAAGGGCATTTTGGTCATATTAATTAGTCAAATCCATGAAAAGAATAAAATAATTAATTATTAAGTTAAGAAACTTACTTAGACCATATTTTAGTTTAGTTGCATTTAAATAATGAATTTAAGGTTTAAAAGAAGGAAAAAGGGCCTAAATGTAATTATGCTTAGTTAAGAGCTTTAATTTTAGTAATATAGGAGAAAATCAAGTGATTAGTTAATATTTAAAATAGGGTGATAAATAGTACGAAAATTAATTAAATTAGAATTTTCTTATGAGTTAGGTTTAAGAGAAAATAATTAGAAGGAGAGATAAGATAGGAAAGTTTTCCAAATAAAATTGGGAATCCTAGTTGGAAAGTTTCCTAAACCAATTAGGACTTGTATTTGGTGAGTGTATAAAAGGAAGGCATTAGGGAAGATTTAGGTGGCGTTTGGGATTGCTTGTGCTTATGGATAAGTACTTGGAGATAACTTATCTTTTTTAAGTACTTATCCACTGTTGTAAAAAGTTATTCATTTAATAAAAAATAGGGTTTGGTAAACATTTTTATTTAAGCACTTAACAAGTACACATGAAACTAAAAGAAGCAAATAATTTTTATTGAAACAAACTGGTTTAGAAATTTTGTCAAACATGTGGCATGCATGATTGTATGAGAAAATTGAGGTTATCACATTCAACTTGCTCTGGACGAGGTTGATTTCTTGGAGTTTCAAATCACCAGACGTGCTTTGATACATCTTGATGCTTTGGATAAGATCGAGTTAAAGGGGAACGCCTAGGCATGTTCACCCAAATTATTGTCACGAAATGGGATTGCACTATTGAATCATAGCAGAGACTTTTGGCAAGATAGTCTTTTTGATTCTGTCCATCCCTGTGATACCGATGACGGCCTTCATTTTCTGCTTCAACTCCTTTATTATGACCTTCTTATCTCCCTCCCCAGCAAAGAACTTCGAATCCTGTTCCTGACGAGGAAACAAGTCCTAATCATACTTGTTTTGACTAGAACTGCTTCCCCTCCTTCCCCGATTTGCTTCCACGATGCGTGATTGTTCAAGGTCAAGTTTTTCCTGACGAACTTCACTAAGTTTTTACTGATATCACCGACGATGATTGGACTGGTTGGATGTTGTTGAGAACCTGATGAGCCTATTCCATAGTTGTAGCCATGATGATGACCATCGGAATTTGGATCAGACTTATTGGAGATTACGACAGGTTAGCTAGCTTTGTCGATGGTATGAAAGGGAAGCCAGAGACAGATAGAAATGAGTAACAAGATGGAAGATCGATAAAAAAAAAAGAGGTCATATCCATCGGAGAATCACCAACTTCCCACATAAGTGGTAAGAGTAGGGCTTTGTGGAGTTCGCCTTGTCTAGAGAAATATGGGGAGATCGGAGAGAGAGAGGGAGCAAAAAGAAGTTGATATCAAAAGGATTAACCCAATAAAATTACAAAAACGCCATCGCTTCCTGTATAAGCATTAAGAGAAGCTACTGTTATCAGCTTCTCCTTATGGGTATCCTTCCTCTACTGCTCATGGGTAAGGAATTATTTGACTTTCGTTACCAAACAATTTTTTAGCTTAAAAAGTGCTTTATTATGCTAAAAGCTCAAATAAGCACTTAATTAAGCAACCCCAAACGCAGACTTAGGGTTTTTATTAAGTCAATCGTGAGGAGAAAAAAAGAGAGAAAATTCGTGCATAGGGCTAGAAATATAGAAAGAGAGATAGAGAGAAGAAAAAGATGCTTTATGAAGGAGTGTTGCAAAATTCTGACCAGCAATGATGAAATTAAGATCTAGAGATATTCAACCTTTGGATTGGCCCCACATTTGGAGGTTATGTTCCTTACTTATAGGGGTTCAATCTGAACGGTGGAGATTTAATTTGGAGATGCCTAGAGTAGTATAAAAAATCTCAGAAAATTGGTGATCATTCGGGTTTCTTGGAAAGAAAGATTTCTTATGTTGAGGCAAGTAGCAAACACTTTGAAAACTGGAGGAATTGCATGTTTTCATACAATCTAGATGTTTTATCTTGGTTTTTTTGATTTAGATCTTGGTTTGAAGAATTGAGAATTTTCTAAGATGATTTTGTTTTCATATACTTTTAAAGAAATCAAGAAAAGTGTTGATCATAAGGGATTTAATCTAAGTAGGAAACTCTATATTAAAATATGATTGATGGGAATAGATTAGGGTTGTTTTAGAATGAAAATATTAAGATTAGAAACAATTAAAACTATAAAAAGTATTTTAGAATTCAAAACATAAGAAAAACCAAAAAATATACTAAATTTGGGTCGAGTGCTCGTCAGTGCTCGAGCACAATTGCAGGCGTCTCGCCTGTGTAATTTTATAACAGAACCTAGGAACTCAACGCCTGGGAGGACACTCAAGCGCGATCCCGAGTGGCTATACAGAAATTCATTCAGTAATGGACGCCCGACAGGCTACTCGAGCGCAATGTTGAGCGACCTCTGTTAGAATTTTCCAGATTTTGGATTTTGTGCCCAAATATATTTTTAATGATTTTTCTTGAAATTATAAAGTTGTAACACCTATAATTAGGTTAACTTGAGATGAAGGAAGTGGCAGAATTAAATTTGGACAAAAGAATAGTAATTGAGAACGATTAATGTAAAGATGGATTTTATAGAGGTATTTTGGGGAATATGTGAACTTAACCTATTTAGACTGGTTTTGGGTAACATTACCTATTCTTAAACTTTATTACAGACTTAAATTAACTTCTAGAAGGATTAAATATTAATTTTAATAAGTTTTGACACCTTAGGTTCTTTAAAGAGGAAATTTAGGCATCATTGAATAACATAATGAGAATAACAACCAACTAGGGAATGAATTTTAGTAAATCTTAATATACTGATTTGGTAAGTTAACTAACACTTAAATATAAGTGATTTAAGAGTGTTCATATTAATAAATTACTGTTTATGCAATTAATCAAGGAATTGAGCATGTTTTGGTAAAGATGACATGGTTTTTAAGGTTTGGATGTGTTTTCTATTTATTTTCAGATTTGAGCAATTTCTCACTTTCAATATTATATTTCTGGATATTTGCTTATGGTTTCATGAATATTATGGCAAAATCATTGTTTTTCCTCCGTATATCTCGGAGTGGTTAAATTCCTCTCTCATGTATCTTGGGATGAGATGTTTCTGGTTGATTGAGAACTTGTTTTGTTGTTAAGCATATCTTACTTTTGAGATAAGTTATTATTAAATGTTTTTGGTTGTGAGTTGTGTCTAGTGGGCAATGCTTAATATGGATCCATAGCATAGCTAGGAAGTGAAATGGAATTATCTATGGTAAGTTAAACCTGTCCCCCACTTAGCAATCCCTACCCGTCATGTATCTCGACGTGGTCAATAGCCATGTATCTCGGCATTGGAATATATTGGATTACCCACCATGTATCTTGGTCTGGTATATCCCCCGTTGTGTATCTCAACATGTTTTACTTGGGTTACTACTGTGTGCTTTAATGAAGCATTGGCAAACATGTGTTTTATATTGGCCTTGCTTGTAATCCACATATGACTCGCACATGTAAGCTATATTGTAGTTGTGCTTGTAGTTCACTTGTGGCTCGCATCTGTGTTAGCATTAGCCACGTATTGTCCAGTGTATATTTGATCGGACCGGTATTCCCATTTGTTGGATAGTTGTACTTGATTGGATTGCATGCGCTAACCCGCCGTGTACTTGGTTGGGTGATCCACATTGATTGTAGATGGAGGAATGGGGACCGTATATCTCAGCTCCATATCATGTAAGCTCGTGAGGTGGCGACTTGGGAATAAAGAGTAGCTTGTCGAAGTAGCTTCAGTTCATGAGTCCTGTGATGTCATACCTGCGTGGTTTGGTTTGATGAATGCTTTGAATATTATTATTATCGTGATTTGGTTTAATCATTATACCTCATGACTTTATTTTTGTAAAGAAATTAGACTGTTTTATTTCATGCATCTTGCTACTTGTTGAGATTTATATCTCACTCCGATTTTCAATATTTTTCAGGTACTCTTGGTGAGATCGACAAGCATTGGGGTATTATGTAAAAGAATAGCCAATAGGTGTGAATCAGTAATGAGTTTAAAAAGTACTTGTAAATGTTACGTTAATTGTAATTGAATTTTATTTCATGTTTCTGCACAATAACTCTGATAATGACATGAATAAAGTTTTAAATTATTTTGGAATTTAGTTTGCTTTGGCCCACTTACACTAACACTTTGGGCTGGAATCCAGAATCGGGGCTTTACAACCCTTTTTCATCCCCTCTAAATGCTAAAACCACCATCTACTTTCCATCAACCTTTGCTAAGCCCCTCCTCCTCTTCATCCTACCTAAGAAAAACACCAAGAATCTTGGTGGGGAAAGAAGGAAGGCTTCAAGTTGCTGCCAAAGACTTCAAGGAAGCCTAGAGTACTTTCAAAGATCTTCATTTACCAAGGTAAGTCTTCCTCTTTGATGTTAGTGTAACATCTATGATTTTAATGACATGATACCATGTTTTAGTCTTTATGTTCTTGGGGTTTCTTCCCCTTGTTTTCTTCTTCTTCTTATGATGAGACCTCTTCTCTAAGAGATGGTTCACATGAGTTATTACAAGCCAAGGTGGCCGTGTAAGGAAGAGAGGTATTCATGGAGTTGTTCCAGGCCATTTATTCATTAAGAACTTTTATTTTTCCTCCTCCAAATCCGGATCTAATGTAACCCTTTAAACCCCATTACCCCTTCATTAGATTTCACTTCCTTCATTGGTGTGCTTGATATCAATTGATTTTGAATGAGAGCATGTGTACACTTTATATATGCACACACACCCTCACTAAAAGCATGTCTTATTGAGTCCTAGAAGCATGTTTACACCTATGATCACTCTCCATGTACACACACTGTTCATTGTAGTGTTTTAAACATGGTTTAATGTGTTCTTTTGATTGCTTTGTTGCTTTATCATGCGTGGTTTGGCCGAATAGACCCCAAGCACAAGACCTTTCGGGTCTTAGGTTTAGCTTCTTCTCATAAGAAGCTATCCCCTTTGCTTGAAACGGAAGTGGGGAGCCTCTTCCCCATCTAAAAGACTTGAGATTCCATCTCAAGCACGAAAAGGGAAAGGCCCCAAGCCTTCTTCCCTTCTCCTTTGGTTTAAACTATTTAGAAAATAAGTTTAATAGCTTAAAATCAACATTGAAGCTGCTGTAGGTCAGCAAAGTGATCCATAGACTCATTCTAGTCTCACACAGGAAAGGAGATCCCAGAAGTCCCTTAAAAATTCTATGTGCACCTCGGGACCGGGTCACACGCGGACGTGGTTATAAGGTAGGGATAGAGTCGCCACTACCTGATTTGGTGCAGGTAGACACTTCATTCCTAGATGTTCAGTCTAGGGCTTGATATGTGTTTAGAGATTCAGGGTAGGGACCAGTTACGGTTCGAGGAAGTTCACAGACACCTCGTCTACTCTATTGGTTCACGGGTACCATGGGCCACCCCCGGTTGGATTATTCAAGTCAACTCACTTTCTCACCCATCCTATGCTAGCATGCTTACAACTTTAGTCAGAGTAGGGGCCTCAAGTCAGGTGTGGCCCATTTTATGTTCAATTATGTTCTTATTTAATTAGGTGATCTTTGTTTGCTGAGGTGGGCCCCTTTGGAGGGCCCACGGGTGTCCAAGGTGGGCCTATTGTAGCCCATGTGTTCATTTTGTGCTTTAGCTAAGCCTAAATGCCCTTTCTTGGATTTGGTTCGTTTCAGTTTTTTAAACTAGATGGCGTCTTGTCTTTATGTGAGTTTGTAATGGCTTGGTGGGCCTCTAGGTGGGCTCCACAATGGTGTTCCTTTTGATTTATTACCTTAGTTTATGTTTGAGTGCCAAAGGATGGTCTAGGGTTAGGCTTGGGGCCTTTTCCCTAGGCTTGGGCTTGAAAGCCCAAGGATTTGTGAAGGTGAGGGGATAGGGTCCCCTACCTTTGGTATGGTTGGGTGATCCCTTCTTTTCTAAGAAAGAAAGGGTACGGGGCTTGATAGGCCCTTCACCATGGGTTACGGCCAAACCACCTAACCTAGCCAAGCATGCATTATTTTGGACTTTGGTTGGGCCTCCAAAGTATGGCCATTTATTTCTTGATTCATTATGTTGAATAAGATGAGTCGGATGGAGTGGGCCCCATTGAAAGGTCCACTTGGATGTCAATTAGGGCTTAGGCAGGCCCTTGTCCCACTTTGGGTTCTAGAAGGGTCCCTTTTGGGATGGTCTGGTTTAACTTGGATAGATCCTAAAGCATTGGGTGAACCAAGATTGCATTTCTAGAAGCTTTTTTGGGCTCGGTCGAACACACAGGTTGGTTAACCTGTGTTTCATCAGTATATTTTGGCTACATAATAGAAACAATGTAACTGAAATATAATTCGGTCATGTTTGTTTTACCGTTTAATCGATTTGTGTTTTTGGTTAAATTGCAAAATCCTCAAAATTGGCTTCTGGGCAGGGGCTTTGGGACTTTGGTTCCTTGGGATGGTTAGGGCTTCTATGGGCCATCTGGTGGGCCCACAGTGGTTTGTTGGTTCGGGGTTAAGCCCAATTCATGAGCCTAAATCAGTTCCTAACCAAGTGAATGGGGATCAAGGCTAGGGGCGTTGCTCTCTCATCCATGGATGGTAATCCATGTATCTGAACAAAGGTCAAACCACCTCTGTTTGGGCATTCTTTGTTGCCTCACTCACCTTCCATTGAAGGGAGGGAGACCTAGACCCGATAGGTCATCACCAAAGTCAAATCTGGCCAACACATGCACATACCCAATCAACACTTCACCATAATCATGGAACAGGAATCAAAATATACTGAAACCTACAGTGAGCATGTGTGTGATATAAAGTGTTCATGGGAGAATCAAAGAAAAAGATAGTTAAAAGTGAAGAAAAACCTAGGCATGCTTGCTAGGTGTGCCATGTGTGTGCAGCATACATTGTGTATCATGAAAAAAGACCAAACAAGGAGCGAAAGTAGCATGCAGCCACTATAGTGGTATGTGAAGCATACCTTAGGTGTTCATGCAAGATCTTAAACACATGAAATCATTTTCATGAAGTAAATAGCAATGATGTGCACTAGAATTAACTAAGAAAGCAAATGAAAGAAATGACAAGGGGGTTTACGGGATACATTGATCCAGATTAAGTAGGGCGAGAAGACCTTTCTTTCACTTGGGAAGGAGCCAAAAATGAGTTATAACCCTACTAAAGTGACAGCATGCTCTCCAACTCCCATAAACGACCACCCCTCCTTGCTTAGTTCAAGGGGGTGTGCTCTTGCCAAGAACATAACCACCATGGCCATGAAGACAAGGAAAGTAAAAATGGAGGGGAAGAAGGGATTGAAGCTCATACATTTCTTATATCATGTTGCATGCACGCATAACTTAAATATATTACATGAGACGGTGAGTGGAAGGCTTACCTTGGTGGAGGAGAGCCTTGGAAGATGTCTTGAGGCTCCTTGGTGTAGTTGGGACAGCAACTAAGTTCTTCTTTTTCCTTTCCTTTGCAGCTTCAGTGGTACTCTCTTATTGAGATGAAGGTAAGGGGAACTTAGGTGGAGTTTGGTGGTGTTAGGAGGTGATTGGGAGGTGGTTGGAGGCTTAGAGAAGAGGGATGTAATATCTAGTTCAGAGGAGAGAGAAGTGAGCAGTAGGAGTTGAGAGAAAATAAGTTGGATCCTTTATAATGAGTTGCAATTTTGTTTTTATACTTAACATTTTTGTAACTGAAAACTCAGTTCGATTACAAGCTAATTCTTTTGCGACCGAAAATCAATTTCGGTCACAATGGTTCTTTTCTTGACTGAAAAAGCAGATCGGTTTGCCATTTGTCGTTCATGTGCAAAAAGCAACTGACAAGGCTCTGCGCACTCCCGACAAACCACTGAGTAGACCGGTGCCTTGGTCAGACCACAATCTATGAACCGAAATGGTTTATTGGCCAAGCACAGTAAACCACATCCAGCAAGAATGATTAGACACAGTGCTTCCGCACTTAAACTTTAAAACACTCCACCAATTTACCAAGATGTTACAGTCATTCCATCTTTTTCCATTATGAATGATATTATTTATCAAATGATACCTAATTGCAAAATAATAGGGCAGGATAGAGAGGTGGAGACTGGTCCGATTTCAATCTTCAAAGACAATACACGAAAAGAGATCTCTCTCCTCTCGTGAAGAGGTTTGAGATGATTTACCAGATTTGTTGCCTGCCTAGGATAGTTTGCTGATCGTTGGGATGTGATAAAACCCTCGGTCAATTGATTTTCTAATGGACAAGAAGCTGAATGGAGAAGGAAGAGATCCCTGGTTCGTTCGTTGATTACCGATAGAGGATAGTTGTCGGAGATTGAATGTAGATCCGTCGATGGATGGAGCTTCACTTGGTAGCGTGCCCGGTGGCGGCTCTTGCAGAGTAGTGAGAGACAGAGAGAAGTGAGGGAAGAAGAAGAATGAGACAAAAAATTAAAAACCACACACAAAAAATAAATAAAAGCTGAAAGCAAACCACGCGCGGGGTTTAATTTCGTGCTAGAGGTTTGTCGGCGTAGAGAAATGCCACTAAAAATCCCTATTTGCGGCTAACTTAGGAGAACGTCGCAACCAGTAGTTTTTAACTTCTATAGAGCGGTGAACAAAAAAATATGTCGTTGTTATTTATTGTGACATTCTTTTCTGTTTGCTGCAAAATTAATGTCATGAAAAGTTTAATTTTTTGTAGTGGTAGTTGCATTCTCCTCCTTGTTTTGACTCCAAATCACACCCAAATCATACCAATCTAATCCAAATAGGGTACTACCATAAATAGCAACCCTACCTTGGGACTTAGGCCTACTTTTAGGTGTTATTTGGTGTTCTGTGGGCCTTCCAATGGGGCCACATTTCAAACAAAGTTCACTTAAGATAAAGAAGATAAAAATCGAATAAAAAAACCTACACCTTTTAAATGGTCCCACATAGACTTGATCAAGTGTACATATTGGCTTAAGACGGGTGAGACAAGTGAGCTGACTCGATTCTCTTTAACTAGGGACCCGTCTTTTGGCAAGGTGGATCGGGCTACGGACTTCCCCAAACTGTAACTGCGCACTTAACCAGAATCTCGAGATGCAGATCACCTAATAGACAGACGTTAGGCATCTAGGAGTCTGCCTACACCCCATTAGGCAGTGGCGACTCCCAAACCCTTTTTTTTTATCCCTTTTCCAATATCCCTTTCTTGAAAGCGTACCAATCCCTTACGCTTTAACTGGAGAGCACACCGGGGACATCCCGAAAGGTGGCAGTCGCATACGCCTCCACACCATCGTACGCCACGGATCGACATACACACAGTATCCTATGTGTGAAGACAATCTAGACATAGGTTCTGAGGCTTTTGAAAATGACTGCCTAGACTTTGAATAAAATGACAAAACAAGTTTTTTTTTTAAGTTAAAGGACAAAAAAGGTTACTACTTACAGTCTGAAGAAGAAGGCTAAAGAGGGGTTTTCTTGGAAGTAGTACATCAAACAAATATCACATTGCTGGGTGTGTTTGTTAATAGTTTCTAAACTCTTGTTGATGTGCTTGTATAAGAGATAGAGAATCCACGTTCCCCCTACCCCTTTTTTAGTGAAAGAGAATCTACGCTTGATGACCCTATCACCCTAAAACTTCATCCTCCAACATTGATGGATGCAAGCAAAGAGCCATTATCACCCCATCTATCAACGTTACATAGAACCTATTAACTTTGATGGATACAATGCTTAAACAAAAAACGCAGACTTGTTCATAAGAAAAAGTATCTAAAATTTTTTTTTTGATAACATCAAAGGTATACCCGATAACCAAGAAGAGATCCTACATATATGAAGATGGAAATTCCCCAAAGAGGTACAATCAACAAAGCAAAAACCCATTTTATATTATTAAAAATAGACTCATTTCTTAAGCTTGCAATACAAATTTCAAAAATGCCAAAAAACTATAACTAGAATACACATCGATTGCCAAAAAAAAAAGAAAAAGGACAAAAAACAAAACAAAAACCTAATCTTTACTTAGAAGGAGAAGGAAGATGATGGAGAATCCATTAAAAAACTTACCTGAAGTGGGGTGATGGCGTTTGATGAGGGCTTCGTGCTTGTCTTCGGCATTCAACAAAGGCTTATTGGTTAACACTCTAATACACCGTGGGGACGTTCTTGTTTTTGTGTTCTCTCCCCAATCCCCACTTCTCAAGTCAACAACAATAATCGTAAAAAATACAAAGGGTATTTAAACCTAATTCTAAAAGGAAATATTTAAAATTTTAATTCTATGGTTTTTAATAAATATATAACCTATTATTATGATGAAGAGTCAAATAATTATTAATTAGGTTGTATTTTTAATTTAATCGAGTCGAGCCCACTCAAGCTCGGCTCATGCTC
Source organism: Buxus sempervirens (assembly GCA_947561395.2). Lineage (NCBI taxonomy): Eukaryota > Viridiplantae > Streptophyta > Magnoliopsida > Buxales > Buxaceae > Buxus > Buxus sempervirens. Next base: position 11,346,984 of record OX387192.1, read on the forward strand.
ACTAAATTAACGAGCTCCTTGTTAGGCTCAAGCTCAGCTCAAAAGCCTAAAAATATAGCTCAAGCTCGAGCTCGGCTCATTGATGGCCCTACTTTTAAAACCCTCTGATCAAGTTAAAGCAAAGTAAAATTATAAAGAAATTAAAGCAAAAATGCTTAGATCCGAGTCTTTTTGTAAACTGCTAATGAGCAATATAGATTCAATCAAGCATAACTCTCCCAAAACAAATCTAAATCAAGTGAAGTCAGTGATGTTATACAATAACTCAGCAAGGAAAATCTAATCCAAAAATCACTTTAAATGGTGTTATAATGAATAAAGAGGGATCAAACGAAGTTGCTAGTACATCAATAAGCAAAATGCTGACTAGACCTACTTTGAATCCCTATTTTTAGTGATTGGATCCATAAAATTTGTAAGAATTTGTTTGATTAAAGTAGGATTGCTTAGCTCTCAAATGGCATAGGTCTTATCAAGAGATTCATCCATTTGAAGCTTGCGTGCAACCTACACGACACTGAAATGATTATAGATTGATCTTGTGTTCTACTACTAAGCAGCATAGAATCAATCAATCACAGAGAATTTAAAACAAATCTAAAATTGTTCAAACCAATTTCATTTGAATCTATACTTATAAAGGAAGACTTAGAAATAAGAATCACTTGAATCTAGACTTATAAAGGAGTACGTGATGCAGGACAGCCCTATAAAACATTGGAGTCTCACCAACCTTTAATCGGGTTTGGGTAATGGAGTCTTACCATCACCAAAGAATAAGAGGAGTCCCACCTCAAGTACATAATAAAATAATTCTCATTCGTTTGTCAAAAATAGAAGATTACAAGTCTATTTATATACAAAGTTTCCTACTTGCAATCAAACTCTAGTCCTACTCTTTTTTTTTTGGGTAGAAGGTGTGAGACATGGAAAATCAATTCAATGACTTCCTAATCATCACACGGGATTGACAAAAATAAGGAGTTAACACCATTCCTTTTTAGGGTGTGAATGGACACCAAAATAATCAAATAAAAAAAGGCAAAATTAGAGTTAAATGTAACTCTACTATAAAAATAAAATCTAGAGATGGGTAAGGAGATTAAGTTATGAATAGGGGAAGGTGTTAGGCACCCCTATTCATCCATACAAGGTGGTTGCTAAGTGTTGTTCATGCTTTGAAAAATGCTTGCTAACGAAAATCAAATCAAAAGTATGAAAAGAACAAAAAAGGGATGCATGGTTTTTCTATATGAATAATCCAATTAATTCTAGATCCTTCATATGAATACACCATCTCTAGGGTTTTATGATTGAGTAAAAAGCAAGACAAAAATCAAAGAAAGCAAACCTAAGGTAAAACCTAAAAAACTAGCTTTAGGTTAAATCATTGAAATCTTGAAACCATGATACTAGCTAAAAATCCTTTGAAAGAACATTGAAGAATAAATCTGAACTATTTAGGGTACAGATCTGTACTAGATCTCTCATTAGTTGAGAGATTAAAACCCGATACACCCATGTTGATGAAAAACATAAAAAAATGAAGAGTTTAGACCATAGGATCCTCTCTCAAAGATTAAAACAATTTAAAAATCACCTCATGAAACCCTAGAGGTTACTTGAAGGCTTCTGATTTCAAATCTACCATATTGATCATGGTAGATCCAAAATCCTGGACCAATAATAACCAAGAGAAAGAAAACAATGTGGTGGGTGTAGTTGTATGAAAATAAAACTCTATGAGGAAAAGGAGATCTGATGCTATGAACAACATAGATCCATGATATTCCTCCAAGTTCAGAATAAAATCAATAATAACACCACAAACAGAAAATCTAAAAGGTATAGAAGATCATCACATAACAGGGTTCTATCCTAGGGATCCATTCTTGTTCCCCTTTCCCCTAGTTCTTTCTTCACGTTTTACGGCTAGAGAAGTTGCTTGAGGTACTTGGAGTTAGGTATGGGGTTTCAAATACAATCAGGCCTTATTCTACAGAAAAAGTAGAAGATTAGACTAACCCTAGAATTTAAAAACAGAAAAGAAAAAGGGAGAGCGGCTTACCTGGGTTTGAGAAAGCAGAGAGGCAGGGGTTCCCTTCTTCACTTGGAGCTCTTCTAGCTTCAATTCTTAGCCATTTGCTTGAGGTGAGACCCTCTATTTATAGGCAAACCCAAGGGCATGGTTGGTCACAAAGGTATACCAAAATAGGGTTCTAGAATGTTCCAACTCAGTTTTAAAACTTGAGTTGGAGTAAATCTAATAAACCACGGAGGGTAAAAAGGGGAGATTGCATCTCCCATAGAGAGGTATGAGTGTAAATAAGGCTCAGAAATTGAATATTTGCGAAAACGCGCAAACTTACGCGTGACCAGATATATATTGCGGTCATGCCTTGACCACACATTCTATGTGGTCAAGTATAAACCGTAGATCAAATGCGGTCACCAACAGTCCGCATTCTTAATACGGGCAACACACGTTTGACCAGTTTTTCAACCCTTTTGACATGTTTCAAATCTCAATTGCATATTTTCCTTTATTTTATCATCTTGTAGTGCAATTTGGGTTGTCTACAACTGCCCCCTCTTTGCTGGAATTGGAGCCAATTATCAGCAGAGAGCAAAAAGACCCACAAATTGCACTTTTTGAGATTTGTCTAGCTAATTGCAATTTGCAAGGATTTGAAGAGTAATTTTTGAAAAAGTATTTGTGTGGAGGATTTGCTGAAAAGTCCCTAACTTTAAGGGGCAAATCCTCCTCTCTAGTCTCACTGAGCTCTCGTGGCTATGAAGTGAGATTCGAGTGAACAAAAAATGGGTGAAGTAATAATCCTTGCAATTTACGATTAAAATGAACATTAATCTTTAGAAAAAGTATGGAGAAAATTATGAAAAATCAATCAATTTTTTTTATGCCTGCATTTGTATTGCGGTTTGGCATTGTCTGCATTTTGAATGCGGAAATGCCATGACTGCATTATCTTTGCGGTCTGAACTTGACCGCGTTTCTTCTGCGGTTTTCTAGGGCCTTTTTATTCGCGAACTCTAATAGCCCTCCTCATTTCGTCCTGCTCGCACTTCCTCCTTTGAAACACCTATGACTAAAACTCTCTTCCGGTTTTCAATCTCCTCATTGACTCCGGTGACTTATTCTTCTCCGGCAAAGGTTGACTTCTCCGGCAACCATCAAATCTCTCGACCGACTATTCTAAGCTCTCTGGCTCCCAGTGAGCATCCTCCTCCTTTTGGTCTTAAACCTTCCATCTCCGGTGGCATTCAACTTCTCCGACGACTGTAGTCATCTTCGGTAAGCTTTAATCCCTTCGGCAACTTCTCCTCTTCCTTATTTCCAACGCATCTATTCTACTGTTGGAACAATGCTCATTTTTGCGTTTGTGTATTTTGATTCACAGCTGGCAACTGAACATCCTCCATTATCTGAGCGAGCTGACCTCTTCTTGGTGGAGCAAAAGGTTCGATTTTTGCTTGCTAGTACTTCCCATTTCGACTAAAGCAGGTAAGTGGCTGAACATACCTTGGACTTTTCTCATGAACAATCCATCTGAGAATCTTCATATAAAATTCAAGACTGAGTGAGATTTTTGCTCCGGATTGAACCAAATCCCCAAATTTCATGCTCGCTTATTCTGATTCTTCATCTAAATTTTGATGCTTTGTATCTGTGAGAATGAATCACCAATTCATGTTTAACCCATGACTGATTTTCTGCAATTTTTCTTAATCTTGAATGAGAGACTGGAATTCTTATACCTGAGTAGACAGCTTACAACAGTAAGTAACTGGAGTTAATTGTCTTAAGATTTTGGTTTTGAGGCAATCACAAACTTGATTTTTGTTTGGTTATTTTGAATTTCTGCTTTTTAAAACCTACAAGCTTTCAATACTTCACCAATTTAGGCCACTTTCAGGTTGTTGACTTCCCCCCTAAAAAAACAAGCTTTCTCTGAGTCCAATAGATCTAGGAAATTTCTGTTTCCTTTGCTTATTGACCATGTTCCATGGATGCTCTATTTCCTTGCATATTGTTGAGGCTTATTCTGAACTTGCTTAGTGTTGAATGAATACAGAATCTCCAATCTTGAATGCCCTTTTGGATGACATTAATTTCACTTGGCATGAGTCAAATACTTTGTATGACTTGTATGAACTGGTTCCTGACTCGATTAGTGTTAGAACATCCTATCCCATTGTTTCAGCATGAATGCAATACATGTCTGAATTATCACAACTTCATGCTATTTTGAGCACGCCTTAACTGCCTTGAAATCGAAAAAAATCAGATGGTTAGGCTTCTTAACAAGACATATCAACAAGATCCAAGAATCAGGACACTAATTCAATCCTCAGCATATAAACACATTTTTTTTTCATATATAAGAAGTTTGTACTTCCTATATATAATTTTTATATATGTTTTCTTAGCTAAAGCAAAGACAACTAAAACAATAAAATTTCTCAAAATATTTTGGAAAGCAAAAAAATAAACTCCTTCAGTTGACTCCTGATTTGATTGGAGACTTCTGAAGTATTTTCCTTTGTTCTTCACTTTTCTTCTTCTTGCAAACAATTAAACTTAATTAAAATGAAGAACAAACAATAAAAATTTACAACAAGAAATAACAAATTATCTCCCTGATTTAAACTCGCAGATGGCCCGTATCTGTTCAGCCCCCAGGGATCCTGCAGATGAGCCCTCCTCTTCTAGGGTTTGGAGGGATCCTGCTAATGTGGCCTCTTCTTCGAGAGCCGAGAGAGACCCGACTCTGATGTCAGTTCTGATCTTCCTTCTGAGGGTTTGCGTGAGGGGACCCCAGAGGTATATCCTAACCCTTTTGAAATTAAGCTTGTCTCTAAATCAATCACCTTTATCCTTTCTACTTTCCATTTGTTTCCTTAGCCGGTAGCTGAGAATCCTGGTCGAGGCAGTGGCCATGGCGGGCGCCGAGGTAGAGGCCATGATGGAGGCAGCGATGGAGGCCGTGGCTGAGGCCGTGGCAGAGGTCGAGGTGGGGAGGAGTCTCAGACTCGAGTTGATATCCCCGAGGTGATTGAAGCACAGATTAGGGATACGACCCTTCTACATAGCTTGAGGACTCATCCCTCAGCTTGTATTAGGGCAGATATCCCTTTGGAGTATCCTCTATCCAACTATCGGGGGAGTTGGGCTAGCTTCACCAGATTCCTCGGAGGTTGTAGTTCAGCACTTCGCTGGGAGCTGGGCCAGTTCGGATTTGGACATTTCATCACTATCCCTGGCGTGCGCTTGGATCGGTCTCTTATTATGGTGATGCTCGAGAGATTCTTTCCAGAGACCCTGAGCTTTCATTTTCCAGATATAGAGATTGGGATTATGCCATCTAATTTCACGCTTATCACTGGGATTAGTATGTTTGGAGATATCATCCCAGAGTTGGTGAGGCCAGACGATCTTGAGACTGCGGCCCTTCTTGGTTATGGTGTGATGCCCGAGGAGGCCTGGGATGGAGGGAGGCCTAGATTATCTCTGACTTGGCTAAGAGAGACCTTTCGGGAGAGAGGATTTAGCCAGATTGCCGCTGGCCATGTGGATTTTCCTTTCGCCTTCCGCTTCGTCTTCCTTTATATGATGGGCTCTTGCTTTTGCCCGGAGGATACAACTTTTGTTAGTCCTCATTTTTTGAGCTTGTTGAGGGACTTGCTGCTGGTGAGGAGGTATGATTGGGGCCCGCTCATTTTCGGCACTATTTTGGCTGGCTTGCACCGAGTCTCTAGCGGCCTTTCCACTTCCCGAGTTGTTGGAGTTGGGTGCAGATTTTTCTGGCCCTTCTTGCAGGTAAAATACATATTTCTCTTTTCTTTCTTTGTCTTCTTCTCCTTTTTATTCTTTTGACCTTCTTTCCTTTCTTTGCAATTCTTTGCCAGGGTGTATATTCCTTACTTTCACCCTACCTCTACAATGCCAGAGGAGACATTCCCGATGGCTTGTAGATGGAGTCATGTAGAGCCCGACTCTGAGAAGAGTCGACTTAGGTCTGCTCGGGCTCATCTGGACTGTTTTTATAGGACAGATGTGAGTATCCTTCAGTTTTTCCTTCTTTCTTTCTTGAATCACATGCCTAATATCCCTTTTTGTTTCTCAGTTGTCCATTCCCCGGTTCGAGGACATCCCGGAGGCTGTTGCTTTGCAGGCTATTGCGGATGATGCATTTGCCCCTGACCAGAGGCGCCAACGCTATCAGTTCTTCATCGGTCAGATGGGCAGCATCTGGTACCTTGGCGAGTGCTTCTACTATCAGCATATTGGAGAGCCTCGAATACCTGCTATTCCTGTGGATACTACTCCTTCCTTTCCTCCTAAGCCCGTCGATCCCGCTCAGTTCTTAAAGTGGACGGAGGCGAAGACTCTAATAGTGGAGGGTAATTATGATGCCTAGTTTAGGCAGGTGTCGGTTGGGTGTCTTATGCCACCCATGCCTATCCGAGGCGGAGTCACAGAGATAGGAGGGGTGGTGGTTCGAGCCTACGACACTACGGTATGCCTTTCCCCCTTTTGACTTCATTTCTTATCTTCAATTTGCCCTAGAATTTCTGACATCTTCTTTTTTATTTCAAGAAGCTCAGTTAGCAGAGATTCGGGCTCAATATGCTGCTTTAGAGTGCCAGATGGCAGAGCAGGACACTCTCATCGCAGATCTCAGGGAGAAATTACCTCGGACACAGGACCAGGCGGGTTCGTCTCATGCATAGTACCAAGCGGGTCCATCTCATTTTCAGGTTGATTTTTCACCTCTTTCAATTTCTGCTTCTTATATTTGTTCATCTTGTTCTAATTAAAATTATTTTCTTATTTTCAGGATGACACGGCCAGCCATTCCTCCAGTTCACGTACTCCACCTCGTCCCACGTGCTTTAGTGGTGAGGTATTTTCAGTGGCACGAGTGGAGTTTGTAACTCCTCGATAGGTAGAGGTGCCTACAGTAGAGCCGGAGACAGAGATTGACACTACATCTGATGCTGCTCATACTGTAGAGGACATTCCAGAGTTTGCCCTAGCACCAGAGACAGCTCCAGATACGACTGCTGAGGTGGATGTTGAGATGGAGCTTGCTGAGGAGACCATTGTGACAGAGGAGGTGCTTGAGGCAGATCCTGCTGTTGTCGAGCCTGTGGTGGACCCGATATCTATGGCTGATATTCCTGATGTGTCCGATCTTGCGGCCGAGCCTGCTGCTAGTGGGAGTGCTGAGCCTACTGCTGAGCCTATTCCTGTTGAGCCTGCCGCTGGGCCTGCCGGAGATACGGATGTTCTAGAGTCTGCCCCAGTTGATTTAGATGATTTGGGGTATGTTACTCCTGAGCACCCGACTTCTACCCTTGTGCCTCTGAGAATTATGTATGACGTTCAGTCTATTTTGGGTAGGATGGAGCGTAGTACAGCTCGCCGTGTAGTGTCGCTTGTCTTTGGGCGCTAGCGAGGCGATCTCGAGGCCAAGGCCGTGGAGGCGGACTTGCAGAGGAACAGTAGATTAAGTCATCATGTGTATATTTGTACTTTGAAAAAAAACTGATGTATACTCTCATTCATATATGAAAATAGAAATTTTGTTCACTTTTCTTCCTTTATCCTCTTTTGTATTGAATTTTGCATTTCATTGGATGATACGTCTTTAAACAGGGACAGGTGAAGCTCAAAACAGTGTCTCAATTACTGTTATATCTTTTTTTTTTCTGTTTTTTGCCGAAACTGCATTTATTATGCGGACAAGGCGTGACCGCATTTACTATGCGGTCATGCTCTGCCCGCATTTGATCTGCGGACAAAGCATTTACTAGCCTGAGGTTTTCAGAGAAAGTGGTGAACCCGCCACTTAAGCCTAGCTACAAAAAAGAAGCTTACACTTTTTTGGGTATAGGGAAGAAGGACTTAGGGGACTCTGATACACTGTTGAGCCTATCCAAGACTTTTTTGACTGAAAAACTTTTAAGGGGTGAAAACCAGCAAGCCCAGTTTAATGCCTTGACTTTGATAGTGGTTAACTAATTACTTTTTCCACGGGATGATGACAAGGTTGACTTGGCTCTCATCTCAGTCATATGCCAGGTTAGGGAGCGTGAGAGATTAGCCCCTATGATCTTGGCAGAGATATACCAAGCCCTAACTGATTGCTATTTCAGGAAGAAGAAGCGCTTTCTTGCATGTACCCCTATCCTATAGGTAAAATCTGGTTCCCCTCCTTTTTTTTTTATTACAAATTACTTGTGGAATTGAAATAAATTGAAATAATTCCCCTTTTTGCAGCTTTGGTTATTTGATCACCTAAGTCAGATTGAGATGATAGATTGACGCTTTTTTACAAGAATGAAGGTTCTTGTTTTGATGAGCAACCGGGGGCGGTCTAACATCCAAGGCGGCAAGCAAGGTTGGTTCACTTTCTTGGGTACTCTCTGTAACGCCCCGAACCCGGATCAGTGCAAACTAGTACCTAACCCAAACCCGGTTCGCTACTGTAACAACCTGAATTCAATTCAACAACCAAATTCGAGGTGTTACTGGCCCATATCAAATATACATCAAGAATATACCAGACTAAAGAATTAAATAATCCATTCAATTAAGTAACTATCAGAGTGCGGAAACAAGTATGTCGGAAGTGTAGTCTAAAATCCTCAATAACCAATATAGTTAATCATTAACATTAAAATCAAAGTCTGGTAAAAATAAAAGGTCATTAATCTCTCATCTCTCTAGTACATCAAACCAAATGAATAATAGTCTATCAAAAATAACTAAGTCTATATCAATCCTCCACCTCAAACAATATCCGGGTAAATGTAATCCTCCGGTGAATACTCAGTTACCTCTCCCTGGAAATCACTATGATCCCCCTCTCACGTATCAGTTGAAAAATGAAATAAAAGTAGGGTGAGATACGAATATCCTAGTAGGTAACATATGCATGATTAAACAGTTAATATAAGTAAAATAACAGTTCATGCACGATTAAGCAATATCGACTAATTAGGCTCGTATAATCATTCGTATCATTCATGAATACAAAACAGTATGATAAATAGTTCTAAAGATGAATTTTAGCAAGTTCTATTATAAGAATCTAATATCAAAATCAATAACATAATTCATACTTTGCTAGGATGCACTAAACAGTCACATCCGATCAATATCTCAATCACATGCCTCCAGCATGTATACAATAATAATAACAAGTGTTGAGATTTTCAGTGTCATTTTAGGACTCACAAAAGATAGATAAACCTTTTGAGATGATTCTCGACCAATCGCTATACCACCATGCAGCTTAGGAGCAATGCTACTAATGATACTCAAGTCCCACGTAGCGCAGCTTAGACAAGAGCCGTAGTCACTGACTTATTGCACACGTACCCATCAGAGTTGGCATGTACTACCAGCATGTAGCACCAGAATCAATACATGGAGATGGTCGTTTATCCACATGTACAGGGAATCACCAGCGGCTCACCGGGGTATCCCTCCAGACATAGGACCTTCCCAGACAAACTAACTTGCAAAGGAAGCGTGTCGCACAAGGGAGAAACTCAACCTAAATGACATATCCCTCAGCTATCTAGCAAAACTATGGATCCATAACCAGCTATGCCCACTAGACTCCAAAATTCCCTAAAATATAATATTTCTATAAGGGTTGGTGCCTAGCGGCATATAAAGGTTAAATCTGTCAATTAATTCAATATTCGGGTTATCTGAGTTCTGAATTCTCTTTATGAAGTTTTCTGGTTTATAGTGTCATTTAGAGTTGTTCTGATAATCAAATAGTAGTCAAGTTTTCCAAAGACTAGATTTCTCAATTACTTTCAAAGTTTGGCAACTAATGTCCTAAATATCTTCTTAATTTATTTTTCTGTAAAACAAGGAATTAGATAATTTATTTTGGTATTAAAACATCTTAATTAATCATTAAAATTGTCTAAAAATAGTTTAGAATTGAATCAGGTTCGAAATTACGAAAATTTACAAATTCTGCACAGAGCGCCTAAGATCGCTCAGGATCGCCTCGGCGGTCTGTGGTTGGCGGTAGTGCAAAACAAGTCGCCGACGATAAGTCTTCCAGCGGTCTTCGGTAGTCTAAATTGTATAACTAGCGCCGATGAGCGCTGAGGATCGCCGAGCACAGTCGAGGTCGGCGGTCCCCCAAAAATGAACAGAAACAGTTTCAAAACGTGATTTTTCTCGTCCAATATCATTCTAACATACTTATAACATTGTTATCAAACTAAATACATCAATATATCTCATAAAAACATACTTTTGCGATTAAACGAACGTAAATACAAATCAATAGAACAAAACCGTGTCACCTACCTCTTTCGTGCGTGGTTTCTCCTTCTCTTCTCCAACCAACTATACTCACAGACGTGAGATAATCCCTGGACGATGAAGAACACAAAACCAAGTCCTTTCTTCCTCCTTCTTCTTCCTCAGTCGCTCGGTCGTTCAAGTTTGTCACTTGCGGCTGAAGTATACGAGCAAAATACCAATCGTATGTGTTTAGGTTAATAAACTAATATATATACTCCTTGATCGCATGTATCTCACATACAAAAGACTCCATACACATGCCCAATCATAGCTCTTAAAATTTAAGTGTTAATCATACCTTGATATTTCATGATCGGACGGTCGGATCTACGTCCAACTCTGGATCTCCACTAATTATATCATCCCCTACATTAATAAAATATTTCCATCAATTATAATTCTCTAGGATATTATTTATTAATTAATTATATTATTTAAGGAAAATTCGGGGTTTTACACTCTCTAGGATGATCAGGTGAGCTGGCTTGGCACTTATCAACTGAACCTTGAGACAGTAATCAGCTTAAGAGATAGGAGCTTCCTGGTTCTAGTAGGCTTGAGATCCGCTGTCCTTTATCTCCTTTTGAGGGTCCTTTGGAAATTTGGAGGGACTCAAGGGATCCTGATCTTAGATGGATATGAGGACTTCTTAGGGCCACTTACATCAGCCACCATGAGGCTGTGTGCTCGGTTGATGAAGGAGTGGTCCTATGTACGCTTTCTGAGGGGCCCAGTCTTTTCTAAGTCACATGTGAAGGACTATCTTTTCTGGATCAGAGAGCAGATCCAGAGTCATGCCCAGTGCTAGAGGATCCTCCTGCTGTTCTTGCGCCAACTTATGAAGACATACTGGTCTCTGAGAGAGCATCCCACAAGCGGCTTCAACAAATTTTGGTACGAGAGGCTAGAAAACTTAGGATACGAGGCATTGATTTGGAGAGGCAACTTGAAGAGCAGGTGTCTCGCCGCATTGCTCTGAAAGAGAAACTTGAGGAGCAGAGGTAGGCTCGTCGCTTTGAAGTCCGAGTGATACGGTAGAAGTACCAGGATGCTTTAACTAGTTTTAGAGGTATGAGGATCAAGCCTGCACTTTCAGATGAGGTCATCTCTTTTTTATGCGATCCGAATGCAGAGGAAGCTTCTAGGATTATTGCGACTCAGGTGGCTCGGATTTGGGAGCTTGAGGAGCGGCTAGGGAACAGGGACTAGCTCCTTTTATTGCATTTTTTTCTTTTTTTTCTTTTTTCTCTTTTCTCTTTTTTCTTTTTCCATACCTTTGTACAAAAGCAAACTCCAATAGTGGAAGACAAAGGATTTAATTCAAAAATAGGTTTTATACTATTGGCCTCAGAATTCTCAGATGCTTGTAAAAACAAAGGTTTTATGAAAAGTATTTGATTTCTCATCATTGGCCAAAATATAATTTTTACTTTTTATATTTTTTTTATTTTTTGAAATTTGATCTAAAACACTTAATCACATATAATTAAAGGAATTAAAATCAAGTTGAATAATGATAAGGATAATTCAAGCAATAGGGAGAGATCAAATCTGTCTATCTTCAGACCTTTAGAGTCATCCCCAAATGCCTTTTCTTCCAGAATTTTCCCCGTTATTCCCAATCTGCTTTGTTTCCAGTACTCATGTTGATTTCACTTCAAGTATGGATAACATGATCAACTCAACCTCTGATTTTATTTTTTTCTATCTTTTGTCTTTCTTTTTCTCTTGCCAATATTGCCCCCGCCAATTGCGGTTTTCACTAGGGCTGGCCTTTGTATTCCGTCATCACCAATCTTTACTTTGAAAATTGAAGGAATATACTAAAATCACTGAGGTCTTAAAAATAGGACGAAACAAAGGCTAGGCTCGGTTTATGAAAGAAAGGGTATTAAAGGCTCAAAATTTTACAAACACGAAAATAGGTCAACTGGACTTACAGTCATGATGAATATGATCCCAAGTCCCAAACTTTGTTCATTTTCTTTCTTTTTGCACTTGGCTTTCATTTGCCACTATTCTTTGCTTTTTTGTTCCTCATTTCTTTTCTTTTTTTCCTTTTGTTTTTACCCCAATTAGCTTTACCCCAGTATGAAACTGTAAGTCCTAGTTTAGGTTTATCAAAGAAACGAACATGTTCGACTTGGCTAGACTAAGGATTAAAATTTTGGGAAATAAAGAAAGATGGCCTCAGATCATTTTCTAGTAGTATTCAATCAAGGAAAATACCTTTTTACTACATCAGAGTTAATTGGCTCAAGAAAATTTTTCCCATCCATTTCTATTAAGATGAGAGCACCCCTTGATAGGACCTTCTTGATGACATAAGGCCCTTCCTAATTTGGCTTGAACTTCCCCCGAGGGTCTTCTAGAAAGGGTAAAATTTTCTTTAAGACAAAATTTCCTTCTTGGAAAGTTCTGGGCTTCACCTTCTTATTGTAAGCTCGGGCCATTCTCTTCTGATACAACTGGCCATGACAAAGTGCCTTTAAATGCTTTTCCTCTATTAAGTTGAGCTGATCATGTCTTGACTGTATCTATTTAGCTTCTTCCAATTCTGCTTCCATTAGCACTCTCAGTGATGGGATTTCAACTTCTGCTGGTAAAACTGCTTCCATTCCATAAACTAGGGAATACGGGGTTGTCCCAGTAGAAGTTCGGATTGAGGTCCTGTAGGCATGTAGAGCAAGTGGTAGAATTTCATGCCAATCTTTGTAACTTACTACCATCTTCTGAATTATTTTCTTTATATTCTTATTTGTTGCTTCTACTGCCCCATTCATCTTTGGTCTGTACGGAGCTGACTTGTGATGGATGATTTGAAACTGCTCACACATCTGCTTCATGTCCTTGTTCTTAATATTTGAAGCGTTGTCTGATATTATGGCATTTGGCAAACCATAGCGACAAATGATGTTATGTTTCAAAAATTTAAGAACATGGTAACTCGTGATATTTGCATATGAAGCGGCTTTCCTCCACTTGGTGAAGTAATCGATTGCTACTAGGATAAATCTGTGCCCATTTGATGCCTTTGGAGAAATCATCCCAATGACATCAATGCCCCACATAAAGAAAGGTCATGGTGATGTCATGTTGTGCAACTCACTTGGTGGTGCATGCTTGTTATCAGCATATATTTGGCACAAATGACACCTTTTGTATACAGCAATCGTGTTCCATTGTTGACCAATAGTATCCCAATCGCAGAATCTTCTTTGCCAGCATGTGTCCATTCGTATGGGGTTCACAGACTCCTCTATGTACTGTCTCAATCAACCTTTCTGACTCAGCCTTGGCAACACATCTGAGTAGAATATCATTGTGTGACCTCTTGTATAGTTGCCCACCACTTAGTGGGAACTGTCCTGCTAATCTCTGTATTGCCCTCTTCTCAGTAGATGTAGCACCTTCTGGCAAACTCCGATTATTCAAGAAATTCCTGATATTATGAAACCACGGTATTTCTTCTTCTGGTATTCCTTCTAGAACAAGACAGTAAGCCGGTTCATCTTTGACTTCAATTTCCAGTGGTTTGATATCTACTCCTTCTGGAATGCTGATCATTGAAGCCAATGTCACCAAAGCATTTGCAAACTGATTCTTGGCCCTTGGCATATAGTTGAAAGAAATTCGAGTAAATTTGGTGCTTATTTCTTCCAAATATTGGTGATATGGGATCAATTTGTGATCTTTGGTTTTCCATTCACTAGTTGTTTGGAAGATGATAAGACTTGAATCCTTGTATACGTCAAGTTCCTTTACCTCATGGTGTAGAGCAGCTTGCAGCCCAATTATACATGCTTCATACTTTGCAATATTGTTTGTGCACTGAAACCTCAACTTCACTGCGATTGGGATATGTGAACCATCCGGCTTTGCCAAAATTGCCCCACTCCTATTTCCATGCATGTTTGTGGCCCCGTCGAAGAACATCTGCCAGGAGCTTTCACTTTCCTCTTCTTCAGTAAACAAAATTGCCTCATCCGGAAAATTAGTCTTTAAAGGCTGATAGTCTGGTAAGGGATATTCAGCTAAGTGATCGGCGATTGCTTGACCTTTAATTGCCTTTTGAGTGATATATTTGAGGTCAAATTCGGAAAGCAACAGCTACCACTTCGTCGTTCTGTCAGTTAGTGCCGGTTTCTCAAATAAGTACTTCAATGGGTCCATTCTGGATACCAACGACGTGGAATGACTGAGGAAGTAATGTCTCAGTCTTTGAGTTGCCCACACTAAAGCACAACAAGTCTTTTCTAAAGGTGAAAATTTTGCTTCATATTCTGTGAACTTCTTACTCAGGTAATAAATTTGCCCTTTCCTTTCTGCCAGTCTCATCATGCTGTCCTAAGACGCACCCCATTGACGTTTCCAAGACTGACAAGTACAAAATTAGTGGTCTCCCCGGAGTGGGTGGCACTAGCACAGGTGGATTTAGCAAATATTCCTTTATCTTATCAAAGGCCTGTTGGCAATCATCATTGCAGACTGTTGAGTTGTTCTTTCTCAGAAGCTTGAAATTGGTTCACATATGGCAGTGAGCTGTGCTATGAACCGGCTTATGTATTGAATCATTCCAAGAAAACCACGAACCTCCTTTTTTGTTTTCGGTGGTGGCATTCGATAATCGCTTTTGCTTTAGCAGGATCAATCTCGATCCCCCTTCTACTCACTATAAATCCTAATAATTTTCCTGATGTAGCCCTAAAGACACATTTAACTGGGTTAAGCCGTAAGTTGTATTTCCTAAGTCGGTCAAATACCTTCTTCAAGTTAATCAAGTGGTCTTCTTCTTCACAAGACTTGGCAATCATATCATCCACGTAGACCTCCATCTCATTGTGGATCATATCATGGAATAGTGCTGTCATGGCCCGCTGATAGGTTGCCCTGGCATTTTTAAGCCCAAATGGCATGACAGTGTAGTGGAAGGTACCCCAAGGTGAAAGCTGTTTTTCTTGATTTTTCTTTGCCATCTTGATTTGATTATATCCAGAGAAGTCATCCATGAATGAGAACAGGCTGTGTATAGCAGTATTGTCGACCAGAATGTTGATGTATGGAAGAGGGAAATCGTCCTTAGGACTTGCCTTATTTAGATCCATGTAATCCACACACATCCTGACTTTCCCATCTTTCTTTGGTACTGACACTATATTTGCGAGCCATTCAAGGTATGTGGAGACTACCAAAAATCCCTCTTGGAATTGCTTGACCACTTCATCTTTGACCTTCAATGTCCATTCAGGTTTCAATCTTCTCAAGTTTTGCTTAATCAGCTTAACCTTTGGCAGAATTGGTAGCCTGTGCACAACTGTGTAAGTATCCAATTCTGGCATATCCCGATACGACTATGCAAACACATCCTTCTAATCTGCCAAGAATCGTGACATTTCATCACACTGCACATTAGATAGGCATGCCCCAATCTTCACTATTTTTGGGTCATCTTTGGTCCTCAGATTTATTGAGATGGTCTCTTCAATATTAGGTTAAACACCCTTTTCATAACGCTCAAATTGGTATGAAATTTCTTTCGGAGGGTCGTCTTCTTCGAACTCGGTCTCTTTTTCGATCCCCATTAGGTCAAAGTTGAGCTCAAGGTCAAAATCATATTCAACTTGATCTAATTCCGTTTGCTTATATGGTTCATAATTGGTTTGGACCTTTTTGAAAAATTTAAATTTTCTAGAAAAAATGGAAAAATCTTTTTTGGTTTTTTGAGAGCCTTCAAAAAAAGCTTTTCTTGAAGATGAAGGCTCATTAAAACCTTCAGGAAAAGGGCATTCCACTAATGGAGTTTTTTTTGGAGGCCACATTTGTTTGCCAATCAAACGTAGCTTCAAAGGTAAGGGGGTTTCCTCCCAATTGTTCAAAATAAATTCTTTTGGAGCAGGTGAAATAGTGCAAGCCTGCTCCTCAAGCTCAGGGTCCGATGCCATCATCACCGGATGAATTGTATCGCCCTTTTTTGCTGTGGGGCTCAATCCAGATATGACCTCATCTGGAATTCTCACAGCTGCCCAATCAATGAAAGGCAGCTCATCTACTTCTTCTACTCTTTTGCTTTCAATCATGGCAAAGAAAGCCCTGACATCTTCAGAAAAATCCCGCTGCCATTCTGGCTGTGGCCCAGGCTTGCCCATTGTCTCAGATGATGAAGGTGGGATGTAGGGTTGCAAAGTTGGGATATATGGCTTCTTGAAAGGGTTGGTGCCATGGTATGGAGGTCTATACTAATCCGTGGGAGGAGACAGTTGGATCGTGCAAGAAGGTTTTGGAAAAGTTTCCCTTAGATGAGGAAATTTCCCTTTACTTTTCTTCTCTGCATTCTCTTCTTCATTCTGCTTCTGTCTTCTCCAACCTCTTGGTTTGGACCCCAATCCTACTTTAGGGGTAAGCTTCTTAACCTTTATTGGTTCCAACCTTCCTCGTAGGTTAACCCCCAGACCTTTCCCTGGATAGAAATTGTATTTTCTTAGCACTTTTTCCACCATTTTCTCAGCACTGGTCATTTTCTTCCTCTTATCCTAACACCCCTTAGGTATGAAATTGACAGTTTCGAACTGGAAAGAGTGGAATGCAATTTTGTCGACAGTTAATTCGACATTAATAAAGGGTATATCAGGTGGCACTATCGGAAGTATCAAATTCTCAGCTAGGACAGTTATCACCCTTTGTCCTCTAATATACTTCACCCTTTGGTGGAGAGTGGATGATATTGCCCTAGCCGAGTGTATCCACGGCCTTCCTAGGAGCAAATTGAAAGCTGCTGGGATATCCATCACTTCAAATGTGATATTAAAGATATTGGGTCCAATTGTGACCGGCAGTTCAATCTCCCCTAGGGAGTGTATCTTAGAGCTATCAAAAGCCCTCACAATCCTCCCATTTTGTTTGATCTTGGATTGATCCAGACCAAGCTTGGCAAAAAGTGACTAATGGGCAGACATTCAAAGTCGACCCATTGTTTATTATACCCGTGCTATCATGCTGCCCTTATAAAGCACAGTGATGTGCAAAGGATCAACGTGATAGCAACCGCCTGGGCTTATCTCACTTGCTAACGAACTTATTACATTGTGAGATAAGATCCAACCAACCATTTTGCGTAGATGGTCTAGATCAATAGTCTTAGGCACATGTGCACTCTAAAGCACCCTTAATAATGAATCCCTATGCTTTTCAGAATTCAGCAAAAGTCCCAGTATTGAAATCTGGGTCGGGATTTTATTCAACTGATCCACAATATTAAATTCACTCTTTTTTATTATTTTCATGAGGTCAGCCGTTTCATTTTCAGCAACCTGGGGGGTGTCCTCCCCTATTTTTGCTTTTCCTTTCAGTTTTTTCTTTTCTTCTGCTTCTTTTCTTTCCTTCTCTACTTCCAATTATTTTTCCTTTCTTTCTTCTCCTACACACCTTCCTGACCTCATCATGAGGTTCACCTCCTCTTGGTTCTGTCTCTCGACCACTGGAACTGTGGTCGTGATGCCCTCGCTGTAATTCCATGGTACAGCCGACTCGGAATAGGAGGGTTTAGGAACATTGATCACAAGTGGAGGAAGTTTGGACTTGGATGAAGAAGTATGAGTAGAAGGAACATCTACAATGAAGGGTGGAAGTTGCTTTGGTTGAAGTGATTTTGAAGATAAAGGGGATGAAAAGGTAACTGAAGCGGTGAGATGGTCACAGTCGATGACCAAGGGTGGCTTTGATGGATTGGATGGAGAAAAAGTGGATGGATTGCAATTGATAACCAAAGGAGGCCTTGCAATATTTATTTGGGCCATGAGAGAGGAGACCCGGTCCAATGAGGAGCTAATATCCTCAGCAGCACGATCATTCCTTTTGGAAATGACATTGATTTCATCTTCCCTTCTTCCTTGGTAGAAATGAACTTTAACTGAAGTCCCTATGGGAGCGATCAACTGAGAGGGGTCAAAAGTTCGTTGAATGGAAGAGATGGCTGCAACTAAGTTGGGCAGGCCTGCCCCGTTGTGATAAGGCAAGGGATTTTGCCCAATGTCATTTCCCGAAGGGATAGGAGCAACTGTATTGAAGGACAAAGTTTTCTGATACAACAGATCCTGAATGGCATGCTTTAGAAGCCAATAATTATCAGTAAGGTGCCCTGGTGCACCCATGTGAAAATCACAAGTGACCGAGGGATCAAAATTCCTTCCCTTAGGTGCATTTGGGTTTGGCTCCTTTAGGGTTACGTATCCCACTTTCAAAAAAGTTGATAATAGCTGGGAGGAAGACACGGGAATAGGAGTGAAGACTCTATTCCTTCTTGTTGCTGTCTAGACATCTCTCTCTTCCTTAGTGAAAACCCTTTTTTGATTTGCAGGCACAGATGGAAAGAAATTGATGTTGAGTGGAGTTTGAGAGTTGGTCTATGGCTGCTGGACCTGCGGGGGTGTAGGAGCGGGAACATTGATGTGGAGAGGTTTCCTGGGAGGAGGAGCTTGTACCAGGTTTATTTCTCCTTCTTTCTTGTTCCCATTCTTTTTTTATCCCATTTCCTTTCTTTTGACTGGAGTCCTACTGACTGACCATGGCAGAATGATCAATTATCTTGCCGGATCTAATCCCATCTTCAATCCGATCAGCTACTTGTACCAGGACAACAAAATTGGTGGTGGTTTGGCCCACCAAGTGATTGTAGAACGGTTGCCCTAGTGTGCTGATAAATGTGGAAATCATTTCTGGTTCCAACATGGGTGGTTTAACCTAAGAGACAGTCTCCCTCCATCTCTTGGCATATTGCCTCATAGATTCGTCCTTACCTTTACTCATTCTCATTATATCGTACCTATCTGGCACGATCTCTGAATTGAATTTGTATTGGGACAGGAAGGCATCTGCCAAGTCCTTCCACCTTCTAATCCTTCCATGATCCAAGGTGGCAAACCACCTCAAAGCAGCTCCAGTTAAGTTCCTCTGGAAGAGCTGGATCAGTATAAAGCCCCACAATATAACTTCAAGTGGCACATTGGGCAGCCAGTGCCATCATATTTGTCAAAATCTGGGCATTTAAATTTTGCCGGTAGACATACATCACGGTATAGGCACAGGTCTTCGAAATTTGTGCCTCCAAATGCATCAACCCCTTTCACTTCCCTCAGCTCGTTTTGTATCATCTCTAGCTTGTTCATGAACTTCCTTTCCATCTCCTCCCTCATTTTTTCTCTCTTTTTCCTTCACCGATTCAGTTTCCTCCTCCCTGATCAGTATGGGTTCAGGAATTGGTTGGTGGAATTCAGGTTGAGGTGGGGTATTGGGTTGTGGTGGAGGTGCTTGGTGGGAAGTTGTAACGCCCCGAACCCGAGTCAGTGCAAACCGGCACCCGACCCGAACCCGGTTCGCTACTGTAACAACCCGAATTCAGTTCAACAACCAAATCCAAGGTGTTACTGGCCTATATGTTTTAGTCATCAAGAATATACTAGACTAAAGAAATAAGAATCAATTCAATTAAGTAACTATCAGAGTGCGGAACAAGTATGTGCGGAAGTGTAGTCTAAAATCCTCAAGAACCAATATAGTTAATCATCAACATTAATATCAAGTTTGGTAAAAATAAAAGGTCACTAATCTCTCATCTCTCTAGTACATCAAACAAAAATTTATAATAATCTGATAAAAAATAACTAAGTCTATGACAATCCACAACCTCAAACAATATCCGGGTAAGAGATCAAATCAAAGTAGGGTGAGATATGAATATCCCAGTAGGTAACACATGCATGCTTAAACAGTTAATATAAGTAAAATAACAGTTCATGCACGATTAATCAATCTCGACTAAGCAGGCTCGTATAATCATCCGTATCATTCATGAATACAAAATAGTATGATAAACAGCATGTATACAATAGGAATCCAATATCAGCATGTTATATTATAGGAATCCAATATCAAATCAATAAACAGTTACATCTGACCAATATCTCAATCACATGCCTTCAGCATGTATACAATAGTAATAACAAGTGTTTGTGATTTTAGTGTCATTGTAGGACTCACAAAGATAGATAAACCTTTTGAGATGACTCTCGACCAATCGCTATACTACCGTGCGGCTTAGGAGCAATGCTACTAATGATACTAAAGTCCCATGCAGTGCAACTTAGACAAGAGCCGTCGTCACTGACTTATTGCACACGTACCCATCAGAGTTGGCATGTACCACCAGCATGTACCACCAGAATCAATACATAGAGATGGTCACTTATCCACATGTACAGCGAATCACCAGCGGCTCGCCGGGGTGTCCCTCCAGACATAGGACCTTCCCAGACAAACTAACTTGCAAAGGAAGCGCACTCGCACAAGGGAGAAACTCAACCCAAATGACATATCCCCCAGCTATCTAGCAACAGCTATGGATCCATAATCAGCTATGCCCACTAAACTCCAAAAATTCCCTAAAATATAGTATTTCTATAAGGGTTGGTGCCTAGCGGCATATAAAGGTTAAATCTGTCAATTACTTCAATATTCGGGATATCTGAGTTCTGAATTCTCTTTATGTAATTTTCTGGTTTATAGTGTCATTTAAAGTTGTTATGATAATCAAATAGTAATCAAGTTTTCTAATGACTAGATTTCTCAATTACTTTCAAAGTTTGGCAACTAATGTCCTAAATATCTTCCTAATTTATTTTTCTGTAAAACAGGGAATTAGATAATTTATTTTGGTCTTAAAACATCTTAATTAATCATTAAAATTTACTAAAAATAGTTTGGAATTGAATCAGGTTCGAAATTACGAAAATCTGAAATTTCTGCACAGAGCGCCTAGGATCGCCCCGACGGTCTAAGGTCAACGGTAGTGCAATTTCGATCACCGACGATAAGTCGTCTCACGATCTTGAGCGGTCTCAAAATTTTAACTAGCGTCGAAGAGCGCCGAGGATCGCCAAGCATAGTCAAGGTCGGCGGTCACTCAAAATCGAACAGAAACAATTTAAAAACGTGATTTTTCTCGTCCAATATCATTCTAACATACTTATAACATTGTTATCAAACTAAATACATGAATATATCAGATAAAAACATGCTTTGGAGATTAAATGAACGTAAATACAAAAACGAATGTAAAACAGTGTCACCTACCTCTATTCGCTTGGTTTCTCCTTCTCCTCTTGAACAGCAACGATTACTAACGTAAAACTCTACTCTTGGGATGAAGAAAACCTCTCCTTTCTTCTTCTTTTCTTCCTTTCTTCTTCGGTCGATCACAGTCGCTCTTGGTTGTGCGACTGTTGCTTGCGGCTGTCGAATACGAAGGGTATTTCAAAACGAATACGATTAGGGTATAAACCATTATATATATTCTCTTGATCCCACGTAGCTCACATGCATTAGACTCCATACACACGCCCAATCATACCTCTTAAAAATTAAAGTGTTAATCATAGCTTGATATCTCATGATCGGACGGTCGGATCAGCGTCCAACTCTGGATCTCCACGAATTATATCATCCCCTACATTAATAAAATATTTCCATCAATTAAAATTCCCAAAGATATTATTTATTATATTATTTAAGGAAAATTCGGGGTTTTACATCCTCCCCTCCTAAAAGAGAAATTTCGTCCTCGAAATTTACCTTGTGATTCTGGAAATAGGTTAGGATACTTTCTCTGCATTTCCGATTCCAATTCCCAAGTAGCTTCCTCTACTGTGTGGTTCTACCAAAGTACTTTCACAAGTGGAATCACTTTAGTACGAAGAACTTGCTCCTTCCTGTCTAAAATCTCAACTGGATGTTCCTCATAAGTGAAGTCTCCTCACACTACTAGTGGTTCATGCTGAATGATATGAGTAGGGTCATGCACGTACTTCCTCAACATAGAAACATGGAATACGTCATGAACTCCTTCCAGCTGTGTAGGCAAATCCAATTTGTATGCTACTGGTCCCACTATACTCTTAATCTCAAATGGACCTATATATCTTGGAGCCAACTTGCCTTTCTTCCCAAATATCTTAATCCCACGAGATGGAGATATCTTCAGAAATACAAAATCTCCAACCTCGAAATGCAAATCTCTCCTTCTGGTATCTACATAGCTCTTCTGACGACTCTGGGCTATAAGCATGTTCTGCCTAATCTGATTTACCTTCTCAATGCTATCCTGTACAATCTGCGGCCCAATAAGTTGTCTTTCTCCAACTTCCACCCAGCACACTGGGGATCTACACGGTCTACCATAAAGTGCCTCAAATGGTGCCATCTGAATACTCGCCTGATAGCTATTATTATAGGCAAATTCCACCAATGGTAGGTGCTGATTCCAACTGCCTCCCCAATCCATAATACAACATCTCAACATATCTTCCAATGTCTGAATGGTACGCTCAAACTGTCCATCTGTCTGAGGATGATAGCTGGTGCTGAAATTAAGCTTAGTGCCTAAGGCTGCCTAAAATGCAAGCCAAAAGCGCGACGTAAATCGTGCATCTCTGTCAGACACTATGGAAATTGGCACTCCATAAAATCTCACTATCTCCTTGAAATATAGCTTAGCTAAGGACTTCAACTGTTGTGTAGTGCTAATAGGCAAGAAATGTGCTAACTTAGTCAGTTTATCCACAACAACCCAAATAGCATCTTCCTTCCTTGCTGTCAATGGTAACCCAGATACAAAATCCATGGTCACATGTTCCCACTTCAATTCTGGAATAGGAAGTGACTGAAGTAAACTAGGTGGCTTCCGATGTTCAGCCTTCACTTGATAGCATGTCAAACATTTAGCCACATACTCTGCAATCTCTCCCTTCATTCCTGACCACCAATAGATTTCTTTCAAATTCTTGTACATCTTTGTACTTCCTGGATGAACTGCGTACCTCGATTTATGACCCTCTGTCAATATTTTCTCCTTAATCTCCTCATCAGCTGGAACACAAATACGGCCTCTATATCTCAATAGCCCATCTCTATCTAAAAAATCTGCAGCTGCCTCAGATCCTCTACTCATCATCTCCCTAGTCTGAATCAACTGCGGGTCAGTCAACTGTCTCTCCCGAATCAACTGAACCAAATCTGGCTCAATCTGAACACGAGCAACTCTGATCACTCCATCCTGTGGCATGCTAAACTCTCCTTGCCAATCTTTGATTGAATCCACCAATCTACACTGGCTCATCATAAAAGCTGCTAAAGTGGCTACCTGATTATCAACTGCACTTTTTCTACTCAAAGCATCAGCTACTACGTTTGCTTTACCAGGGTGGTATTGCAAAGTAAACTTGAAATCCTTAAGCAGATCCATCCACCGACGCTTCCTCATATTCAAGTCTCTCTGTGAAAACAGATATCTCAAGCTCTTATGATCAGAAAATATCTCAAACTCTACCCCATAAAGATAATGCCTCCATAGCTTCAGGGCGAAGACTATGGGTGCTAACTCTAGATCGTGAGTAGGGTAGTTCTTCTCATGCGGCCTCAACAATCTCGAAGCATACGCTACAACTCTACCCTGCTACATCAAAACACATCCCAAGCCGATCCTAGAAACATCACAATATACTGCAAATGCCTCGTCCATAGGCACAATCAAAACTGGGGCAGTAGTCAACCTCTGCTTCAATTCCTGGAAACTCTACTCACATTTCTCATCCCAATGGAATTTCACTGTCTTCTTGGTTAGATTAGACAAAGGTGCAGCTATACGAGAAAATCCTGCGATGAATCTCCTATAGTATCCTGCCATACCAAGGAAACTCCTGACCTCTGTCACTGTAGTGAGTCTAGGCCATTCTACCACTGCCTTAACCTTCTCAGGGTCCACAGACATACCCTTACCTGAGATAACATGACCTAAGAATGAAATCTGTCTCAGCCAAAACTGACGCTTGCTGAATTTCCCATACAGCCTTTGGTCTCTCAAAGTGTGCAATACTGCCTTCAAATGCTCAACATGTGCCTCTCGGGTCTTAGAATATACTAGGATGTCATCAATGAACACCACTACAAAACTGTCCAAGTATGCATGGAAAATCCTGTTCATGAGGTCCATGAAAACAGCTGGGGCATTGGTCAGCCCAAAAGGCATAACCAAGAACTCATAATGCCCATAGCGTGTACGGAAAGCTGTCTTCTCTATGTCCTCCTCTGCTACTCTCAACTGATGGTATCCTGACCTCAAGTCTATCTTGGAGAACCAAGATGCACCTCATAACTAGTCAAACAGGTCATCAATCCTAGGCAACGAATACTTGTTCTTCACTGTCATTTGATTCAGTTGCCTATAATTGTAAAACCCCGATTTTTGCTAAGAATTATTTTTATTTAAATTAATTATGTGGACGTATCAACTTAAGGAGCTGTGGGTATATGTAGGGATTTCGGTGGGCGAGCACACACGGAATCAAGGAATTTCAAAAGTTCGTCGAGTAGCAATGTAATTTTGGAAGGTATAAATACTTAAGGAAAATTAGGTTTTAGTTTTGAGAATACTCGTATACTCGTACTAAAGGCGATTGGCGATTGCGGCTGTGGCGATTTTGTTCTAGGTTTTCGTTGGGAGAGAAGAATAACTGTGAAAGTTCCTGTCGAGTGGTGTATTCGTAATCAAGGGTTTTAGAAGAAAGGCAGACTCTTGCGAACAGAAGATCTGGGTGTCGATTTCGATCAGATGAACGATTGTTGGTGATCGGCTGTGGCTCGAGTATTTACTGTTGCTGGGATATAAGCGTGCAAGAGGTGAGTAACATCGTTTTAAAACTGGGTTTTCGTATTTATTTGTGAGTTTAATCTGGATGCATGTGTATGTGTGTTTTCTGGAAGAAGATCGTCCGAGCATGAGTTTCTTTAGTACTGAATGAGGATAAATAAAAAAATGTGTTTAGATTAATTTCAAAAGTGGTTTAAATGTCTTCTGGGGATATTAGGAGACTAGGAAAATTGTTACAGAGAGAAAAATTCCGACTAGTCGTGTAGATCTGGAAATAATAGAGAGTTGAAATTCCAGGGTACCATCCGCCGAGTTGGCGCTATCTAGCGCCAACTACATGTAGTTGGCGCAAAAGACTTTTCCCCTATCCGCCGAGTTCGCGCCTACCCCCTTTTATATCCGCCGATCTCGCGCTAGTTTCACGCTAACCTTGCGCCTAGTTTGCGCCTACCCGGTTTAAGTAAGCGTAACCTGAATTCTTTAACCAGCGACCTATCCGCCGACTTCGCGCCTAGCGTTGGAGGTCAGCGCATGGTCCAATAATTGGCCAAAGTAGAGTTTTGACCCAACTAAGCTGGATTTGATGATTGTGAGAGTTCAAGCACTTGACTAATGATTTGTTTAGGATTTTAGAAACATTATTCCCTATTAAATTTTCTTTGAGAATATAAGTGGAAATTCTGGAAATTCTTAGAAGCATCCAAGGTTATTTTCGAAAGGGCTAATGATAGATGATCTCATTGTACCTAACCCTAAGAGTCCCTGATTTAGGTTCCTGTTATTATATACTGTACTTGAATGCGAATTCATTTCATCTGATTTTTACTTCATTGCAAGTTTCTGAAATGTATTGTAAAGATTTCTTTTGGTGTGAGTAAAGGGTTTTATTACAAATGAACATGTGTTGTGAATTTTGAGTAAAAGCTGAAGATACATGAGGTACCGTTTTGGTCTAAAGGGACATGTGGTGAATTGGTTTAGTTATACATGATTTTGAACGTATTGTATTATTTTGAAGTCAGAGTTGTGATTTTACGGTGGTTTACTGTTTTGGTTTAGCTTGTCCTAGATCCATGCTTAAGCTTAGTAATGTAATGTTATTGTTGGTTGTTGAAATTGCATGGCCTTGTGTATTGCCATGACCAGTGTAGAGCAGCCAGAAACCCTAAGTAGGCTTGGTTGTCAATGCCGAAACCCGGGGAGTAGGCCGGCATTGGATGACGAAACCCTGAGTAGGCCGTCATTTCAGAGTTTTCGAAACCCTAAGTAGGCCGGAACTGTGTACATAGAGGTGTGGAGTGTCTACTTGGCATGTTTAATTTATCAACTTAACAATAGTCATGACATTGACCAATTGATGTGTTGTCAGTAATGAATGGAAATGTGATTAGAAACGATTATTGGTTTTTGGTTTTAAACTTGGAAATTTTATTGGTTGCTTAATCGTACGGGATGTTTATCGATGCATAGTTTGAACTGCTGTTAACTATTTCTGCATGCATTTGCTACTCGCTGAGATATTCGTATCTCACTCTGTTGTTTTTGTTTTGTCTTTCAGATACTCGAGATGAGGCGACTATTGGGGTAGATCCGACTGAGACACATAGGGAGGAAGACTACTATTACATCCCTTAGACTTGTAGGTTATTTTGAATTAATTGAATGATTGAGGTGTAATAAAGTCCATTGAGGTTGTATCATTTGAATTTTAGTTAAGTTTTGAATATTGAATTCTTAGATAAAGTATGATTGTGCACTCTGATATGTTTCAGTTAGGTGATTATCCAGCGATCACATTTGATTAAGATCCTTACCTAACACTCCGTGAGACGTGTTATATCTTCATTGAACAACACGGATCTGGGGCGTTACAATAATCAATACACATCCTCATACTACCATCCTTCTTCTGCACAAATAGAACTGGTGCACCCCATGGCGACACACTCGGTCTGATGAAACCCTTCTCCTAAAGCTCATCTAGCTGCTTCTTTAGTTCCTTTTGTTCTGGTTTCGCAAGCCGATAGGGTGGCTTCGAAACTAGAGCCGTACCAGGCATCAACTGGATCCTGAACTCTACTCCTCTAGCAGGTGGTAATCCAGGTAAATCCTCTGGAAACACATCCACAAACTCCTGAACTACAGGTACATCGGAGATGACAAGGGTGTCACTCCTAAGCTCCTCTGCTATCACTTATGCTACCAGACCAATCCGCGACTTCAACCCCTCACATTTTAAACAATGAGTGGTTTGATCTGGCCCTCTAACTATCACCGTCCCCATATAGCAATCCAAAGTCACATGGTGTCTACATAACCAATCCATCCCCAATATTACATCAAAACCTCCAATATCTAAGGCAATCAAATCGCCAGACAACTCCAATCTACCCAATCTAATCATGCAGTCTCTATACACATGTTCAACTCTAGTAGACTCTCCCAAAGGTGTATGTACAGACAATGCAATATCCAATTCAGTGGGTGACAAACCAATCTGTCGTGCACAAGCAGGTGATATAAATGAATGTGAAGCACCAGAATCAAACAGAACACATGCTGATCTACCACAAATGAAAATAATACCTCCGATCAGCTCAGGTGCCTCATGGTCAGCCTCGATATCCTCCACACGCTCAGGCTCATGCTCATCATGTGCCTCCATTGCATACACTCTAGCTAGCTGCGGCTGCTGAGTAGGTACTGCCTGCCTCTAGCCTCCTCTCTGAACTGGTCCCCTGCCTTGGGGCTTCTGCCCAACTGGTGCTCTCTGAGCTGTCTACTGAAACTGTGGCCTCTGTGGGAAAACAGGCGTAGGCTCTGGCTGTGGTAATGTTAGTCGTGGCACTACTAATGACTGATAGCTTGGAGAGAAATGACAGTCAGTGATCCTATGACCCACCTTTCCGCATCTGTAACAAGTGCTCGGTGCTGTGACACACGGACCAGGTACATGATACTTGCCACAACTGGCACATCCCCTCTGAGCTGGTCTATACTGACCTCCTAAAGGCTCTGCCCTCGTCCAGTCTCTGGGCCTATTGTTTCCACTAAGGAAACCTCTCTGGTCTGCCAGCCTCATAGGTGGTCTATCCCTGCTCTGGCTCACTCTAGCCTCTATGTCACTCTTAGCCCTGGTGGCTCTACGTACCACGTCTTTCAGTTCTATGCATAAGAGTACTATCAACATACTCTTAATCTCGGGCTTTAGACCCCGCTCAAAATGTGAAGTCAACCTCCTCTCATCCTGTGTCATGTGGGGTGCAAAGTGAGATAAGGCTGCAAATCTAGCTTCGTACTGGGCCACTGTTTGGCTCCCCTGGGTAATCTCCATAAATTTCCGCTCCTTCTTGAGCCGGACCTCCTCAGAAAAGTACTGGTCATAGAAGACCTCTCGGAATCTATCCCAAGTCATGTATGTAGCCTGAGGGTCCTGCCTCTTCCTAGCTGTCCACCAGTGAATTGCCTCACCCTCAAATAAG
Source organism: Buxus sempervirens (assembly GCA_947561395.2). Classification (NCBI taxonomy): domain Eukaryota; kingdom Viridiplantae; phylum Streptophyta; class Magnoliopsida; order Buxales; family Buxaceae; genus Buxus; species Buxus sempervirens. The sequence continues at coordinate 11,375,524 of OX387192.1, forward strand.
AATGCTGCCAATCGCACTCTCCTGTCCATCGGGCATCCCATGGCCTCAAAATTCCACTCCACTCGCATCAGCCATCTCTTAGCCTCCATCGGATCTGGACGTCCACTGAAGATAGGTGGATCTAACTTCCTGAACTGCTCTAGATCCTTGGCTGTCTGTATTGCTCTCTCATGTATAGGCTCATCCCTGTGACCATTGCCACCATTTCCACCATTGCCGTGCTGGCTCAGTTTCTCCTCCCTTTCCTTGGCAAGAAGCTCTGCCAAGCTACTAACAACTACCCACACATCACCCCCTAGAGGTGGTGGAGGTAATGGAACATCTTGCTGCTCCTCCTCAACATCAGCTCTCTCAATAGGATCAGCTCTAGCACGTTTCGCTCTACCAACAATCTGCAAAATACAAATTCACTTGTTAGAATCCAATAATTCTAGGGGTTCTATCTAGCGTACTCACAATCCCATTCCCCTAAAGCTGGCTATCTAAGGTTAGGACCATTTCTTTGATACCATCTCTGTAACGCTCCGAACCCGGGTCAGTGCAAACTGGCACCCGACCTGAACCCAGTTCGCTACTGTAACAACCCGAATTCAGTTCAACAACCAAATCCGAGGTGTTACTGGCCCATATCAATTAATCATCAAGAATATACAAGACTAAAGAAATAAGAATCCATTCAATTAAGTAACTATCAGATTGCGGAACAAGTATGTGCAGAAGTGTAGTCTAAATCCTCAAGAACCAATATAGTTAATCATCAACATTAATATCAAGTTTGGTAAAAATAAAAGGTCACTAATCTCTCATCTCTCTAGTACATCAAACAAAAATTTATAATAATCTGATAAAAAATAACTAAGTCTATGACAATCCACAACCTCAAACAATATCCGGGTAAAAGTAATTCTCCGGTGAATACTCAGCTAGCTCTCCCTGGAAATCACTACTATGATCCCCCTCTTGCGTATCAGCTGAAAAGATCAAATCAAAGTAGGGTGAGATACGAATATCCCAGTAGGTAACACATTCATGCTTAAACAGTTAATATAAGTAAAATAACAGTTCATGCACGATTAAGCAATCTCGACTAAGTAGGCTCGTATAATCATCCGTATCATTCATGAATACAAAACAGTATGATAAATAGTTCTAAAGATGAATTTCAGCATGTTATATTATAGGAATCCAATATCAGATCAATAGCAAAATCCATACGTTACTAGGATGCACTAAACAGTCACATCCGACCAATATCTCAATCACATGCCTCCAGCATGTATACAATAGTAATAACAAGTGTTTGTGATTTTAGTGTCATTGTAGGACTCACAAAGATAGATAAACCTTTTGAGATGACTCTCGACCAATCGTTATACCACCGTGCGGCTTAGGAGCAATGCTACTAATGATATTCAAGTCCCATGCAGCGCAGCTTAGACAAGAGCCGTTGTCACTAACTTATTGCACACGAACCTATCAGAGTTGGCATGTACCACCAGCAAGCAGCATTAGAATCAATACATGGAGATAGTCGCTTATCCACATGTACAGCGAATCACCAGCGGCTTACCGGGGTGTCCCTCCAGACATAGGACCTTCCCAAACAAATTAACTTGCAAAGGAAGCGCGCTCGCACAAGGGAGAATCTCAAGCCAAATGACATATCCCTCAGCTATCTAGCAACAGCTATGGATCCATAACCAGCTATGCCCACTAAACTCCAAAAATTCCCTAAAATATAGTATTTCTATAAGGGTTGGTGCCTAGCGGCATATAAAGGTTAAATTTGTCAATTACTTCAATATTCGGGATATCTGAGTTCTGAATTCTCTTTATATAATTTTTTGGTTTATAGTGTCATTTAAAGTTGTTCTGATAATCAAATAGTAGTCAAGTTTTCCAAAGACTAGATTTCTCAATTACTTTCAAAGTTTGCAACTAATGTCCTAAATATCTTCCTAATTTATTTTTCTGTAAAACAGGGAATTAGATAATTTATTTTTGTCTCAAAACATCTTAATTAATCATTAAAATTTACTAAAAATAGTTTGGAATTGAATCAGGTTCGAAATTACGAATATCTGAAATTTCTGCACAGAGCGCTTAGGATCGCCCCGGCAGTCTAAGGTCAGCGGTAGTGCAATTTCGATTGCCGACGATAAGTCATCTCGTGATCTTGAGCGGTCTCAAAATTTTAACTAGCGCCGAGGATCGCCGAGCACAATCACGGCGGTCACTCAAAATCGAACAGAAACAGTTTAAAAACGTGATTTTTCTCGTCCAATATCATTCTAACATACTTATAACATTGTTATCAAACTAAATACATGAATATATCACATAAAAACATGCTTTGGAGATTAAACGAACGTAAATATAAAAACGAATGTAAAACAGTGTCACCTACCTCTATTCACTTGGTTTCTCCTTCTCCTCTTGAACAACAACAATTACTAACGTTAAACTCTACTCTTGGGATGAAGAAAACCCTCTCCTTTCTTCTTTTCTTCCTTTCTTCTTCGGTCGATCACAGTCGCTCTTGGTCGTGCGACTGTTGCTTGTGGCTGTCGAATACGAAGGGTATTTCAAAACGTATACGATTAGGGTTTGAACCATTATATATATTCTCTTGATCCCACGTAGTGTAACGCCCCGGATCCGTATTGTTCAATAAAGATATAACACGTCTCACGGAGTGTTAGGTAAGGATCTTAATCATTTGTGATCGCTGGATAATCACCTAACTAAAACATATCAGAGTGCACAAACATACTTTATCTAAGAATTCAATATTCAAAACTTAACTAGGATATCAAATGGTACAACCTCAATAGACTTTATTACACCTCAATCATTCAATTTATTCAAAGTTCAAATCCAAATAACCTACAAGTCTAAGGAATGTAATAGTAGTCTTCCTCCCTATAAGTCTCAGTCGGATCTACCCCAATAGTTGCCTCACCTCGAGTATCTGAAAAACAAAACAAAAACAACAGAGTGAGATACGAATATCTCAGCAATAATTAATTGCAGTTCAAATTATGCATCGATAAACATCCCGTACGATTAAGCAGTTAATACAATTTCCAAGTTTTAAAACCAAAACCAATTAATTATTTCTAATCACATTTCAATTCAACACGGCAACACATCGATTGGTCAATGTCATGACTATTGTTAAGTTGATAAATTAAACATGCCAAGTAGACACTCCACACCTCCATGTACACAGTTCCGGCCTACTCAGGGTTTCAGAAACTCTGAAATGACGGCCTACTCAGGGTTTCGTCATCCAATGCCGGCCTACTCCCCGGGTTTCGGCATTGACAACCAAGCCTACTCAGGGTTTCTGGATGCTTTACACTGGTTGTGGCAACACACAAGGCCTTGCAATTTCAACAACCAACAATAACATTACATTACTAAGCTTAAGCATGGATCCAAGACAAGCTAAACCAAAACAGTAAACCAACGTAAAACACAACTCTGACTTCAGAACAAAACAACACGTTCAACATCATGTATACTCAACCAGTTCACCACACGTCCCTCTAGACCAAAACCAGTATGTTATGTATCTCCAGCAATTTCTCACAATTCACAACACATGTTCATTTGTAATAAAACCCTTTACTCACACCAAAAGAATTCTTTACAATACATTTCGGAAACTTGTAATCAGGTAAAAGCAGATGAAATAAATTCGCATTCAAGTATAGTATGTAATAATAGAAACCTAAGTCAGGTACTCCTAGGATTAGGTACAGTGAGATCATCTATCATTAACCATTTCGAAATAATCTTGGATGCTTCTAAAGTTTTCCAGAATTTCTACTTATTATTCTCAAAGAAAATTTAATAGGGAATAATGTCGCTAAGGTCCTAAACAAAACATTAGTCAAGTGCCTGAACCCTCAGAATCATCCAAACCAGCTTATTTGGTCAAAACTCTACATTTGGCAAATTTTAGGACCATGCGCTGACCTCTTGCGCTAGGTGCGAGGTCGGCGGATAGGTCGCTGGTCAAAAATTTATTATGCGCCTACTTAACATCGAGTGAGCGCGAGCTAGGCGCGAACTTCGCGCACGATTCACGCTAGAAGAGCGGATAAAATTTAAGTTCGCGCGAGCTGAGCGTGAACTAGGCGCAAGCTCGGCGGATAGGAAAAATAAACCTTGCACCCACTACCTGGAGTCAGCGCCAGTTAGCGCCAACTCAGCGGATACAAATCTCGATTTTCGACTCTTTGTTATTTCTAGATCTACACCACTGGCCGAACTTTTTCTCTCTGTAACAATTTCTTTTGTCTCCTAACATCCCTAGAAGACATTTAAAACACCTTCGAAATTATTCTAACCACATTTTAGTTATCTCATTCAATCTTAGAGAGAAAACCCACAATCGGACTGTCTTCTTCCCGAAAGCACAGAAAACATATGCATTCAGACTAATCTCACGATTCAATACGAAAACCCAGTTTTAAAACGATGCTACTCACCTCTTGCACACTTATATCCCTGCAACAATAATTCTCGAACCACGGCCGATCACCAACAGTCGTCCGCATGTTTGCTAACGCCGCCCAGATGATGCTCTGGTCGCAAGAGGAAAAACCCCTTGAATCCTTGATCATGAACACAACAACCCAGTCAGATCTCTCACAGTTCCCTTCTCTTCCCCACGAAAACCTAGATCGCCACACAGGTAGCCGCAAATCGCCAATCGTCTTCAGTTACAAGAATATACGAGTATTCAAAACAAAAACCTAATTTCCCTTAAGTATATATACCTTCCATATGTAGATTGCCGCTCGACAACCTTTGAAATTCCTTGATTCCGTGTATGCTCACCCACCGAAATCCCTACATATACCCACAGCTACTTAAGTTAATATGTACACGTAATTAATTTTAATAAAAAAGTTCTTAGCAAAAATCGGGGTTTTACACGTAGCTCACATGCATTAGACTCCATACACACGCCCAATCATACCTCTTAAAAATTAAAGTGTTAATCATACCTTGATATCTCATGATCGGACGGTCGAATCGGCGTCCAACTCTGGATCTCCACTAATTATATCATCCCCTACATTAATAAAATATTTCCATCAATTAAAATTCCCAAAGATATTATTTATTAATTTATTATATTATTTAAGGAAAATTTGGGGTTTTACAGAAGTGGAGGCTTGGTTCTGAGCTTGGGCTTGCTGGGCTTGAGTTGCCAGTAAATTTTCCAATAATTTGGTGAACCCCGCCACTTGCTCTTGTAGTTGAACAAAGTCTTGAGCAAGAACAGTTGATTCATTCTCAGTAGGATTCATTGTGCGAGCCCTTGATTTGGTCACGGAAGCAATGGTTGCAAGTATATTGGTACCTGGAAAAGAAAAATACAGAAATATATTAGCACCAATTTGCATCTTATTCCTACACCTATGAATGCATGTATGCAGGTTAGGTGAACATGAGTTTGGATTTTATTTTTTATTTTTATTTATTTTTTCCTTGAGTTAAAAGAATTGTTGGAATATTTTAGGGCTTCCAACATGTCCCACAAGACATAAAAGCTTTTAGACAAATCATAGGGGTTTTGGAATTACTCAAGCTTCCAAGGGCTTATGAATTGGTTGGTACGAAAAAGACCATCCAGAGAGTTGTTGGAATATTTTAGGGCTTCTAGCTTGTTCCAGAAGATATGAAATGCCTAAAATAAAAGCTTTTAGACAAATCACAGAGTGTTTTGGAATTACTCAAGCTTCCAAAGGCTTATGAATTAGTTGGTACGAAAAAAACCATCCAGAGATTTGTTGGGATATTTTAGGGCTTCCAACATGTCCCACAATATATAAATTGGAATCAAGGCTTTCAAAACCTTCTGAAATTAGACAAGCTTTAAGGAGCCTATGAAGGGTTCTAGAATCACGCAAGTTTTTAGAGGCTTATGAAGATAAAGTTCTGAAATTTCAGGCTTTTAGAGATCCTATGAGTTTCTAAATTAAGGCTTTAGAAGGCCTATGAGGTTAGGGAATTGCTCAAGCTTCCCTAAGGCTTATGAGAATTTGAAATTCAAAGGCTACTGGTGGCCTATGAAATCTGAATTTGAAGGCCTTCAGTTGTCCTATGAATTGATTTTTCGAAATTCTAAGGCTTTCAGATGCCTATGAAGGGTTGAATGGAATTACTTAGGCTTCCAAAGGCCTATGAAGTCAAAAAATCTAAAATTCAAAGGCTTTCAGAGGCCCATGAAAATTTTGAAGAAAATCTAAAATTTAAAGGCTTTCAGAGGCCCATGGAAATTTTTTAGAAAATCTGAAATTCAAAGGCTTTCAGAGGCCCATGATATTTTTGAATCTTCCTTAAGACTTTTGAGTTGAAAAAGAAACTCAAGTTGTATTAAGGAAGTTGATTTTTTAAAAATTTTTCTTTTTCTTCCTTTGCTTGGAATTTAAAGGCTTCCAAGTGTCCCATTTGAGATTCCAAGGTTCCCAAGATACCTATAGTTTGACAATCACATTGTTTTTTAAGAAAAGTCTTTTGGAAGTTTTTTGTTTGGAAATTTCTTATTAAAGAACAGATTTTTAAATTGAATTGTTCTTATCAAACCTTGGAGATTTAAAATGATTTGAAATTTTGTTTCTTCATTCTCCCTTTAGATTGCACTTCAAGAATATGTTTTGCACCATTGATGTAGCTTCAGGTTCAATTGAAGTACATTTTGATTCAAATTTGTTTTCCATTATCACTTCCATTCATTGAGTTAAGTTACCTGTTCAAACTAGGTAAAAATTTCCTAAAATGCTTAACCCTTTGATTTGAGTGAGTTTAGAAGAATTTGGATGCCTTTTACCCTTATTGAATTGTTTATTATCTGTTTGTACCACTTAAAGGTTAAAGGAACCAAATTTGTTTGCAAAAGTTGTTGGAATTCAATTAAATCCGTAAACCGCATACTGAGTAGGGTTTAATTGTGACCGCATATATAATGCGGTCAAGCTATGACCGCAGATAAAATGCGGTTAGGCTACATCCGCATATTAAGTGCGGATTACGGACAAATTTCAAATTTTTTGTTTTCCAACCGATTTGATTAACTTGATTGCTCATCCAAACATACGGTTCACCATTGAAAGGCTTCTAGATTGTCCCAAAGTGGACTTTGACACTATATTTACAAAAATGCATGAATGCTCATGAGGGTACATGTTCCCTCCAAAACTTAGACACCATATTCATAAATTTTGTACTTTTGGTTGCCTCATATATGGATTTTGGGTAGGATGATTCCTGAGAAGAGTTAAAAACTTTTCTTATAGGCTATACCAATCTTAGGATACAAACTTCATTGGGAAAAATTCCATCCCAAACATATGGACACCATGTCACTTACTTTACATGATATGACGGTAATTTTAAAAAAAAAGTGATATTACCTTGTTATCTTGTGTTTACCTTTAATATGGTATTCATATCATACCTTGACCTTGTGAACCATGCAACCGGCCTTCCCTCAATTACAAACTCATTTCTCCATTGTAATTGTTTACTTTAGCTGAAAATGTGTTTCTCCACCTTCAAGCGTAGGGGTTTTGGGTTTTGGCTTAATGGCAACTTAGATCTCAAGCCAAGTGATGACCAAAATCAAAGATCCACAATGTCATCACATCATTAGCTCAAAGTTATAAGGTGAATGTTTTCACTTTCGCTTTCCGAAGTAACGACCTCGTTGCGTCAAGCTACACACATTCGGATTCAACATCCTATAGGTAATGGGTAAGCCGTGTAAAAGATTTAAAATGCTCAAGTGCATTTGAAATAAAAGGAAACATTCACAACGTCCCAACCCCTTGCCACTCTTTTTCGTAGCCAAGCACATTTTTATTCACAAACCAAGGTATAATAAAAAGACCATATTTGAAGTAAGCATAAGTAAACAAAGCAATAACCTAGCCTAAACATGCTCATGTTAACCATACATCCATATAAAACATCAAACAAGCATAGGGACATGCTATCATATTATACAAAGAGGCAATCAACCATGCTTGAACATGCTGAAATTTTCAACCAAATATTCAGATTTTATACTCATCCTATTATAATCAAAACATGGCATTGAAAATCTGAATTAAAACATGCTATCATAAAAATACAGCAATTGAGCATGATTTGACAAGGCAAAGTACCTAAACATGGTACTAAACATCACCAAAAATATGCATATATTCATGCCATATCCTCATGAATTCTTCACCATATAAATCAGATTTAAAATACATCCAACATGCCCAATAAAAATAATCAAAACAGCAAGCAATCAAAATAAAAGAAAAGCATGAAAAAATACACCAATCATGGCTTAAATCCACAGGATCCCTAGCGGAGTCACCAGTTGTGAGACATGAAAAATCAATTCAATGACTTCCTAATCATCACACGGGATTGACAAAAATAAGGAGTTGCCACCAGTCCTTTTAGGGTGTGAATGGACACCAAAATAATCAAATAAAAAAAGGCAAAATTTGAGTTAAAAGTAACTCTACTATAAAAATAAAATCCAGAGATGGGTAAGGAGATTAGATTATGAATAGGGGAAGGTGTTAGGTACCCCTATTCATCCACCCAAGGTGGTTGCCAAGTGTTGTTCATGCTTTGAAAAAGGCTTGCTAACAAAAATCAAATCAAAAGTATGAAAAAGAACAAAAAAGGGATGTATGGTTTTTCCATATGAATGATCCAATTAATTATTGATCCTTCATATGAATACACCATCTCTAGGGTTTTATGATTGAGTAAAAAGCAAGATAAAAATCAAAGAAAGCAAACCTAAGGTAAAACCTGAAAAACTAGCTTTAGGTTAAATCATTGAAATCTTGAAACCATGATACCAGTTAAAAATCCTTTGAAAGAAACATTGAAGAATAAATCTGAACTATTTAAGGTACAGATTTGGACCAGATCTCTCATTAGTTGAGAGATCTAAACCCGATAAACCCATGTTGATGAAAAACATAAAAAATGAAGAGTTTAGACCATATGATCCTCTCTCAAAGATTAAAACAATTTAAAAATCACCTCATGAAACCCTAGAGGTTACTTGAAGGCTTCTGATTTCAAATCTACCATATTGATCATGGTAGATCCAAAATCCTAGACCAATAATAACCAAGAGAAAGAAAACAATGTGGTGGGTGTAGTTGTATGAAAATAAAACTCTAGGAGGAAAAGAAGATCTGATGCTATGAACAACATAGATCCATGATATTCCTCCAAGTTCAGAATAAAATCAATAATAACACCACAAACAGAAAATCTAAAAGGTATAGAAGATCATCACATAACAGGGTTCTATCCTAGGGATCCATTCTTGTTCCCCTTTCCCCTAGTTCTCTCTTCACGTTTTACGGCTAGAGAAGTTGCTTGAGGTACTTGGAGTTAGGTATGGGGTTTTAAATACAATCAGGCCTTATTCTACAGAAAAAGTAGAAGATTAGACTAACCTTAGAATTTAAAAATAGAAAAGAAAAAGGGAGAGAGGCTTACCTGGGTTTGAGAAAGCAGAGAGGCAGGGGTTCCCTTCTTCACTTGGAGCTCTTCTAGCTTCAATTCTCAGCCATTTGCTTGAGGTGAGTCCCTCTATTTATAGGCAAACCCAGGGACATAGTTGGTCACAAGGGTATACCAAAATAGGGTTCTAGAATGTTCCAACTCAGTTTTAAAACTTAAGCTGGAGTAAATCTAATAAACCACGGAGGGTAAAAAGGGGAGATTGCATCTCCCAGAGAGAGGTATTAGTGTAAATAAGGCTTAGAAATTGAATATTTACAAAAAAACACAAACTTACGCGTAACTGCATATATATTGCGGTCATGCCTTGACCGCATATTCTATGTGGTCAAGTATAAACCACGGATCAAATGCGGTCACTAACAGTCCGCATTCTTAATACGGGCAACACAGGTTTGACCAGTTTTTCAACACTCTTGACATGTTTCAAATCTCAATTGCATATTTTCCTTTATTTTCTCATATTGTAGTGCAATTTGGGGTGTCTACAGAAGGCCATAACTAGGCCTTGCAAAAGTTAACAGTATATCATACACTGTTGAAACCACCATTGAACACATAAAACAACCAAAATCAGACATCATAACCAAGTCCAAATAACTTGAAACGCAATCGACAACCTTAATATTAGTTTTTGTACATATCACAATCAAAGTCAGGCATATGCCCAAGGCCAGAAAACTTGATGGAAACCCATTAGATTCACCTGGGATGGGGTCCGCTATCATGAGGATTTGAAGGGCCCATAGAGGGGAAAGAGTCGCGATTGGAGATACGACGAAACAGGGAGGGATTAGAGCTCCAATCCTTATCTAAACAAGGAGCAAAGACCAACGTAAGGTTAGGGAAGCACCCTAAAACCTAGAACCAAACATCACATGGACTGAAAAAATAAGGCCATCGACCTTGATTGGAGTCGAGAGTTAGACAATCCTGAAATCAACTAAGAACAACAAACCAGAACCTAACCTATGAACAACATGAAGAAAAACCCACAAAATAAGCTAGCTTACAAAAGAGATGAAGTCCTAAGGCAGAGGACATGCTATTGGACGGTAATAATGGCCGGTCCATCCAAGGCCAGACCGACTTCGACCGACACTGTCTTCGGTGTCAGTCTCATCCCCGTCTTCATTTGGGTGCCGATCAACACAGACCATAGGAGAACCTTGGACAGTTGCTGAAATCTCGTAGATTTCGAACGCTTCGCCTACCCCTTCACTGAACCCTAATAGGAGAAAAGGGTGACGATAGTTGGTAAAAAAGCCTTTAGTCCTACTCAAACTAGGAAAAGATAATTGAAAACAAATTTAATATTTACATTAAGAAAACATATCCTACTAAAACTCTAACTCTATTTGGAAAAGAAAATCTCGGATTTGACAAGTTTGTAGCTAGATACTTCTTGTGCAAATTAGGATTCAACCTTTGCACATCTTCAGTCCTGAGCCACGTGCAATCTGACATTGAACGATTTTCCCACTTTACCAAGAACTTTTGATATCCTCCACATTTAGTAGAAACGATCTGATCATCCAATATATCTTTAATTTCTTCTCTTGGCTTGACCATGGGAGGAATCTTAAAAACTTGTTCTTTTTCCTCATCTTTAATATAATCTCCATGATATGCTGTCAAATCTTTAACATTGAAAATATGACTTATTTGCATGTCAGATGATAACTCAAGATAAAGATAATATGCATCTGTACCTAATCTTTTCAGCACGTTGAATGGACCTGCATTTCTAGAATGAAGCTTTTGATATGCCCCTCTTGGAAACCTTTCGGGCTTTAGGTCAACCATAACCGTGTCACCTTCCTTGAACTCGACAAAGTTTCTGTATTGATATGCTTTTTACTTGTAATTCTCGTTGCTCAATGCAATCTTCTTTCAAACTTCTTCATGAACATTTTATAAATGTTGAACAAATCTTCTACACATTCATTAGGACGTGATGAAATAGGTAACGGAACCAAGTCAATAGGTTGTCTTGGCTTGATGCCCCATTATTATCTCAAATGGAGATCGTCCACTAGATCTATTAATAGAACTATTGTATGCAAATTTTGATTGGGGAAGAATAAGATCCCAAGAACCAATATGATTTGTCACCGAGCACTTTAACAAATTTCCCAAACTTTTATTTACAGCTTCAGTTTGTCCATCTGTTTGAGGATGGAAAGCACTTGAATAATGTAGCCTTGTTCCCAACTTAGCCCATAAAGTCTTCCAAAAATAGCTCACAAACTTCACATCTCGATCCGAGACAATGGCCTTTGGCATTCCATAAAGTTGAACAACCTCTTGAACAAATAATGTGGCTACGAGATGCATCAAAGGTTCTTAAACATGGTATATAATGTGCCATCTTTGAAAATCGATCAACTACTACAAAAATAGAATCATGGCCTCTTATGTTTTAGGTAAACCAAGAAGAAAATCCATGCTAGTATATTCCCATGGAGCATTAGGAATGGGCAATGGGGTATATAACCCTGTATTTTGTTTCTAGCCTTTATCCAATTGACAACTTTGACAGTACCTTAATATTTTAGCAACATCTCTTTTCAAACTTGACCAATAAAATCTGTCTTCAACAAGAGCAATTGTATTGTCACATCCAAAATGCCCAGCTAATCGTCCTGAGTGTAATTCCCATACCACGTGTTCTCTAAGTAAAGTCTTTGGCAAACACAAGTGAGTCCCATAAAAGAGATAACCATCATAGATTGTATAATTGGAATGTTTGGTAGTTGAGCCTCCTGAAACCTCACTGTAGATTAATCTAAAGTCTTCATCATAAATGTAGTCCCTCTTCACGTCTTCAAAGCCATTAACTGTGACTGAAAAAGTAGTCAATAAATAAGCTTTACTATTTAAGGCATCAGCAACTCGATTTTCAATTCTTGCATGATGCTTGAGAACAAAAATAAAATCTTGAAGTACATTGGCCCATTTGGTGCAATAAGCTTCTTCTGTGAGTTGATGTACTTTAAAGCTTCATGATTAGTGAACAACATAAACTCTCTGTGAACAAGATAATGCTTCAAAATTTGTACTACAGCATAAAACTTAATAAGTAGAGTAAAGCTTCCATAATTTTTCGCTAAAAAATGCAATTGGATGGCCTTGCTGACTTAGAATTCCAACTATGCCGACATGAGATGTGTAAAACTCTAAAATTTTGGATAATAATAAAGGCATAAATAAATAAAAGAAAATAAGGGTTTGAGTGTTGTGGAAATAAAAGAATGAAAATTTAGAGGATTGATAATTCAAATAAATAATAATTTGTAAATAAAAGAGAATTTTCAAAGGAAATCAATCTAGGAGAAGAAAAGGGTATTTTAGTAAATTCCAAATGGGCAATTGATGAACTAAATTATTAAATAAGTAAAAGAATTGGAAAATAGAAGTTTAAAACTTATTGGGTTAAGTTTGAAGTTGAATAGTAATAATTATAGCATAAAAGAAGGGAAAAAGGGCAATTGGGTAATTATACTTAACTAGTGGCCTTAATTTGGAGAAAAAGTGACTAAATAGGGTGTTTAAGTAATATTTAGAAATAGATATAAAATATGAACGAAAATTTGATAAAGGAAGGAGTTTAGTTAGTAAGGGACTTAATAGGTGAAGTACTAAAAGAGAATTAAGAGGAGAAAAATTAGTAATTAATTAGAAGGTTTCCTAATCCTAATCCTAATTGAACTCCACTAAGGTTAGTCTATTTAAGCCAGTCATTAAAGCAAGTTTAGGGTTTCTTTTAATAAAGTTATATAGAGGAAAAAGAGGAGAAAAAGGTAGCTCTCACGTTTGGAAAAATAGAGAGAGAGAGAGAGAAGGAAGAAAATAGAAGGAACACAAGAGAAAGGAGCTGTTGCTGAAACCTCAAACCAGCAACCATCAAACTTAGATCGGGAGAGATCCAGCCGTTGGATCGACCTCAAATTTAGAGGTTTTGTTCACGACTGGTAGGACTACAATCGGAACGGTGGAGATCTTGTTTAGAGAAACCTAGGTTGGTGCAATAAAGAATAGAAAATTGGATTCAATTTGGGATTCAAGAGAAGATGGATTTTTGTATGATAAGGTAAGTAGCAATCACTTGAAAACTGGAGGAACTGCATGATTCTTGTGTTTTAGATTTATTCTTGATTGATTTGATTTGATTAGACGAAAATATATTTCATGGATACTTTGGTTTTCATCGATGAGTTTTATATTTTTGAAAGAAAAGTATAAAAGTATTGAAGAATATAAGTTTGATCTTTGTAGATGACCAAGGAATTGCAATTAATTGATACAAATAAGTCTAGGGTGTTGTAGGTGTGATTTAGGTTCATAAGAAATAAATTTAGAACAATTAAAAATCAAGGAAATAACTCAAAATCATAAGAATAGGAAAATCTGGGAAATTCTACTGAAAATACTACGAGTGCTCAACAGGTCGTCTGAGCGACCATGCTGAGTAATTTAACTATTGTAACACCTGTATAGGAGTTAAATTGAGCTGTAGGAACTGATGGAATTTAATTTGGTATTAAAACTAATAATTTGGAACAAGGAATGCAATTGGGTGTCTTTACGGACCAGGTTTTGGAAATAGGGTATCAGATTAAGTTAAACATAAATTTGGGAGTTAGAACCAACTCGTAAACTTCAATATGGGTCTGGGTGAATTGCTGGAAGTGAAACCTTAGGTGTTAAATACAGAAGTTGGGCATTAACAGGTAATTTAATTAAGAAAGTTTTAGTCAAGTCATAGGAATCTTATTCTTGCTCATGAATGTGAACTATAACTTGTCTGAACTGTTAATAATTATGTTTTGGGTGCATCAATATTTATGGAATTTGGTTTTGAGATTTATTTGTGGTTTTGACTGTGTTTTCTCAACGGAATTGATTTCTGTTTAAGAAGAATGAAACATGTATATCACTTGAAATTGAGTTATGATAATTGATTTGAGATCATGGTTTACGGATATTGCATATGAATTGGTAATCATTTGTAAACAGAATAAATTGTTTTACGTGTGAGTTGTGTCTAACAGGCATAGCTGTATATGGATTCATATACTAAGCTAGATAGTGGAGGGGTACTTATTTTGAGTTGATCACTCCCATTTGCGCTTACGCTTCCTTTGTAAGTTAGTTTGCATTGGGAGGTCTTCATGTCTGTAGGGTCTCATTTTGAGCTTTTATTGCTGGTGAGTACCTTGTATGTGCGGATAAGTGGCCATCTCCATGTATTGATTAAGGTGCTACATGCTGGTGGTTCATGTCGAACTTTGTAAATTTTGTGCGCAATAAGTCGATGACTACGCATCTTATCTCAGTTATTATACAGGTTTGAGGATCTTAGTAGCTTCGCTTCAAAGACGTATGGTGGCATAGTAATGAAGAGTATCTATTCAAAGACTTATCTTGCTTCATGAGTCCTGTGATGTCACATGTGGTTTTGTGTATATCTTATCGTTTATATTGAAATGGTATACTTGGACTTGAATTGTTGCTTTTGCTTTTTTTTATCGTTATACCTCATGACTAT
Organism: Buxus sempervirens; assembly: GCA_947561395.2. Classification (NCBI taxonomy): domain Eukaryota; kingdom Viridiplantae; phylum Streptophyta; class Magnoliopsida; order Buxales; family Buxaceae; genus Buxus; species Buxus sempervirens. Next base: position 11,390,642 of record OX387192.1, read on the forward strand.
TTCTTAAATTAGACTGTTTAATTGCATGCACCTTGCTACTTGTTGAGATGTAAATCTCACTCTCGTTTTCACCTATTTTTCAGGTATACTTGGAGAGATCGTAATGACTGGGGTAGTAGGCACATGGGTAGAATTGTGATTGTAAATCTATAATTATTTCAGAATAAAGAAATTCTCATTGTAAATTAATTTGAATTATATATGCTATGTTTCCAATGGTACTCTGATATAATTAAAAGTTTCAAATTTCGCATAAATTTTAGTTTGTTTTGACCCCCAGATTTTTAGTAACACTTCGGGTTTGGGTGTTGAACCAGATCTGGGGTGTTACAAGATGCATCACATGATACTTCAAAGACTTTGTCAAAATTAGGAAGTTTTAAAATGGGTGCGTGAGTCATCTTCAGCTTAATTTGTTCAAATGCATTTGTGGCAACATTCATTCAAACAAAAGGACCATATTTGGTACATTTTGGGATGGGTGCCATAATTGTGCTGAAGTTGCGAATGAACCGTTGGCAAAATGTTGCTAGTCCATGAAAACTACGAACTTCATGGATATTTGTGGGGGTTAGCCACTCTAAAATGGCTCTAACTTTCTCAGGATTAGCTTCTACACCTTTCGTTGAAACAATGAATCCCAAGAAAATAACACTTGGCCTCATAAACAAATAGTTCTTCAAATTAATGTAGAGCTTTTCATGATGTAAAACTCGCATTACTTGTTGTAAATGGTGTTTATAATCATGATGAGTCTTACTATAGATGAGAATATCATCAAAATAAATGAAAATAAATCAACCAATAAATGGACGAAGCACTTGGGTCATTATCCACATGAAAGTGCTAGGTGCATTAGTTAGACCAAATGGCATAATTAACCATTCATTTAATCTATCTTTTGTCTTGAAAGCCGTCTTCCAATCGTCACTGGATGAATTCTGATTTGATTTTATCCACTATGCAAATCAATCTTCGAAAAGTTAGAAGCTCTAGTCATTATATCTAGTATGTTATCAAGCCCTGGGATAGGAAACCGATATCTGATTTTAATCTTATCGACAGCTCAACTATCAATACACATTTGCCAGCTACCATCCTTCTTGGGTGTCAGCAAAGTAGGTATAGCACATGGACTAAGGCTTTCTTTGATACATGCTTTATAAGAAGCTTATTAACTTGTCTTCGTAATTCTTCATTGTAACTGTAAAACCTCGACCTTGATTATATCTTAATTATTAAGTTTAATAATCTAAAGTGGGATTATTAGACTAATTAAATATTTGTGTCATGAAGGTAACGTGGATGTGGATCATGCTTAAGGATTTGGGGAAATCAAATTGAACTTTATTGAAGGTTATTAAGGTAAGCTTATTTCATGTTATTTCTCAATTTCAATTGGCTAAGATACCCTCCAATTAGTTCTAGTGAATTGGAAATCAAATTCTAAAAAATTAAAGTTAAATGTGAAAATTAGCCATAATGTGCGAACTTTAAATCGCGCATTGAGCTAAATTCTGTAGAAACCATTTGATAAAGGTTTAATGCCTGAACGTTCAACTTTAACGTTGGCGTGTCCAATACAAATTTCTAGATTTGTTGTTTTGTGCCCAAACTCAAATTGCAACACTTCTAGATCATTCATTAACACCAATTTGGGCCAAGTATACCTAGGGCACACCCCCAAGTAAACCAAATGTATACCTCCCAAGTACACTTAAAGTATCTCTTAAGAATACCTAAAGTAACTCCTGAGTATACCCAAGGTACCCTAATGAATAATACTAAAGTACCCCTTTGTATTATCCAAGGTACCCCATTGTATGCCTTAGGTACACCCTAAGGATTTAGTGGAATAAAGGCTTTGTTGAGGGGAAAATTTGAAAGATCAAAAGTAGGGCATATAAAAGGATGCCCTAACTAAAATTCTAATTGTTTTGAACCCCTTTTCCTTGTCTTGGACGTATAGAACAAGAGAAGGAGAGTGTGAGTTTACTTGAAAGCTTGAAGAAGGAGAAGAAGAAGAAAGATTGAAGAGAAGCAAGTGTAGCACCCCGGAACCAGGTCAACACGTGTCGGTTTTATACTGGCTCCCGAGCGCTATGTTTTAGGGCCCAAATTGTGATGAAAACTAACTTAAGAAACTAACCAAAGCAATTAAAATCTAATCCTAAAATTTTCGGAAAAACTGCTATATAACGTCTGTATATACTAGTATGGGCTAGGCCCTCAAACCACAAATAAACACCTGATAAACACAGTTTATATATATCCATTCAAAAAACCTAAACCATCACATATGCACAGGTAAAAGTAAGGTCCACTAAGTTCCCACACACTCTCTCTCTCTTCATTTACAATATGTACAGTTTCCAAAAAAACATATATAACTATCAAAAATTTGCCTTTTCTATCACTAGCTCGGATAGAAGTAGTCCTCCGGCCTATACTCGGGATAATCGTCTACTTCAGCCCCGCTACGCTTTTCACCCGCTGGATCTGAAAACAAAACCGGTAAAAACGAAAACTCGCGTGAGACTAATGTCTCAGTAAGTAGCACAGTGCATGGAATAAACAGTTTATGCAGTTTCAATAAATAAATTAACATGCTACGCATAATACGATTAATTCTAGCAAATCATGCAAAAAGTAATTCACATATATCAAAGAGCAATTCCCATAACAATATAATTTTAGAGAATAAAGTGTGTGCAAGATTCATGAATCAGCGTGTCTATAAATCGGGTTAACCACCCTTAGCCGTTTTGCCACCTCACTACTCGCCTTCGAAGCCGCGCACGGTCATCGTACAAGTGGAGCACCCACGCATGGGCTGGCACGCTGCAGCTCATCGATCCCACACGAAGGCCTCACCGATCCCACACGGTGGTACGCAAGTGGCCCGGGTATTAACACGACAAGCCAACACTAACGCACGATCTAGACGGACTGTGGATCCACGACTCTCTATGCGGCCTAGACTCGTATAAGATTTAACTTTGCAAATATTTTACCAACCAGAACCTGTAAGAAATCAACTACCTAAGTAAAATTCAATTCAAGTGAACCTCGTTGTTCACTTACCCTTAAATCCAGAGGCCATTCTGCCTTTCAGAATATCAGAGGCTCATTGCCTTTCTCACTAACAAGAAGCATAGACATCAATTTCCACTTACGAATCTCATATCAATTTTTATCGAACTAATCGTTAACGGAATAAGGTAAAGAAAAATTTTATAAACCAAATTGTTTGATTTTGCAGTTTTCTCTGCAAAAATTGATTCTAACTAGGTAATTGAAAACTCAACCTGAATTAATCTATGAGGAATCAGTATGCATGCCATATATCGTTAGAAAGCTCTACGAGTCTAGCTTCTAACGCAACAAACGGTTCGTAATTCGGAGTTTCCTACAGGGAATTATGGCTGTTTCTCTACGGGTGGTTTAAAACAGCCGCGAAATTAAATGGACGGAAATCATCAAATTCTCATGATTTTTCTTGCAATATCTCGAGTTCCGATTGGTCCGAAACCAAGTCCATTCAACTACAATTACCCTCAACTAAATTTTAGAATGCTAATATGAATTTTTAGGCGAATATTTCTAGCCTTCGCAAGCCACCAAAACCTTACACCGAAACCTACACGTGGTGAGTTGGATTCTGATTAGATCCCCCATTCAACCACCATGAAGACCAAATTACAATATAGCTACTACAATTGAAGAACACCACAGCAAGCATTCTTCCAAAATCTCTTTGAAGAAGTTTCTTCTTGAGCTGCTCCAACACAATAGAAATTCACATTCCAAAGACCCAAGCCATAGGATTTCTTACACTGCATAAGACCTCAATCCTCAAGGTAATAACTTCTGAGTTTATAACAATAACCTAAACCTAAATTACAATTATGAAAAATACCAATCTGGACCTAACTTACAATCCCTAACATGAAAAATAACAAACTAAAAGTAACAATCTGATCCCTAGTATACTTCAATGTCAATCAACAATTCAATCAAAATGCTTCACTTCAATACCAACACCATAATACTTTTTGTAAATGATCAAACAAAATCTAATTTGAATGCAACTCAATCACCATTCCAAAATCAGAATTCTTCATTCAAAACAAATCTTTCTCATGCCCAATCAGAATTTAATTTAACTCTCATACCAAGTTGGAAACTAAATCAGTTTTTTTTTCCATGCCACTTAAATTGTTCAATGACTGGTGCGTTTGGTGTCTCCAACCAAACGACCTTCAGCAAGCGACCCAAAATTTTCAGCAACCAAGCAATACCATCCACCAAGTAAATAGACTAATTCAATATGTTGGGGTTTCGTTTAGGTGAATCCAAATGAACCCACGCAGATTTTCTGTTTGGGCGTTTTATTGTTAACAGTAAATTGATCATAAGCAAACAGTGATTGAGCGAACTACAGAATTAAGAAAAACACCAACCAGATATCAATCAAAACAAAATCCCAACAGAAAACCCATAAATCGATAGAATGAAATGCTTACATAATAAAGAAATCAACAGGGATCGGCAAAACAGTCCCAACAGCAATCAATCGATCAAACCGAAATGATAAAAAAACAACCAGAACCAATCGAACGACAAAAACCATGCTACTTACCTAGATTTCGCAAATCCCACGCTCGAACCCCTTTCTCTTCTCCCTTTTCTTCTTTCTTCTTCTTCCTTTCTTTCTTCCCCACGTTTTTCCCTTGTGCTGTTAACCCTCAACGAACGACAACCTCTCCTCTCTTCCTCTCTTTTCTCTTTTCTCCTTTTCCCTTCTCCTCCTCCTCTCCATGGCTTCTCTCTTCTGCGATTTCTGCTTTGCCGCCAACCCTTGACGACCCAACACCCCAAAACCCCAATCGCCCTTTTCTTCTGCAGTTTTTTTTTTGTCTTCCGCTCAATCCCTCACCTCAAGTAGACGACCCCTCTATGCTTCCTCTTCTCCGCGACCTCCCCTTCTCTCTCTGCGATTTCCCTTCTCCTTCGTCCCTCTTCTTCTTCCCCTTTTTTTTTCTTTGTTTCTCTTCCAACCTAACGACCAAACCCCAATTGCTCAAATCGTCATTTGTTTTTTTTTTTTTTTTTTAAACCAAAGAACCATGAACCGGTTCACTTAAATTGAACCAATCCTCCTTAACCCACTAAACTACCCAAACCCTTTCAAACCAAATGCTTGAACTGAATTTTTTTTTTCTTATTCAATAATTTTAAATCTTAATTAAAATTTCTAAAAATTCCGGATCTTACAGCAAGCTTCTCCATTAAACAAGTAAGTAGCAAACCCTTCAAAACAAATTGTATTACCAAAATTTGTATTCTCTCTCTAAGGTTTGATTTAATTGAGGAAATGATCTTATATGTTGGTTTTTGCTTCTAAAATTCGTAGGGTTTTGGTTGTCTAACAATCTTGTTTAGTTTTCTATTGATTTGCTATGGATTTCAAACCTAAATTGATTATATTTCATATTTGGGTTTGAATTGGTACTTTGAATGATGTTTCATGCGTTGGATTTGTGTTCATGTGGATTTGGGATGAATTTATGTTTTGGAAGGTGTTTTAAGTGTGTTGGGATGTTTTATGATCATCCCACTTGGTGTTGGAAAGGTTAGAAATGATTTGTATGAGTTTGGTATTTAAAAATAACCAAAAATATATCAAAACCCGAGCTGGCGATTAATCTTGAGCCAAAACCCCCAAAATCAGTTCTGTTAGGGACAGGATTAGTCTTGCAACTAATCGCGAGGCTAATCACGAACCAGGATTGTATAAGCGACTAATTGCAGACCTAATCGCCCCTGGGCGATTAATCGTGAACCTTGTTTTGACAGTTCTTCACCTTTTTCTTTCCCAACAGTCTCCCAAACAACCTAAACCTCCTACATAGCATCCTATGTTATGTGTATTTTATGTTTTCATTTACTTCAGTCTTTACATGTAAATAAGGTTTTATCCCCCCCAATTTGGAACCACTAAAAAGACTCCCAAGGCCTAATTCCTTACCAATACAGAGTCAACTTTCCAGTTCATGCCTAAAATTCTAGTTTTGTCTGATTTTCATCAAAAACCACTTTTTGAATTTGATACACAAATGAGTTATTCAAAGCCCAATAAAATTCCAGAAAATTTTTCTACCCTTCATTAGACTACAATCCAAATTTGAGCCCAAAACTCCCTATAGATTTGTCTCGGAATGCATTGATTTTTGATATGGTGACTTTATTGAGAATCCTAAGACTATCCCACTCATCAAATATGTATTTTCAGGATTTTATGGCATTCGTTTTGCTTGATTTGGATTTATGAAAACGAGGTTAAAAAACTCTTATGTGATTTGACAAGGCTCTTGGCCCATGATTTTATTGGCGGTGGATGGGGAATTCTACTAGACCACGGTTGAGTCGCACTCGAGCGACAAGTCAGGTGACGAAGAAATTTGGGTTTCAGTTCAGCCGCTCGATGTGGTGCTCGAGCTACATCCCAGGCGCTCGGTTTAATCAAAAATTTCAACTTTCATGTTTTATTTTCCCAAAAAAAAAAACATAGGCTGAACGCTTGTATCCGTGCTCGAACATCATCGAGCGTCCGTTCTAAATACTATGAAGCCTACCATGGCACTCTAGCCTGATGCCGGGCATTTGTATAATTTCGTAAAAATTTGGGTTTTCCTGAATTTTGAGAAATCTTTGTTTTAAATCCAAATAACACCAAACAAACTCCTCAAATCACTTAGAAGTCATGTAATATCATCTTCTAATCGTGTTAGATCAAACCAAACACATCAAAACATGGATTTGCAAGATTTCTATATCAAATCCAATTGAAACCATACCTATGAACACACTTTAACAATTTTCTTAAAAACTCAAAACATGATCACATAACCTACGAAATCCTTCTCAAATCACATGGTTTTGCTTCTAAAATCATCTTACATACATTTCCAATCATTCTCCATCAAAACAAATGCAATACATGCAATAATTAAATGAAAAGAGATGTTATTACTTGACCTAAGAATGCGAAATCCTTCTTTCTTTTTTTTCAATAAACCTCAAGGTACAACCAAGTTTTTGAAAATTTTGAACCACACTAGTGATCTCTAAACACCGTCTCCATCGTTCATATTGACTAACCACCAGTCAAGATCAAAACCTCCAAATTTGAGGCCGATCCAACGGTGGATTGTCTATAGATCACCATTTGATGTTTGCTGGTCAGAAATTTCTACAACATCTCTTTCTCTCTAAAGTCTCTTATTCTCTCTCTTTTTTTTATTCTTTTCCAATCGTGTGCACCACTTTTCTCTCCTCTTTTCTCCACACGTTTGAATTAATAAAAACCCCAAATCTTCTCTAATGCCTTCCTTTTATAGACTCATCCAAATAGAAGTCTTCATTGGATTAGGAAACTTTCCAATTAACCCATTAGCCTATCTTATGCTAACTCTCATTTCTAAAATCTTATCTCTTAAATTCCCTACAAAAGAAACTACTAATTTAAATAATTTTGTGTTAATTATTTCCAATATTTTATAATGTTACTAAAACATTATAAAATAGGTCCTTTTCTCATCTTTTAAACTATAAATTAAGCTATTTAAATGGAAATTTAATCCAACTTAAACCTAATTAATTATTTCAATTCTAATAATTATTTATTTAATTAATTTGGTAATTGGCCATTGGAAAAAGACTAAAGTACCATTTTTTAATTTATTCCATAATGCCCATTAAATTTCTTCCTAAATTTTCGGATTTATTTATTATATTATTTTTCCTAAAATTCAGGATTCTATATTCATGCTCCTTTAGATATATCCTGTAAGTTGGTAAATTTTACAAACTTGCTCCAGGGATTAAATCAATTGCATGCTCGATATCACGCATTGGTGGCAATTCTTGTGGCAACTCTTCCGGCATTAAATTTGAGAAATCTTACAAGAATTCTAAAATTTAAATATCTTCCTCTTTTCTTTTGCTATCTTTTTCTTTTAAAACTTCACAACCAATTAAAGCATAGACGACAAATTTTTCTTGACTTTCTTCGTCAAAGTGTCTCATATTTAGGATACCTTGATCACTATTCAGCTCTGGTTCTTTCGTTGGTGTATGGTTGTCCTTCTAAACATTAAACGCACATCCACACCTGCTAGTCCTTCTAAAATACATATTCACGTATAAAAAACGTATTCCGTAAGTTAGGCTTCAACGAAAACAAGGCAGATGGTACAAAAATGATCAAACTCTCACCAAAATTTTCAGCTTATCCTATCTATCCTATTAAGACCGTATGCAGCAGTATAACCTATTTAGCTAGATTGAAATTGTTTGTAGCATTCTCTATGACACTTCCTGTAGCATGAACATGGATTTGCCACATTTCACAGGGAGCGTATGCCAACATGGTGAAAGGATGTATGAGGTTTGAAAGGTCACGCAGGAGGCATTCTAGGTAGGCCCTTTATGTATGAGAAACCACAGTTTGGGTCTAGGTTGGGTTTGTGACAGATTTAGCACCATCCTTACAACCTATCATACAGGGTGCTATTACCCATTTAACCTTGCCCACTACCATCCATATGTCATAAGACCCACAAGGACGAATGAAGAATATGAAAAAAATATAGGCCGACTACTCGGGTCGGTAGGGGTGCAATTCAGGCCGATTCAATTCGGATTGAGGTCAACCCAAGACCAAACTGAAAATATTTGTAATCAACCCAAACCGAACCGAATCAAATTACATGAGATCAATTTGATTCGGCTTGGTTTGGATTAGACCAATACATGCTTGTGTTCAAACAAGGGTATTGTTCGTAGTATCTTCAAAGTTTAAAGGTAAACTTTCAAAGTTTAATATATATTGTATTATATAAATATAATCTATTAGGTCGGTTTAGTTCTATTTGGTTCAATTTAGGCAAATAATGAATTCCATTTGGGCTCGGTTTAACAGAGCATCAAACCAAAAACCGTACCAACTTAGTTCGATTTAGGGATTTTTGGACCACAATTGAACCGAACAACTAAAAAACAGAACCAAGTGCACCAAAGGCGGTTTGATCTGTTTGGTTTGGTTTTAACCGGACTGAGTTGCACCCCCACCGAGTAGTACTTGAGTATGTGGAAAAACCAACAGATACTGGCTGGAAGTGACTTGGAGGTCATTAATAGACATGAATGTGTGCCTTATCCGGTCAAGGAATTGTTACAGCATTTGAGAAACCTAGCTTTTATAACCATAGTAGGCAGAAAAGCACAAGAAAGAAAGGTTTACCAATTGCATGGTCGTTTGTATGGGAAGCTAGAATATCGCATTCCACACACCAAAAACCAAAACCTGGATGACAAGTAATGGAATCAGATACACAGCCCAACCTACAAGGCAAGAACATTTAATTTAATTTTATTGTTCCTTTTTTAAAACTGTTTCAGTAATATAAATTAATTCCCAAATTCCTCAGGTCCACAGTTTTCTTTCCTTGCAAGCATCCCAATAGTTCTAAATTCCCCTTCATTCACTAACAGAGTTATAAAGGATCTCTGAGAGTAAAAAGGCATCAGAAACCAATATCACAGCTTAGTGAAAGCATAACAAAAGATGGGACATGGATGTGGTAGCCTTCCTGGATGCCAGAAAATTATCGATCGCCTGAGCCGGCGCACTGCCCATGAAACCAATTCAATTGTTATCACCGGAACGATTGACATTCGCCGGAGCATTGGCCGACCATTTCCGGGAAGATCAGCATTGGTCAGGCTCTACAGTGGGACTGAACTTGATCCAAGTAAGTACACGTTTCAGTTCATTAGCTGCGGCTACAATTTGTGCATAATATGAAAATGGTCTTTGTTGCCTAAATTCCTGATTTTGACAGACACTGGGAGAGGGAAATTGAGCGAGAATGCACACCTTAAAGATGGCAAGAACTATAAATATGACAAGTCTCAAATCTCAACATACAACATCAAGTTCTATGTTGGGCATGAATTCGGAGTACCAGGAGCTTTTGTTATAGAAAATCGGCATAACAGCGAGTTCTTCCTCGTCTCTGCAACACTTCAAGTACCCAAAAATCAGACTATTCATTTTGAGTGTAACTCTTGGGTTTATCCAATCAGTAAGACAAAAACAAGCAGGCTGTTCTTCTCCAACACTGTAAGTTTTCATCTCTCCACACCCTTGTCATCAATTCCATAATCCAATGATACTAAAAGGAGTTCAGTCATTAGAGCTAGCACATGAAAAATTTTATATTGACATGAATAAGGTGTGGTTATACAGAGTTATCTTCCCAACCAAACACCAAAAGCACTTGTGGAATTGAGGGAAGAAGAGCTGAAGAGTTTAAGAGGGAATGGAACAGGAGAGAGGCAGGAGTGGGAACGGGTATACGATTATGATTACTACAATGATCTCGGCGATCCTGATAAGGGTGATCGGTATGTGAGGCCTATCCTAGGAGGATCTGAATCATACCCGTATCCGCGAAGGGGAAGAACAGGAAGACCTCCTAGTAAACAAGGTAGTACTTAAACTTGAGCCCTACTTATGTATGTGCTTCTCTCTTGAAGGACTAAAGCTGTGTTGTTTGTATTTCTATGTTTAGATGCTTTAACTGAGAGTAGGCCTAAAATAATCAATCTGGACATATATGTTCCCCCGGACGAACGGTTCAGCCCTCGCAAGCTATCGGAGTTCATATCAGATTCAATCCAGGCAATCATACATTTTTTGGTGCCAGAACTGAAGTCAATGTTTCGAAAGAATCCAACTAGTTTCAAGTCCTTTGCCGAGATACGCGAAATGTTTTCGAGCAATAGAGGAGGAGAGTTAGAGGGATGGATGGTGGAAAAATTGAAGAGCTTGGTACCACATGAGCTTGTTAAGGAGGTTGATCATGCAAGCAAACAAAGCCTTGCGAAATTTCCATTGCCTCAAATCATAGCAGGTGAGTACTCAAGAGCTCAAATGCAAGTTTAGATGTGAATCAGTTCCAAATGGAAAATGGGGTTTGTATTTGCTTGTAGATAGGGATGTTAAAAAATTCAATTTCATTTCAGAGAATGAATGGGCGTGGAAGGATGATGCCGAATTTGGTCGGGAAATGCTCGCCGGCATTAATCCGGCAGTGATCAAAGGCTTGCAGGTAACACATACTCAGCAAGAAAATTTTAGCAAAAAGGAAAGCTATACTCTGACCAGAGTAAGCTCAGGCTGAGTGTAGATTTAATCCAAATGATAAATCTTACATATATTATTATTTGTAAAATTTAAATAAATCGCCGTCTGTGGGAATCGAACCCACGACCACGTGGTTAAAAGCCACGCGCTCTACCGGCTGAGCTAAGACGGCTTGACAAATCTTAAACTAATTAAATAATTAATTGCAGGAATTTCCACCGCAGACAAAGACAGAAATCGAATGTTCTATAAAGGCGTCACATATCAAACACAACCTGGATGGTCTAACGATTAAAGAGGTCTTTCTCTCTCTCTCTCTAAATTTGAATGCCCCAGAGGAACATGAAAAATGTCTCTTGCTTCTTTGTTCCCTTTTTGGGGTTTGAAAGAATGAAAATCTTTTTAACAGGCAATGAAGCAAGGGAGGATTCTGATTTTGGATCACCATGACTATCTACTACCGTTTCTCGAAAGAATAAGAACACAGGGGGTGTTTATTTACGCATCTCGGACCCTTTTGTTTCTCAAGAACGACGAGACGCTGAGGCCATTAGCGATTGAACTGAGCTTTCCAGAATCTGAAAAGTTTGAGGGATTTAATGAAGTATTTGTCCCGGCGAGTCAAGGTACTGAAGGGGCACTATGGCAGCTGGCTAAAACTCATGTCGTCATTAATGACGGGGGTTATCATCAGTTAATAAGCCATTGGTAAGTAGCCATAACAGTCCAGATATATAATTTATCATTTGACTCTATATATTATAGGTAAAGTGTTGAGAAATGCTTCCTAACGACATGTTTCATCTCTCATTCTAGGACAGAATGCCCATAATGAAGGATATCCTGTTAGCTAGGTCATTCCTATATATGATCAATATTTTTTAAGTTGGGTGGTGGGGTGGGACTAGGATTTAAGTTTTAAATGGAACATTATTATACTTCATATTTTATTATTTATCGGAGATAGAATTTCGTATTTGCCGGCCGGTGGCCTTTGTTTATGTAATTATGCTTTTTTGCTAATGAAAGTGACTAGGCTTGGTTTTCATCAAAAAAAAAAAAATTTGTATAGGCATATGTAAAATAATGTTAAACTTCCTTAGGTATATTCATGTAAAATGTTAAATTTCCTTTATGGTAAAAAGCTCACAAATAAGCCAAGCTAGGTTGACTTGTTGACACCCCCATATTACTTTGGGCCTTTTGCATCAATATCCTTAAATTATGTTATATTTACATCTATATCTCCTTGTTTTTAGTATTCTTTCTTATACTTTACTTTGTTTAGCAAAATCATTATAGTGGTACCGCTAATGTTAAATTACGTTAATTTTTGTTGTTTAATTTTATTAAATGACTAACGTAACTTTCCATAAGATAAAAAGAAGTGAAATATTGACTATGGCTACGTTGAGTTTCAATGAATAATTATTGACGAAATTAATATTAATGAATTAAGTTATAGTTGCAACATATTATATATAATAATATAAGGACATAAATGAAAATTAATATAACATAATATCTGAAGATATATAAATGCAAAATATTTTTATTTTACAAAAAGTTATCATTTAATATAAATAAATAACAAAAGTTAATGGAATTTAACGTTAAGGGTTACAGCTGGAACAGTTATGCGAAATGGAGGGGTATAAAAACAAAGACAAAAAATAAGATGATATATATGCAAAAATCCGTATTACTTAAGGGTTGAATTGAACTATGCTGAACCATGCGAATTATAGCCTCAATGAGCTAAGGGATAGATGAGTTGACTCATGTAATTAAGAAGGGCAAACTCAGTTTTCATACTCACTCTCTTTTTCAATTCAAAGTTCACTAATTTCAATTATAGATAGGTATAATTGTTGAGACTATTGCTATATCCTTTTAGCATTATCTAATCCAAAACCTGATAACTTAGAAGTTATGTTGCTGTTCACAGGTTAAAGACTCATGCTGTTGTTGAGCCCTTTGTCATTGCCACAAGAAGGCAATTAAGCGAAATGCACCCTGTTCACCGGCTACTGAATCCTCACTTCAAGGATACCATGCATATAAACGCGCTCGGTCGAAGCGTCGTAATAAACTCCGGTGGGATACTGGAGAAGACGCTGTTTCCTGGAAATCTTTGCATGGAGATGTCTTCGGTGATCTACAAAGATTGGAAGTTTGTAGAACAGCGCCTTCCCGTTGATCTTATCAAAAGGTAATTGATCTTATACACAAACATATATACACACATGCACCTAAATGTTTATAAATTTGATCTTGTCAAGATTCAATACTTAGTGTAAGTAAACTGAGTCAACTCACTAATTGGCTTGGCTAGCTGGATATGTTTTAACCTTTTCAAACTTTGAATTTGACCTAATCAAATTCTTGTATCTTTGTTCACACCTTTTCAAACTTAGTGTTTGGGAGAACAGACTAGAATTAGGTACACATAGGAGCTGGGGTTTTCAATGAGATAAGCTAGCTAGCTTCGCTTAGGCTTAGGTTCGGTGCATGTGAGCCACTCCTTTTAGGTTAATGGATTAACTCATGAATCAGAGCTTTAAGAAATACTAGGCATGGTTTTGCACAAATTTTGGGAACTCATTCCACGGCCGGAATGAGTTTCAGAAGTAAAACATGTGTTTGTTTCTATTTTTGGAATGAGTTTTTCCCAAATGAGTTTTGAAAAATATGTTACAAGGTTGGAATCACCTCAACACCCGTTCTTAGATTTTCAAAACTAGTTTGGCCAAAGTGCAATGTCATACTCATAACATCTATAAATTTTGAAGGATATTCTTGAAACTTGTTTTAAAGCCTTCTTTTCATTAGGAAAACTTCTTTTAGGTTATAAGATTGGCAAGTGATATTTATAACTTCTAAAAGAATGAATATCCTCTTTGCAAATCGTTAAAACCAATTTTTAGGGTAGATTCAGAATGACGGCCAAACGAGTCCTTAGTTAATGAGCTTTAGTTGAGCTTGAATGGAATGAGTTCAATTAAATCTCGTCTAGACTGATTTGTTGTATTATATATTAATAATTTTATATTATCAATAAAAGAAATTATATAATCTTTCAAAATAATAATATTATAAACTTATAATTTTGATTATTCTTTATACTTTATATAAGCTACAGTTTTGTACTTTTGCAATTACTATATATATAAGTCTTAAGTTCATGTTGCCTATATAGGATTGGACTTCAGATTTAACAATTCCGAGCTTTAGAGGCTATTTGGTAAAGTTATTGAAAACATTTTTCTGTTTTTGAAAACAAAAACCCCAAAATTTCAAGAATCTTTTTCTAATTTTTATGGCATTTTTGTAATTTCTTGTTTAATTAATCAAATCACTCTTCTCTTTATTTACCACCTCCACTACCTTCACCTTCACCACCACCACCACCATTCATAGCCATCACAACCTCCATCATCATCATCATCACCACCACAACCAACACCATCACCTCCATCATTGTCACCATTGTTTCCATAACCACCACCACCACTGTCACCACTTTTTCCTCCTCTACCACCCCATGGGTATGACCACCATGACGGACACCCATTATTAACATCATTACCACCGCTGTCATTAATATCTCAACTACTATCGTACTAACAATATTACTATAATTAACTACAAATTGTTTTTAAATCATTTCATTCCACCTATATTTCTTCAGCATTGGATTATAGTAATATTGTTAACTATAGTTACCGTTGACAGCTCTGATAAGAGCTCTTATGTTAGCTCATAAGCTTAGCCCGAGCCTGGTCTAGCCTAGCTCATTTTTACCTTCCATGAGCATCCTCTACTATGTGATACTTACACAGAAAACTTCTTTCAGGCGTATGGCAGTTGAAGACCACACCAAACCTTCCGGCGTTCGACTTCTCTTTGACGACTACCCTTATGCCGCCGATGGCCTTGACGTATGGACTATCATCAACACATGGGTTACCGACTTCTGCTCAGTCTTCTACACAAGCAACGAAGCCATTCAGTCCGACATAGAGCTCCAATCATGGTGGTCGGAGATCCGAAACGTTGGCCACGGTGACAAGCGCAACGAGACCTGGTGGTACCAAATGACCACCCTCTCCAACCTTGTAGACACCCTAACCACACTCATATGGACAACGTCAGCCTTGCATGCATCACTGAACTTTGGGCAATATGATTATGCTGGGTACCCTCCAAACCGTCCCACGATGTGTAGGAAGGCCTTCCCACAAGAGGGGACACTTGAGTATGCGGAGTTTCTTAGAGACCCAGATGGATATTTTCTTCAAATGTTGCCTGATAGGGTTCAGATGACACTGGGGGTGGCAGTGATCGAGGTGCTTTCAAGGCACATGCAGGAGGAAGTTTACTTGGGTCAGAGAACATCGCTGGAATGGATCGATAACAAGGAGGTCCGGCGACGATTCAAGAAGTTTAGAGCGAATCTCAGGGAGTTGCAAAGGAAGATCTCTGAGAGGAACAATGATCCGAGGTTGAAGAATAGGAGGGGTCCTGCAAATATACCTTACACACTTTTGTTTCCTGATACAGCAAACGTGGGTTTGTTGTGGGGTATCACAGGCAAAGGTATCCCAAATAGTGTGTCCATTTAGTCTTCTTTTGTTTTTCATTAAGAAGATTGTAATTTGGAATTCTATCTGAGTTTGCTTTCTTTTTGTACAAGCCTCAGACCCTCTGAAATCCCAAATTGTCAGAAAAGTAAATAAAAAGAATTAAATATGAATATTTGGACAATTAATGATTTTATTTGAAAATAAATTGGGAAATTAATGATAGTCTAAAGTTTGGAGAATTTTTCATCAATCAAGATGCAGAATTGATTTAAAATAATGAGGAGATTAAATCTGGAGACTTTGGAAAAGATCGAATGGTTAAATATGAAATTATAAGGAAAAAGGGTATTTTGGTCTTTTCCCAATTAGCAAAATTATTATTATTATTATTATTATTAATTAAATGATTATTAGATTTAAAGAAATAAATTAGATCTATGTTGGGTTTAAATAGATCATAAGTAGTGAGATTTATAGCTTAATAAGTGAGAAAATGGTATATTAGTAATTATAGTTAATTAGTAGCTTTAAGTTGAGGAATAAGATGAGTTTTGGAATGTTTTAGTAATATTTAAAAATATGGGAATAAATAGTACGAAAATCCACTAAATTAGAAGTCTCTTTTGTATGGGATTTAGGAGAAGGAAATTAGAAAGAGAATAGGGGGCAAAATAGGAAAGTTGGAATAATAGGAAGGTTTCCAAATACAATTAGGACTTCTAGTGGATGAGTGTATAAAAGAAAGATGTTAAAGAGAAATTATGTTTTCTCATTATTTTGGTGGATCCATATGGCTAGAGAGAGAGAGAAGAAGAAGAAGAAGGGTTTTCGTGAGTTCTCAAGGTAAGTCTAGAGGATTAAAATCCTAGTTTCATGTTCCATACGTATAGAACAAGTTGTTGAAGTTATGAGTTTATACTTTTCTTGTGATCTTAGACGAAAGAGAAGTTGCTATATTTTGTGGGGATTTCAAGAGGGCGATATCTCGATTCATTGGAGAGGATTTGATCTAAGAAACAAGGTAAGTAGTCCTTTCAACTTGCATAAAAATCATGTTTTCAATTTTATCTGGATCCATGTATATACGCATGATTTATTGGAGTTTTGATGATCAAATCTTGGTATGTTGTGATTTATTTGTTTTAGATGGATTGAACATGCTTAGGAGATGTTATTTGATGTATTAGAATTGATTTGAAGTGATAAAAGTATTATCTATAATTTTGGTTTGAAATTTCGAAAGTTTTAAAAAAAATTTGAAAATCTGCGAATTTACACCAGCGCCTGAATCATCGTTTGAGTGTCGTATCGAGCACCCTTTAGTTTGTATTGTTTTGTTTAGGACGCCCACTTCATCCTTCAAACGCTCAATCGAGCGCCCCATCTGTGTTTTTTAGAACCCGAGAGTCAATTTTTAGAGCAAAACTAGCGCCCAAGTCACCGCCCAAATGTCATAGCGAGCATCTAAGCCTGAGACCCAGATCATTTAACGCCTGATAAGACACCTGAGCTCTGTATTGAGCGATTAGATGAAATTTCCAATTAAATCGAACACCTAAGACAACGGTCGAGTGTTACAGCGAGCGTTCACTGTCAGATTTTGTAATTAGAGGTTTTGACCTAGTTTTTGATCTAAACCTATTTTTTGAGTGATTCCAACTCATGTACCAATTAGATTAGGGTATTTTGAAAGCATGTGCACCTACCAAAGAATTAATTGGATTTTTATAAGGATTTTGGGCACGTTCTACTAAAGTGACTTATATTTTGGGGTTTTGGGAAAACATGTGGAATTCTTTTTAACTTAAGAAGTATTTATTGGTTCCAACATTTGTACTAGGACTATTTCGGCATGTTTTCGAGTTCTAAAAAGGTTTAAATAGAAGTTGACCCAGATTTCAGTATTTTGATCATGTTATAGCTTATGGCTTAAAGAGATGAAATTCACATTTATCTAGTTCTTGACATGTATATGTCTCCATGTATGTAGGTTTGTTCTATTATATATGTGAATTGGCGTATGCCCTATATTCTCATGTATGCGGTTATTTCATGGCGTATGTGTTATTTCTTGTATTGGTGTTTTAAATCACCCAGGTACTTGGGATGTGGTTATTGCATTATTGTTCTCCATCCATGTACTCAGCAGAACTTGCTGCATTCTAAATCCATGTATTAGGTAGGAATGTGGTATTGGTAATTTTTTTAGAATATTGTGTTATATGGCATATGCCTTATTATTCTCCATCCGTGTACTCGGCAAGACTTGCTAACATTCTAAATCTGTGTACTCGATGGGAATGTTGGATTAATATTGGTAATTTCTTTATTGTTTCCCCATCCGTGTATTTGGCAAGATGTGCTTACATTCTAAATCCGTGTACTTGGTAAGAATGTTGGATTGGTAATTGGTTGTTCTTTGTAGCACGTGTACTCGGCAGGAAGTTAGTTGGGTTAATTGACTTTATTGCTTGGTTCATGTCTTGTATAGAATAGGGATTCTTGCATGGTGTTTGACAATGATATCTTTATATTTACTGATGTGTTTGGTACTATTAATGTGTGTGGTTTGTTTTGTTTTACCGGCTTACTCGTTGCATATTTAGAATTGTATAAGATCTATTTTCTTGATGACTACTTGCTGAGATTTTATATCTCATATTGTTTTATCGGTTTTGTTTTTAGATACTCTTGGAGAGGATGAAATCGCAGGCTTTGGTTTTAAGACAAAGATTACTTTTCTATGTAGGTTCAGGGAGTTATTACTTTTATTTAAGTTAGGACATTCGAATTCTAATTATGGGTTGTAATAGAATTATTTTAGTTGAACATTGACTAGACTTGAATTTATTAATGGAATTATGTTGAATATTGGTTGTTATGCCTTGTTTTGAGGATCTTTATTATTGAAGTCGCACCCTGAATAAAGAAAAGAAATTAATTACCATTATTGTCTTGTTTAGTTTATGTTTTGAGACACAAGTTAATGTTCAAGGTTTGGGTTTATGAATTATTAAATAAACTCGGATCCGGGGCGTTATAGACCCACATTTTGCTGATGTGAAGTGTTCGCCTTTTAGTTTTAGTGCAAATTAAGGAGGTGTTTATCCGATGTAGCATTTTCTTACATCATTTCCTATAGTATGTAAGAAAAATATGTGATCATTGATTCTATCTAAAACTAGAAATCTTTTTAAGAGATAAGTACACTTACACTTGAGGTTTGTGCATCGATGCACATATACCCCTCGTATTTAAAAGTTGATTTTTGTTTAAACTTGTTTAGCTACACCGATTATTAGCTTTTAAATGATAGCGAATTGAAAAAAAAAAAAAAAGAAAAAGAAAAAGAGGGCATTTTGGGTATACAATATTATGCAATTAGTAAGTCATAAATGTGGCGATAACAAATGGGTGTAAAAGTTAATTTGAAAAAATGAAAGGCATTTTGAATATGAAATGTTAGCCAGAAAAGAGGGTTTGGTTTTATATAATACTAGAGAAATTTGCACGCACTATGAATATGTAAAACCCGGAATTTTTAAGAGATTTTAATTAAGGGTAAATAGGGGATTAAAGGATTTAATGAGGTTACTTAAGTCAAATTTTTAAAAGAAAAGGTGGTCTGGTTTGTTTTGGGTCTAGTGATTCTGGTTTGATTATGGTGGATCGGTTCAGTTCAAGTGAACCAATTTAAGTGATTGAATTCAGTTTAGTTGGGTTGGGTGTAAATTGGTTTATTGATTGGGTGCAAATTTTAAAAAGGTTTAATGGGTTAATATTTGATTTAAAGGTTTAATGGGTTAATCAATTAAATTGTTTGGGTTTGGTGGCTTGGGTGGTTCATTTCAAATTATTAAGTGGGGTTAATTTAAGTGGTTTGGTTTATTGGATTAAGTGGAGCGGTTTAGTTGATTTAGTAGATAACTTGAATTTATTTGGGTTAATTGGTCCGGTTCAATTGGGTTCGGTTTAGTCAATTTGGTTTATGTGTAAAAAGGGAATTTAATTGGTTTAATTAGGTTTAGTTGGGTTTAAGTGGTTTATTTAAATAGGTTTAGTTGGTTTAATGGTATTTTTAAGAGGTCGGTTCATTTTTAGTAAACCGGTTTAATGGGTCATTGGTTTAAACGGTTTAATAGGACTATATATATAGTCTTTGGAAGAAGAACCGAAGGGTTCTATTTGTTCGTCCCTTGGTGGAGAAGCAGCAGGGAGGAGCCATAGGGAGAAAGGGTTAAGGAGAGCAAGAGCGCCGAGGAAAGAAGAAGGAGAGAGGAAGAAGAGAAGAGGCCGACCAAGGTAAGTAGTTCTTTTGTTTTTTTTCTCTCCCTATGGATGTTTTGACGAATTGGATTTGGTGTGAAATCCTAAATGATGATTCTAAATTGATAAAAATTGTTAGATTTGATTTAAGTTAGTATGCTTAAACTATTGTGAGTATTTTCAAGTTATTTGGTAAGTTATTTGGAGTATGGAAAATCCGCAAAGAAAAGGGTTTACAGAGTGGTTGATGAGTTTTGATAAATATTTAAATTTTGGTGCAAAACATAAATAGTAAATAAAAATTGATTTATTATTTTAGAAAGTAATTACGGTTTAGTGTAAAACTTTTACTATATTAATAAATTAGTACACAGAATCTAAATAATTACTTTTTAGTTTAGATTATAGTTAGATTCAACTAATAAGTTCAACCCCAAATAAATAATTACATTTTAGTTACATTTTGAAAGAAAATCAAAATTTAAGGAAAAAGTGTTTAAAAATGAGTTTTAAGATTTGTAACTTAATTTAAAAATAAGATAATGAAAATTTAATAATAGTAAAGAGAAAAGAAATAGTTGAGATGCAATCTGGCATATTGCATGAACAAAATTTTAGGAAAATAATAGAATTTTAAAAAAAGGGTTGGGATTTTGGTTTTGACTTATTTTTCTCCATGTACCTTGAGAGTCAGATTTAGATGCCCATGTACTTGGGTAGATGCTTTGTTTCTGTGTACTCAGGGGGGCCCCGTGTACTTGGGATGTTTAGTTGAGATTTGAACGAGTGGTGTTAACTATATTTTCATGGTTGGTTCCAATTTTAGAACCTAGTAGGCATAGCGCTATATAGATCCATGTAGGAGCTAGGTAGTGGAAGGGATTGTTCTTTGCTAGTTATAATTCCCTATCCACGCATGCGTGTTCCACTGTGTACTCAATGAGGCTTGATCGTGTACTCGGCTGACTGCGGCTATTCACTCATTTTATCGTGTACTCGGATCATGTTTGGGTAGTTCTTGCCAACCCATCACTGTACTGGGTGGGTTTTCCCGCAATAAGACGATGATCGTGTGCTCGGCTTCGTACCTAAGCCGCTAAGTGGCATAGTGGACATTGTGATTACCCTGGTTAAAGACAGTCTTACTTCATGAGTCCTGCTATGGTTTGTTGATTTATTCTGGTTACTTTGTGTTTATTGATATATTATCGTGGAATTATTCTATTTATTCGTTTTATTGTCGATTGATGCATATTTTAATCCGAATCATATTTTAGAAATGTTAAAATGTTTATGAGCATGCATGGGCTACTTACTGGGATATTCGTATCTCAGACCGTTTGTTTTGTTTTGTTTTCAGACCTTGGAAAAGTCGATATCGGAGGGTAAAAGCTGTGATTAGGTGAGATTAGAATAGAGATTAATATTTTAGTTTGAGTTGGTTTTAGTGGACTCTGTATATATATTTAATTGTTTAGTCATGTTTCCTTTACTCTAGCTTTGTGATTCTGGGTGGAAATGTAACCTTTCGGTGATGAGTTACGGGTTAGTTCCCGTAACTCGGATCCAGGGCATTACAGTATGTAGCAAAATCATAATTTAGAAATATTTTTGGGGGCCCACTTAGAAAAACAACTCATCATGTCATTCAATTTTGTTGGTTATGCTTACGTGGCATAATAGATCTATAAAATAGAGAAAAACTGAGGGACAATTTGAGCATAGATTATCAGACTAGAATCTTGACAGTTTCCTCTATATATTAGTATAAATAGATTTAACATCAAAGGATAATTCAATAGTTTCAAGACTCTTGAAAAAAAAAAGGATCTTTGTGACCACTTGGATATTCATGGAGGGAGTTTTTTCACTTTTCCAAATGTCATGTGATCCTCGTTACGAGCCTAAATAAATGTTACAAATCTACATGGGGACGTGTAATTATCCCTTTTATAAAGTCAAATTTATTGACCATAACAAATTTCTCTGTTCGAACTCCTCTTCCATGAAGAACACATTCTTCATGTAAAGTTCCACTTCGAATTTGTATATATCCTCAGGAGCTCCACCACTCTCTTCTCACTTAGCATTTTTCATTCTATAACTGTTCAATAGCTTAGAAATCAGCAGATCCAAACACTTGGGAGAGAGATGGTGCTTCAAGCTCAAGCAACCTACAAAGAAACTGAAACGCCATGTTCAACGTCCATAAGAAACCAATCTCTGTGTGATTTCTCACCGCCTTTGTTGCGATGTCAATCAAGGAAGAAACAGATGAACAATCGTGGATGACGTACACTTCCGGAATCTTCACCAAAACCATCATGGGAAAATGTCAAAGAGCACTCTAAACTGGACGATTTGAGGAATCCATAGGATCTGGAAGTAGCAATCACCGGCGCTGATGCATGTAAGTGATAGAGAAACCATAGAATGATGGAAGTACGGTGATGAAGATCAAGAAGTTAACAAGAAGCTCATGCTCTGATTTCATAGGGTGACTAATGAAGAGTCTCCGCCAAACAATAAATCGACTTCTAGTGTTGATGCAAACGGAGGAGATGGAGAGAAAAATGGTAACAGCTGCAATGGTGATGATCAAATGGAGAAACCGTGGAATCTAAGACCAAAAGAAAAATACATAATGCGTGCAAATATCTTGCACATATAAAATTCTACTCTACTAGCTTATGACATCCGTACAATAGAATTCAACTCTCATGTAAAATCTGAGACCAATAGATTTCCAACTCTCTTGTGCTCGATGTAAAATACATCCGTACAATAAAATTCAAAAGAAATAAATAAAATACCAAGATCTTGCACATATAAGACGAATAAATCTAATTTGCATTTAACCAATAAAATATCAGAGTACGCCATAAAATAAATATCCCACTAATAGAAAATTTCAATAGTAAAGAAGTATAAATAAACCCTACTCTACTAGCTTATGACATAAAATAAAACCCCTATCCTCTACTACTCTAAGTAGGTCACGCCGACATCCAAGCACGCCGAATCATGTCCATATCCTAAGCATCTTCCTGGTCCTCAAAAGCTGCATCATACACACCTGTAAAAATAGTAGGGAATGAGTAATAGCCCAGTAGGTATCACCTCTACAGATCAAGTCCGATGGAGAACTCAAACCGTAGAGACATACCCTAAAATTTTAAACAATATAAATAAAAGAAACAAATATATCATGCTGAATTAGAAATCAAAATATTTAAGCAATAATGAGTACGATATATGAAAGACCCCTAATATCACTATATGTGGTCAAGTATATGGATTCCTATTGAGTTTATATGAAAGAAACACTCCAAAATCCTCAAATCATGCTCAAGCAATCATGTATGTAATGTATGCACTGAGAAAATGTGTAAATAACCTCTAAAGATGAGATCTTTCCCTCATAAAGTATCTTAGAGTTGCAAATTATAAAGAACTTCCCCTTACTCCTTTATAATTGTATATGTTTGTGATATTGTCTAGATATCTCCGATCCAACACACATTCCAACTTATAGACACCACCGGAGGCAATCTGAAGTATTCCACATGTACATCATAGTTCTACGGGCTTTCAACCGATCGGAGCACTATGCTGAATCACTATTTGCGAAACGGAGACCTAATCCCGAGATGCCCATAACATCTTTGTGAAATCCTACTCTAAACAATAACACGGTCTCAACCTATTAATGCCTCTCAGAGATTTACCCTTCAAGGTCTTACATCACTTGGTAGCTACATCTTACAAGCTAGGTATTGGACTCCGCGGAAAGTCCCCACTACAACTTGTAAGCATATCATTCATATGAACAAGGATTATTGGTGACTGTTAGTAGACCCTCACACCTCACCCATTCCAATATCAATGTCAAAAATATGCTAGACTCGCATGAAACACAAGCACATCTATCTAATGCTCAATGCAACTCATACATGGTTTAACATATGGCCTTCACAACAACTATGACAAATATTCCCATAAGCATGTCAAATTTTGATTCATTAAGTATCAATGATTAACAACCAATCTAGAAGTTCATAATCATATATTTAGACATGTGTTACGGCATAGATATTATTGAAATTACACAAATCATACAAAAATACACAAAAATACAATTCTGGGCTGGTCGCTCAATCTAACACTCGATCCTAGTATTAGCGTCCAACAAAATTAACCAATGCTCAATATCGGGCATTTAGCTCATGCATAGAAAATAACTGTCGGGTTCTAAAATTAAAACTAGGCATAGGCGAGGTGCCTAATGTGACGCTCGAGCGCTATATCAAGCGCCTTCTCGAAAATTCTAGATTTCGTGAATTTTAACTTTATATCTTGATTTTCTCCTCATCTAATAATTCTAACATATTTCTAAGCATCCAATAATGATTTCCTAAATATCCAAACACACCAATTTCACCCAGATTAAGATTTGACCATCTCCCCATTGTAATCCTAGAGTTTCTAATTTCTGAATTCATACCCGAATTCTATGTTTTCAAACAACAATCAAATACTCATTCAAAACAACCTAGTATCATGTTTCAAGACATGTTAGAAGCAAAACCCATGAATAAAAACAAGGATTAATCACTAAAAAAAGAATTTCACTTTTTCATGCAACTTTCTTAAATTTTCATACAAGCATACTATCAATCAATAAATCATATAGAAAATCATAGTTTCTTCACATATTCTTCATTAAGTCAACATTATATATCTTCTATATTTAGCAAAGATTTCTTTAGTTTAGGGTTCTACATACAACTTGAAAATTGTAGATCAACCTACCTTTAATCGCTAAATTCCCTTTTTGTTTGAACAATAGGTGCAGTCACGTTTTTGCGAAATTTCTTATTAAGCTAGACAGCTCCAAACACGATCTCGACCGTTTAGATTGAAGAACTAGATGTTAGGAACATCTCCACCAAATTTCAGCTCGGTCCAACGGTGAAATCACTACCAATCGTGTTTTGATGAAATCTGGACAGGAAATTTCTGTAACACTTTCCTCTCTCTTGAATCCTCTTATTCCCTCTCTAGATCAGTATTCTTCCATCTTCTCTATGTCCAAGCTCCTAGGGTTTCTCTCCATATTCAGATCTCCATTAATAGGCTAAAAGTCTTAAAAATAATTCCTAGCTTCCTATTTATATGGGGCCTTAGGGTTTTCCTACTCCAATTAGGAATTCGATTTCCTACTAGGATTATAATTTTACTAGACTTATTCTAACTAGGATTAGGATTCACTCAATCTCTAACTTATAATTTAATTAATTTTCGTCATATTATTAACCCTTATTTTTAAATATTACCTAATCACCCCAAAATTTCACTAATCTTTCAAATTTAGGACCCCCAAGCAAGTATTATTACTACAGTGTCCTTTCCCACTTAATAGGTCATAAATCTTGCTATATAATTTCAATTTAATTCAATCTTAAGTCCAATTAAGTTTTTAAGTCTAATAATTATTTAATTATCTTATTTAAATGATTAAGGTAATTAGGAAATTACTAAACTATCCTTATGCAAATTTCTATGATATTACAGATCGATTATTCTTATTTCTTTCACAGTGTTCCTACAGTACACCAATTGACTATTATAATGTGTAGAAACTAATATGATTTATTAGTTATAATTTGTATAAACATGCACTTTGTAAATGAACTCATACATGTCTAGATTATATATTTTAAATTCATAAATGACTTGATACCTTTCTAGCCGATGAATTCCAGAAGTTGAAGAGAGCAAGCCACTTCATAGTAGTTGCATTGACTGTAACTCCACTATGTTGAATTTTACACCATTTCTCTTTCTCCACTATACAAAACCTATACCCATTAATTGCATACCCCTTAAGCCTATTTGCTACAGAATATGGGCCTTAAGCAAGTAATTCAATTTCTTCTGGTAACATCCTATTAGCTCTTTTCAACATGTCAACCTATTTAAAGGGGAAATAGTTAATAAGAAATTTTAAAACAAACCTTCAATAATGATCATAACATAACTTTCAATAATGATCATAACTTACCTGACTCCTAAACCAATCGGTTATTTTTCATTTTGCAACTTCTGTAATTCACAAGGACTTATTCTGGGATTCTCCATCCGAAGATTTCTACTATGTTGCCTACAAAGATTATGAAAGTTGCTTAGACCTACAGTAAAAATAAAATTGTAATAATTGTACAACGGTTATACTAAGCATCGACATCTTGCTTTATATACTTTGTAACCTTCTCGTTATTGAATATGATGTAACGATGTGCTTGCATCCATTTGATGTGGCTCAACATAAATGGTTCGACACTTCCAATAACACTTTCATCACAATTCCTTTCAGGCTGATTTAATCTTGTTTCAACTTCCTGAAAGTATCTTGAACAAAATGTAAGGCATTCTTCTACAATATAGCCTTTAGCAATTGACCCCTCTGGTTGGGTTCTGTTACGCACATATGACTTTAAAGTAAAAAGATACCTACATTGTAAACAATTTTTTCTTTGTATAAGTAAAAGTGAAAGTATAATCTAACTAGAAATTTGATTGATATAAATTGAAGACACACCTTTCTATAGCATACATTTATTTATAATGGACTGGTGCCAACCACCCCCCCCCCCCCCAACACACAGCATTGCCTCTGATGCCAAAAAAATGGGTAAGTGCACTATAACATCAAAGAATGTGGGAGGAAAGATCCTCTCCAAGTTACAAAGAGCTAGCGTCATGCGCTTGTCTATCTGTCTTAATTCATCAACTTGGCATGTTTTGGAACATATTCCACAAAAGACGTTACTTAGTTTTATTAGTACAGATGTTATGTTTTTCAGCAACACCCTTCGAATAGCAATCTGCAAAAGTTGTTGCATTATAACATGGCAGTCATGGCTTTTGAGTCCATATATTTAAGCTCCTTCAAATTTACACGCCGTGCTATATTAGATAAATAACCATCTGGGACTTTCAGACTCTTCAACACTTTACAAAACACATCTTTCTTAGCCCTATTCATTGAGAAGTATGCAGTAGGTAGGGATGCTTTGTTGTTATCACCATGTAAATGTGGATGAAATGCGTGTCTTACACGCATGTCTACTAGGTCAAGACATGCCTTTTAATCATCTTTTGATTTCCCTTCAATATTCAACAGAGTCCCAAGCATATTATCACAAATATTCTTCTCATTGTGTACCATATCCAAATTGTATCTTAATAGATTATGCTTACAATATGGCAATTCAAAAAATATAATTTTTTTCATCCAATTGTAAGGCATAGTTGTATCCCTAGTGCTTTTTTGTTGTTTCCCATCTTCTTGCCAAAAGTATGCACAGTGCCTCATAATTCATCCAATATATCAAACCCATCCAATGGACTTGGAGCTTCTGTAGTCTCTACCGTACCATCGAAAGACTTTTTTGTTTTCGAAATCTATGATCAGGTGGTAAGAAACGACAATGTCCCATGTAACACTGTTTTCTCTCATTACTCAAATAACGGCTATAAGTGTCCTTATGACAAGGACATGCAAACCTCCTTTTAGTTGTAACGCCCCGGTTCCGGTTCCATTCCCAAACCCGAGGTGTTATGGTAATCAAACAAAGCAACTAAAGAAACTGGACAATTTAAAACTTTTTCTAACTTTATAATCAGAGTAAATGCGGAAACTTGAATTCAAATTCTCTTTATTAATCAATAACCATGATATACAATGATTTCAATTCCATGAACAACCTACAGCTATATAAACTACCCACCTAAAATTAACCCAAGATTTGACGTCCTCGCCAAGAGTACCTAAAAAATGGGGTGAAACCGGAGTGAGAATAAATCTCAACACGTAGCAATGAGCATGATGTAAAACAATCTACAATTTTACAATAATAGTCATGAGGTGAACGATAAAACCAAAACCACAATAATACAATAGTATATCATTAACAATGCACCAATCCAAAACAAGCACGTGTAACATAATAAGACTCGTGAATTGAAACCACTTAATAAGAATATTTTTGCCCCCATTGTTCGCCACATCACGACTTACATGATAGATGGAGCCCGCACCTGCAGTCACTACCATCTCCTCCGTCAACCATCAATGCGGACCACCCACGCATGGGTTGGCGAGTACAATCCAGAGTCCAAAATAAAATCTCATCATGGGTACCGCTTCCGCGGAGGCTATACCAATCCGATCAAAGATTAATGGACCCACGACAAACACATCTAATACCAGTGCAAATACAAGTCACAAGTGATCCTCAAGTACGGCCAAATCATAGCTCCAATGTGCGAATCACAAGTAACCTACCAACATGACCAATATAAAGCTCGTGAAAGTCGATGTCTCATTGAAGCATGTGGATGGTAACCTGAAAAATAAAACAAAACCGTTTACCGAAAGCAACCTCGGCTAAGACCAGGTTGCACCTGCAGCGGTCAAGGATTATTGCCTACATCGCCCACACCTGATAGTACGACGGACCGCATACTAGGGAGTTCCGAACAAGAATAACTTACCAGCCAATTCCCTTTCACTTCCTAGCTAAGCTATGGATCCATACTAAGCATTGCCCACTAGACACAACTCACAATCAAAACCTTGAATAAAAATACAATATTTAGTGATAAACCTCGTACCAATAATCACAACCATGTCTCAAGTGCTGTGTCCAGCAATAATTTCCAAAATCACAGTGTCCAACCAAAAGATGTTCAAGATAATGATTAAACAATTCTCAAACAAAGTTCCAGATCAATTAATAAGAAAAGTACGAGAGTATACACAAATTATAATAAAAGGTTCAGATTTGAGTCATGTTAGTGTAGGCATACTTAGTTTATCTTTCTAATTCAGTATTCAGGTTATTCTTTATTTGTGAGACATGGATTCGTCATCTCGGATGACTTTCGATTATCGTCACGCGGGGATCGATAAAAATAAGAGTCGCCACCATCCATTTTAAGGTGTGAATGGACACCAAAGGGTTCATAAATGTCAAATAGAGCCAAAGTAGCTATAATACAAGGAAAATCCAGAGATTGGGTACGAGGAATTATTTATGAGCGGGGGAAGGTGTTAGGCACCCCCACTCATCCGTCTAAGACGGTTACCATATGCTTGCTCATACTTTAAATCATTTGTTAGTAAAATGAACTAAGAAGTGCTTAACAAGCACAATGTGTGTGACACTTCCACATGAGAAGTCTAATGAACTTAGGCTCTCTTCATGGATCCATCACTTCTAGAACTTCATGAGTGAAGTGAAATCAAGGTAAAATGAAGAAAATCCAGCGAAGGCAAATCTGGAGAAATTAGGTCAAAAGAGCTTGAAAACTTTGATAAACCATAACTCATTCAATTTAAATCCAAATCAAATGAAACCAAAGCCATTTGAAAACTTATACATATTAGAATATACAGTAGAAAATTCAGCTCAATCCGATTCAAAACAAGAGAGAAATCCACATATGAAATTTGATGTTATAACTCAAAAAAAGCGTTAAGTAGGCATTTTCAAAGCTCTATTCGTGGAGTTTGGCTCGATAAAAATCCATGAAAATTGGTATGGAGGAAGCATGTTGTGCCATCTTTCCAAAGAAAAAGACGTTACACCAATCTCTATCCGAATGTGACTTGTATGCTCTCTTGAACAGGCCTAAAAGACCACAGATGAGCTCTGGACTATGCCAGCGAGCACTTCTGAGTCAACTGAGCACCCAAGACACAAAACAGATTGAAATATGCTGAAACCAGTTGGAAATGAAAATAGACTTCTCAAAGAAAACTCAGAAACTTGAATCACAGGAAACGGATTAAAACTGAGCAAATAGTGCACCATCAAAGCGGCAAGTTCAGCAATCTGGGCTGAACTGTCTTACAAACTTTGAAGAGATGGTGTCAAAATTTGGCTACATGGAAGTGGACGAAAATTTCCAGATATTAAGTAGACACATCCATCTACCACATGTCTTTGGAATCACTCAAAAATTCATCCGGAGGATGAAGTTATGAGTCTTCCAAGACAGGCCACAGATCTGTCCTGTTTTGAGGTTTTTTGAAGAGAAAACATGGAAACCAGTGCATGTGTGCATGTGGATTCGACCAAAACCTCAAAATCAACAAAAAACCTTCTCATGAAGTTCTAAAACTCATTCCAAGGCCAATGATCTCAGATTTTCCATATTTACATGGAAATCCAAGATCTAGCCTATTTTGATAAAAATGGTGGAAAGTGGGTGTGAAGATGTGGAAAATCACATTTCTATGAGAAAGTTGGAATCCATGGCTATTGAGAGCATGGATTCACATCTTCTCCAAATACAAAATAACTCAGAGAAGCATTCAAGGGTTCAAAATAACCATATAGCATGCTTTTCATCATTTGAGGGTTCTAAACCTAGAGGATCCATTCCACCTTCCTTTTCCCCAGGCTCTCTCTTCACGTTTTACGGCTAGAGAGGATTCCCAGGTACTTTAGAAGGGGTTTGGGGTTAAAAAAATGCACAAAGGCCTTACACTACAGAAAGGTAGAAGATGAGAGATTGCTGGAATGTAAAAGGGAAGACTGGAAATGAAAGAGAGCTTTACCTTGGTAGCTTGAGCCTTCAGTAGACAATCCAGTAGAGCTTCTCCTTCTTCTTGCAGAGCTTCTAAGCTTCAAATTGTCAGCCATTTGCAAGAGGAGGACCCCTCTATTTATAGGCCAAGTCAAGGGTAGAAGAGTCCCAAGGGTAGGCCAAAAAGGCCTTCTAGATTATTCCAATTCTCCTCCAAGGCTTGAATTGGAGTAATTCAGCAAGTTTCGGAGGGTGAAATAGGGAGTTCAGGTCCCTGAGAGAGAGGTAATATGCGTAAATAAGGCTCAGAGATCGAGCCATTTCGCAAATCCCCGAAACAGCCAAAACCGTATACTCAGTGCGGTTTCAACAGAACCGTTACTCAAAGTGCGGTTTCTATGCAAATTCAACCAAACCGTATATACAGGACGGTTCAATTCAGTTATGCTTTAATTGATTGCTGTCCACACGGCTCAACGGCCGAAGCTTCGCGAAGCCACGTGGCTGCCAGCGCAACAAGCATTGATGTGAACCGTGCTGTGTGTGCGGTTGCAACCGCACATACAGAGCGGTTCAAACCAAATTCTCAAAAACCGCACATATACCACGGTTAGCACACTTTTGGTAGGTTTTGAGCCTTAGCTGCACAGGCCAGGCTTATTTACATGTAATATCGTTTAAGTAAATGTCCTCGTATTTTTTAATCTCCATTTACTTAAGATATTACATGTAAATAAGCAAACACCCCCCCCCCCCCATTTGAATCCATTAAAAATATTTCCAGACCCAAATTCCAAGTGAATAAAAAGTCAACTTTCCAGTTCCAGGCTAAATTCCGATTTTTCAGGTCCGGTAAAAAGATTCAACATGTTAATACCAAGGTATTCGTCAAGATTAAAAATCTCAAAAAATTCATTTATGCAATAACATTGCTAAAAACCTGATTACCGGGAAAAATTATCTTCAAATCTTGCTTTAAAAAATATTTCATTTTCTGGGGTCAAAAGTCAACAAAATTCAACCCGAAAAAGTTTGACTTTGCATAAAAGATTGAATTCGGGCCTTTTCCTTTGCGGCTTTGGATTCAAACGGTTTAAGGATCTCAAACCCAATGCTAAGAATTGAAAATTCAATAAAATATTTCTCTCCTTCAAGATTTATTAAAAATCGTGCAATTTTTGGGTGTCTACATTATTTCTTACAAAGTTTACTCCCGATCCTACACTTTGATTTATCCTAACATCCTTACTTTTAAATCCAACTAATACCCTAAATCTCCAAAACCTTTGGGTTATGTTATTGATTCTTTCCAGAAGTTAATTTAGGTCTATTATGACTTATTAAACTAGGTTTCATACTTAGAATCCTAATGAAATTGGTTTGAGTGCATAGGTATACCTTAATTAGGCTTCTTTGATTCTTAATAAATTCATTGTCCCAAATAATTATCCTTTTATCCGAATTTAATTCCGTCACTTCCTACATCTCATATTACCCTATTTATAGGTGTTACAACATTAAAATTCCAAGAAAAATCATTAGAAATTAAATCTAGGCACGAATCCCAAGTTTATATTTTTTTGATAGTTGGTCGCTCGGGCGACTGCTCTAGCGGTTAGTTTTTCAGGTTTTGTTATTTTTCAAAGACCTATTGTAACGCCCCGAACCCGGGTTAGGGCAAACCGGCACCCAACTCGAACCCGGTTCGCTACTGTAACAACCCAAGTCCGGTTCAACAACCAAACCCGAGGTGTTACCACGAAGCTGGGGTCAAATACAAACCAAGATTTACAATAATTTTAAAACTTTACTAATTAATTACATCAGAGTTATGATGGCCAATAAAACAATTCTTTATTCAATAACATCAATTCAGTTTACAATAACGTTTATTAAATCAACATGTGACATTAATACCAATTATAATTCTACCCATCAAATTAAAACCCCATCTTCGCGATCTCTCCAAGCAACCTGAAAAATAGGGGAAAACGGAGTGAGATTTACATCTCAGTAAGTAGCAAGTGTATGCAAATTGAAACAGTCCAATGTAAGCAAATAGTCATGAGGTATTCAATTAATCCACGATAAGACGAGAAATCTAAGTTATTCATGGCAATTTCAAATAAAGTGATAAAACAGACGATCATGTACAAATACCAGTAATTGTATGTTAACGGGGTAAAATTGACAAAAGCGATAAAACACGTGCCATTGCAGGACTCACAAAGATGATAAGTATTTAAGATGACACTCAACTAACTGCTATACCACTGTGTGGCTTAGGAGCAGTGCTACTTAATGATACTCAAACCCCATGCAGCGCAACTATAGACAAGAGCCGTAATCACTGACTTATTACGCACGAACTCAACAGAGTTGGCATGTACCACCAACATGCAGCACCAGAATCAATACATGAAGATGGTCGCTTATCCACATGTACAGAGAATCACTAGCAGCGCACCAGAGTGTCCCTCCAGACATAGGACCTTCCCAGAGCAAACTAACTTGCAAGGGAAGCGCGCTCGCATATAGGAGTAACTCAATCCAAACTAAATACCACTCAGCTAACCAGCCAAAACTATAGATCCATATACAGCTAAGCCCACTGACACAAACCACGATAAAACCACATACGGGAGGACACGCTACTGTAGAAGGCATTCACACTTTTACCCGTAAAGGATTACACATCTCTACACAGAGGATTACCCATCTCTGCCGTAAAAGATAGTATCAAACTCTACCACAGAAGCCGTACCACTCAACCGTAAAAGAAAAGCTAATAACTTCATACCACATACCAATTCATACCAGAATATTCAATTCCCAATGAAAACCATGATTCAATCCTTAATAATCCAGATGAAGCCTTTTTCAGAATTTCATATGCACTTCCCCAATTATATTCAAAATAAAACTCATGTATCATAATTTCGATAAAACTCAGAGTTTATGCAATTCCAAAATCCAATATTCAGATTTAAAGCTCAAATAAAAGTAAATCAAATCTTGCTTAGAGTTTTCCTTATTAATCCCTTTATTATAAACCAATTTTCCATCTTAACTCCTAAGATAGTTTTTATTTAAATTTTTTGTATTTTTATTCTCCAGCATATCCTACAGACCTAAAATAAAGTTTAGAAGAGGTTTATAAACTATAAGTACCAGTAGTATTATTTCTAGCAATATCCATACCCTTTGACCCTTTTATAGACAAACCTTTCATTGAAACCTTCAATTTATTGGTTAATCTTTCTAATTTAATTTTATAATTTTTATACCTTAATTAGGTCCTTATAAAGATGCTAACATGTTTAACTAATCAGAAAAATTATTGGATATTTATTTATATTACAAAATCCCCAAAATCTGCAAATTTTACATAGAGCGCCGACCTCTACAGGGCTAGGCAATCCTAGGCGCTCGTGCAAAATTAAACAGAATTTTCCAGATTTGCAAAGTTTGGATTTTTATGCTTTTGCTATATGTTTCTTTGGTTTAAATTAATCTAATAACATTATAAAACATTCCTAAAGCCTTCTAGATTAATTCTTATTAATTAAATACCATCCTATAATTAATTTCATAATCAAACCAAGTTTTCTTCCTAATTTCAACAAATCCTTTAAGAATACCAATCACTAACATGTAAACAATTTGATTCCATGTAAATACTGTTTCGGCTAATCCATTCAATCCATATGAAATCATAGAAAACGAAATCATGCAGTTCCTCACGTTTTCCAAGGGTTACTACTTGCCTTATACGCTAAAATCCTTCTTCCATTGAAGCTCATAATTCTGGACCTTACTTTTGCTCCCAAACGCACCACGCTAGAGTCTCCCAATTCAAATCTCCACCGTACACAATGTAGTTCCATCAGTGATGAACAAAACCTCCAAATTTGAAGGCGATCCACCGTACGGATCTTCCCCGATCAGGTTTTGATGATGGCTGGTCAGACATGTCCATGAGCAGCCTTCTTCCTTTCTCTCCCTCTTTTCTTTCAATAATAAACCCACGAAAATCCCCTCTTGTTTAACCTCAATCTCCTATTTATATTAGGCTTTAGAAGTCCTAAACCAACCCTAATTGGCTACTTTAATTTGGGCTAACCCAACCATGGTCTAATTAAAGTCTAACCCTTTTAATTTAATTTCCTACTTTTTCTCCACCTTTTATTTTTCTACTTAAACATTAATAATTTAATCTCTTATCATCTAAACTCCTATTTACAACCTATTTTCGTGTAAAATATTTAATTAAACATTATTATCACCTAAAGCCTTATTTTCTCCAAATTAAGACTTGAAATCTCCAAATTACCCTTTTTCCTACTTTTAGGCTTTTATTAATTTCTAAATTGTCAAAATAAATTATTTCCTTCTATTTTCAAATTCTAGTTATTATTTAATGATCTATTTATTAATTACCCTCTTCTGAAAATTACCAAAATACCCTTTTTACTCTTTTAGGATATTTTCATTACAATTCTTTCTTTATTATGACTTATTTGAATTAATTATCCTCTAAATCTTTCCTTTTTATTTTAACCAGGACTCAACTCACATTTTCTTTTATTTATTATTTATTTATTTATTAAGTGAAAATTCGGGGTTTTACACCTATTGCCTGAGGAAACGCTCGAGCGGTGTATCGAGCGCTCTAGCTATAATACTGTTTTTCTTCAGTTTGTGGAAATTTTAGAACTTTCTATACATACTATTTACTTGTTTTGATTCTAAACAACTAATTTCCATCCTAAACTAGTTCTGGGACAACCCTAAACTAATCCCATCATCTTTCCACTTATCTTTGAGTTTCTTTTAAAGTTTAAACTCATCATGATCAACCTTTTCTTGATTTTCAAAAGAAAGATAAATCACCAAAACAATTCCTTATAAACAAATAGGCTTTTCCCATGAAATCTAACTTCAAAATCAATACAATCAAACATTAAAATCACGAGAAAACATGTAGTTCTTCCAATTTCAAGTGTTTGCTGCTTGCCTTATGATGAACCCAGATTTTTCAGAAACTTTGTCTGTGCCTGTTTTTGGAGCTCTATCGTACCCCTCTATACTTCTCCAATTTAAATCTTCACCGTTCAGTTTGAAGTCTGCTATGAATAGAACCAAACCCTAAAATTTCAGTCCATTCCAACGGTTGGATGTTCCTAGCTCGTCGTTCGAAGTTGGCTAGTTGGTCATCTCTGCAACTTCTCTTATTTCTAATTCCCTCTTTCTTTTCTCTCTTCTCTCCTATTTTTGCTCCTATCACTTATGCACGAATTTCCCTCTCCTTTTAACTTATTTTCAAAACCTAAAACACTTTTTAAACCTCTCTTTTATAGCCTCCCTACTAGTCCAACTCTAATTAGGTTTTTAGCTTATTCTAATATACTAAGGCTGCGTTTGGTAACGCTTTTCAGAAGTACTTTTTTGCTTTTGAAAGCAAAAAATTGCTTTTAAAAGCAAAAGTACTGTTTGGTAACGCACACGAGAAGCAATTTACTAAAAGCAAAGAAGCAATTTTATTGCTTTTCACTGGAAGCAACAAAACGTTGCTTCTCAATTTTTTTACAAAATTGCTTTATTGCTTTCAAAACCCCTTGATACCCTATTGCTTTATTCCTATATTAAAGATGATGCCTTCATACTCACTTAAGAAACAACAACGTATTGTTATTGCTAGAGCCGGCAAAATGCCACCCAACCCGACGGATCAACCCGATTATAAACGGGTTGGGTTGACCCGTTTATTAATTGGGTTGGGTGTGGGTTGAGGTTTCCCCAACCCGCTAGTAATCGGGTCAACCCGATTATGACCCGCCAACCCGACGGGTAACCCAATAAAAAAAAAAAAGATGGCAAAAGTATCATGTTTCGACTCGATTAACCCCAAAACCCGACCCGAACTCGGTACAACCCGATCCAATTAACCTCCCAACCCTATTTTAATAATATTTTTTGAAAAATAAAAAATAATAATAATAAACGGGTTGGCGGGTTGAACCCGTTTATTGGCGGTTTGGGTTGGGAGTTTTCTAACCCGCCTTAATTTAGTCCAACCCGATTATGACCCGACCTAACCCGACCCGTTGCCAGCTCTAGTTATTGCTTGTTGTGCATTACATAATTTTATCAGAATGCAAGCATATGAAGATAATTTATTCACAGAATTTGAAGATGAGGAAATGGTGGTCAAAGATGAGCTAGCAGGTTTAAGTTCAGAACAACCCATAGAAATTGATGTGACGGCTAGATCTCGACGAGAGATGTCAGAATTAAGAGACTCAATTGCACGTAGACTAGCTAGTGCATATGGATTAGCACAATGGTGATATTAGATACTTGTTTAGTTATTTGAATGTAATTAAATGACTATTTTATGAATCTTTTATAATATTGGACTTATATTTTTGAGTATATTTCTAAGTACAATACATAAATTGTGTACAATACTTTTATGGAAGCAAAAAGCAATTTCTATGTTACTGTAATTACCAAACATGCTTTTTTGCTTCTTAGAAGCAAAGCAAAAGTTTACCAAACGCATTTGCTTTAAGAAAAGATCTTTCGAAAAGCATAAAATTGCTTTTTTGCTTTCTTGCTTTTAGAAGCAAAAAAGCAAAAGCGTTACCAAACGCAGCCTAAGTGTATTCCCTCTTCTACCCTTCTCCTTAATTTAACTCCTTTAACTCCCTTTTAAAGAGTCTCCTAATAAAATTTCGTGCTTAATCTTATTCCTAATTTTAAATTGAACTTAGGCTTTTATTATTCACTCAAATTACCTATATTTTGGACCCTAAATAGTATAATTACTATTAGGCCCTTTTTCCACCCTTTAAGCCATAATTTCATTATTTTACATCCAACTAAGCTAAGATTTTGTCTAGTTGAATTTGTTGACTTAATAACTAATTATCTTATTTTCTTTCATGAATTTAACAAATTGAAATAACCAAATTACCCTTCCTCTTTAAACTCCTATTTTAACCTTTATATCTCTCTTTAATTCTCCTATGACTATATTCCTTAGTATTTTCCTCTATAATTTATTCCTTAATTATTTATTTTATTTTTTGAAAAATCCAGGGTTTTACATTAGTACTCCATCCTGACAACATTGCATAATTTGGAAAGTCACTGATGGTCCACAATAGACTTGAACGTAATTTAAATGTTTCTTTCCTTGAAGCATCATACGTGTCCAATCCACAATCCCATATTTCTTTTAATTCATCTATTAAAGGCCTCAAATAGACATTAATGTCACTACCAGGGCTAGATG
The DNA here is from genome assembly GCA_947561395.2 of Buxus sempervirens. Lineage (NCBI taxonomy): Eukaryota > Viridiplantae > Streptophyta > Magnoliopsida > Buxales > Buxaceae > Buxus > Buxus sempervirens. Next base: position 11,428,608 of record OX387192.1, read on the forward strand.
GGCCTGGTATAAGTAACGAAAGTATCTTGTTAGGTTGCTTCATGCACAACCATGGCGACAAATTATACGGTATCAAAATCACATGCCATGTGCTATGAGTGATACTCATTGTTCTAAAAGTTGAAACCATCAGTTGCTAATCCAAGTCTGACATTTCTACTTTCTGCAGCAAATGTTGGGTTCATGATGCCAAAACATTTCCAAGCAGGAGAATTAGTAGGATGCCTTAGTATTTCATCTTCAATACGACTCTCATCATGCCATCTCATGTCGGAAGCAAGCTTGGATGACATGAAAAGCCTCTGGAGACACAGTTTCAAAGGGAAGTAACGTAGAATCTTTGCCGGCCTCTTATTCCCTTCCCCCCCCCCCCCCCCCCCCCCCCCCCCGTTAGAATGAGTATCTTCAAACTTCCATCTCGACATGCCACAAGTTTCACATGATTTTTTGATAGCAAATTCCTTCCAATATAATATGCAATCATTCAGACATGCATCAATTTTTTCATAATTAAGACCTAAGTCAGATATAATCTTCTTTATTTTTGAAAAAATTATTCAGCAATGTCGACCCATCTAGAAATAGCTCCTTCAGCAACTAAAGCAATAAAATGAATGACTTGTTGCTCCATCTATCTAGACACTTAATATGGTATAATCTAATAATGCATAATAATTTTGTGTGCCTCCTACAACCAGGGTACAACTCCTGTTCAGAATCACGTAATAAGTTCTCAAACCTACTAACATCAGAATTAGGTTGAATATTTGTTCCATGTGACATACTGATTGTTTCTGTTGACGGGTTATGGGCCTTCAAAAAATCTTTCACCAAATCCCTTCAACACCTATATTGTGATCATCCGTTGCAACATAATCCACATCATCACTTACTGAAATTGAATGATCTGCGTCCTCTCCATGATAGCACCGTATCTTATAGTTTTGATCAAATCCATCACAAATCATATGCTCGAACGCTATATCCTTGGTTTGGTACAACACATTATTGTAATTCGGACATAGGCACTTCAACCTTCCATCAGTAGTTGTTCCATGAGCAAATGCTAGCTCAAGAAAACCATGTATTCTCGACTAAGCCTGTATCATCGACATAAAAATTTTAAATTTAATTAATTTGTTAACACCATAAACAAAGTTAAATTAATCATTTAAAGAATTAAATTCCTAGACTTACGAATCCAATGCCTATTCATGATGTAGTAGTGCTCTTCAATGTCCCAAATTTTTTTGTTTATAGTTGTAGAAATATTCTAGAAAAATAAAGACCAACACAAGGTTATGATTTCAGTCAAAGATTTTATAACCTTATCATAATCTAGCATTTCAACTATATAAGAAAAAAAAAAGGAAATTTAAAACTGTTCCTCCGAAATTGAGTCGGTGTGGACACGTGGCGATGTTGATGATGTGTCTCTACGCGGGCGTGCCAGTATCGATTAATACGAATATTTCGGGTCGGGTCCTGACCCCAAGTACCTGTTCCGAATCTAAACCGGAGTCGGTTTAGCTATACTGCAAGTCACCTGTAATAAAGTCGGTCAGGCGATAGAATGAAGACTAGGGGTTCGATCTTCGTTTGGGTTCTTATATGTGTTTGAAAGTCAAAGCAGTTGATCGCATGTCCCTTTATTATAAAATCTGCTAATGACCGTTGGTTACAACAGATAATCCCCAAAAGGAAATAAAAACAAGTAGAAAACTGACAAGGCTTGCAGGACCGGCCTATTCTGATCTTATAGCCATAATTGGAGTATAAGAACAGGAGGAAGGGGCAGCTGCTAACAAAGCCAATTCGGGGGTTCACCTAAGATTGCTATTTAACCGAAAATACGCAAGTCACCTAGCTTGATCAAAGTGAGTCTCGGGACCGGTTGCTCGGGATTCTGTAGCCATGATCGGGGTACAGAATTGCGAGTCAGGGGCGGCCTCAACTTACTCTCCGGTGGTAGGGGTCTGGCATCAATCGGAGTAAACAGGGGTCTAAAGTGTCACTGCGACTGGAAACAATGAGAGAAGTCCTAGTTTATCCTTCTAGCTACAGTGTAGGAGACGGATAAAGATCACGGATGATCAAAATAACATTATGATAACCGGTTGCGGTTGGATGGATTGTGTCCTCGAGCTCTTCGAGTTTGTGCCCTTTTATAGCCAACCTTTGACTGTTGCTCAACGTCCCACTCTTGCATGATCTTCATGGAGGCAAGTCATCCGCAATCTTCTGTTCATGAAAGATAACCGTCCAGCCATGATCTCAAAGCAGTTGTTTATTCTCTAACGACTGGTGATATGATCCTTTGAACAACATGAAGATGGTTCATAGTATTGGCTTGCGTGGCTTTAACTGAAATCTCAGCCTATATGTATGCTAAGGTGGCCTATCCGAATGAATAAGGCCTACGTGTGCTTATGACATGGCCTTTTGTTTGAAGTAGGCCATGTAGATACCACGTGGCCTTCTCTTATGACAAAATGCCACATGAAGATAAATTTAAATTATATATCAAAAAAAAAATCTAAACTTAAGACTACCAAACAAGAAATCAAATATCTTCATAAGATTCATACAAATGACTCAAAATCATACAAATATGATTTGAGTACGTAAGCCAAGTCAAAGTAGTAGTGTTGCTATACCAATAGGACTCTTTATCTTTTCAATGGGCATGTGCATTTGGTGGCTGCATAAGTGGCTGACATTACTAGAAATCTTGTCTCACTCCTTTGTGAGTGTTTTCATTTCCTATTTCTTTTCTCCAGTAATAATTAAGAACAAATAAGAGAGGCTAATCCTCTTAACAATTAAAGGCAGTCCGCTGCAAATATGACCAGCAAACAAAAGCCATCTTTCGTGACCAAAAAAAAAAAAAAACAAAGCCGTCTTCTCCTGGTCAGCCCCTCCTCATCACCGTACGTCTCCCCTCTATCATAGGAAACAAAAGCCGGCCATGTGTTGAAGACGGCAATATTGAACCTTGGCACCTAGAACCTCTGTCTCCCCTCACTTATGTAATTTGATTTAGGGTTAGGGAAGAAAACGAGGGCGCTGAAACCTTAAAGTAGGAATACAGTACGCACGAAACATAGGGCATTGGAAAGAGGGTAAAAAGGGAAAAATGAAAGGGTTCGCGGTTTTTAGGGACTTTTGCCGGCAAAAATTCGCCCTCCTTGACCCACCTTTTTGTAGTGAGAATGAGGAAAAAAATTTAATTTTATGACAAAAAGAGAAAATATTATATTGCAGATTCTTCTTTAGTCTTCATTAAGGATTTCCAAAGATGCATCAAGAGATTGGCTGGTTGTTTCAGGCTCCTTGATATATACTAAAATTCAATGGTGTGGTTCTAGTACTACCCCTTTGGGCTATATTTAATTCTCAATTTTTGCCTCTTTGTAATCTAGGTCCTCATAGCAAGGAAATAGTATTTATTTATTTATTTGTGTTGTGTGGTGGGGCGATGGGGTTGTGGTTTCATCAAGGTTACGGTCAGTTATGAAATGGGTGGTTTCAATTCCATCCCATTAAATATCATCTGTTATAAGTTATTTTGATTTCAAACTTTTAAAATTAAACTGTACAAAAATTTGATTTTTATATGGGAGGACACTAAAGTTTTTGTATACATTTTTCCATACGTACTAAAGTCGTTCTAGGAGAATATTGATTAGGAGCTAGATGGGAAGAAAAATACAAAACGTGCAAAAAACTTTTAATGTGTAGAAAATTTTTCCATAAGTTTTCGTATACATTTTTCAATAGTTACATGGTTGCATTATTCCATCACTAGGGGAAGTACAAGCATTATTTCGTGTATACATGTTAGTTAAAGTGAGACTCTTTAGGTAACAGTTTTTCTACGTACGGGCTATTCACATGGTTAGCCAATATGTAATGAGCACCTCCACTGGATACATGATCGGTTGGTTTCTCAGCTCAGCTTTTGTTGAAAGATTCTGATTTTGCTTAGCCTTAAACTAATCGACCCCATTAGCCAGAATTAGATCTTTGCAATCAAAACAGACTTAATTGTAGTAAAAACAAATCATAAATTTAAATGGATTAAACAAGAAAAGCATCCAGTACAAAAATGAAGAATAATTCCCCTCACCAACCAATTTCCTCTATCACCGTTCGTCTTACGAATGGTCTTACGAAACGTAAGGACGCGACACGTGTCCTTCTCATTTTAAAAACCAAAAAACACAGATATAGCAACTGACGGAGAAAAACTAACGTCTAACGACACTACTCTGTTGTTCATCATCGTTCGACCTTTAATCCCAACTTAAAATAATTGCATGCATTTTCTGAAAATGTCAAACCCCTCTTCTTGAGAACCCCTTTCGTTCTTCCTCCTTGCGCGCAATCCTTTCTCCTTTGTTCCCTTCCTCCTCTGTTTCGTTTCTCCGTTGCGCGCAATCATTTTCCTCTCGTCTGCGCAACCTTTGTCCTACCGATCAACCAAATGCATACAAGCTTTAATCGCTCTTAAGTCAAATGGCAAGGTCACGGCTGACGAAGAGGTATTTTTCTTTAAGTTCATACTTGTTCATTTGAGTGATTAGATTTGGTCTTCGCTTTATTTGAAGGCTTCCTCATTTTTCTTTAGTTCAATGATTTGTTAGTTGTTATGAATGAAGCTAAAGAGATGTTGAGGAGGGTAGCTAACTGAGTCGTTGCTTTCTATGATTTGTTAGTTGTTAGAAATCAGAGACGACCATTTTTTTATTTATTGTTTGAAATTGTTGTTTTTTTTATTATTGATTGATGAAAGATTGGAAAATCAGTTGCGTTTAGATCTTAATCTAAAAAGGAAAAAAAGAAAGAAAAAAAAGGTTATAAATAATCTATTGCAAAGCATTAGATTATTTATATGTGCATATAAGAACAATAACACCGTGAGAAAGTTATAAATTGTTTGTCTTTAAAAGTTGAAGCAAACCCAACAGATAGGCATGTTGTGCCTCATCGAGTGAGGATATGGCGGTGGGCTAAAACTTGAAATTCATCAACTGTGGAATGAATAATATCCAGAGAGGGAAAAATAACTAATGATATGTGATCATGGTTGAGACTTATAGTACATTGGTGCCCCTGATTTATAAGTGAGTTAGTGTTTGAATTGGTATTGCTTGTGAGGTTAAATCTATTGTTATCAGATTTCTTTTCAAGTGGAATACGCCTTTAGAAAGTGGAGAATTTGTATAATTTTCCTTTTCTTTTCACATTGATACTTTTGTTAATAAAATATACAAAAGAATAAAAAGAAGAAGAAAATTCATAGCCTGGTTTTATATAATTGAAACTTATGCCACAATGCTTTGAGTTCTTTATGGCTAAGTGGGTAGCTAAAAACAAGAAAGTAAAGAATTAGTTTTGAAGGTCAAAAACCATGTGAGTGTTTATGTATTTTGTAGACTAAAAATTTTGCAAAACTGTAAATATCCTAATCCCTAACTCCTAAAAACAGGTGCTTTGATTTTCTTTGTGAAGCAACTGAAACTCAAAAAAAATGCTAGCTGAATATACAACTGGGAATGCGAAATCTAGTAAGCAAGTGATGGAATCTTACCAAAAAAAGAAAAGAATATTTGTTTGGTGGTTTGTTTAAAAAAATATATGGTTTTAGTATTGACAAAAATACATAACAATAGTTAAACAAGAAATAAGAAATAGCAGCTTTAAAAATTGAAGCAATAAAAGCAACTTAAAGGCATTAAAAAAAAATTTTCTCCTTAGCACAAGTATTTCTTAGAAGAAGATGGTGATGACAGAGACGAAGATTTTTCTCCTGAGCATCTACCTCATCCTATCAGCCACTGTAACAATAGGGATCGATTTATGAGCCTTGATAGCTTCATCGACCTGAAATGGTTGTTTCCTTCGTATGTTAACTTAATCTCTAACATCTTCAAAACATATAGAAATAAAGGGAGGGTGTGATCCAGCTTTCGTCGCTAGAAAACCCGCTGTGCTCGCTTCACTTGTGCATAGAAGCCCATCAGGATATAATGCAATGTCCACACCCCCACTTTCAGTTAAACTAGATGCAAGACCTTCTCTTGAGCCACCTCGACCAAGAGCGTTATCTAACAAACATCAAATTGTACAACATTTCAACTCTAAATTGTGCATTTTGTAGAACAATTAATGAATTAGTTTTTGGTGTACGCTCAATTTCATTGATTGCGGCACATACCTAACTATGTTTCTTCCCATTTTTATAGATCGACATTATCCCTTCATTGCTATGGCTAGTTCAAGTTCTTCCATAGACCAGCTTCGAAGCTCTAGTGAGACTCTCAATGATTCTAAAATAGGAGAGTATCAAGCAATCCTTCTTTACTCAATATAATTAATTCGATGGGTGCTCTTGATAGAGCAGAGTGGGCTAAACACACAAAACTGGGGAATACTTTAATGCTTGCAAAGATAAATATCAATTGGAGTTTGATTATTGCTGCATTGAAATGTTGGAATTCGAGTGAGGTTGTATTTAACTTTTGAAATATTGAGATGTGTCCTACTCTTGAAGAATTAGGAAGATTACTACACTTGTCCTTGGAGGGTGACATTTTGTATCCTGATATAAAATCAGGATACACTAGTGACTTCTGTAAAGCTCTTTCGATTAAGAAGAATCTATTAGCAAGAGAAGCAAACAATGATTGCGAAAGGTGTTCATTAAAGTTGCTTCTAGATTTATATAATGAAAGGGATGCAAAAGATGAGAGTAGAATAAATATATTTACACTGGCTGTACTTGGTCACATTTTATTACCAACATCGGAAGAGTATGTAAATTGAGCCCTTTGCAAGATCATGGTAGATTTACGAACTGAACATCCTAGAACAAAGACGATTGTCCCTATGATTCTTGCTGATATATTGGTGGGTCTTACGGCATGTTCAAGTGGAAATAAATTGCATCTGACAGGATGTGTGCCTTTGTTACAGGTGCGTTACTAGTGATATTTGCGTTCTGTAGTTTTCCAATTGATATATAATTTTTCTAAAGCATATAATTTTTTTTCTTGCAAACCTGTGGCTATTGGAACATATTCCTTTTCTTGGGATGTTGAAAGAACGAGCTAGCATTAATCATATGAATCTCGTGTTGGATCATATACTTAAGTGCCTGCATGCACGTTACTCAAGCATCGAGGAGAACTTCAATTATTTAGCGAATTTAGATGAAAATAAAATGATTTGGAGACGTAAGTGGCAGTACAGGCCACAAAATACATCTTTCCCACATCTTATTTCGAATGGTCAGCAAGGTTTTGTGCTAGTTGGATCTTATTAAACTACGTCATATGTGCCCTTGAGAGTACTCCAATAGTTTGGTTATCATCAAAGTATAATGCCATCCGTCAATCAGTTCAAATAGTATAATTTGAACAAAAGAAATGAAGAATATCTAAAGCATTTATGGCGTTCTTTGAAGGAGCAAAATGTTGGTATTTTCCTGCAAGCTATTGACGAGTAATCTAGTAATGAAGTGCTTTTGTGACTGGGAAGATTGTTTTAAATTTTATAGCTCTACTACTTTAATTGTAACAAGTAATTTTAGGTCAATTGTAGTTGGTATTTAAGATGTATTGTAATTATTTTCAAGTTCAACGTTTGAAAGATATATTATATGCAGGATTATGAGATTCCTTCATATCCTATTAGTTTTGATTGCAAGTATTCATCTTGTCTCATTATTGCTTTTAGGGAAATGAAGATCAATATTGTAAGCTTTCCATTGATGCGGCATTTATAGTCTTTATTTTGATAATATTTACTGTCAGTCTTCTCATTAATATCAAATTAATTTTTAGTAAGGTTCTTAAAATAACTTTATTGGTTTCATTTTTTTAAAGAAAGTTTCAGAATGCTGTATCTTCAAACATAGCTCATTGATCAGCAACACTTCAAAATATTTAGGTTCTTTACGTCATAATACCTGTAAGTTATTTTCTGTATGTAATAGTATTCTATTTATTTTTTTTAATGAATGAATTAGTTTATTGTAGGAAATTGAGTGTTCTTTATTATTTCACGTGTAGGTCTCCTTTACATTTATAACTTGTCAAATGAAATTTATTAGGATTTATTTTCTAGCATGTGTTAGTTCTATGTCATCCCGTTTGAAATTAGTATACATGGTGGCTTTGAACAAAATGCAAAATGCTTTTTGCATATATATTAATATTTATAAACAACAAAATAAATTTACCCAATGGATTAGAGCAGTACTTCCGGAATATAAACAATAGTCTGTGTTCAAGACTCGAATTCTTAGTCCAAGTAGATGTTGATATTTGCAGTGTAACCGCAAACAAGCTCAAAACATTAGCCATCTTGCAATCATCACAACTCTTAAATTATAGCAAAGTACAAGGACACATACTTACAGATGAAAACCTACCCAATGGATTTTCATCATAATTCCTATATGAGATTTGTCACCAGATGTTTGTTTATTATTCAATATATAGGTAATACAAGAATATAGTTATATTATATAAACATTACAAGTTATATTTTCAATATTATACATACGAGACTAACTATTATAATATTCTTTAAATTTATTTAATGTCTTTAAATATTTCTAAACTTCTTAACAAGTACAATTTTCCCTTTTTTATAGTTATTTGAAAAGAAATCATATTAATTAGGTTTTTATAGTATTTATTTAAATTTAATATGTTGGATCGAGTTTTATATAAGCATTATTGAAATTAGAAAAGGAATAAAAATTAATTAAGAATAAATAAAAAATTGTCCTATATGAGCGTAACTGTAAAACCCTGGATTTTCCTAAAATACAGTAAATTAAATAAGCCTAAATATTGAGAAGTTAAGATTTAATTTAGGTATTGGAAGAATAATATTATGATCCAAAGAGATATTAGTAACTAAATAAATAAACAATAATTTTGAGTAACTAGGAATTTAAATAGTGGCTTCATTTAAATAGGAAAGAGCAAGGTTGATTTGGATAATTGGGAGAGTAAATTAAATATAAAGGATTGGAGAAGATAGGTATTAATCTAAGTGCATTATATGATTAAGATTGATGTGAGAAATAAAGAAGAGAATTTTTGGAAAAAGATCCAAAGGTTAAATATGGAATTTCAAGGAAAGGGTATTTTAGTCATTTTCCAATTAGCCAAATTAATATATTAAGTAAGTAAATAATTATTAGACTTGAAATATTTAACTAGACTTAATTTGGGTTAGATTTGAATTTAAATAGCAAATTATGGCTTAAAATTAAGAATAAGGGTATATTGGTGATTATGGTTGATAAGGAGCCTTAAATTTGACGATAAGAGGAGTTTTGGGGTGTTTTAATAATATTTTAAAATAAGAAATTAAATTAGCACGAAAATAAATTAAATTAAGACCTTCTTTTATATGAGATACTTAAAAGAGGAATTAGAATGAGGATTAAGATAGGGAGGTTTCCAATTAAGAGTGGGAATCCTATTTAGAAGGTCTCCTAAACCTATTAGGACTTCTAATTAAGAGAGCTTATAAAGGGGAGGTCTAGGAAAGGTTTAGGGTTTTTAGCAAATCAAAAATAAGGAGGAAAGAGAGGGAAATTCGTGCTAGGGCTTGGAGAAAAATAAGGGAAAAAAGAGAATGAGAGAAAAGAGAGGAAAGAGAAGAAAAGGGAGGTGCTGCAAAGGTCTGACCAGCATACTTTGAACGACAATCCCTGGAGATCCAATCGTTGGATCGTCATGAAATTTGGAGGTTATGATCTATACATGAGATACTTTAATCTGAACGGTGGAGATTGGATTTGAATGAGTCTAAGGTGGTGTGAACTAACTCAGAAGTTGGTAGAAAATCAAATTTAGAAAGAAAGAGGAGTTGCAGAGATGACCGACTAGCCAACTTCGAACGACGAGATAGGAAGATCCAACCGTTGGAATGAGCTGAACGTTTAGGGTTTTGATCTACTCATGGAGGACTTTAAACTGAACGGTGAAGATTTGAATTAAAGAAGCCTAGAGGGGTGCGGTTGAGCTCCAAAAGCGGGCACAGAAGAAGTTCTGAAAAATCTGGGTTTATCAAAAAAGTAAGTAGCAAACACTTGAAACTAGAGGAACTGCATGTTTTCTTGTGTTTTTTATGATTGATAATATTGGTTTTTAAGTTGGATTTCATTAAAAAAAGTTAGATGATTATAAAGTTTTGATTTGGTAATTTGAATCTCTCTTTAAGAATCAAGAAAAGTGTTGCTCATGGGTGGTTTAATTTAGAAAGAAATCTTAGATAAATTTTAATCACCAAGATTTGATTAAGATTGTCTTAGAAGTAATTTGGAATGAAATTTAAATGTTTAGAAACAATTTAAAACCATAGGAATTTAAGAAGTTTCGGAAATTATGAAAACCCCAGAAAAACTGAGTTTTGGGCAGAGCGCTAGAACAGTCGCTCGAGCACCCTATCTGTATACCTTAAACCAAAACATGAAAACAAGTCGCTTGATACACCGTTCGAGCGCAACCACAGGCGACCTACGTGTGTATCTAAAACAGAACCTGTAATTATAACCGCTAGAACAATCGCTCGAGCGCCTCTTCGAGCGACCTATGTAAGAAATTCCAGATTTTGGGATTTGTGCCCCCCAGATTTAATTTTTAATGATTTTTCTATAAATCCTAAAGTTGTAACACCTATAACTAGGTTAATTTGAGATGTAGGAAGTGGCGGAATTAAATTTGAATTAAAGAATAGTAATTTGGGATGATGATTGTAAATATGAAACTTTTGGAGATGTTTTAATTAAAAAGAGGCCACAACCTATTTAGATCTGATTTTGGGTAACCTAACATATTCTTAAACTTTAATATAGATCTAAGATACCTTCTGAAAGTACTAAATAACAGATTTAATACGTTTTGACACCTTGGGCTCTAAATGAGGGAAAATGGGATGTTTATAGATAATAGAAATAGAGAAGTTTTAATCAAGAGTTAGGAACATTGTTAATGTCTTGAATTATTGCCTTTTAAACAAAACTTAATTTTGGGAGTTCCTGCACTTGTATTTGAACTATCTGAGCATGCTTTGAGCTCCAAATGATTTATGTATATACTTGGATTATTTTGCCGTTGAAATTAACCTGGAGTTTAGACATATAACTTGGTACATCTTGTGTTGGTTTTTGGGTCACTGGTGTGACAAGGTTGGTGCCTGATTTATTGTTTCCCGCATGGGCGGATTTGGTGATACAGATAAGGTTCTGTATTTGGTGGGTGTTATTGAGAAGTATGTCCATTCCCTGGTTTGGTTTCCACCATCGTGTGGGTTTCGTAATTACATTATTAATTGATATGTTATTAAATTATTATGAGTTTTTGGTTGTGAGTTGTGTCTAGCATGCTTAGCTCTTACATGGATCCATTAGAGTAGCTAGTAAATGAAATTGTTTTCTGGAGTTTCTTATTCTGTGTCATAGACATTCCATCATCTCGAGGATGGTACCACTCCTGGATTAGTCGGTCGCTACGTTACCCACTCCTGGATTGGTTGGGCCGTACATGCTAACCCATCTGAAATAGCCAGTCTGCAAGGCGGCTGGTTATTGATTATTGGTTGGTGGTGGGTTCTTCCGTTGGTGTTGAATAGTCAGACTGCAGGGCGGCTAGTCCACTGTAAGTCGGTGAAGTAGCATATTGGCACATGTCTGTAGGACTCTGTTTACGATTCCATTAGTCCTGTGATGTCACAAACGTGGTATGCTGTGTGCCGTGATTTCTCTATATTACCGTTTTTCTTGTTGATGTTGTTGTTGGTTTAATCGTACACCTCATGACTTATTTTATATAAATATGGACTGATTTCATGCATACACCTTGCTACTTGTTGAGATTTATTCTCACTCAGGTTTCTCCCATTTTTCAGGTACTCTTGGTGAGAACGTCAAGTTGTGGGCTAGTTGTAGCTGGGTAGTCTATATAGATGTAAGATTGCTTATGTAATTAAAATCCTTGTATATCATAATTGTTGATTAATAAAGAGAATTTGAATTCAAGTTTCCGCATTTACTCTGATTATAAAGTTAGAAAAAGTTTTAAATTATTCCATATTTTAGTTGCTTTTGTTACTTACCAAAACACCTTGGGTTTTGGGAATTGGACCCGAAACCGGGGCGTTACAGTAACTTAACAGTATATATTATACAACCCAACACAAATTGGTATTGTAGTACTATATATATAATGCCTTGCATGCTCTTGTATTTCAAATATTTATTTGAAAAATATGAACTAGCTAAGCTTACCCAAATACCTCAAATAGATGTAAATTTTCTACCTTTTTCTTTTATTAATTACACTAATACGTAAAAAAGGCTGTTATATTGCTAGTAGAGAAAACTATTTGTCTATATGTAATTGAAAGTTTAGTATCATGGATTAGTAATTCAAATCTTGGAATTTTATCATTAGATTCCAAATCTGATAGACAATATCTTCCAATCTCCAAGGTATCTCCGCATTTGGCTGGTTCAAAATCTTAATTAATACCAGAGCATCTACGCAAATTCCACTCATTTGGTGTTTGTGTTAATAATGAATATCTTATTTGGCCATGCTGGCGTTAATTTGCATTAACTAACAAATATGCCTACGTGATGAATGCACATATTCAAAGGTGAACTCACCAGATTTGGGAGTCATTTAAAGCTTCCTTTCTGATGAATGCACATATTCAAAGGTGAACTCACCAGATTTGGGAGTCATTTAAAGCTTCCTTTCTGAACTCCTTACTCAAACATTGCCACCTTAAAAAATCTTCTTGCAGTACCCTAAACTTTGTTGCCCTTGCGTGTCTTGCTTTACGATATGCATCTACAATAAATTTCCTACACCCCACCCTCAAGGAAGAAATAAAATATATGCATGTGGTGCTAAAAGTCATATTTTTTTAACGAAATTTTAATTAGTAGAACCCACATGTATTTTGTCATTATAACTTGTCATCTCAAACTTATATTATTATTCTCTCTATGAATCTGAAGCATGTGTACTGTTATATTTTGTTGTTGTTTGGAAAATTATATCGGTGTCAATTTTTGTAGGATATAGACTATTTGAATCTACTCTTGCATGAATTGTTATGGCATCACCAAATGAAAGTTGGCTACATGAGTTAAAATACGAAAGTAAACATTGCTTTTGTAAGAAGGCAATTGTAAGAGTATCCAAGACTCGTGATCACCTGAAGAAATTATTCTATACCTGTCCAAGGAATGTCGGAGTATGTATACACTATACTTTAAGTTGGGTTTAATAATTATATTATATATAATGTCTAATAAAACTATTAAAATGTAGGCTTCCACCTCAGATTCAGCATGTAAGTTTTTTCAGTGGTGTAAACCTATGGCTCCCCATAATGTTTGTGCTTTGTACGAAAGTCGAAGCTGTAAATGTAACAGAAAAGCTATCATCAGAGTTTCTGAGACATCAACCCATCCAAACAAATTATTCTATACGTGTGCGAGGAAGGTTATGGTAAATAGTAATTTATTTGGTTAATTTTATTACTATCAAATTTGAAAATAGCATATTAATTACTAAAGGTACTTGTACGTGTAGGTTTCTACTTCAGACCCAGTATGTGATTTCTTCGAGTGGTGTATGCCTTTACCACATGTGAGTCATGTTGGCTCTACCGATGAGGCATATTGTTCTAGCAAGACAAACTGCAGTCAGAGCATATCTAAAGATAACCTGACTAGAGAATCAATGGAGGATCTTAGTTCACGAATTACTCAGATTGATGGTAAAGTGGAAGAGCTGAAGTCTCTTGAAATTGAATTAGTGTGTTTGCGCAAGTAGTTGGATGGGTTGAAAACACTCCTGATTGTTGCAATCATACTCCCAATGATTCTATTTGCTTTTCTGCTTATGAAATTTGAGGTGTTTACTTATTCTCTTCGATATGGTCCTTCATGTTATTGTTTTTCAACATTTTAATTTGCAAGTATAGAATCAATCTATCCTGGTGCATTGCCCTTTAGAGTAGTCCTCCCTTTTACTTCGAGCCTCAAGCTTTCCTTTGGAATTTGACTTTGTCGGAAGCTATATGTTAAATTGTTATGAGCATGTTGGATATAATTGTATTGTCTATGTGGACTTTGGCTCATAAACGACCATTGCTATTTTGTTTCAGGCATGAAGCTGACTTAGCTCCTGCTCAAGCAGTGCCTCTTCTTGATGCTGACACTGATACATTTGACTAATTTAGTTCTCTTTTTCCCATTTGAGATGTAGTTCCACGTGGAGCTTAGGTTTCATCTTGACTTATTGTGTAGTTGAATGAAATTAACCAAACCAATATAATGTATTAAACGATCTCCTCCTTTTTGTGGAGCTCATGTAAATAGGAATTTCTGTATTTAAGTTCACAGTGAGCATGGATGGGATTATTTTTTTTTCTCTTGTAAGGATTATTTGTTGAAGTTTTGTGCCAGTCAGATATACTCACATGACAGTATTCGGTGCAATAACCCAGTCAGATATACTCAAATTTAAGAGTTTGTTGCTGGTTTCTAAGCTGCTTGGAGTGTTCAAAGGCTCATACAAATGCATTCATTGTCATCCATGAAACAAATGCACAAGGCTAAATTCACAAAAAATAGGATCTAGGACAAACTTACTTGTCATCCAATAAGAAATGTCTTCTCACTTTTTCATTATAAGAAAACACTAATTGTGAGTTTTAGGCAGCATCGCTTGCTGTAGGAGGAAATAGATCTTTTGCGCAGTTACCATTTCTGAGGATTTCTTTCATAGGTTTAAATTTTAATCTTGATTTACTAAAAGAATTAAAAAAAAAACCATGATTCACATGGGGACTAAAGGCGAAGTCAAGATGTTCCACTTTCATAATTTAAAGACACAAGCGGAGTTGACGATCATATCAGTCGCTAATGGCACACTTTATTTTTCTTACTTTTTTATATCACTTCTTCAATTTTGTGGGAGTGGAAAGCTTTCGTCAATCATCGTTCCTAACAATTGGAAAGCGTTCATATGGTTTTCGAACTTTCGATTACAAGTGAAGCTAGCAACACTTTCTTGGAGACAAAAGGACAACCTGTGGACTAAAAACTTCCAATTGACAAGGGAGCATTGTTGTCACTAAGAATTGATGCTTGTGACAATATATTACATTGAATTAGCAACGAATTAAAGTAAAGCTTCAATTCACAATCTAATAAGGTTGTCTCTAATAGTTATTCAATTAAATATCTGGAGTGAAGTTCCATGCCCTAATGTAAGATTGGCAGCTATAATATATCATTCTCGGAGGAAGTGTAATATGCGGTTACTGATCGATTTGAAAAATATAAACCTAGGGTTCGAATAACAACTCAACTCATATATTGGAACATCTTAAGGATACTTATATAGGTTAGGAAGAAGTCTAGAAGGAATTGGAATTAAGTCAAAGAAA
The DNA here is from genome assembly GCA_947561395.2 of Buxus sempervirens. Classification (NCBI taxonomy): domain Eukaryota; kingdom Viridiplantae; phylum Streptophyta; class Magnoliopsida; order Buxales; family Buxaceae; genus Buxus; species Buxus sempervirens. The sequence goes on from OX387192.1 coordinate 11,444,103, forward strand.
ATCGCAATTTTTATAAGTGAATTTAGGACGTGAATGTTCGAACGGTCTCGAACGCTACTCTCACGTTTGATACGTAAGAGCAGCTCAAACGTGTCGTTCGAACGTGGCTCTCACGAAAGGTTAAATATGAGCGATCATTCGAACAACGCCTCCAACTGTCTCCAACGCTACTCTCGTGTTTGTTTGCAAATGACAATGCACCTGCGGCGTTCGAACGCCACATCTAACTTTCTTGAACGCTACTCTCGGGTTTCTCTGCAACTAGAATTAAAGCTGAACATTTGAACGGTGCCTCTCATGCTTTCAAACGACAACTATAAAATCTTCTATTTGACTCCAATTTTGATGCCATTTGGACCATGACTTCCATGACTTATTCTAACCAACTTAAAAACTTTAAACACAAACTTGCGACATGGAATTAAGGTGTTAAATTGTTAAAAATAAAATATTAAGTTCCTATTTTTAAAAGAAAAAATTTGATTTCAAGGAGTCATCTGTTGTACTACAACAGTTCTAGATGATTTCCGCTAATTTGGCTCAATGTTATATAAGTAATTGATTAAATGTGTAACCCATTGACTTCGATTTGTTTGCAATTTAATTATTAAATGTGGACCTTATTAGAACAAGCGAAACTTGAGCCTGCCTCTGTCTCATATTTCTCTATAAAGCCTTACAGAGGCTTTCTTGATAAACCATCACAATAATCTCATCTTATTAAAACCTCTATGGGACTATTTTGCTGGGTGGATGTTGGACTAATGCATTGCCTTCAATCGAAGACAGAAACACAAAATGGAGAATAAAAATGTAACATCACGTCTGTCTTTGATCGAACTGCTTTTTTTGAATATATAAATGCTTCTGACTTTTTTTATCTTCTATTATGCATTTTGCTGTTCATTTAAGTTCAGAAGAAGTCACTTTGTCTTCTGTTAACATCCTTCTCAAATCTGCTATTAGATTTCCGAAACGTCATAGTGTGCCAAATTAAATACCAAATCGTAAGCATATAAATTTGAAAGCAACTTGCATTCATATATTAATGATGTAAAAAGTGCCAAATGCTTCACTACTCAAAATAAAGATAAAATAACATGGCCAAAACATTGTAATAATTAAATCACATTTAAAAAAAAGATTTCCATGGTATAAGGAAAATGAACAAGTATGTTAATTACAATGTTTGAACCAAAGTAACAAATATATACAATCCTTCCAAGATCAAAAATATACATCCACATCCAAAAAATATACATCCATATCCAAAAAATATATATACATCATATCCAAATAACATCAAACTCCCCCGCGTTGTCTCGAAATAGATAAAAGAGGAAAATAAACTCAAGAAGTGGAGGGTCCAGCATCTCCACCACTGCCACTAGGGCCAACAACATCACTAGGAATAGTGCTTGGACCGGGAGCATCAGGAGGAGGACCACTTGTACCATCAGCTGCACTTGGACCTGGAGCTTCAGGAGGAGCTGCACTTGGCTCCTCTTCTTGATCATCGTCAGCTTGACTAAGGAAATAGTCCACCAACTCCTTGTACACCTTCTGATGAGATAACTTCAAACTCTTTTGCCATTGCTCAAGCCTCTGAAATCTTGTCATACTGTCTTCATGATTCTTAGTGGCTTGTTCACTCGTAGATTGGAGAAGTTGAAGAAGTTGAGAATTTTGGTCTTTCAGGAAAGATAATTCCTCATGGAAGTTAGAAGGAGGTTGAGGTAGGGCAAGGTCATCGGGGTTACAAGCTGGAGTAGATGCAAGATGGGCTCTACTCTAATGCAAGGTAGTATTAGTGATAGGTTGGTCTGCTTTGACAAGATCAAACTTAGGGTAAGGGACACTAAGACCAACAAGCAAACGGGCAATGAGACAACAATAAGGAAGCCCATTAGACTTTTTGGAATGGAGAAAAACTTCCAACATTTTGGAACAAATAACAGATGGAAGATCAATAGAATGATGTTTCTTTAAAGCATAGAGAAACAAAAGCTTAGCAAATGGAATGGAAGATTTGTGGGCCACAGGATACAAGTTAGTGCTTTGAATTCTGAAAAGCACTATGGTTTCGGCTGAGAATTTATTGGCTTCAAGTCGTTCACCCATGTAAATCCATCTACCTCTTCCATTTTGTAGAAGAGTATCAGCCAACTCATTCTTAAACTCCAAACTCTTGGTTTGAGGATATGGATATTGAGGGTTAGGAACCCTAGGAAGACCAAAAACAGAAGCAATTACATCCAGAGTAATCCTAAGTGTAGTGCCCCTCAAGTAAGTGGAGAAAGAATTTTCATTCCAATCAACCTCATGAAAATTAGAGTAAAACTCTCTAATCATTTCATATGAGGGCATGGTAAATTGATCAAACATGGAATCCCAACCTCTCCCAATGAGGCAATCAGTAATATAAATGGGAAGCTTACTAAGCATCACTACCCTTTCAACAATGAGATGTCTCTAAATAAAATAATCCTCATAATTCTTCCTAGCCCTCTCATCAAGGAAGGCTGACTGGTCAATCCTAGATCGCTTATTGGAATGTGTAGCACCTAAAGATTTGGTTCTAGGCATCTAAGAGTGGACAAGATGGCAATATAAAGAAGAAAGAAAAAAAAGAAAATAAAACAAGATGAAACACATGTAAGAATGAATGTTAGCATTTAATTCTCTAAATTAATCCTAAGTACAGCATAAGAAGTGTAAAATGAATGAAATAAATGAAGAAAAACCACTAAGAAATCACTTGGGGTTGGAAAATAAAATGTTATTGAAGAACAATTCATGAGCGTTCGAAAGATAGCTCAAACGCTATCATTCGTTCAAGAACACGAAACCCCCAGATTTGGGTATTTGCGGCTAAAACACCACATGAAGATCAAAACCACACAAAATGTCTCGAAAAAGAAAATAATAGACGATTAAAAGCTTTTCGAAGGGATTTGAAACCAAACAATCCTTAAAAGAAGCACGAATTACAAATTAAAGACATAAAACCCTAAAAAACACACGAAATTGAAAACAGCCGAAACAACCCTAAAAGAAATGCATGTTAAACATGATTTCTTACCTTTAAATGCGAGATCCTCTGGTTAATCGACGTAAAAGCTCTTGGAATAGCTCAAAATCCACAGTCGCCTCTCGCACGAAGACTTTGGAGTTTCTAAGACACGTTTAAACCCTATCGCATGCGACTTAAATGCGAAATGGGGTTTACAATCTAACGTTCGAACGCCACGTCTAACACGAGTCGAACGGTACACTTAAGTTGGCTTCATTACTCACAACGTTCGAACCTTGGTCGAACAAGGAGTCCCGTTTGAACGATAAGACTTAACTAAAACAAACGTTGGACAGCGTTAGAAGCAACGTTTGATAGCGTTTGAGGCAACCATCTCAAACGTTTGACACCGTATGAGATATCGTTCGAACGATCTTATAAAACTCAGAAAAAAAAACTTCAAATTTATCACAGAAAACTCAACTTTTTTCAATCTAATTGCTTCCAACTGGACCTAAAAACATCAAAGACATAAAGTAAATCATTAAACAAGTATAAAATTATGAGAACTTAAACTTTTAGACATTTTGAGAACCTTTTTTACTAGAAATTTTCAAGTTATAACAAAACTTAACATCAATACTCTCAAATAACTACACAACACAACCAAATTCCCAATTGTGGTTGTGTGCAAATGCAAAACCGAACACAACTAAATCTTAATTTCCATTTCTCTCTACCCATTTCAGATACTTGGCAACTTTTGTGGGTGTGGCTTTGAAAGGGGTGTCTGTAGCAGCACTAGGCAAGCTTGGTGTCTCTTTCTAGGTGGCTTGTATTATCTAAAGGCTAGGATTGGGTTTAAAGATTAATTGTAACGCCCCGGATCCGAGTCACGAAATAACACCGTAACTCATCCCCGGAGGTTAATTTAAAACACAGGATCGCAATATTAGAATGGAGGAAAAACATGAATACAACAATAGCTATATAACAGAGTGCGCTAAAATATTCTCAAACTAAAATAAAACTCACATGTCCAAGTAACTACCCGCAAGTATCGAGCTCTCCAAGAGTATCTGAAAACAAAACGAAAGCAATGGGGTGAGATACGAATATCCCAGTGAGCAGCACATAAATGCACAAATACATCTAGTTCAGTTCTAAAACATGCCACGATTTCAAACCATATACAACGATGATAACACGTATAACCCAACAAAACTTCAACGATCCAATTTACGTCCGTGAGGAAAACCATCGTATAAACCAAGCAATAAAGACGATATAAATCATGCATATAGCCTTAAAGTCACGTATAACCAAGTAGCAACATATCGAAGAAAACATAGTTCAACAACTCAGGTTTTTGAAATACTAGAGTGTTTATCATGGGTCACTCCGCACCAATAGAGTATTTTATCATGGGCTACTCCGCACCAATAGACCAGCGAATAAAACATATCACGTCAAACAAAAACAAATCCCCGCAGTGGTCAATGTCATGTAGTTGTTTAAATTGGTTAATCAACATGCCAGAGCAACCTCCACACCTCCATGTACACAGTTCCGGCCTACTCAGGGTTTCGGATACTCTGAAATGATGACCTACTCATGGTTTCATCATCCAATGCCGACCTACTCAGGGTTTCGACATTGACAACCAGGCCTACTCAGGGTTTCTGGCTGCTCTACACCGGTCGTGGCAACACTCCATTGCCATGCCATTACTCCAATAAAACAAAAGCATCACATTACTAAGCTTAGACTCTAGATCCAGGACAAGCTAAACCAAAACAATAAATCATCGTATAATCTCAATTCCAACATCAAAATAAAACCATTCATTCCACATCACATATAACTCATCGCAGTTTATCACCTGTCCCTCTGGACCAAGTAGTACCTCAAGTACTTTCAGTATTTTCTCGTTTCCGTAACACATGCCATTTGGAAATAAAACTCAATTATTCATACCAAGAAAATCTTTACAATACATTCAGAATTATCCAAACAAGTGAAACCAGAATTTAATAATTTCTCAATCAAAATAGTGTATAAAACAAAGGGAAACTAACTAGGAACTCCTAGTGTTTTGGTATCCGGCACAACACTTACAAATAACCTAAACTCAACCTTGGAAACTTTTAAGAATTTCACTAAATTTTCCTCTAATAATTGAATAGGCAAAGTAGGTTCCAAAGTCCCCAAACCAGTGAATAGTTAAGTGGTTTAACCCTCAAGTCATCAAAAACCCCTTGGTTTAGTCAAAATTCCAATTCGGTAAGTGTATTGGACTATGCGCTCACCTCCTGAAGTGAGCGCTAGGTGAGCGCCAGTCGGCGGATAGGATTTTGGTAAAAATATGACTATGCGCTCACTCGATATTAAGTGAGCGCTAGGTGGGCGCGAGGTCGGCGCCAGCTTCGCGCGAGATTCGCACACCCCTTTTAAGTGAGCGCGAGCTGAGCGCCAAGTGGGCGCCAACTCGGCGGATAGTGTAATTTTAAAGGGCGCCTACTTCGAAGTGAGCGCAAGTGAGCACCAAGTCAGCGAATACTCACTGCGATTTCCGACTCTCTGTTATTTCCAGATCTCCATCTCTGGCCGATCTTTTTCGGTCTGTAATTGTTCCAATAGACTCCTAATATCCCCAGAATACTTCCCAACCAGTTTTGGATTTAAACTAAACACATTTCATTTCAAGTTGAAATTCACTCTCATGCTCGGACTCATGCTATTCCAGAAAACCCAGAAAACTCAGAATACAGAATACAACCATGAAATCAGAATACCATCACGAATAAACTAAAACCTCAGTTGTAAATCAATGCTACTCACTCTTATACGCTTATATCCCAGAATAAGGTTATTCCAAACCACGGCCGATCACCGACTCCGACCGCGTGCGTGCGAATGTTGCCGAACTGATCCCTTGTTCACGAGAGGAAAAACCCACTGAAATCTGGATCTCCGACTCCACTAATCCAGTCGTAGCTCTCGCGGTTCTCATCTCTTACCAGTGAAACCCTAATCGCCACAGTAGCCGCCCTAATTTCAAAGCAGCAACCTTTCCCCCAATCCCGAAAATTTTATGTGAGTTACCTATTTAGAGACATCGCAAAGGTTTAACCTAATTCACCCTTGATGTTTAATTAACCCTCGGAATCCCCTTTCTACCCCTCATTCAACTTGGGCTTTCCCGGATTTACTTATTGGCTAATTCCTATTTACTACCATATCTTTAAGTTCGAATATTAATTACGTATTAATATTCCACCTCATTCTCTTTGACAACTAATGCCCACAAATCTCTAGCAATAAATAAATTTTGATTAAACCTGTCCATAAATCCTTGTGTTCATACTTTTGCATATATTTTATTTTATCTACTATTATTTCTATTATCATTATTATTTTATATATATATATATATATATATATATATATATATATATATATATATATATATATATATATATATACACACAATCTCCATAAAGATATAATTATACTCGTACTCCGAAAACCTCGAACCTAATTTTCCTTAAATATTTATACCTTCCATAAGTACATTGCCGCTCGACGAACTTTTGAAAACCATTGATTTGGTGTGTGCTCGCCCACTGAAATTCCTACATATACACACAGCTACTTAAGCTTATTCGCCCACATAATTAATAAATAAATAAATAAAATCCTTAGAAAATATCGGGGTTTTACATTAATTCATTGATCCTAACTGGATGTTTATTGTCTCTTTAAATTGTGAGCATATTGTGTTGTTAAGAGTCATGAGAGACCTCAGTATTGGCTACTGTTATTTCTTTCAAATTCATTGCAGATTAAAGGGCATTCCAAATGTTGGAGTAGCTGCCACAGTTTCTCTCATTGGTGAGTAATCACACTTCACCATCTTGCATTCTCTGTTTTTTCTTTGCTAGGAATGGATTAAAATGAAGAAAAACTTGCCCATTGGTTACTAATTTCTAGATTTATAGAACTTGTATTGCAATTCAAATAGGTTCTCCCATGGAACTCAACTATCCTACTATTGGATCTCAGAAAATTTAGTTCTTTGTATAACTAGTCTGTGTTATTATATTTCCATTGGCATGTAAAATGCAAATTTTTTTATTCTTTTTATTTTTATGGGAGCATGCAAAATGCAATTACAGAACCACATTTGGATCTTTAGCTATAATATATAGGCACATAAAACCGGAATGAGCTCTAGTCCTGCTATTTCTTCCTTTTCTCTCTTCTTTGCATCTCTACTTTCTAATGCTTTGCTTCTGCAACTGGCAATGCACTGTGGTCTAGCTAGTGTGGATATCGAGTTATTATTACAGAATCAACATTGATAATTTAAGTTCATAACCCACAAATGTCGTTTTTGGGTTTTGTTGTTGCGTTCACATCACTGCCTCTGCTTTATTTTAATTCACAATGTTTCTGCAATGATGCACTAAGAAATTGCAAATTGAAGCACACCAATACTGGTAAATAATATGTTTACTACAAAAAAATATGTCAGTTCCTTCTTCATTTATTTGTATTCACAGATTTATATCTACTTCATAGTATAAAATCCTTTTAGTAAGTGCTTCTATTGAATGCTAATCTACAAATTCAAACATGCCTTATCAATTCTAGGAAACCTAAAAAATTTTGCTAAATCTCAACAAAATTTAAACCCATATCCTTGCATGTCTACAAATTCAAAGCCCCAATTAAGCAAAACTAGTATTTATCATCATGTCATTAATGTAAACATAATAGAGAATGATTAAGGAAGCCACACCCCATACAATAGGTTCCCTTTACCACATGTATCATTCTACAATTCATGAAACTCATGTTGCATCATTTTGACTTAATAATATGAAATTCTCAAATGTTAAAATAAATTTCAAAATTAATAATCTTGGTCATGGTCTCCATAAACGGAGAAAATTATAGCTGGTAGATACAATAATCAACCCCAAATGGGCCTCAGCATTACAATTGAGGAGGAGGAAAAAATAATAGAAACAAGTCTCAAACAAAATCCATGCTTTGAAGTTGTGAGACAAGAATCCGGCTTGTTGACAAACTCCTACTTGAAGGACTCCGCTACCTGAAAAGCAAACAAGTGACATAATTAAAAGAAACCCAAAAGCTATAGAATATTCACAAGTGGAAGTATTCAGCTCATACCTTACGCATACAATCACACTAACACAAATGGAAATTAGAAAGGGGAAAAGATTGCTAGCATGAATCAAACCTTAGTGCGAGATGGCCATGTTGACGCTCTCATTTTGCATTCGGTGGATTGCCATGCGGGAACACAGATGGCTGCCAAAACGACGAAGATTTTTAGCACAATGAAAATTGTTGTTTGTGAATCGATCAATTTCAACTATTACCTGCAGCATTTGAGTTAAGGCATAATTGCCTTGAAGACCCTGGGCCAAAATCCTATGATCACCAACAATACCGTGCGACACTTTGTTGGAGGCAAGAAATGCCTGCATCTTATTTCAGCTACCTGATAAGAAAAAAAGTATATTGTGGATGTATGGAACGCAAAACAATGAATTAAAGTATACCTGAAATGCTGGAGTATGTAGAGTTGATGGGCTAATAGGCATCATAAAAGCATCCCTCATATATGGTGTTAATGGAGTGAAAGAACTCTGAGTAGGTTGGCTATTAGACCCCAGTGGCCTGGAACTTGCTGCATCTTCTGATTGGTTATTGTTTTCCTGTCTTGACGCATTGCAATCTATATTGACGGCTTGTTTTGCTTTTTTCCGTGTACGCTTGATAGATTGTTCCAACGCACCTTTTTGCCTATGAACACTTGTTCCAACACGACCACCCCTTACCTTTTGTTTAATACCTTTTGCCCTTGAAAGGATTTCCGTGTTGACACTGGTAGCCTGATAATCGTTGTCCCCAACACTATCTAGATTTGTGCAATCCAGATAAAAACTTGTTTCTGACACGTTCACCCCTCTGACTTCACTTTGACTTTTTGCTTTTCGTGATGCATCGTCCATACTGCTAGCTTTGTTTTTTTCTTTTAGTATACTATTTACCCCACATTCAATTTGTTTAATCAGCTCACTAGCAAAATCAGAGGACTCTTCATGCAGTGCAGCCTTTCTTGCAGTTTGGACAAACATGTGACACAATTCCCTAAACCTCCGTCCAATTGCCACTTTGGGGTCATTGCCAACAATAGCCCCTTGCTTATATGCAACCAACTCACTCTTTGCCTCTTTTGTCCATCTTTTCAAAATATATTCATCAGGTATCTTTTTATCTTATTTAAACGAAGAATATAAAATGCATGACAGCACAATATGCCACTGAATTCAAATTTCTTACAGCTACAATTAACTGAAGTAGTTGAACGATCGAATGTAACAGTATGTTCACAACGCCTTGGCATGGAATCATTAGTGACTGTGTACTCAACCACTTCGCCAACTTCCCGACAAACATGCATTTCACAATTAAGGACACCATCAAGTACTTCTTTGCAAACTAATTCATAGATTTCTTCCGTGTAGACATCTCTTGCACATTCCAACATTTGATTTCCCTCGATCGGCAACACAGGAGTACTGTTCATCATCTTGCAATCAGCCTTTAATTCATCATACCATCTATCATCCAATAATTCATCAAAGCGACCCAAGAATCGTAATAAATCCTTTTGGCTATGTAGATGAGTTTTTAGTGATGCATTCATGCTCTCAGACCTTTGTGTTGTACTCATGTTTGCACAGAATGTGTTCCTTCCATATGCTAGAGCCCATTTCTCTTTTTCCTCAAACTTTGCTTTCAACCATCTATTCGATGATAAATCATACTTATTAATCATTGTGTTCCATGCTTCTATGAATTCATCCGCGTCTTCATACTCATAAACACATCTACTAAAATCTTTTGCGAATGATCTCTCACGGTTAAATACATCACTAAGATGCTTTGCAGCATTTTGGAACATATGCCAAACACAAAAGCGATGGTATGTATCCGGAAGCACCGAAGCTATTGCACTCGTTATAGCTTGGTCATGATCTGTGAGAATTGTCTTCGGCCTCTTACCAGACATAGCTCTTACAAAGCTTTCAAATAACCAACTGAATGTCTGAGTGCTATAGTTGTATAATAAGCCAGCGCCAAAGATTTTTGTTTGTCAATGATGATTAACACCAACAAATAACCCAAATGGTCTACCATACTTGTTTGTTCTATATGTGGTGTCAAAACAAACCACGTCACCAAAATAACTATAATCTGCCATCATCTCAGAATCAGCCCAAAATATGTTACTAATAAGATCTTCATTATCTAATTGAATGACATAAAAAAGATGCATCTTCCGATTGTTTTTTCTGAAAGTATTCCAATAAGGCTCCTGCATCTCCCTTTTGCATAGCCATCATACGTTTAGACCGCAAATAATTATGACAATCTGTCCGCATGAATCCTAGGCATTCAACGCCACCTGCTTCCCTTCTCATCATTTCAACCGTTCTCTTGGCTTGTATCCCTGTGGAATCTGCTATATCAATCTCAGCTGCTTGGGCCTCTGTTACTTTCCGATGTGATCGTAACATATGGACCATGCTTGGCAAAAGCAACTCGTGATTATGCGTCTCCTAGAATTGTGTAATGATATATTTTCCACTCGCTTCCAGTACAATTTTTATTCGTGCCATACACCCAGTCCTAAAATCTGCACGCTGTTTTACAACAGTTAAATCCCTTTTATCTGTCCGACGATACCCTTCCTTTGAGCAACAAAAAACCCTATTTAGGACTATGCCTGTACGTTGATGCTTATGCATTATGTCTTTTCTCGTTCCAAATCCAGTTCGTCTTGCATACTCATTATAAAACTGATGTGCATCGTCTTCAGAATCAAACACCATCCCAATCTTTGGTAAATAATCAGTCTGTGTTGATTCTTGCAAACCATCTACGTCATCATTGATGGTGTCTTCAATACCATCAATTGATCTAGACGACATCTCCTCCCCAATATCCATTTCTCTTGTGTTCTCTGTTTAGATATAAAACTCACATCAAATCTCCAACTACTGCACTCAATTTATTTTTTTATTTTTGCATGCATGCGGGTCACTAAATAGGACTTGATAACAAAGGTTACCTTAACAAAATATACCTCGTAATCATAAGACTAGTCAAAGTACTTGGTTAAAGCTATGGTGTTTCGACCGTTGCCCTGTAGCCTTTTCAGCACAGGGTCGACTTTACTAGCCACGATGTTTACCTATAGGGATGAAGTATGTAAAATAAATAAAAAGACTTAGAAATATATAAAAATGACAAAACAATTTAAATATGATAAATACAATCTACGCAAATATGTATACAACAACTTTGGTATTAAAGGAATAGTACTAAGTGCAAGCATGAATGTTGTAATTCAAGAAATGAAATGAATCTGCTCATTATATCAAACCTTATACACCAATAAATACCATCATCACAATCTACATTAATATCAATAAAGATACAGATACACTTTGACATAGCACGCTAAATTTAATGCTTTATGGATGCATCCACCAGTCAAGTGGCTCAACCTCTACAGTAAACGTGCTAAATTAATGTGATAACAAGAACAGATTCATGATGAAGACTTCCATTCAGAAAATGTGTTTAATTAAATGCTGAGCAACAATCAACAAAGAAAACTAAGAACAGATTCATCATTCCCATTGTTGTTGGAAAACCCATCTGTTTACAAAATTAATGGTTTCTTTGTTCCTGTTAAAATGTCTCATAACCCATTACCCCCATTAATGGGGTTACTCCTCCGCCTTCGATTTCATTCTCTTTTGCACCAAAAAATTCTCCACTAATAGTTCCTTCAAACCCACTTGATGTTTTCACATTTCCCCCTTGTAATCCGGTTAGAACAGGAGCACCTTAACCAGACACAGGGGAGGATAAGGGGATATGGTGTGTGGCTAAGCCAAGGGTTCTTGCAGATACATTGCAAGAGGCCATGGACTATGCTTGTGGGGAAGGTGGTGCTGACTGTGATGAGATTAGGCCTCAAGGTAGCTGCTCTTATCCAAATACGTCTGTTGCTCTTATCCAAATACGTCTGTTGCCCATGCTTCTTATGCTTTCAACAACTACTGGCAGAAGAATAAGAACAATGGAGGAACTTGTAGCTTTGGACGAACTGCCGTGATCATAAATGCTGACCCAAGTATGCATTCATCTAATATTCTCACATCTTTGTTTATTTTAATCTTTTTGTGCTGGTTTTACATGGTGCCAAAGGTTTTAGAAATTCTCAAGTGCTGCTTTATTGTTCTTCAATTTTTCTATCCTTCTGAATGCTTTTTCGTATGTTTTTGTATTACTTTATTAGGTTGAATAAATGTTTGGTTTTGAATACAGTAAATTGGCAAGAATTACTGTACTAAATCTAAAGTAATATGTTGCAGGCTTCATGGACTGCTGATAAACAATAAATACCGCTCAACTCCCTTGATCGCATAGAAAATTAGAGATATATTTCTTCACAAAAAGTTATGTAAACATAGATTATAGATCAGGACATGAAACGGAAGATATATTAAGTGCAACCGAGTGCATTAAAAAAATTGGCAACTCACCTGTTCTTCTCCCAACCTATTAAGCTCCCGAAATGCCGACAGCTCCTCGTTGCCACGCTTTCAAGATGTGAGCTACGAACTCCTTCAAGACGTGAGCTGCCTTCGAACAATGCTTTCAATGGCATTTGCAAATCTAGTTCCCTAAGAAACCTGGGAATTAGAAAAACAGATGTTATTATTATGCTTCGGCTTCTTGTTTACAGAATCTTTTTTATTTTTCTAATCGGTCTTGCTTACAGTGTATGGAACATAATAGAGAAATTTCAAACACGTTAACATAAAAGCAGATCAGGCATCGAGTGAGGCTTTTTCAATATCACACAAAGCCAAGATTGCTTATAAGATCAATTTTGAATTTTGGACAATGGTTCATCCAAAGTTGCTTCACCGCCGAATAGATATTGGGTTAATACATGAATCTGCGGTTGAAATAGGTAATATTCCCAAAAAAAACTAAAAAAACATAAACAACAGTATTCACAATTCAAGAAGCCAAAACAAAAGAAGGCCACAAACAACAGCAATCAGAATGAAAACAAAAAAAATCCTTCAGGGGGCGGCTGGAAGCTTGTGGATGTGTTGGATAACAATCTGTAAACAATACAAGGGGCGGAATCCAAATCCTTCAAGACGTGAACTACCAACCTTTTTCTTCTCTTACATTCTCTTACATTTGCGTCCCTCATATCTCATTCATTTTCGCGCGCAATCAACAGGGGAAAATACAAAGACAATGTTCGAAAATTTCAGAAATTATCGATTATAGACGTGAGCTACCAAGCGTTTACTTCACTTACATTCTTTTACCTTTGGTTCCTCAGATTTTACTTGGTTTTCACACGCAATCAAAAGCACGAGGGAGGAAGATAGCGTTTGAAATTTTCAAAAAATGCGCACAATTATATTAATGGAAAATAAACGTCGAATGATGACAAACGATGAACTAGCATCGTTAGACGTCGTCGTTCGACGTTAGTTTTTCTCCGTCAGTTGCTATATCCGTGTTTTTTGGTTTTTAAAATGAGAAGGACACGTGTCGGGTCCTTACGTTTCGTAAGACCATTCGTGAGACGAATGGTGACAGAGGAAATTGGTTGGTAATATTACTGCTCACAATAGTCGGCCCCTTCTTGCAATTCGTTGAGATTTTTACATCTCTGTTTGCTAAATTGCTCCAAGCTCCACAATGCAAATAAAATTATAGATCTGTATATCCTCATGGCCTTTCATAAATTTCATTTTGTTACAAGAACAACCTTTGTTCTTCAAAAGTTAAAAACATGTGCGTTAACTTCTTTTGGGCGACTACAATTTTCGGATATCACTGCAACAACAAAAAAAAAACCAAACATAATACATTTACAAACTTCCTAAAAGTTGAAGGTGCAGCTAAATTCACAATGTCGACAGCATGAACAATATAAAATTGAGTAAAAATTCAGCTAAATGTCAGGATTTAGCAAGTTAAGGATTTGCTCAAGTCCTAGTGCAACACTAAAAAATAGCAATTGCACATTTACAATGTCCACAACATGAACAATATAAAAAGATTGACGCACTTGCATATGATACTAAGATATAGAAATATGAAAAACATGATAGAAAAAAAAAAAAGCTATTATCACAATTTCTAAACAAAGCTTCAGGTGAATTCATGGTGTGAATTGTTTGTATCTCAAAAGGCACAAAAATAAAATCCAACCTACCTCCACGGTAAGGAGTTAGGTGCCCAAACAATCAATCAATCAAACCACTTGATTTGCAGAAGACCAAACAGAGGAAGAATCGACAGAGAGCACAACTATCGACTTTACGAACTGCTGTAACCAAGAATGAAGATGGCGGCTTGAAGAAACCCTTGAGCACGCTCTCAATCCACACAAGAACACGCAAATACGAGACAACCTGGATCAGGGAGAATACTGCCATGGTTAGGGCGAAAAAGCTTTGAAGAAACACAAAGAAGATGGGGCATGATGCCCTTTGTAGCGGAGAATGGAGAAAAAACACAAAATGAGCAAAAAACTCAAGGTCGAGGTAAAAAAAGAAAAACGGCTAAGATTTAGGAACAGAGGATGTCACCGGAGTTTGGACGGGTTGCTGGAGGTTTAGGCGTCGATCCAGAAGCTCTGCCAATGCTTGGAGCTCGCCAATGAACACTGGTTGTTCACAATGAAATGCCCACAATCGAAAGAAGCACCCATCTGAATGGCGTTGTGCTTTTCGCAGCTGAGAACGGCGCAAAGACGGCGGCAAGAAGAGGCAAGAAGAAGAGGGCTTGATATTGGGAAAAATACGAAGAAGGCGCCCTCTTTGGAACAGTGAGAAAGTCGACAAAACGAAAAGATAAAAAATAAGGCCTCGTTTGACTTTCATTCTGGATTAGGGTTCTTAAAACTCATTTTGCGAATTAATTTTGAGGTCTTTCTAATTGCGTTTGGTTAGCACGTAGCAGAATGAATTTTCACCTAGAAAATTGTTTGGTTAACAAGTAATAAAATGAGTTCCATGAAATTTTTTTCTTTTTCCATGAATAATTATAAGAAACTGGTTGAAAAAATGCAAAAAGAAACTAAAAATACCCATTTGAATTATAAATTGCAAATTCATCCAACTATTTCGTACCTCGTGAATGACTACCGTTAAGTTAGCAGCAACCTTATCATTCGCAACAATATTCTTTGTAGTCTTTTCGCCCTACACAATCTTCAGGAAGAGCTCCAGTGATTTCTCCCTGTTCTCATCTTTGACCACCATCTCTGCATTCTTTGTAGTTCTACAAATCTGGAAAATCAGCAGTTAGGAATAAATTTATGAGATAAACGAAATGCCTCGGAGAGAAATAAACCCAAGCTTAGCACGATACGAATGGATAAAGAATGTATTGTGTAAAATCGGAACCCATCCTTTCCATACTCATCCTGCCCCTCCTCTGCTCAACCAAATGATTTTGATACAAAAATCAAAATCAAACTCATACCTCGTCTCCAGTTAGCTTTGGAGTACCTTGGCAACAAAGGCCAACACAAAAATCAAACTCATACCTCATCTCCAGTTATAGTGAGCTTAATAATCTCCAAAAATATAAACATCCACAGGCACAAGCTAACAAGGAATTAGTCAACTTTTTGCTTCCATTTCAAGATGCTTCAACATACTGTGCATGAGTTACTATAATGTAAACAGGTATAGTCACTTACCCAAATACCCACAATGAAACTGCAAGTAGCATTGTATCGACCATAATCCATTCATTCCTTGTGACAGGACCCATCTGCTCCAGCTTCTTTGTAGCCATAGCAGGAGCATCAGGTGTGTCTTTTGTTTCAGGGGGAAAGAGCTTATACATTACAAATGGTGTAACTAAAAGAGAAACAAGGGCTGGTAAGCTAGCAGCAGTGAACCAAGAAACCCATGGATTTGCAATTTTAACACCAAGTTCCTCAGCTAATTTGAGGCACAGCAGGTTTTGAGTTGCAGCAGTTAGGAAAAGAGCACTTGAGTTACCACCGGACTGTCAGACATCACACAAAAAGCAATGAATAAGGATAAAGGTACCACTAGATCAGATGATCAACAGCACAAGATACAGAAATCACAAATGTGATAAGAACACTCAATTGCTGATTGATTACTGAGTTAAAACATGGAAAAATAATATCAACCTAAAATAAAATAAATAAATAACAAAACCCTCCACAATCATTAATTAAAATAAAACAACCCCCTACTGACTATTCTCTCGTGTCTAATGTAGCAATTCAATTGTCCCCTTAGGAGGAAGATTTTTTTACTAAGAAGGTTGCTGCTAACTTAACGGTAGTCATTCACGAGGTACGAAATATTTGGATGAATTTGCATATTTGCATTTTATAATTCAAATGGGTATTTTTAGCTTCTTTTTGCATTTTTTCAACCAGTTTCTTATAACTATTCATGGAAAAAGAAAAAAATTTCATGGAACTCATTTTATTACTTGTTAACCAAACAATTTTCTGGGTGAAAATTCATTCTACTACGTGCTAACCAAACGCAATTAGAAAGACCTCAAAATTAATTCGCAAAATGAGTTTTAAGAACTCATTCTCGGAATGAGTTTTAAGAACTCCTAATCCAGAATGAAAGACAAACGAGGCCTAATTTTAGGCTTTGGAACTCATTCCAAGGCCTGGAATGAGTTCCCAAAATGAAAGCCAAATGAGGCCTAAGGGTTTTTCATTTTTCCAAAATAAAAAATTACCCTCATCGGCGACTTTTTACCGGCAGTCAAAACAACCACCGACATATAGCAATTCGCACTATTTTCATCGGTGTATCTAGGGCTGGCAATGGGTTAGATATATATCCAAATCCAACCTGAATCTAATCCGAAATTATCGAATTCGAATATAGGATTTAGAATTTTGGATCGGGAAAAATTCGGATTCGAATTCGGATATACATGTATTCGATCCGAAAAAGATCCGAACTGAAAACATACTTAATAATATATATAAACTTAGTCCAAACCAGAAGTTAGACCATGGTTAAACCATCATAACTTAAACCATGGTTCAACCATAACTTAAAAGGCTAAAACCAAAAATCGATTTGCCCTAACCCTAACCAAAAAACGATTTGCCTTTTTGCTCTAACTCTATTCTCTGCCAACTCTGCAATTGGGGCAGACCGTCTTCTCCTCCGCCACGCTTCTCTTCGTGTCGTTGGGTGTCGACTTCTATAGCTACACATCTTTCTGGTAATCTCCGTTCTTTCTTTTTCCTCTTAATGTTCATATCTTATTCTTGAATTCCTTTTCTTGCCGTAGCTTCCGTGTGGCGATTGATTGTTTCCTGGATTACTCTGTCGTTTTGCTTTCTCTACTAAAAATTAAGGTTGATCGTGCATCAGATACTACTTGTGTTTCTATGATTAGGTTGATCGTGCTTTTGCTCATCGCATGTTCCGATTTTGTTTCTTAGGAACTGCTTGTGTTTTCCCATCAGTTCTCTTCCCATCACTGCATCCATCGATGTTTTGAAAGGCTACTCAATTTCAATAATTGCTATTTCTTTAGTTGTATTTTCTCTCTTAGCCCTCATAATCTATTCTTATTCTTCTCTTCTCTTTGTGTTGGTTTATTCCTTTTGGTAATCTAACGAAATACTTGAAACTTCAACATCCACAGCAACAATAGTCCACCTTGAATCTACCACTTCCACTTTTGCTGTGGGATATCGGATCGAATTCGGTCTCCGGATCAAATTCGGATTTAGGTATTAAAGATCCATCGGATATCGGTAAATTTTTTTTGGATCGAATTCAGATCATGGTAGATCCGTACCGTATTCGACCGATTGCCACCCCTAGGTGTATCCTTAAGATCGCAAGTGAAAGTAACGTTTACCAGTGGTTTTGAAGCCGCCGGTAAAAGTTCACCCTCCATTCTCCGCTTGTTCGCTCACAAGTGAAGAGATTGAAGCAGATGTTTTTGCCATGACTGGATCCAAACCAACTCGAAAGCCCATGAAGAGACCTAAAAATATCTAGAAACAACTTAACGTAAGTGATTCATACTGTCTTTCTCTTTTGCATTTTCTTTTTTATTATAATGTTTTAAATTGAATGTAACAAACTTATTTTAACTTGCAGTGTCCATTTCCAAGATTGGGGTTGAAGGATATTATGAGTGATAAATACATCCCGCGATCTTCAAGCAAGCGTTTTCCGAGTCAAAGCTTGTAATTTGTCAGATTTTTCCGAGTCAATAATTCTTCAGATATTATGAGTGAGTGAGAGGTAAAAAAATTGGTGATATTTATGTATGAACATAGAGATATTTTTTCCTTTGTTTTTTTTGCTAGAATCTTTTTTTTTTTGGGTAGAATCTTATTTGCAATATGTCATAAAATAGACAAATATATAAATATGAAATTGTAAGACCCCGAATTTCCTAAATATAAAAGTAAATTAATAATTAATATTAATTAGGGTTTTAATTGATGGAAATAATTTATGGATGTAGGTGATATCGTAATTAGTGGAGATCCAAAGTTGGGCGCAGATCCGACTGTCTGATCGTGGGATATTGCGGTAAGATCGATACTTTTATTTAAGATATATTTTAATTGGGTGATGTGCATGGAAATTATTGTGCGTGAGTTGCATGGGATCAGAGGGTATATATGTACATGTTAGATACCCTAATGGAATACAAGGGAAATACCTAAACGTATTGGTCTCATATTCGTTAGCCGCACGACCTAGAGAGACTGTGCGCGACCAGCGAAGGAAGAAGAAGAAGAAGGAGAGTTTGCTTTGGTGTTTCTTCATCCCAATAGCACTATTTCATGTCTGTGCTTGGACTGTTCAGAAGGGAAGGAGAGAAGTCACACGATAGAGGTAGGTAACATTGTTTTTGACGAACTATTTGGTGTTCTTAACTTGTTTAATCTATATGCATGTTTTTGTGTTGTAGAAATATGTATTTATCTTGATATCAACATTATATGTATCTTAGAAACGTTTTGAACATGAAAAATCGAATTTGTGACGATCAGTTTGACGTTTTTGGGAGACCTCCGAGCTTACTGTGCTCAGCGATCCTCAGCGCTCCTAGGCGCTCGTTGAAATAGTTTGACCACCCAAGACCGCTTATTGACAAACAGTCGGCAATCAATTTATAACTACAGCCTACCTTAGACCGCCTGAGCGATCCTAGGCGATCCTGAGCGCTTAGTGCAGAAAATCCAAATTTTACCAAATTTAACCCCTGATTCAATTCTAAACTATTTTTAACCAATTTTAATCTTTAAGTAAGATGTTTTACGACCAAAGTAACTTACCAAATACCTGATTTGCAAAGAAATAAAAATAGGGAGGTCTTTAGGGTATGAGTTGCCAAGTTTTACAAATAATGGGAAAACCTAAGTTTTGTGAGAACCAGACTTATAAATTTGAGATAATTAACTAAGAGACATGTAAATTTATATTGATAACCAGAATATGATATACAGGATTTCTATATCAGATTTTGAACCCAGTTAACCCAATAATGAAAGAAATTACATATTTAACCATTATATGCCGCTAGGCACTATTACATACAGAAATATTAGTCCTTAGGGATTTTTGGTGTCTAGTGGGCATAGCTGGTTATAGATCCATAGTTTTGGCTAGATAGCTAAGGGATATTTCATTTGGGTTGAGTTACTCCCTAGTGCGAACGCGCTTCCTTTGCAAGTTGGTTTGCTCTGGAGGGTCCTATGTCTGGAGGGACACCCCGGTGCTCCGCTAGTGATTCTCTGTACATGTGGATAAGCGACCATCTCCATGTATTGATTTCGATGCTGCATGCTGGTTGTTCATGCCAACTCGGTTGAGTCATGTGCAATAAGTCGATGACTACGGCTCTTATCTAAGGTGATTTTCACGGGTTTGAGTATCATTAGTAGCGTCACCCATAAACCATACGGTGGTATAGCATATGGTTAAGAGTCATCTCAAACATGTATCTTTCTTTGTGAGTCCTACAATGATAATGAGATCACAAACACTTACTTTTGATATTGTTCACATGCTAGACGCATGTATTGGATGCTATGGTTGGATGTAACTGTTTAGTACATCCCGTTTTTATATTAGATTCTGTTATTGATTTTTGAATCATGATCTTGATATACTTTATACTGTTCACTAATACTTAAAGTGTTTTACATGCTGATTTGTATTCCACGATCGATATAAATGTTTATACGAGCCTGTTTACTCGAGACTGCTTATTCGAGCATGAACATCTATTTTAATAATTATGAACTGTTTTATAGCATGCATGTGTTGCCTACTGAGATATCCGCATCTCACCCTACTTCTTTATGTTATTTTTCAGCTGATACGCAAGAGGAGGATCCTAGTGGGGATTATCAGAGTGAACCTGCTGATTTTTCGCCAGAGGATTATTATTATCCTAACTTGATCTGAGGTCGAGGAGAGAGGACTTTTTAGTACTTGACAGTTTGATTTTATTATTTATTTGGTTTTTGATGTACTAAAGAGATTGAGAGCTTTAGTGACCCTTTCATTATTACTAGACTTGATCACTTGGATTGGATGGTTATTTATTTCTGTATGAGGATGTTAGACTACACTTCCGCACATTGATGATTTTGCACTCTAATTATTAATATTGAATGGATTATTTTAATTCTTCAGTCTGGTTAATTATTGATGAATATTTGATATGAGCCAGTAGCATCTCGAATTCGGTTGTTGAGCTGGATTCAGGTTGTTACAGTAGCGAACCAGATTCGAGTCAGGTGCCGGTTTGCACTGACCCGGGTTTAGGGCGTTGCAGAAATTCTTTAAGTTTCAAGTATAAGACTCTATCATAACTCCTATTCAATCGGTTAAAATCAATACACATGTTTGTAATTTTTATCTATTTAGTAGACTTATAACAAATACATATTTGAAATCAATCTCATCTTTATTTACTTAAATTTATTTTCAATAAAAATTAAATGGATTAATTGAAATTTGTATAAACTTGGGGAATGCATGCGCCATGCGCGCAGAAAATTTGAAAGACAATTGAGGGTGTTTTGGGTAGTAAAATGTTAGACATTTAGCTATTGATACACGTGGCATTAAAAAATTAATGGGCGTAAAAGTTAATTTGAGAAAAAAGTGGAGGGTGTTTTTAGTATCAAATGAAATGCGTTTTGAGTATGAAATGTTAGAGAGAAAAGAAGGTCTTGGCTTTATATAATATAGATTTAACATCAAGGGATAATTGGACTGTAGAGTCCCGAATTTTAAGAAATAATAATATAATTGTAAATCTAAATATAAGAAGAAATAGAATAAATAAATTTAAAATATCAAGAGATAAATCTTTAATCTAAGTATTTGGAAGATTGAAATTATAATTCACACACATATTATGAAGAAAAATAGTGAGGAGATTAAATCTGGAAATTTAAAAATAAATCTAATGGTCAAATATAGCATAATCATGAAAAAGGGTATTTTAGTTTTTTCCCAATGGCTAATTATTAAATTAATAAAATAAATAATTATTAGAGTTGAAATAATCAATTAGATTTAAGTTAGGTTAAATTTGGATTTGAGTAGCTTAATTTATAGTTTAAAAAACTGAGAAAAGGACCTAATTGTACTAATACTTAATTAGGGGTTTTAAATTTGAGGATAAGAGGAGTTTTGGGGTGTTTTAGTAATATTTTAAAATAAGGAATTAAATTAGTACGAAAATAAAGAAAAATTGAAATTTCTTAAGAGTTAGATTTAAGAGGGAAAAATTAGGAGGGATAAGATAGGAAAGTCTTTCAAATAGAATTAGGAATCCTAGTTATAAGGTTTCCTAATCTAATTAGGACTTGTGTTTGGGTGAGTCTATAAAAGGAAGACATTAGGGAAGGTTTAGGGTTTCCATAAATTGAATCGTGAAGAGAAAAGGAGAGAGAAACTCGTGCTTAAAGGCTGGAAAAATAGAGAGAGAAAACAAGAGACTTTAGAGAAAAAGAGGAGTTGCATAGAAGTCCGACCAACAAACTTTGAACGATGATCTACAGAGATCTAGCCGTTGGATCGGCCTCAAATTTGGAGGTTTTATTCTAGACTGATGGTTCTTCAATCTGAACGGTGGAGATCGTGTTTGAAGATCCCTAGAGTTGTGTGAGAATTTAAGAAAATCGGCTATACTTGAAGTTCTTGAAACGGAAGAAGGATTTTGCAATCTTAAGGCAAGTAGTAACCCTTTACTTGGAAAACTTGCATGGTTTATTATTTAGATGAAAAATATTGTGTTCTTAGGATTTGTGATGATTTAGAAACATGTTTAGGTTGATTTGGAAGGTTTTGATTGAGGTTTAAAGTATGAAAAAATTATATGTTCTTCTTCTTGATAAAATTTTGTCTACTTTGATCTTTGGATGAAAAGCATGATTTTGGATGATTTGATTTGTTAAAAATTGTTTAAGAATGGTTTATTTCGTTTAGAGAATGATTTTAGATGTATTAGAAGTGATCTTGATTGATAGAAATAATTTTTAGAAAAGAAATAAAAAAATTCAGAAATTAGTTGAAAAACCCAAATTTTACGAATTCAACGAGCACCCGAGACAGCGCTTGAGTGCCATTGAAGGCGCCCTGCCTGTGTTTTTTTTAACTTTTCAAAACCCGAGAGTTGTCAATTTCTAGTAAACCGAACGCCCAAGTGATCGCTCGAGCGTAACACCGAGCAGCCAATTTTTAAAAGTGAGTTTTTAAAGAATGCCTGCACGAGCGCCTGATGCCGCTCGAGCGCTCTCTGTCAGATTTTTGGAAATTTGCCTTTTGACGTAGTTTTTTATTATAAAATTGTTTTTATTGAATTCCAACTTATGTACCAATAAGATTAGGGTATTTTGAGAGTGTTTGCACTGGCCAATGATTTATTTAGATTTTTATAAAGAATTTGGGTACGTTCTACTAAAATGACTTTTATTTGAGTTTATCGTTCTAAATAGTTTTCCTTTCAACTTGGTTTGATTTTATTGGTTAATAAGTGTATTTAACCTACCTAAAGATGTTTTCATAATTGTTAAGGTAGAATTGTTATTATTTTCCTCCATGTATCTCGGAGTGGTTATTCTCACTCATATAGCTTGGGTTTGAGACTTGGTTTTTCCTCCATGTATCTTGGAGTTGACTTAGGGATTATTGATGGTGTTTTTGGTATCTAAAATAACATGTTTGAATACTTGTTTGCCTTGTGTCTAGCGAGCATAGCTTGTTATGGATTCATAGTTTAGTTAGATAGTAGAGTGGGTTGTTCTTTGTTTGTTTAACCCTGTGGTCCATTTATGCAATTTGGTCCGTGTATCTCGGCAATCCTCTTCCTTGATCCGTGTATCTCGGTGGGAAGTTGGAACTCACAATAACCATATTCCTTGATCCGTGTATCTCGGTGGGAAGTGTGGTTGTACATACCAACCTTAATCCCTGTATCTGTGTAGGTACTTCCCTATGTTGTAGTTCGTGTATCTCGGCCAACATAGATCGGGAGGAGGCAATTGGAATCAGGTATTAACTTCTCAAAGATGTCTTATTTCACGAGTCCTGTGATGTCACAATTGTGTGGTTTGTTGTGTGAATATTATATTGGTTTTGGATTATAACTTGTTGGATTTTGGACTTTATATTGTATTTTCTAGATTATGAACTTTGGTTTAATTGTTGTACCTCATGGAAATGATTTATAAATTATATGGATTGTTTTATAGCATCCATGTTACTACTTGCTGAGATTTATATCCCACCCTTGTTTTCACTATTTGTTTTCAGATACTCTTGGAGAGGATGGGCAAAACGAGGTGGAAAATACAGAGGGTACAGCAGAGGACCTTGATGAGCACTTTATGGATTATTAGTTTTCTTTTATATTCTATTAGGAGATTTGTTTAGGAGTTATTTCTTTTATGATAGGTTGAGAAGTGTCTAGAATAGGTAGTTGCCTTTAAAACTTCAAATTTAACGTATTGAATTAAGAATTTTTATTTTGAGGATCATTAGTACTTTTATTTATGAAGTAATAAAGTTTCAGTTTAGTTGTTTTATTTCCCTTTTAGTTTCCGCACTCTGATATTAGTATAATTTTTGAATTATATTATGGCATTGGCTTGCTATGGGCTCATGCATAGTGTTACCGTGAGACGAGTTATATCTTTAATGAACAACTCGGATCCAGGGCGCTACAGCCGTTTAAAGAATCTAAAAAAAGGACCTTTATGACTACTTGGATATTCATGGAAGGAGTTTTTGCTATTTCCAAATGTCACGTGATCCTTGTTACGAGCCTAAATAAATGTCACAAATCTACATGGGGACGTGTAATTATCTCTTTTCTAAAGTCAAAATTTATTGACCATAACAAATTGCAATGTTCTAACTCCTCTTCCATGAAGAACTCCTTCTCTGCGTAAAATTCCACTTCGAGTTCGTATATATCCTCAAGAGCTCCATCACTCTATTCTCACTTGTCATTTTAATTCTCTAACTGTTCCGTAGCTTAGAAATCAGCAGATCCAAACACTTGGGAGAGAGATGGTGATTCAGACTCAAGCAATCCAGGAAGAAGCTGAAATGCCATGTTCAATGTCCGTAAGAAACCAATCTCTGCGTGATTTATTACTGGCTTTGTTGCAATGTCAATCGAGGAAGAAACAGATGAGCAATCATGGATACTAGACACTTCCTAATTCTGCACCAGAATCATCACGACAAAATGTCAAAGAACACTTTAAATTGGACTATTCGAGGACTCCAATAGGATCTGGAAGTATCAATCACTGGCGCCAATGCATGTACTGATCTAGAAGCTAGAGAATGACAAAAGTACGGTGGACGAAGATCAAGAAGTTAACAGGAAGCTCGTGCTCTGATTTCATAGGGTGACTAAAGAAAAGTCTTCACTGAACAATAAATCAACTTCTAGTGTTGGGGTGACTAAAGAAAAGTCTTCGCCGAACTGTAAGCACCTCATTTTTGCATCTTCCGGAAGTGCCAGAAGTGAAAGCCCTAAAAGACAGCTCAAAACCCCAAGGAGCATAAATTGACTTTCTGATCAAATTCAGGTTGATTGCCCTACCTATCTCAATGGAGAGAAAAAAACAGACACAGTTCTGGCGCAACTAAGTTTGTCAAAACCGGAGTCCAGATGAAGAAATTATGGGCAGGTCAACCCCCCCCCCCCCCCAAGTGAGCAGAAATTGACTTTCTGCTCAAACCAAATTAGCCGCCATACCCTATCCCGGCGGATAAAGATTTCCGACACAGTTCCGACGCAATCAAGTTTGCCAGAATCGGGGTCCAATCGGAGAAGTTATGAACAGATCAGAACCTAGGGAGCAGTTTTGGCTTTCTGCTCAAAACTTGAATTTACTGCCATACTCCATCTCAATGGGTAGGAAATCTAGACAAGGTTCTGATGCAACTAAGTTTGCCAAAATCGGAGTCCAGATGAAAAAGTTATGAGCAGTTTTATTTTTGGTTCGCCTCTTGCCCTCTTCGGCTCTTCCTCTTCCATTCGGCAACGGCGCAGCCGCTCTTTGCTTCTGTGCGCACCCTGTGTTCCCGTCTCCCGTTCTTCTACAAAATCCCTCCCCAAATCGGGCTAGAGTCTGGACGAAGCAGAGCCAGCAGCTAAGAACTCATCTCAACAGGTATTGCAATCGCCCCTCTGCCTCTTCCTCATCCCTCCCTCTCTCTTTCTATTCATTCATATGCTCCACACACAAGACGCAACGAATGCGATACAGTAACCCAAGAGTGATGTTGGAAGCTTCCCCTCACTTGTTTGCCATCGAAGACTTTCTTAACCAGAGTGGTCTTGCCCAGACCACTAACCACCCATGCCCACAACCGAAACCACTAGAAGTCTTGCATCTTCCTTGAGTAGGTACCGGATCAGATAGTTTCTTGGTCGGTCAATGCCGACAAGTTCAGCTTCCTCCATTAACAACAGAGTGTCTCCTCGAGGATCATGCCATGTTCGCCTCGAGAAACCAGAGCTATGGAACCAGTACCTTTGGCTCCTCTCCGACACCTTCTGAACCCTAGCTTTAATGTGTTCAATTTCAGCGGCAATTCGGTGCCTGTCTCTGATGGTCATGAGGGATCGATAGGATTTATGAAGAAAATCTAGGAAGCCATGCTCGTCCTGCTTTTGAGCTAATCGAAACATGAATTCATCAATGACATCCTCCATGTCGTGAGGGTGGAGCCCCGGATTGTTAAAGAAAGAGAAAAAAAAATGATAACAAAAATTGCATGAAAGATGAAGACTCGAATCCCAATTAAAGATGATAACAAAAAGTCAAAAATTGCATGAAAGAAAGAAATATTCCAAAATGAATTTAGTAATAATTTTTCTAATCATATTTTTTTGCAAAAATAAATAAATAAATAATCGGGTTGGCGAGTTGAACCCGTTTATTTGCAGGTTGGGTTCGGTTTGGGGTTTTCCCAACCTGCCATTAATCGGGTTCAACTCGACCCAACCCGATTAACCCCAACCCGATTAGGACCCACCCGAACCCTACCCGTTGCCAGCTCTTAGGTATCTATTGTACGTTGCTTTCATTTTCATTTATTTTTCTTCATTTTATGCACATGTAGAGTGCCTCTCCTTCAGTCATTTTGAACCACCATTTGAGTCGGGTTAAATTGGACCAAGCCCCTTCACTGCTTCAATTCTCTGTATGGATTTTAAATATGCTTTTTAATGAAATGATCAGTAACAAATGTATGCCAAGAATTTGCTTCCTAATGAATTCCCTTTTCCTCTTCTTCTTCTTGTGCATTGATCAAACCAAACACTCCATACACTCTAATCCTCTTCCAAATGTACCAACCTCTTCCTGTTCTTGTGATTTCCACATATATGTATGAAATTAAAGGTTGATGGCTTTATGAACATTTAGAATTATTTTGTTCTATTACTAATTCACCCTTTTTCTATATTATTTTACTTTAATGGTTGAGAAAATAAGTTTCAAAATATCATATTATAGTAATTTTTTTGCTAATAAAGTTAAAATTATAAAAAGATATAAAATTAAGGTTGTGTTAGGCATTGCTTTTTCCTTTTGATTTTTTGGTTTTTGAAGCAAAATCAAGCTTTTGCAGCAATAAGTTTGTTTGGTTAAGGGTTGCTTTTTCTTCTCTCAATGAAGCAAAAGCAATCTCATTGCTTTTTCTGAGAAGCAATTTTTCTTGCATCTAATTATTTGCTTCGCTGTTTTTAGAATCCACATTTACTTCCACTCTCCTCACTTCTCACCTTCGCTGGTTTTCTTTTCTTCCTAGCTCAAACGGTCTCTAACACCACTCTCAGGTTCGACTGTCTGCAGGCTTTAATTCCACCATTCGAACACTTGCTCAAACCTTGTCTCACGTTGAGCATAAAAAGCTCATTTTAACTCCGTTTGCAACGCCGTTTAAACCGCAACTTCTTGGACTCAATCTAAACACTCTAAACATAGTTAAAAACACTTTTTGGCATAGAATTATTGTAACAACACGGAACCAAGTTTGCCCATCCAAGGCACTAACCTGTCCCCGGTCATTACGGGTAGGCCTTTCAACCTAATAAAACGCGAGTAATTTAAAAATTTTCCTAAACAAGTAATAGTGGAAGAACAATTGATACATGTGCATATCAAAAGTGTATATAAAGATAACAAGTCCTGTAGTGGACTACAAAGTGAATTACATGAACTACTTGGCTATTACAAAAAGGTGGGTATCTAACCACTCATCTCAGTTATAAGGTTCTACAATCCAAAATATCTAACTACCATGTACAAGAAATGCAACTCTAGGTAGGACGATAATAGTCCTCCTCTCTGTACCCTGGTGCCTTCTGTTTCCCTTTGTCCCCAATCCAGTCCTTCACACCAGAAGTCAACGACTCTGAAAACAAAACCGATAAAACAACTTATGAGACGAATGTCTCAGTAAGCAACACATGCATGATCGTGAAAACTGTAGACACCCCAAAATTGCACAACTTTTGATAAATCTTGAAGGAGAGAAATATCTTATTGAAATTTTCAATTCTTACCATTGGGTTTTGAGATCCTTAACCCATTTGAATCCAAAACCACAAAGGAAAAGGCCCAAATTCAATATTTTACGCAAAAGTCAAACTTTTCCAGTTGAATTTTGTTGACTTTTGACCAAAAAAATGAAATATTTTTTTAAGGCAAGATTTCGAGATAATTTTTCCCGATAATCAGGTTTTTAGCAATGTTATTGCATAAATGAATTTTTTTAGCCTTTAAATCTTGACAAATACCTTAGTATTAACATGTTGATTTTTTTACCGAACTTGAAAAATCGAAATTTAGCCTTGAACTGGAAAGTTGACTTTTTATTCACTTAGAATTTGGGTCTGGAACTATTTTTAATGGATTCAAATTGGGGTGGGAGGGGGGGGGGGAGGATGTTTGCTTATTTATTTGTGATATCTTAAGTAAATAAAGATTATATGATATTACATGTAAACAAGTATTGCCTGTGCAGATAAGGATCAAGGCTATGCAGAAGCTGTGCAGAAAGTCTATTTTTGCCTTGAACCGAAATTAAATTTCTGTCATGAATTTTTTATTTATAATCGAAATTTATTTTCAGTTACACATAATTTACTTATAACTGAAATAATATTTCAATTATAAACATTTTATGTATAACCGAACTGTATTTTCAGTTATGGGCAAATTGTTTCAAATTGAAAAAACCCCGCAAGCTTTCACTTATTTACATCCATACCTCTATCTGGGATGTCTGAATTCCCCAAATTGGCCTCTAAAATTGGTCAAATTACCCCAATTCATGCTTTAGACTTGAGTTAGAAGATTCTAGACATACTTTTGTGTTTACCCTTGGGACTTTATTGCCCTATCTTTTGCCTATAAATAGAGGACCTCTCCTCTTGCAAATGACTGACAATCTGAATCTTGAAGAGCTTTTGAAGAAAAATGGAACCTCTACTCAATTCTTCACTCAACTCTCTCAAGCTACCAAGGTAATCTACTACACTTTTCTTCTTCATTTTTTCTTAAATTCTAGCACTCTCTCCTACCTTTCTATAGATAAGGCCATGGTTGTGTTTGTAGCCCCAAACCACGCTTAAAGTACCTTAAACACCCTCTCTAGCCGTAAAACGTGAAGAGAGAGCTAGGGAAAACAAGTGTTGGAATGGATCCTTACGCTTAGAACCACTTTTGGATGAGATAATTGCATATTTGTGTTGAATTCATGTATGCTTGATGTTTGTGCTTGATTTTGTTTTAAATCTGGAGAAATTACATAAGTCTATGCTCTCTATAGCATTAGATCTGAATTCTCTCCTAAAAATCTGATTTCCTACACAATCATACAAATATCACTTGATTTTTGTCAAAATAGGTATAGATCTTTGATCTACTACGCTCAATATGATAGATCTGAGATCAGAGGCCTTAAAGCAATCTCTCAGGACTTTTTGAGTTGATTTCAACTGATTTTAATTTTCTAGAGAAGACCTCATGGTCTAATCTCTCTTATTTGAGCAATTTGCTTAAATTTGGGTAAATTTGGCTCTTTCTTTCCAATTAATGAGAGGTTTGAGCCAAATCCATGCCTTAAATCTTTCTGAGTGTTTTTCAACTCATTTCAAGTGATTTCAAATCAGATCACATGGATCAAACACACACACTGTTTCAGCTTGATTTTCACTCAATTCTACAAATCTGGACAAAACCTGTACCTTGTCTTGGATCATTCATAATTTCGTCATATGGATGAATTTTTGAATGATTCCAGATAAATTTTTGAATGATTCCAGAGACATGTGAAGGGTGAGAATGTCTAGTTTAATCCTGTTAAATTTGAGCAATTTATATGAAGCCGATTTTTCAAACCATTTGATTAAAGTTGATAAGTCAGATCATATCAGATTGCTGAACATGTCACTTTGATTGAGCACCAAAGGCTCATTTTAACTCCGATTTGAGTGATTTCAATTTCCTGTAACGTTACATAATCTTTGGCATTTGTTTTGAATTATAGAATTTGAAAAAACTTGGGATTTACCATGCTTGATTATTACTTGCTTATTTACTTGGTTTATCGACATTGCATTTATTGTTCAAAAACTCATGCTATTGTTTTGGAAATATTTTTATTCATGTATTGTCGCTACTTACTACGTTTGTGCCTCATGCACTTCATTTTGTTTTTGGCTCAGACGTCATTTTCTTTCTTGTGGGGAAAAACATTTGATGTCTGGTTTGTTTGGGCAAAAACCATTTCACTATTTAGCATTCCTAAAATTGCTTGGAAAGACCGGAAATAAAAAAAGTTTGAGAAATTTGCTTTCCACAGGTTCAACCATTAACACGGTTGAGCTTGTGTAAGATTTGTTTGGAAGCTATTTAAGTAATTTGAGTGTGCATGTGTACTGTTAGCCTATGTACATTTGATTACTGTTCAATCGATGTGTAGCATGTATGCATGAGCATCTCAGCTATAGGCTATCCATTATGATGCCTAGACAATCTTTCAAATATTTTTAAAACATTCAGGTGATAAAATTAGTAAATGGGAACAGAGTTATATCACTTAGTTTGCCATAAACTTGTATGTTTTCATGTTATTTGGTCATGAATAAATAATTCTTTGATATTTTTTGATACATGCTCTATGGTTTTGATAAGTACATGGTAATTGAGCAAGCGAATTGGTTGCTTGAATTCGTTTTGATATTGATGGGCTGATGCATGATATATTTGAATTTTGAAGTAATTGCTTGATTGGAATGTCTCATGTGGTTTAAATGGAGATTTCACCATTACTTACTATTTAGGCCCTAAAAGTAAAAAAAAAAAAAGGCAAATTGGGCCTCTTGATAAGCCCGATCAAAATTAACCAATCGGTTGGTCCTTCCAATGAGCCTAACGTGGATTAAATTTAGGGTAAATGCTATAATTACACTTACCTCCCTTGAGGTTTCTGAAATAACACTTTCCCCCTTGAGATTTGTGTATGGGTCAAAATAACACTCTTTCATTGAAGTTTCCGTCAAAACAGTAGTGATAGTTAGTAAAATAATTTGAACTGGACAAGATTACCCCCATTTAAGTTAAATGATAGTTATGCCTTAGGCCATTAAAATTTTTGTTCTCATCTTTATGAAGGGTAATCTTGTCCAGTTCAAATTATTTTACTAACTATCACTACTGTTTTGACGGAAACTTCAATGAAAGAGTGTTATTTTGACCCATACACAAATCTCAAGGGGGGAAAGTATTATTTCAGAAACCTCAAGTGAGGTAAGTGTAATTATAGCATACCTCAAGGGAGGTAAGTGTAATTTACCCTTAAATTTAATAGCCCAAGAAAATTTGGTCTAACCAAATTTCATGGGAGCTTGCCACTTGATAGGATCATGGGAGCTTGCCACTTGGTAGGATAACCTGGGGTATTTACGAACTTCCCGAAATCCACTTGATGGGTGTGACCCGGGGGTGCTCATAGGTGGTTCACATGTGCTAACACCTTGGTTTCTATATGACTTGAAGATTATCTGAACTTTGAATCAGACATATAAACCCACTTAGAAGCAGTTTACGTTATCCTCATTTTAATAGCTATGTTCCTTTTAAGTGGATCCTTTAACTTTCCACTATATGCATTGAATATATGGAGAAAAAATAAGCTTTTAATGCTGGCATATTAGAAGCCTGTTAAGTGCTGTCACATTTTGAAATCAAGTATAAAATTCCTTTGGGTTTCAGAGCTCATGGGGATAGTATTAACAGCACAAACCTGACCATGGGCGTTCCATCTTTTCTTTTCATCTAGCTCGATGTATGTGGTCTTGGTTTACTGAATCAAGTGCAGGAAGAATACTGATTGTTTGTGTTCCTCCGAAATTGGGCCGGTGTGGACACGTGGCGATGTTGCTGATGTGTCTCTGCGTGGGCATGCCAGTATCATTTGATACAATGATTTCGGGTCGGGTCCTGACCCCGGGCACCTATTCCGAATCTAAACCGGGGTTCAATTCAGTGGTACTGCAAGTCACCTGTAATAAAAGCGGTCAGGCAATTATATGAAGACTAGGGGTTTGGTCTTCGTTTGGGTTCTTTTAGTGTTTCAAAGCGAAAGCAACTAATGGTACAAAACTCTTTTATTATAAAATCGGCCAACGGCCAAAAGCGACAACAGATAATCCCCAAAAAGGAAACAAAAAGTAAAAAGAAAACTGACAAGGCTTGCAGGACCGGCCTATCATGGTCTTATAGCCGTACTCGGGTATAAGAACAGAAGGAAGGGGGCGACTGCTAACAAAGCCAATTCGGGGGGTTCACCTTGGATTGCTGTCTAACTGAAAATACACAAGTCACTTGGCTTGATCAGAGCAAGTCTCGGGACCGGCTGCTCGGGATTCTGTCGACACAAAACTGCGAGTCAGGGGTGGCCTCAACTTACTCTCCGATGGCAAGATTCTAGTGTTGATCAAAGTAAAGAGGGGTCTAAGGTGTCACTGCGACTGGAAGCAGTGAGAGGAGTCCTAGTTTATCCTTCTAACTACAGTGTAGGAGAGGGGATAAAGATCATGGATGATCAAAATAATATTATTGTGTCCTCGAGCTCTTCGAAGTTGTGCCTTTTATAGCCGATCCTTGATAGTTGCTCAACGTCCTACTCTTGCACGATCTTCATGGTGATTGTCCATCTTCAGTCTTCTGCTCCTAAAAGATAACTGCTCGGCCACGATCCTAAATAGGTTACTTTTAAACGACCGATGGCACGATCTTTTGATAGTTGTGAATGTGGTTTGTTACATTGGCTTGCGTGGCCTTAACTGCGCTCTTGGTTTATGCGTATGCTGACGTGGCCTGTCTGGCTATACAAATCCTATGTGTGCTTATGCCGTGGCCTAAGTAAGCCATGTAGGTACCACGTGGCTTTGTCTTATTCATTGGTCTGTATAGGGTGTAAACATTGCCCCCTAGTTACTTATTACGCCGTCATCGGCCAATGTGATGAGTAAGTATTTTGGTTCTTTTGAAATTTCTTTTGTCCGTTGCTTGATACGAAAGATTTGCCATCATTTTGCCACTTTCCCACAATCGAAATGATTCGACCTTTTGGGCTTCATATTCCAGCCTACTTATAAAATACCGCAGCCGAAATTTTAATTTCCTTGTCTCTTTCGGCTATTGTCTTTTCTTCTTCCTTTTTCTTCAATGGTGGGCAATATCATATTCTACACTTCTCCGGTTGAATCTTTCGATGGCTCGCTATCTGTCGGTCCTTTCCTTTGTGCTCGTGATGCTCCTTTGGATGCCCCGACTGATAAATTGAAGGGCCCCTTACTTTTCTCTGATGGAAGAAGTCTTAATCAATCTATCCGTTTTCAGAGTTGGCCCACTGTTTATTCTGAATGGGTAGCCTGGGTCAGCCGAATGCAAGAGCATTATGCCGTCACTGGGCGCAAAACTGGTATTTATGACATGATTCAATTTTCTTGTCATCCAATTCCTTTGAATCACGATCTTCTCTACGCCATGAGTTTATTTTGGAATGCCCAGACCAATACTTTCAACTTCCCTTGCGGGCCGATGACTCCCACTGTCATGGACGTTTGCTTCATTACCGGCTTCTTCGTGACTGGGCATGAGGTCCTGGTTGATATGACAGATCTTAAGGTTTACCAGCACTTACCTTTGGTGGAGGTACGTGAGAAGGGAAAAGAGGTGCTAAAGAAGAGGAAGCAGCCCTCAGTAAAGGAGAAAAAACCTTCTAAGAAGGAGGGATCCTTGCGGTAGAAAGGGATTGTATTGTCAGGAAGTAAACCTCAACAGGTGGATACGATTAGTACCTCTTATCGGTCCTATATTAAGGACTGCGCACAGTTTCAACCTCCAGACTACGAGGATGATGTGGAACACTTCTACTTCCTTGTTTACTTCTTCTGTAATTTCGTCTTCTGCTCTAAAGCCCAAGCGATTACCAGAGAATACTATTCACTGGTCAAGCTTATTCTGAGGGAGTATGAAGTCGCCCCTGCTCCCTATTTTTTGTCTGTCTTATACCGTTCGCTTCAAGAATTGATTCATGGCACCCTTCAGAATCCTGGGGGTCCGTTGTGGTTTCTCTAATTCTGGGCGTACCACTATTTTCCATCTAAGTTTTATACCTTGGTAACAAATCCTACCCCTATTGAGTTTGGTGGTTATGTCTGTTTGGATGTGACTTCTACTTCCCTCTCTTTTTCCAAATGCTTTCATTTCTTTTTTGAACTTCAGCACTTCCCCACTCCTCCTTTCAAAATTTTTGCTAATGCCCCCGGTTTCCTTTCTAGGGTGGATGACATACCCCACCTCAATGTAGAGGGTTTATTTACCATTGATACCCGTTCTATTGAACGACCGTCTGTCACTGCTGCTGACGCTGCTCGAATGGAAGAGAGGTATAGGGCACTCACTGTCGATTTTCGTCTTCCCTTTCTTCCTTCTCATGCCAATTGCCGCTCTGATTTTCTTGTATGGTGGGGTTCCTTCTGGGATGAAATATGCCGGCATACGGCCAATTATTATCTTGAAAGACTGGGTCTGCTTGAGTCTTTGCCTGCACCGATCCAAGAAGGTACATTCTCCTCCTCCTTGTTTCTAATTTATTCGATACTAAGTCTGTCTTTCGGCCACTAGGTGAAGCACCGGCTCTTCCTTCTTTAGCTTTAGAAGCTTATACTTCTCCTTCGAGGGAATTGGCCGAAGATCCTGATGATGCTTCATTACAAGAATGCCTCCTCGATTGATCTAGATGAAGATCCTGATGACGTTCCATTACGACGGCGCCCTCAAAAGGTGTTGAATCTCATAGGTTTCTTATTGTTCATTCTTCTTCTTTTGTTTTTTCTCTTGACACTTTGCTTTTCTAGGTTTCGAGTTCCTCGGGCCCAGTCACTCTTTCTTCCAATGTCATGGAATCTTCTTCGGATCCAGTTGTTGATCCTATGTCTGTTTTGGACCCGGCCAACTTCGCCAATCCTATCGAACCAATGGATTCTCTTGGTAGTGCCATTGGTGAAGCTCCTTTAGTTCTTCCTGAAGATCAGGAACATTTTTCTCCTCGAGAGGATTCTTCATAAAGAGATTCTTCTCCAGAATTGCCTCCTGGGTATGAACAGGAGGTTGTCCCTCCGATAGCTGAAACCACTACGTCTACTGCCTCTATTGGGACTTACATTCCTCCGGGTCCTTCTGCTGTGACCGATATCCCCCCAGGTTCTTCTTCCATGGGTGCGGGAGAAGGCATTGGCCGGCCGAGGCAAACGGTCGTTGAAGTAGGGAGCACCAGTTCATCTCTTGCTCCGGAATTTGTTACTGACGCGAGGTTTCTTTCTGATGACAGGCGTGGGTGATTGGGTGTAATGTTAAATGACGTTCGATCCAATTTCCTATCGGGCAGTTCTCCTGATCCCTCCTCTTTATCTCCAAGACGTATTCAATCAGAGATTATCCGCCTTCTGGCTCCAGGCATAGTCGGAATTTCAGAGGCGACTCTTATTCGTGTGGTGGCATTGGCAGCAGAGCTTTAGAATATTCCTTCGGTGTCTTCTAACGTAAAATTGGTGTTCTCTCGACTTCCTCTCCTTTATTCCTATAAAGTTGTTTTCGGCCATCATTCAGCCAAGATATATGAAATAACCAATGCGGCCGATTCTGTTACTGGCCGATATCAACTTTTGCAACAATTGAAGAGTGAACGCGAGGTTTGTCATCATCAGTATATTGAAACGGTCCACCGTGTGAACACCATTGATGGTAATATTGCGAATCTTGACCGTCAGATTGCAAAGCTGCAATCTAAGAGATCTAAACTCGTAAATCAACAGGAGGAACTCCTCTGTATTAATGAAGTTGCTGATGATGCCATGAAGGAAAAGACCCGTCAGTGCAACAAAATTGCCCGTGAGCTAGAATCGGATATAGAAGTGGCTCATGATTCATTTCTGCTTCGGTCCACTCTGGTAGAAGAAAAACGGTCTGCTCAAGAGTCCTTTGACTGTATATATTCTGAAATTTTAAACACTTCTTTGTAAATGTGTTTAATGAATTCAAATCTTTTTTGAAATCCATGTGCCAACTGTCATGGCCGTCAGAATCGGCCCCTTTTTTTACAAAACTTATCTTTTCAAATCAATTCGTCCGTATGATCTTTACTTTTAAAATGCTTTAATTGAGAAGATATCCCACCGCCGTTTCGATTTCTTCGAGAAGGCAATCATCCCATCAACACTTTTTCGGGAAGACAACAGTCTTATCAAAGCCCTTCCCGATAGTTCGAATCATTACAAATCTTTTCTCTATCGGCAAACATTCTTTCTACTGTGCTTCTTCTTCCTCATCTCTGCAAGCTTCTTCTGTCTTGTTTCTGGTACTGATAATAGCGGACGAAAACCCTATGTGAGGCATGGAAAAAATCAAAATCCAATGACTTCCTCTATCATCACACGAGATTAAATAAAACAAAGAGTCGCCACCATTCAATTTAGGTGTGAATGGACACCAAAATATCAAATAAGCACAAAAGGCAATTTTAGGGTAAAAATAACCCTCCTAAAAAAAACAACCAGAGATGGGTAAGGGGATTAAGTTATGAACAGGGGAAGGTGTTAGGCACCCCTATTCATCCACACAAGGTGGTTGCCAGGTATTTGTTCATGTTTTACAAAGAAAAAAGGGCTTGCTATAAAAATCATGAAAAATCATAAAAAAAAAAAATTGTATGGTTTTTTCATATGAATAGTCTTATTGATCTAGAACTTTCAAATATGATCATACCATTCCTAGGGTTTCATGATCAAAACAAAATTGAGATGAAACCAAATAAAACTCGGACGAGTCTTTAGTGACCGTAAATGAGTTACGGTCCAATGGTGCCCGTATTACCAATACGGGCACGCCTGACCGTAGAGAAATTTCGGGCGCGACCGGCCCGTGAATAAATTATGGGCAAAGCATGCCTTGTCAGTTCGTATGCATTTTTGACCTATTTTAGGCTCTAATTACATTTTTTTACTATTTTCTCATTCTGTAGTGCAATTTGGGGTGTCTACACCCTAATGACTTGAACTTGTTTGGCGATGGTGAAGACGGACCTGTTCTCGGTCCATGCACTGATGTAGAGACTGTAGACGCCCCCTATGTCATGCGTTCTTCTTATCACTTAATCGGCGCCCATGAAGATGTGAAGTGGGGTTCCCTGATTCTGCTTCCCCGTTCTTGGCCGAAGCTTTCTCCTGATTGGAACAAGTGGGTTGCTAGGCGACTTCCTTATCACATGGAATCCTAGCTTAGGCTTGGGTTGGCAGAGATAATCTTTTACTCTACCTTCTATATCCCCTTCAATCCCATCTTGCTTGGAGTGGCTTCATTCTTCTGGTGTCGGGGTTCCAACACCTGCTCTTTCCATCATTGTCCCATGACTCCCACACTCCTGGACGTCTATTGTATCACCGGCCTTTCAGTTCTTGGGGAAGAAATAGATCACAGTCTATCTCTTTTCCTGTCTTCTGTTTTTAGTACCACCCATGCTTCTTCTGCTTTTTGCACCTTTGTTTGTGCCGAGTGTGTTTTAGATGATGATACTCCTCCTTCTTTTCAAGAGCACTGTTCTTTCCTGCTGTTCCTTCTTTGCCATTTTTTCTGTTGTGGCCCATCTGCTCAGATGGTAAAGGAGTTCGCTGGTATTGCGGTAGCCCTTGCTCAGGGTTGCCGTCTGGCTTTAGCTCCTTTCTTTCTCAGCCAAGTTTATCGTGGCCTACATAGTCTATCTTCCGGCCGATTAGGGATTGCTAGTGGCCCTCTCTGGTTTTTACAATTTTGGTTTTATGAATACTTCCCTAGCTTCTTCTGTGAGGCTATAGATAATCCCTTTCCTGATTGTTACTACGCCGGTCGTCACTAGCTTACTGGGATGCCCAGGCAATTGTCTTTTGACGCTATTGTTGGTTTCTTTCTTGTGGGTATATAGGAAGAATATCTACCCTTATTTTATTGCTTTTCCTTGGAGCAATTTCATGGGTCCCCTCTTTATGCTACCATTAATTCTTCTCCCGAGACTCGCCAACGTGCTATGGCCAGTTTCCTCATTGCACGGGAGCTCCCCTTTGGCTTGCATAACCAGGATTCTCCTGCTACCTCCAGAAGAGAAGGAGTAGAAATTTACCATATCCAAGTTGCTAGCCGGCAACTTGGATATGGCCAAGCATTCCTCTTGTCTTATTTCCTTTTACCAATGACGGTTCTGGGTCGGTCCTCAATCCCAGCTATTTGTCGTTAGTTACCAGTCGGTTTCGTGATCTTTCCGACCGTTTCCGCAACTATCCTCTTCCTCGGGAATCCTCGGCCGAACCTTCCTTTCGGAGATGGTGGGCTCGAATTTATTCTAACTTTGTCAAGCTTAATTTGGATTCGTATACTGAGCTTTTTCGGCCGACCGTGGCCGATGTTGTGAGTATTGGGAAACTTCATGGGTCTTATGAGGCTCGGTAATCAGGTAACTCTCTTTTACCTCCTTGCGAATTGATTTTCCCATATTCGGTCGTGTCTAACCTTTTTAATATCCATTAGATGGTCGTCGGTCAACCAGTGGAAAAGGCAAGAAAAAGAATGCCCAGAGGACGCCGACGATCATTGTCTGTTTGAGGTGACCTTCGAAGGTTACTGCCAGTCGGAGTAACCCATCATCCAAAAGATCGCCACTGAAGAAGCGAAAGATTAGCGAGATATCCGGTAGCCGTGCTTATGTCACTCGATCCAGCATGCGGTTTCGAGTTCGGCATCCGGATGAACATATCACCATGGCTGATGATTCTTCGGATGAGGAAGAAGATATTGACTTATCTCACCCTCAGTATGGGCCTTCCGTTGGTTCTGGAAGTAGTGGTCGATCGTCTCCCATGCCGACTCCTCCTCGTTCGTTTCACTATGTCACCCCTCCATCACATCTTTCAACGGATCCTGTCACCTCCCCGACCGATCCATCGCCTAGCACGTCTAGGCAGGTTCCTCCTATTCCTTGTCCCGGCCTTGATGAAGCCGATCCGTCTACTCTCCCTGGCACTGCTTTATCGGATTCTTCTTCTGATGAATTACCTTCTGAGCCAAAAATTCCTGTGGTCGATGAAGATAATTTCAAAGCTCTCCCTGGCACTTGTTTTGGATTTGTCAGATCATGTTTTGCGGAGGTAGACCGTTGTCTTACATCTCCAGAACTTAATGATCTTCGTCCAGCATTCCTTCCAGGCTTTGACAGCCGGGATGAACTCCGTTCTTTTGTTCTTCGTCGACCTAAAGATCTTTCTGATGATGAACTGAATGAAATTTGATTATTGCTTGGTCAAGCTATGGGGACGAATTCTCATGAGGATCCTACGGTCGTAGGTCGGCTGATGTCTATGTTTGGATTTTATAGCGCCGTGCCACGGCTAAGGGAAGCCATGAATGTTCTTCACTCTGTCACGATGAGGTGCTCCGACTTTCACCGAGAAATTCATGAAGTGTTCAGTCATCATCGTCAAATCGAAGCTTTGAGGCGAACTCTTCGTGCCAATTCTCTTGATCAAGCCCTTATTGCTAACAATCTATTGGTGGCTGCTCCGGCCGAACTATCTCGGCTCGAATCTGAGGAACAACATCTTAAAGAATCTATTAAGGCTCAATGGATGATGATCGAGTCAAGCCGTCATCGTTTGGAGGAGCACATGAGAGATGAAAGGGAGGTAGAGATACGCCAAGCTGAGATACAGTTCGTGTTGAAAAGGGCAAAGTATGATCATGTCCGATTTAAGTCTTGGTTTGAAGGGTAAGTTGCTTAAACAATATACCGTTTGTTCGATATTTAACTTTTGGTGGTAATGCCATGTGTTTGGCATTTTAAACTTATTATTAGCTAGTTTCTCGGCTTCTTTATTTGAACGGTAGTTTCTTGCATATTTTAGATGCATAACATACTCGCTTTATTTAATATCAACTGCTCGCTATCAAAAAGACTAAAACTTGAAACAAGAACAATCTGAATGTATTTATTTCCACATTGATCTTTCATACAACCAAAGCCGAGTTCTTCTGGCTCTTTCATACAACCAAGGCTAAAATATTCCAGCCGGGGCCAGATAATCCAGTCGGGGCCGGAATGTCCCTGAAATTGCTCCACACGCCAATATCCCCATGGATGGCGTGAGCAAGGGCCAATTTAATCAAAGGGACATGAGAAAAGAGGGAGGAATGGCGAATAATCCGATCGGCGTAAATGTCGGTCGGAGAAAAGAACTCTCGTCTCTACACAGACCTCGGTGGGAGAAGACCTACCGTGATGGGGTCGGCGAGAGTAGAGCCGCCTTTTCCAATTCCACCCATTCCTATGAAGTAATCGGCTTTGTCGACTTCTTCTTCTTCAATCATCTTCTTAGTTCATAGTCGACTTCTGATCATTCGCCATTTCTTTTTCGTCATAGTACTCAGCTTCATTTTCTTGACGAAAATGGCGAACACTACCTTTGGTATTTATAGACCAAATGTTTAGAGGAAGATCAATGGGTTTGAGCGGATTTCAAAGAGATCTTATATTTTAGTCTAATTTGCACCGTATACTGTCAGTGCTTCGATTTGACAATGCCATTTATTTGGCCTTGCGGATACCGAGCAGTAGGTAATTATTTTATTCCTGATTTTCCTCAGGTTGGTTATCAATTTCGCGGCTTTCCCATAGAGTGGGAAAATACCGTTTCAAAAACTGGCCATTGATAATCTTCTTTTCTTGGCCATCTAACGACTGTATATGGTATGCCCCCCCCCCCCCCCCCCGGGCAATACTTTGCTGACTTGCAGTGGTCCTTCCCATGTAGGTGACCACTTTCCGTATAAGGATTCCTTTTTCCCTATTGGCAGAAGGGTTTTCCAAACTAGGTCCCCTTGAGCAAATGACTTGTATTTCACTCGGCGATTATAAGATCTGGCAATTCTTTGTTTAAGTGCCGCTTGTCGATCTAGGGCTAGCCTCCTCATTTCTCCCAAGTCCTCTAGCTCAACTAACATGGCTTCCGTGTAATCCTTGGGAGTAAAATTATTTTGAATAGCCACCCTTAAAGATTTGACCGTGATCTCTACTGGAATAACTGCCTCATGGCTGAAGGTTAAGGCAAAAGGGGTAGTCCCAATAGACATTTTGTACGACGTACGATATGCCCACAAAGCTTCAGATAGAAGTTTATGCCAACTTCTGGGCTTATCTTCAATCATCTTTCTCAGAATATTCTTCAATACCTTGTTGGTTGCTTCAGCCTGTCCATTCGCCTGTGCATAATAAGGTGTCGATTGAATCATTCTTATGCCATATGTTTTGGCAAATTGAGTCATTTCCTCTCCTACGAAAACGGTGCCGGAATGGGTCGTGATGGTCTCTGGGATGCCATACCTATGAATTATCTACTCCCTGATAAACTCAATCACATCCGATTGTTCCACCTTTTTCAAAGGTTTGGCTTCCACCCATTTGGTGAAGTAATCGGTAGCTACTATGATGAAATTATGTAGCCCAGATGAGGGAGGGTATACCTTCCCAATTAAATCCATTGCCCATCCTCTGAAGGGCCATGGTTTAACTATTGGTTGTAACTCGAACGCCGGTACCCTTTGAACGGGTCCATGTTTTTGACATTCTTGACACCCTGTGGTAAACGTTTGGCAATCCTTCAAGATTGAAGGCCAGTAATAACCATGCCGCC
Source organism: Buxus sempervirens (assembly GCA_947561395.2). Taxonomy (NCBI): domain Eukaryota; kingdom Viridiplantae; phylum Streptophyta; class Magnoliopsida; order Buxales; family Buxaceae; genus Buxus; species Buxus sempervirens. The sequence continues at coordinate 11,486,098 of OX387192.1, forward strand.
GTAATAACCATCGCATCTTGATTCCAGCTTGGTGTGCGCCACAGACCCCTTCATGTACTTCGGCCATTACTAACATGGCTTCTGTAGGGTTGACACATCTGAGTGGAATTTCATCGATACTCTTTTTGTATAGCTCGCCGCCTAGAATAAAATAATTGGCAACTTTTCTTTTGGTTGATCTGCTAGTCTTCACAGTAGGATCTTTAAGATACTCCCAGATTTCACCTCTCCAATCTTGTCGTATTGTCTGATTACAACATGCCAGTGAATCCACCAAAAATGGTCTTTTTTCGTAATTAGGGAGAGATTGCACGGTCACTGTTCTGACTGGATTGCGTAGCCTGAGTCTGGACGCCATCTGGGCCAATTCATTAGCTTGGTAATTTTCCTTCCTTGGCCGATGTTCAAATTCAATTCTATTGAACTGTTAGGCCAAAAATCTCGCCCTCCGCAGCAAGAGTATTAAAGACTCACTATTGCAGTTATATATGCCCTCCATTTGCTTCAAAACCAGCTGGGAATCCCCAACAATATTGACCGCTCGAGCACCCATTTCCCATAAGATTTCCAACCCTATAATCGTAGCTTCAAATTCCGCTTGATTATTCGTAGACAATTCTTCAAGTTGGAATGCATGTTCATGCTTATTGCCGGTTGGTGAAGTTATTACTACTCCGATCCCAGAAGCAAATTCTGTTTTTGAACCATCAAATTCTAGTGTCCATGGCTGGAATTCAGCATAGCAAAAACTGGCATGAAATACTGGGATGTCAAGTTCTTCCTCTTGTACACTAGATGGATGATCGGCCAATGCTTGCCCTTTTACCGCTTTCTGTGGTACGTATTTGAAGTCAAACTCCATCAGAGTTAGAGTCCATTTCCCAAGTCTGACACTCACCGTGGGTCAAGTGAGCATATACTTAACCACGTCAATGGCTGCTATGACAAAAATCTCTCTGGCCGAAAGGAGATAATGTCGCAATTTGGTAGCCGCATAGTAAAGTGTAAGACACAACTTCTCCAGATTAGTGTATCTTTCTTCCACCAGACTAAGGAATCTGCTAAGATAATAAATAGCCTGCTTAAACCCCTGGTCGTTTTCTTGCTCCAGCAAGACTCCAATTGAATCGTTCGCAGCCGCTATGTAAAGCTTTAGTGGCCGTTCTTTTGAAGGTGGCACTAAGACCGGTGGTGTTGCCAAATATTGCTTAATGCTTTCAAAAGTGGCTTGGTGTTCCTTATTCCAAATAAATTCTTCAGTATCCTTGATCTTTAACAATGGAGATAGAACCCTGATCTTTCCGGCCAAGTTTGAAATGAATCTCCTCAAGAAATTCACTTGGCCGAGCAATCTTTGTAGCTGTTTCTTATTGACCGGTGGCTTGGCTTCTATGACCGACTTTGCCTTATTTTTGTCAACTTCTATTCCTCTTTGGTGTACGAAAAAGCCTAGGAAACTTCCGGCCGATACACCAAAAGCACATTTTAATGGGTTCATTTTCAAACTGTATTTTCGAAGTCGCTCAAAAACCTGCTTTAAATGTTGCAAGTGGTCTGTTTCGGTCTGAGACTTTATTACCACATCGTCAATATATACCTCAAGTATTTGACCGATCATATCATGGAATATAAGATTCATTGCCCTTTGATACGTTGCACCAGTATTTTTTAACCCGAAGGGCATGACTACCCAACAGTAAGTTCCTAATGCTCCAGAACAACGAAATGCCGTTTTAGCTACATCATCTTCGGCAATAAAAATTTGATTATAACCAGAGTGGCCGTCCATAAATGACAAAATTTTATGCCGTGATGCGTTATCTATTAAAAGATCAACGATCGGCATGGGGTATTCGTCTTTGGGTGTTGCAGAATTCAGATTGCGGAAATCAATACATACCCTAATTTGACCATTCTTCTTGATTACAGACACAATGTTTGAAAGCCAATCGGCATACCGTATTGGCCTAATGAACTCGACTGATAAAAGCCATTCTATTTCTACCTTTAATTTACACGGGCGAAGCAGAAAATTGCATATTTTATTATTTTCTCCACACTTTTTAAGAGATTAATGTTTATATTAGTTGTAAGTTGCAAGGATTGCCATCTTACCCACTTTTGTTTAAAAATTTTGTCTCAAATCTCACTTCATAGCCACGAGTGCTCAGTGAGAGGAGAGAGGAGGATTTGGCCCTTAAGCTGAGGGACTTTTAGCAAATCTTCCACAATAAATCCTTTTTCATCCATTCAATCCTTGCAAAATGAAATTAGTTAAACAAAGATCTCAAAAAGTGCAATTGGTGGGTCTTTTTGCTCTCTGCTTGTAATTGGTTCCAATTACCAGCAAAGAGGGGGCAGTTGTAGACACCCCAAATTGCACTACAAAATGAGAAAATAATGAAAACATTAATTGGAATTCAAAACAGGCCCAAAATGCATGAAAATCAATAAGTTAAGCCTTGACCGTATTGTATCTACGGGCTAAGTGCGCCCGAAGTTTATATACGGGCACGCAGCGCCCGTAATACATATACGGACACCTCTGGACCGTAAATCATTTACGGGCACATTAGACTCGTGCGAGTTCTGATCTTCTCTCGATTTCTAAGCCTTATCCTTGGTCCAATATCCCTTTAAATGAGCAAATTATTTATTTTATTCGTGCGAAATATCTTTGTGGATAAAGGATGGGCATGATCTTGTGTTTAACTCAAACTGAAACTCTATCTTGCCAAACCTTGGACCAACCATGCCCCTGGGTTTGCCTATAAATAGAGGGCCTTTCCTCAAGCAAAAGGCCACAAAAATTTGAACTCTAAGAAGCTCCAAGAGAAGAGAGGAATCCCTGCTGCCCTGCTTGCTCAATCCAGGTAAGTCCCTTTTCCCTTTTATTTTCTGTCTTCAATTCTAGAAGTAATAGGATCTTCTCTATTGCTGTAGAATAAGGCCATATTTTATCTTGTATTACTAAACTTGTCTCTAAGTACCTCAAGAGTCTCTCTAGCCGTAAAACGTGAAGAGAGAGCTAGGGGAAAAGAGAACAGGCGGATCCCTAGAATAGAACCCCATATCTGTTTTTCTCCTTTTTTCTAGAATAAAGCCTGTGATTGTGTTTGTATACCCAAACCTATCTCTAAGTACCTCAAGAATCCTCTCTAGCCGTAAAACGTGAAGAAAGAGCTAGGGGAAAAGAGAACAGGTGGATCCGTAAGGTAGACCCCCATGTGTTCTAATTGGTGAGATGTGGCTGCTTTGGATATCCTGATCATGTTTTAATGCTTTTTATGATATATCTGAATGAATACATGAATCCATGATGTTTATAGCATGAGATCCCCACTTTTTTATAAAATTTGGATTTTTGCCACTTTTGCACCTACAGCACTGTTTTCGTGATTTTTGTGATTTTAGGCTAAGATCTTGGATTTATCATGATCAATATGGTAGATCTAGATCCAGAAGCCTAAAAGTAAATTCTAGGGTTTCATGATGTGGTTTTTGAATCCTTTTTCATTATTGAGAGAAGACCCTACGGTCTAAGTTCTCCCCTTTTGATGTTCTTCATCAACGTGGGTATTTTTGGTTTTGATTTTCAGATTTAATGTGAAATTTGGGCTATATCTATGTCCTGGACTATTCAAGTTCAATTTTGAAATATTTTATAAAAATCATATTTTTCTAAATTTCTAGAATTTGACTTGAAGCCAGATTTTTGGAGTTTTCACTTTAAATTGATTTTATTGGATTTTATCTTAATTTTATTTTGATCATGAAACCCTAGGAATGGTATGATCATATTTAAAAGTTCTAGATCAATCAGACTATTCGTATGAAAAAACCATACATTTTTCTCTTTTTTATGATTTTTCATGATTTTTATAGCAAGCCTTTTTTTCTTTATTTTAACATGAACAAAACCTGGTAACCACCTTGTGTGGATGAATAGGGGTGCCTAACACCTTCCTCTGTTCATAACTTAATCCCCTTACCCATCTCTGGTTGTTTTTTTTAGGAGGGTTATTTTTACCCTAAAATTGCCTTTTGTGCTTATTTAATATTTTGGTGTCCATTCACACCTAAATTGAATGGTGGCGACTCTTTGTTTTATTTAATCCCGTGTGATAATAGAGGAAGTCATTGGATTTGATTTTTTCCCATGTCTCACAATACCCACTGAATGAAATTGTTTCACCCCTTCTTCTTAAAGGGATGCAAGTGCAGCATTAAAATCTACGGGCAAACGGCCGCTTGTCGGCTTTTACCTCTTCAATTTTGCCATCTTTCCAAAACAACAACGATTGGTGCAAAGAAGATGGTACACATCCATTCGAATGCATCCAATCTCTTCCCAGCAATGCGTTGTATCTGGCCGATGATTCAATCATGAAGAATGCCGTGAGAGATTGCCGCGCCCCAACCGTTAGTTCGATTGGGAGGATTCCTCTAGTTCCTGTAACACCCCCTGCAAAGTTAGTAATAGTGATTTCGGAAGGAATTAAATCCGAATAAGACTTACCTAATTTCTTCATTGTGGAGATCGGAATGAAGTTTACTGCTGCCCCATTATCAATTAGAATTCTATTGATAGGGACCTCGTTCATGTATGCCTTTATAAAACAAGGCTTCAGATGTTGAGTCATGGCTAAGGATGGTTTTGCAAAACATACCTCTTCAACCGGGCCGATTTGGTCATCATCGGCCGATTTCTGGGCTTTTGTCTCTTCCTCAAGGTGTTCCGGATCGATCACATACAAAGCTACTGGGTCTTCTTCCTCACTGATCTCTTCTAACCATGGTAAATCCATGCTTGCCCTGAAAGTCATAGGTAAAGTGAGGACCATATGACAATCGAGTGGTATTGGGGGCATCCGGCCGAAACAAATTTCGGCTATTGACGCATCAGCACTCAAAGGGGGTTGACCTAGTGATTCGCTAATCTCATCCTTCGGGGCTTCGAGCATCATTTCCTCAGTTACTTATACCATACCATGGAGGGAGTCGACATCCTGCTATATTCAGTTAACAACTGTTCAACTAGCAACTGTTCTCCTTCCCCTCCAGCGAAATTGTCCGTCAGATCATCGTCAGAAACCAGTCTTTCAGTTACTGAAGTTACTGCATTGGAACTATGTTCGGGTTCAGTATCCAGAGCAGCTGATGAACCGGGTAACGGGCTCTTTATGAGCCTGTGTGGTTTTGGGGTGCGCCTTTTGGCAGTAAACCTAGATGACCAATACGGTTCGGAAGATCCAGTGCCCTGTTCCTGGTATCGTCTCTTAGCTTGTTGTCGCTGCCAGCATTGCTTCTGCGTTTTGGTCAATTCCGCAACATTTCCCTGCGCATAGAAAGGAAACTTAGGATGAGTCAATCTTTTCCAGTGACCATCTCGAATAATAAGGGTTTTTACCATCCTGGGCTTGACCCTGTTTACCATCATATATTACTCATGAGTCATATAGTCGCTTTCCCAAGCTGAGCTATATGTGCCCGCCGTTCTTGTCGGCGAGCCTACTTGTCTTCCAGAAGTTAAGTAAAGTGGCCTCTTGCCCCCCTGAGTATGATGTGTATCTTCATAATTTAGGGACTTCCCTTTGTTATACTGAGTACATTGGTATCCTCTTATCACTTTTTTCTTGCACTCCTGACAAAGGTGATCTGGTGATACTTCTATTTTCTCTGGAATCTTGCATGATGCATCCTTATTAAAGGAAGAATCCTCTGAGGATTTAGCTACCGTTTCTGGTCGCTTTCTGGTTGCAACTTGATTGGAAGATAATTCAGAAGAAGCCGAAGTCAATTTCTTTGTTATCATCTCGTTAGGATCTCGCTTTCTGTTTTCTTCCATCCTGGGTTTGCGCCTGGACTTATGCCACCATTCACCCCAGATTTCACCTCTCCTTTCTTGAAGCCATGATCGGCCCTGTGTGGGTGGATACCTCCAATAGTTTCTTGGTCGCAAGTTCACCTGGTTTTGAACCGGTTGTGTTCTTTTTCCCCATTTTTCCGACGAGGATCCATCCAAGTCGACTTTAACGGCCGGAGTGCGTTTCGGCAAGCCAATGGTGACCATATTCACCGATACCTCTTTAGGGAATGGTTGTGTGTCAACCTGCATCTTCCCTTTGTCCGCCTCCGCAAACTTCAGGAGTCCTTTATCAATATTTTCCTGTATCACATTGCGAAGCACAATACATTCATTAGTTTCGTGAGTCTTCACTCTGTGCCATTTACAAGCTTTACCCTTGGCCGCTACATTGGCCGGGATAAAAGGGTGGTCTTTAGTTAGTCTGAAGAATCCCTGTTTTAGAAGGTATTCAAATATTTCGGCCGTTTTATTTATGTCAAAGGAATAATTTCGGCTAAAAGTATTTGTCACTTTTGTCGCTTCTTTATCCTTGGTTTTTCGGATAAGAATCGAACAAGTAATTGATTGCTTTCCCACGACTCCGTACTCAAAGTTCGGGTCCTTGTAATAAGACCCGTAAGATGAGGCTTTCTTTTCATTGTCTTCCTGTAACAGTCATTCATATTTGGCTGCTCTAGCTGACAACTCGAATAAGTCTTCAAACTGTTCACCTTCGAACTTCTTTTGAAGTTCAAAGTGTAGGCTGTTTAAGGCTAAATTTTCAAATTCCGATTCTGGTAAAAGAATTCGGCATTTGTTTTTCATATATTTAAATCGAGCGATATACTTATCGGCCGATTCCCCTGGTTGTTGTCTTAATCGAGCAAGATCAACCATGGTCACTTCGGGTTCCGTTCGATAGAATTGGGAGTGGAATTTCTCCTCCATCATTGCCCAATTTGTAACGGAATTAGCCTGTAATGTAAATGTACCACATAAAGGCTTGTCCGGTCAATGAATTCCCAAATAATCTCAGTCTAAGGAAGTCATTACCGGATGCCTCTCCACATTGAATCGTAAATCAGCCAATATGTTCAATGGTAGACTGTTGACATTCTCCTGAAAATAAAGTGAATTCGGGAATCTTGTATCCCCTAGGAAATTCAAATTGCTGGTCAATCCAGCCCGGGTAAGGTTTTCGATATACTGGCCTAGTCATACGTCGGTGATACTGATCTCCGGTCATTTCTTGAATCATATTCTGAATGTAATTACGGTTTATGGTCATATTTCTTACACCGATGTCTTCTCTATGGTTTTCCTGTGCCTCCCTTTGCGCCCCCCCCCCCCCCCCCCCCCCCCCGCGGGCGTACCTCGACCGGAGGCACATTATGAGAAATTGGGATACCAGGGGTTATTTCTCCCCTAACAGCAACAATGTTGGCCGGTTCATTTCGGCCGTTGCCACCCAAGTTCATGGGTGATGGTTGTTCCGGGATATTTATCGTTTTATAAGCATTCGAACCAGCAGCCGATGTTTCGGCTTGTTCGGCCATCATGGCCAGTCTTGCCATTGTAGAGAATCCTTCTTGTAAAACCGCTAGGATTCTACCATTATCAGAAGAAATTTTGTTAATACCCTGACCAAAGCCTGCCATTTGCTGGCTAAGACCTTTTATGGCTTGGATAAGTCGTTCATTAAGATTCGGCTGAGAACTTGAAGGTCCTTCTTCCGAAACTTCTGAAGCATAAAGAGGATTTACTTGAGATTCGGCAGGTTCCTCTGGCATTACGTTTTCAGCATGCCGAGTACTTCTTCTTGTTGCCATTAGTGCTCTTTCAAAGACTAAAGGTCCCACCGGGCATGCCAAAAAGGGATGTTCCTCCGAAATTGGGCCGGTGTGGACACGTGGCGATGTTGCTGATGTGTCTCTGCACGGGCGTGCCAGTATCATTTGATACAATGATTTCGGGTCGAGTCTTAACCCCGGGCACCTGTTCCGAATCTAAACCGGGGTTCGGTTCAGTCGTACTGCAAGTTACCTGTAATAAAACCGGTCAGGCGATTATATGAAGACTAGGGGTTCGGTCTTCGTTTGGGTTCTTTTAAGTGTTTTAAAGCGAAAGCAACTAATGGCACAAAACTCTTTTATTATAAAATCGGCCAACGGCCGAAAAAGACAACAGATAATCCCCAAAAAGGAAACAAAAGGTAAAAAGAAAACTGACAAGGCTTGCAAGACCGGCCTATTCTGGTCTTATAGCCGTACTCGGGTATAAGAACAAAAGGAAGGGGGTGGCTGCTAACAAAGCCAATTCAGGGGGTTCACCTTGTATTGCTGTCTAACCGAAAATACACAAGTCACCTGGCTTGATCAGAGCGAGTCTGGGACCGGCTGCTCAGGATTCTATCGACACAGAACTGCGAGTCAGGGGCAGCCTCAACTTACTCTCCAGTGGCAGGATTCTGGTGTTGATCAGAGTAAAGAGGGGTCTAAGGTGTCACTGTGACTAGAAGCAATGAGAGGAGTCCTAGTTTATCCTTCTAACTACAGTGTAGGAGAGGGGATAAAGATCACGGATGATCAAAATAATATTATAACCGGTTGCGGTTCGATGGATTGTGTCCTCGAGCTCTTCGAAGTTGTGCCTTTTATAGCCGATCCTTAACGGTTGCTCAACGTCCTCCTCTTGCACGATCTTCATGGCGATTGTCCATCTTCAGTCTTCTGCTCCTGAAAGATAACCACTCGGCCACGATCCTAAATAGGTTACTTTCAAACAACCGATGGCACGATCTTGTGATAGTTGTGAATGTGGTTTGTCGCATTGGCTTGCGTGGCCTTAACTACTCTCTTGGTTTATGCGTATGCTGACGTGGCCTGTCTGGCTGTACAAATCCTATGTGTGCTTATGCCGTGGCCTAAGTAAGCCATGTAGGTACCACATGGCCTTGTCTTATTCGTTGGTCTGTATAGGGTGTAAACAGTTTGTGTTTGTTATTTTAACTTAGTGCAGCCTGATAACATGACAAGGCCTCTTGCAACATATTTGTGGTAGCAAATACCTGTACTTAGCATTTCATAATTTTTGGTTTAACTTTATAATGTATATTCTTATATTTATGGTAAGGTTATTAGATCGTTATTAATGATGAGATATAAATTAATTTTTCTAACTGGAATATATGGATGATGACAGGGGTGAAGCCAGGATTTTAACTGAGGAGGTGCAGATCTATGGAGTATAAAAATATTAAAAATTAATTTAAAAAAATTACAAAAATATGTAATGAGAAAACTAACCCCATTCATCCAACTTGCATAGTACTATAAATGTCTCTGATGAGACTTCATATTTTGGAACCTTTGCACGATATCTTCATTGTGTATTCCATCAAGTATTTATTTCTCAATGTATGTGACCAAACAATCATTAAGCCATTCAGCTCCCATTTGACTATGCAACCGGACCTTGACAATCTTTATCGCAGAAAATACTCTTTTTACCATAGCAGTTAGGTAGAGTCAAAGCCAATGTGATAAGCCTATAAACTAATGGATATATGATATTCTTTCTTGATTGAACCATCTTTTCAGCAAGACCTGCAATGCCATTCACTTCTAAAAACTCGCTATTGGTACGAACATCAATAATATATGTCTCAAGTTGATTCTCAAGTGATCAAACTTCTACCGCAGAAAACTCTTGTGCATATATTTGAGCAAGACGAACCTTCTTTGTTGAAATCAGAGAATGAGTCATGTGGATTGAGGCCTCCAACACCAAGAAGCAACTTAGAGTTCGTTTCAGAGAATCAACTATTTAACTTCTATAGTTGCCAATCTATGATAGTATAAAATAGCTCAGCCTGAAAATGATATAAGTTCGTCATTTCTTGATTTCTTTTTCTTAGACGTCCACGAGGTACAAACTTATCATTCATATCCACCACATTAATATCAAGTATATGGCAAAAAGAAGAAACTTCCTCCAACAAAGAATTCCATCCATCATCCCTCATTTGTTGTAATTGATCCTTCGATATTTGTACCAATCTCACCGCATTCTCAATTTCTTGGTCTTTTTTCTGCAATGCTTGTGACAATTCATTTGTAACTCCTAATATATTTCTCTTCAAGATCATGGTAAACACAAAATCAAATGATTGCATTGATTCTAATAAAAGCCTTGCCTCGACTCTTTGTTCTAAACCTACCAAATCTTCCATAATAAGTTCAAGTACCTCCATTACAAAAGAATACATAGTCATGAGGCTAAGTAAAGAAATATATTGCAAACCCCATCTATTGTGGGTGATTCATCCCAGTATAATGCAAACCCCATCATTTTAGACTTTCTTTCAAAATATTGAGATAAAAACTCGATTTCCAAGTCTATTGTGGGTGATTCATCCGAAATAGACTTGAACACTTCCTTAGGTAATTTTGATGAATCAAAAGCCATATTAGCATATATTTAAGCATTCCAAAGCTCCATGATTCATCACTAGTTTCTAACTAGTCTAGAATAGTTGAACAAATTATTTTTAGATTTGTTACCAGCATCTCTTTCAACCTTTTCCTACCTTGCTGGTTGCTTGGAGCTCATATTGGGAGATCATTCCGGCATGGAAAAAGGAATTTAAAGCTACTTGGGAGCACACACTCGAGTGCTCAAGGTTATTGATGAGCCTCGGAACCCAAGAGCACAAGAGTGTGGCCTTGGGAGTGGATATAGGCCATTGGTTTGGCTGATCCACCATTAGATCTTCTCTCTAATTTTATATTGATTTGCATATCTTCAAATATTGAGCAAGATTTTATTTCCAACATATCATTTGTTTAACATACTATGCCTAGTTGCATAATGGTGTAATAATAAACATCTACACGTACCTTGCATATTAGAATCGAAATATTGATAATGTTAAATGCATGCAAAGCATGCTAGGATTATCTAGGATTCATTGGCATTGTCTTCATTGTTGGAATCCTAGATTTCACCTTTAGTTAATTAATCTTCCATTCAAATTAAAACATTATTTGGATTAATTAATTAGATTCAAATTAGGGCAAATCGGTTTAAAAAAGAATCAAAATTTTAATTTTGTCCTATTCACCCCCTATATGGTATTAAGAAGACAAATCTTAATGCCATATAGACCATAAGAATTCGATGAAAAATGGCTCTTGAATCCATTTCACACTACCCACAAAACCAGCAATTTCGGCGAACCTTGATGTAATAGAAAAGAGTAATCTCGTTCATAGAAATGAGTCCTCAAGAACTTAAAAAGACGATAACATCAGGACTTGAGATAATGTCGTTTACAGGCAACTGCTTATTAAAAATAATATTTCACAATTGGAAGAGTAAGAGCTTGTCTGTTACGATACATCAATTGAAGCATAAACAAACAAATGGCAGCAGTCAGTTTTATTGAAAGAAATGGGGAAAGGGCATATAAATCCTGGGACATTTATTTGAGTTATGCCAGATACAGACATAAAACGAATTGCCCAGTATCTATGATCTAATATCAATTTTAATCTTTAGATATCTTCATTGGTTGAAAATGAAGACTAACTATGCTTTGGGGTGGAGCGGCGGCGAATTTTTAGATAACCAAACTTTCCAGCTCCCGGTGAAGAACCCTCGAAAAGAAATGGCAAGTAGCCTGTCGCATCTTTGTACTTCTGCTGAATCTGGAGGTCCAAATCAAGAAAATTGTTAGCAGAAGTAGAACTAAAGGTCCTTCTGTGTCACATGTAAGATCGATACAATAATGCTGGGTTTTATTCAAGTCCAATAAGTCAAAGACATTACCCTGAACCAGTAAAGAACTTTGCAATGCCAAAAGATGTAAAATTAAAGACCATTCTATGTTAGAGCAAGGGGATATCAAAGATTCTTGTATGAGTTAAAGAAGAAAAAACAATTACGAGATAGAAAAAGTTGCTGTTTTATGGGATAGAAAAACTATTAGGAAGCAATGTTGTTTTTTTTTCTTTTAGCACAAAAGGATCCATCCATTTGCTATTGAAGGTTCCCACAGACTATTTTAAGACCATTTGCATACTAATTTTATCTATAATTGACTGGGTTTGTTGGTAGATTATAGAAAAATGAATAAATTAAGAGAGAATCAAATACAAAATCTTCTAATGAAGGCTGGTGGAATGGGAATTTTGAGGGGTTCTTAAGACTGGAAAATATACATTGGGGTTATCAGTAGGGACTGCATTGTCAAAACAAAATTTTCTTTTGCTAGTTATGCTTAGGAATGGAAATGGGGTATGTTTTGGAAACTCCTAGGCCACACCTAAATTGTAGCCCATACCAACCTCACTTGGTATCAAGGTGGATTGGATGGACCAGACTCTGCTACACGGATAAATTATCAAGGTGAAGGAACAAAATAAGAATGATTGTGGCATAAACATCTGGAAGAGTAGCATTAGAATCAAATAGAAAGAGAACTCAAGGATAAATTATTTCCACTAACCATTGCCATTGCCAATATTTTTGATAGACATACCTCAAGAATTTGTTCACTGCTCCGTACACAATTCCTGCCTACCACACAAATAGTTCCTCCTGAGCCTCCACCAGTGATCTTTGCACCATATAAAGTCCCATTTTCTGATTTTGACAATTTACTGTGCTGCATTTCTTGTACCAATTTCACAAGCCTATCAGTCCCATCTGAGCCAAGTCCACATGCACTATAGCTGGAGTGGCACTGCTCAAACATCAACAGGTTAAAATAAATTCGTTTCTATTCTATTGAAAAAATTATAGTACTAAAAGCACTTTACAATGCTTGGTTTCCCCTCAACAATTAAAGAAATGTGGGAGCCCACATATCACTAAAAGAACCATATTTGTGTTAATGGATAAAAATAAATAAAAAAAAAACAAGGAATACAGAACACCAGGACAAAAGGTAATAGTCAGAATGGCCAACATGGTTTGAAACTACGCATACCTGGTACATAAGTTCCCCAACAGCAGAAAGTTGCTCAACCGAACTTGCAGCTGTTAGTAGTGCTTTTAAGGCCTGTGCATTAAGATGAAGGGAAGGTCAGAATAACAGGAGAACATTGTGATGCACAATTGTATTGATCCATAGATAAATAACCAGTGTGAAATATATCAAATAGTTTTCTTCCACATTGCAGTCCCTAAGGAGCCTAGCAGAAGAGGAAAAATGAGCAACAAATACAGGCATCTTCAGAATCTAGCTTGCAATAATAAAACATCCATTGGCCAATGAGTAGGGTCTTGTGTCAGTGTTTTAGACATTGCCAATACCAGTCATTCTCTTAAATGAGTTTTCAGCTTTTATCTAATCATCTTCAATTCAGTTTTGCTCAAAGTAATATAGTTTACGATAAAGAAAGAAAAGATAAAGATGATTTCAGATGGACCACAATGCTTGCGAATATGTGAGTAAATCAACAAAAGATAGGCACCAGGGTCATGCAGTAAATGCATTACATTATTATAAATGACCCGAATTCCATAAAAACCGCATGTAGATGGATGCATTTACTGCCTACTGACACCAAAACCCTTTGAGAACTACCAGGAATGATAGAAACTCTCAGAAGATTTTAATTGCTTGGAATTCTAATGGATGTTTTGAGGGAGTTGAGACAAGCTTGATCACAGATCTTTGAGTAAATTTTGGATTTTCCGCTTCCTTAATTATATCATAGATGGTTGTCAAGCTTTTATTCAATAATTTATTTAAGAAGATAATACCCTATCCGTTTAGGGCATAGGAAATCTTTCCTTCCCTATTTGCATCAATATGCCAACATACTACACCCTTTTCAAGCCCATTAAAGAAATCCCAATAAATTTTTTTTTTCTTATTTTGAGCCTCTTGGCAAGATCAACCCAATAGGATGTTTTTAGCCATACAATCAAGGTCTCAAAGTTTTGACCACCTGAAACCACCATAGCATGATAATATCACAAATGACGATTGACAAGGCCAGAAATTTGAGGCCTCAATTGGATGGCCATAAGCATCCAATAAAATTCATTTATTTTCTGAAAAGGCACAACTTATGAACATGTTAATGGCACTGTGAGCCCAAAAAATTGCCAGGTACGTAATATATATGGGCATATAAACTTTAGAAAAAATGAAAAAAGAATTTGACAACCAAAAAATCAAGGCTGTTGATACAATTATACAAACCTTGACACGGAAGTTCTCATAAATAGGATGCCTGGCAGCTGCCCTCACTCCATAATTTCGCTTATGATCAATTACTGTGACCAAATCATTGTGATCAATGTAGCTCCCTACGAATTTCTCACCGAGAATAGACTCAGGAAGCTCCTTTGCATAAAATGATTCATATCTGGAGTAGGGTATACATGAAGCATTAAAAATTCCTTATAAAACCTCTGAAATGATATCATGATCATATTTAATCACTGGTGACAAAATGTGTATCTATTGTTAAGAAGTATTAGTTATCAAATCACTTGTCTCATTGATTTCAGAAAGAAGTTACTTAATTTAAAAGGAACTCAGAACAAAAACAAATATGAAAGGATGTAACCTGTGAGGTGTGAGGTTGCACAAATAATCTAATGAAGCTTCAGCTTCGAATAGTTCAATGTCATCATCTTCCAATTCATCAGAGTTTATCCCATTGACATGCTGGACAGAATTAGAACCTGCTGATGACCGGGATAGTAGTGCAGATGCCATAGACTTTATCATCTTTCTACCCATAAAGGCACCTACTCTAACAGATCCATAATCTGCACCTCCAACACTGTAAAAGATTCCAATTAATTGTGTCACAAGGAAATAGGTACCGTATATTAAACAGAATTTATATGGAATATAAGAAAAAACAAATAAAGGAAAAAATATATATAATTAGTATTAAAACATGATTTAGTGTAAAGTCAATGTTTGCAAACTTCTAGAAGATTTTTCACTCAAAAAGAAAAAGTACAAGTTGGCCTTTTGTCCATGATTCAATAGCCATGAATAATCTGACAATGTAAGAAAAGGATAAAATGGCTTGTTGACTAGCAAAAGAGAACAGAAAAAAAAGAAGCCATTAACAATAAATATGAGTCCCCAAGGATCATCAAGAACATGGGATTAGCCAGTGAACTCACACAAGCTAAGAGAATACATGGCTTTAAAAACAGTGGAATGGATAAACTGCATTTTACAGCTAAAACACACATGATTGGCACATGGCTTGTGGGAAAGAAAAGAAGGAACAAAACCTTTAGTTCAGGCAGAGAAAGCCTAAATATTCCATATGAGATCACAGATTTCAGTGTTTGTTACGGACTTTAATAAATGCTAGTTTAGGTACTTTTCCCACAGTTTAAAAACATAAAAATGCCAACATATTGTCATGATATATAAGAAGTTGTACATACAAAAGTAAATAACAAGATCCATACCTGTGTCGTATTCCAGAATCGATTCCCCAAAATCGTATGTGCGCAGGGATTTCAACAAGTCCTATTACCTCAGCAGGCTGCATAGCATATAAACGCAGCTTTGATGTTAAGCTGTAAAATCAACTTAAACACAGGTTTGGTCAACTGATAAGTTACCTGGCACACCATTGCAAGAAGTTTGTTAGCTTCACCACATGCTGATGCCATCTGGTCCATCACACCACATGGAGCTCCAACAATGTGATTCTCTACCTGTAAAAAAATATGTTATAATTAGCTAAGATAATGATTCTTATATGGCTTTTCACAAACAATAATTAAAAAATGGGAGAAAAAACAGTCCAAGGAGCATATATGATCATGCCTTTTGACAAAGCAGAGCAAGATCTCTTGGGTTAATGTTTAAACCTGCATGTAAGATGAGGCAAAAATTAGTTGGTCCCTTCTGTTACAAGCAATAATTACATTGTATTCTTAAGTATTTGCAAATAATATTAGTACTCAAAATAGCATTATGCACATTAAATTGTATCAGTTATAAATTTGTCTATCAATGAGTCAGATGACGATCAAAATGTGATCCTTTTTCACTCCAAAAAGCCTTAATATGTTCACTTCATTTCAAATGAGAGTGAGAAATTCATGTATGAACTCTCAAGAATAAGAGAAGGGAAGGCGAGATTTATATCAAATAAGATGCATTCAGAGTTAGGATTTAAGAGTCTTGATAAAGAATTAAGAGATCAAAGAAAGATGAAGATAATATTTTCAAAAATTTTTAAGCGGTACAAATAAGCTCATTTTAGGTAGAAATATAGTTTTTAGAGAGCATCCATAAGATTGTAACTCTAAGTGAAGAAGGCTTTAAATAAAATGAAAAAATAAATAAATAAATAAAGGCCTTAGAAACGAATGGTATTCTTATGACTAGAAAAATTGTCGGGGGAAGAGTAAGGTGATACCTATATATAAGAACAAATGAGATATTTGGTATTGAACCAATTATCATGGCATCAAGCTTATGAACCATACTGTCAAATTATTAGAATTAGTGATAGCACAAAGGCTAAAAAAAATAACCAAATATCGGAAAGTCAGTTTAGCTTTATACCATGGTTTGAAATTTTGCGAAATTTTGATTTCGCAAGGTCCAAAATGTCTGGGGAAAACAAGGTTTCCCCAGTCTCCCTGATTTCGGCGGAATCTTATGAAATTTCACCAGATTTCCCAAAATTTCCCTAGATTTCCCCATGTATGCATTTATTTCCCCATGGAAACTATGTACATCAAAGGAGCGAGGTGCAGGCCAATCTAAAATGGACTTGACCTTCGCAGGATCTGCTTCCACGCCATTTTGAGAGATTATAAATCAGAAAATTGACCTTGCTTTGAAGGAAAGCACATTTGCTGCGGTTGATGTAGAGTTTTTCTTTCTGTAATGTTGGAGGACCATGATTAAAAAGCTCACCAAAATTTTGCCAATGTGGAAATTGTAATGTGACAGAGAGAGAGAGAGACTAAGTTATTAGGTGTGAAAACGAGTCTTTTCTAAACAATTCATTAACAATTGTATATGAGTACTCTAGATGCATAAAACACAAAATAAGTGTTTATAGGTTGTTGGAGTGAAAATAACAATCTTTCAGTTCTTTATGGTGAATAAATGGATTAAATAAATTCAGCAAAATATAAAGGGTATTTCAAGAGATTGACCTGGTCAAAATTTCTCTCAAAATTGTTCTTGAAATGGCAATTTCAGAGATGCGTAAGGTGAAATTCCCTCATGCCACTGAAAATTCAAGCATGTTGTGGCATGCCAACGAAATTTCATCAACATTGGGGAATTTTCATGAAACAATTTTCCCCCAAATTTCACGATGCTAAGGGGGAAATGACAAAATCTTGTCAGCATGATACCGAATTGTAAACAATGTCAAGAAGAATACATTTATGAACAGGTGGGACTTAAATCCTAGAGCCAGGTTTAGAATTTCTAGCCCTTGGACAGCCATATCAGCTTTATTCCATCTCCTTTCCCCTCACATGAGAATTTCATTGGGAATGACTCCTCAACTTGCTTCTGGTTATAAATATTTGGTGGGGAGACACCCCACTCTCTTTTTTTGTTTCCTTGTCTTTTCAGGTGCTTCTTTCCAAGCAAGCAGTAGCAGCTGACACTCTTTCTTGGTCAGAAAATGTATTCTTGTGGAAACTTCCCTTCTCTAAACAGCTTCGGCTGACTGTTTTAAATGAGTTGGCTTCCCTTCTTGGAAAGGATGTGGTAATTGACCACAACTCATTTGACACTCGTATCTCGACTCTTGAATCCAATGGAAAGTTCTCCATGGCTTCTTTTTTCCATCTTTGGTTTCCTTCTGAGAGTCAACCCACGTTTCCTGTCCTTCTTTGGAAAATCCATTTTCCCCCTAGACTTAAGGCTTTGGAGTTGACAACCCTGCACTACAAGATAAACACCTGCAATATGATTCAAACGAGGGTGCTGGCAACTGTTTTATTTCTTCACATGTCTGTTCTTTGCATTACGAATGGGGAATAAAGTGACCACTTGTTCTTATAGTCTGAGTTTGCCAAAAATACTTGGAAGTTCTTTCTTTATCGTATAGGACTGTCATGGGTTTTTCCGAGTACAATTTCCTCCATATTGCAATGGAGATTCACCTGTTTCAGATGTAGGGGAGGAACGATTTATATGAGTTCTGCATTCGATCTTATCAGGAACATATGGGGTGAGAAAATCAAGAATCTTTGTAGGTACCAATCAATCTTGGAATTAGATAGTGGTATCTTCCGAAGTCCATTGTGTATCTTGTATAGCGGTCCTTCCTGAATTTTCTGGTTTTACAACCTCTGACATACTTTTACATTGGTCAAATATTGTTCTTTCCTCTCCCAGCCACGAGAGACTGTATAAACGGACAACACCCCTTTTAGGTTTCTTGAAATTTAACTTCAATGGCGGCAGTCTAGGAAGCTGTAGAATTTCTGGAGTACGAGGAGCTTTCACTTTTCAGAGCCAAGGCTGTTTCTTTAGTGCACATGTTCTTAAAGGGCTATCAGAGTTTCTAACTCCATTCATGCAGAAATATTATCACTCGTTTCTGGTTTGAAAGAAGCTGTCCAAAATCAATTCCATAATCTAAAGGTAGAAGGAAACTATCTACAGTAATATCATGGATGAAAGGAGGTGAAGAGCTATGCTAGAACTTCTCTCATCTTATTCATCTGGCCAGAACTATGGAACATGGCCTGAACATCTCATTCAACCATGGTCCTGGATCATCCAACAGCCTTGCCAGTCACTTGGTTAGAACAAGAGCTTCTGGAGAAATTGTGTTTACGGGATTGCGGCATGATGAGATCACCTTCGGCTTTTGGGATTGTGATTAGGTCTGTTTTTGGGTTACCTATAGACATGATATGGTCTTTAGGAGAACATTGTTTCTTTTTTATCAAAAAAATAAAATAAAATAAAATAAAAATAAAATACAAGAATCATCATCATCAACAACAACATAAGCCAGTTCCCAACAAAGTGGGGTCAGCGACAAAAATCTTGTCTCTCCTTCCCGTTCTATCAAAAATCATATCTACAATTAATTTATGTTCATGTAAGTGTAAGCCCTTCAATATGTATCCTCTCACACCTTCTTACAAGTGCATCTCTAGGTCTCCACTTTACATGTTCAAATCACCTTAACCTACCTTCCTCAATTTCGTCCCTAATGCATGTTGTGTCTAAGCACTTTTGAATATCTTCATTTCTTACTACGTCTTCTAGTTTTACCACAACTATATTGATGAAAAAAATTATCGGATCTCCACTAAGGGAATGTTCCAAGATAACCTAGATGGAGACTAAGATTTTATTATTAAAAAAATATTGCGAAAGCAATCCCTTTTTTGAAGAAAAGATTGAAGACAATCAGATTTAACTATAAGAACCAAATCTTTCCACCAAGTACACTCTCAAAACAGAATTTTGGAGCCATCGTTAAATGAAGATAAGAGTGAGGGCATTACAAATGAGCAAGATCTTACATGCTTTCCCAAGGACTTCTATTATAGATTTAACCCAAGTGTTAATTGACATACTCATCTCTGTTGCAGCTATAATTGCTCATATTGACCAATTGCCATAAGTTCTTACTTGATCTAAATAAAATCAATATAGCAGTTTGCAATGTAACACTGTAGTCCCAGGACTAATATTTAAGCCTTTTTCGTCTTGTTCTGGAAACCCATATTCAAATCAACTAATGTTCATTCTTTTCACCTATTTCCCACAAAATCTTTCTCAGTCCTGTTTTTCCTTTTAGCAACTCATACTTCAACCTTAAACAGAGAAAAGAAAAAAATAGATGAATTAATATGGTAAGTTTCAATAAGAGTGACCCTCCCACCTAAATAAGTGAAACTCCTATTCCATCAAGCTAGCTTCCACTCTATATTTACTACAATCAAATCACAAAGGCATGTATGTCTAGGACAATTGTAAGGAGGCCTCCCAAGAGTTCATTCCGGTGGTTACTTCCAAATCTACAACCAAGAAAGTTAAAGGACAGCTCAAACTCATCTCACTGTTTATCACTTATTTCATTCACCAAGCTTATTTGGGAATATAATCACCTGATGCTAAATATAGAGAGCATGTCAAGAACCAAACTAGCACGTTCAATGAAACTGCATAAGATTTAGGCTTCTAAGCCTTGAAGAGATGCCAATTAAAACCAAAATTTGTGGTAATATTATCTAGTTGGCATTTCAACCAGCTATCCAAAGATTATGTTACTTACATTGTCTTAAACCTCGGCTGATACCCGGAAGTATTGGCCAAGTCAACTCAGTATCGGCTCGAAGCAAGCCAATACCCTCCACCGATATGAGAGATTGTGTTCGAACCCCTTTAACTCAGATAAACTCGTCTGAGTTTGGCCGAGATGGATACAACTCGAGCGATACTGAGGTCGTATTGCCCGAGTTGTGTTGGTCATGGGCGGTACCAACAGGGTACTGCTCGAGAGCTTTCTGGCGAGTGAATAAATTAAAAACAAAAGAAGAAGAAGAAGAAGAATAAATTATTTAATGCATTTTCTACATGTTACTATTGGGGCATTGAACACTGCATATTTTGCTTATTTCTTCATTACTAATTTTAATAGTTGAATAAATATTTTGTCCTATGACAAAACCTTCACATAAATTGACATGTCATAAAGTTTTTAATTCATCTGGATGAAACTTACACATGTCAATTCCACTACTTTTGCTGCTCAATTTAAAGTCCATGATTCACAATAAACCAGTAACTTAAAAGAACCATAAATCAAACTGAAATTGTAATTCTCTATGAAAATTAACCAAATAATATGAAAATTAAAATATACAGTAAAAAATCTATTTAAATTGGTTAGAATAATAACCATGAGCAGCCGCTATGGCCGACATAGTGGCAACCTCCACTGCAGCAGAAGAAGATACACCTTTGCCTTCTGGAACTGCAGAAGAAACCTGAGTGGCCCATGTCAAACAATTGGTAATTGTTGATGGTTTGTACATATATTGTTGACTACTATGATGGTCAAATTTAATAGAAAGAAAATAAGATATTCAGAATCAGACAAATAAAAATAGTTCTCCAACAAAAACTGAATTATATTGCCAGGGTATCTCCAAAGTATTTGCTAAAAAAAGTTTCCGGTATGGAGCTGCTGATCAAAAAGTTCATGTGAGTTCATAGATGAGGAACAACAGTTTACAAAGAAACAATAATATCAGAAGCCTCAAGCTGCACTCAGGATTGTTTGGGAAGTGGATCAATTCATCTGTTCCTTTATCCAAAAAAGGGTATTTCTAGTTTGCATAATCCAATCATTGATCCCAAAAATTTCTACAAATTAGATAAGTTGCTAGTATAGTTCCCTATCCATGATTCCAATTTTCTACTGGAATATAGTAGGAATCCCCAAGATGGGTAGAAATCGAATGAATTGCACAACATAATTAGTAAAGTCTTGAGTCTTGACATGTAAAAAATGGAATACTAACATGAACCATGAGGCACCCAGAACCTTATCATCAAATCTTCACCTTGGAGCTCTAGTTGATTGCATGGTTTCCATCACTAACCTTTGATGCAAGTGCCACAAAGAAGGATCCAATGCAAATTGATCGCTTAAGCGGTGTTTCCAGAATTTGGTAAATTAAGTGGCTTGAAAATTGTTCTGGACTATAATAGTAAGCAGCTTCTGTCAACCACTTGCCACTGGAGTAACACCATCCACTCATTTTTTTTTTTTTTGGGGGGTAGAAGTGACACCATCCACTCCAATATACAGAAAAGTCTCTGATTTCCTCATCATATATGTTATGAATTAAATTATATATTTGACCAAAATGATCATTCAATATGAGCTTACAACAATATTTGGTCCCAGTATATGGGTCTGAACATTAAAAGATAATAATAATTTTATCTTTAAAAAAAGGTCCCCAGCCCGACTTCGCTTCCCAACTCAAAAAAAAAAAAAGGAGTTATTTACATTATTTATATTGGTTTATGGAACTTGCTATCTGAAATGACACACAAACATTCCCATTTGCATTGCAAAGTGACCGCCCCCTTTATCCATATGGTACCAGTTGGACAATACCAAATCCAAGTTTTTGTCCAGTTCTTGAAATCTCACATGAAGTGAGAAAAACAAAGCCACTGATTCTCATATATTCAACCAAGTTATCAATAACCTTAAATTAGTAAAGAAAGAAATCTTAAACAAAGATATGGAAACCATATTTAAGATAAAAGTAGAGGACAAGAAGTAGAAAAGATGTTGACTTTTTAATAAAGGCATTGCAATACAATAGGGTATATCATGATAGAGGATGATAACAACTATTAAGCATGGTAAGCTTTTACTAAAATAAAGTTTATACTTAATTGCATGTCTATTAAAAGGAACCACAAAGCTGAAGGCACACTTCTATTTTATTGCAGCATAAATAAAAAGCATAAAAGGGGGGAAGGGAAAGAAGATTATATATATAGACATATATAATCATATATACTGTAATTGAACATAGAATATGAATTCTGACATATTACACAATATATGCAGGTTCGAAAATGGAGGGAGATCTATACCAGTATGCTGATACTATCATCAAAACGTACACCCAGTTCGATCATTAAAACTAGAATAGTCCCCGCAACATATGCTGCCCACCTAAAACATTACAAATACAAATAGGTTACTGCAATACTATTTACAAATGAAAAAATGGCTCAAAAAAAGTATAAGATGACCCACTTTTGGGAAGGATCTTGGGCAAAGTATTTGTTTGCCTTTTCATATGACAGAGGTTGATCACCATCCATGAAATCATTCAAATCCATGTCAAAGGTCGGTCCACGGTTGCTCAATTCCGACCCATATGATACCTGAAACCACCAAAAGTGAAAAATTAAATATTAAAATAATTCAAGATAAAAACAATATATATATATATATATATTCAAAATAGCCGGAAGGGAATAAGCCAACTGCAAAAAAATGACTTTTTTTGGGCATTATTGGCAGAACAGGATTTGCACTTCTGCTGACTAAAAGGCTAAATGTGATAGCATGTTATAGTTATCATTGTATAAAAAACACACACAGAGAAATGTTTGTGTGTGTGTGAAAACATGTTGTTACAGATTTTTCACATTCAAAAACAACAATAGGTGCCAAGGATCTAGTGAGATATTTAAGTAAAAAATAAAACTCAAGTCCGAGCTCTAGGACATTAAAATATATGAGGTTAGAAAAGAATGATACCACAATCAGACTTGGGCTCAGAGAAACTTCAGGTGCCAATTATACAAAGTTCAAGTATTATGCCACAAACTGAATTATCTATTCCCTTTTCTTTATTTCTTCTGAAGGGTAATGAAGAGATAATATAAATAGTAGAAGATAAGAATGTACAAGATCAGCTCAAAAAATATGAACCAACACAAGATATAAACAAATAAAACTCCAACCCCTGATATCCGAGAAGACCCTCTACAAAAACCCCAAAAAAAAAAAGCTCTCCACGGGACCTATGCACCTCTGACTAGCCTATACCCATGGCATCATCAGCATGTGAGCCCACAAAAAGAACAGGTCAATGAAACTGAATTATCTATTCCTAATTAATCACACACAGCAAAACATTGATCAGATTATGAAAGGATATATAAACTGCAATAGCAGGTCTAGCCAAGTGGTTATAAAGATTTAAATACTGATAAAAAGGAAGTAATCTAGTGACATCTATTATGAGAGTTGCAAATGGCAACATAACCATGAGAATGGGGACTTCTAGTACATGTTTTGCTAGTTTATTCCTTATAAAGGTAATACTGATCAAAGCAAAAGAGAATATATGCTTGGTAATTCCAAAGGATGTCTCACAATATTCAAGAGCAGTACAAATGGTTTTCCCTAACAATTCAAAAAATCAAAACATTCATGCAATTGATGGTGCTGACTGGGACTAACATATTAGAAGAGATCATGGTCTGAGATTAGGATTGTTAGAGGCTGATAAATAATGACATTAAAGGGCGATTTTCATTTTAAAAACTTTGGTTCTTCATGATTTCATGTCATTTCTTTTCATCAAATACAATAATTACTAAATAAGGTCACTTAATCAGGCTTCAGGTTGATCACGCTGAACGTCAACCAATGGCTTGCATTAAGATAGTAATAGTGCATGCCTGGGAAACTAATTAATTTGAACAGGAATGTGAAAAAAGATTAACTTAGCATTAGAAATGAAATATCATTAGTAAAATTATTCATTGATCAAATTAACAGTTACAATTAAGTGCTCTGACAACGTTTAATACTGGAAGCAAATCAGTACAGCCTCCCTCCTTTGCTGAGGCTTGCAATAGGCAATGCACAAAATATGTGCCAAAAAGAAACAACTAAGGCAACGTTAAAGAATCAGCAACAAATTCATCAGGGCTAGTAACGTACAATTTGCAGCACAGGAGTCACTCCATAATGCTGTCGAGCTTGGGCATGTTTCCACAGCTTTTGTTTGCTTGGACAATTCTTTTGAACAGCAGCATGGCAGGCTTCTCTAATAGGCATCTGAGAAAAATCATGTGAGAAACAATATTATCAAATTACTTAATAAGAAAAATTATAAGCAACTCTGAACATGATTGACCAAGGATTAATTTGATGATAGGGCCAAACTTGATGAGGGTAGCTAAAATAATGCAAATGCTAAGCCTTATGGCAGAAAGATGCAGGAGCATCCATTTCACTGTAACCTATTACCATAGTTTAATTTAAATCATTACTGTTACGGGTAATGTTTATGCTCCTGCACACAGTGTTTCAATTTTTTCAACTTTTAGCATTCAGTTATGAGGTGTTCCGGTTTTTATGTTATTTTTGCTCAAGTTTAAAAGTAAGGCTGAGATTAGAAGTAGTTTATTGTTGGAGATCTCCTTCTTTTCCCTGGCTGGATAAACGTGTAGATTTGGTTTTATTTGCCCTTTATTTGTCTATTTTCATTTCTACCCTTGATCAAGTGTTATTCCTGTTGATTCAAGTAATCTTTTCAGCATCAAATTTGGTAACCAAGGTAAATAGATCCTGGCTTTCCTGCTATGGCAGCAAGGAGAGAGCTGAGCCCAACAAAAGCAAGACATTACAGAAGCAAAGGATGATCAAGCAACATATGTGAGACCAAAACCTATAACTTAAAAGAGTATACAGAAGCCTAAATGAAATACCAAAGGGCAATCGCCACCTTTAGATATACCAAGGAGGGTTTGAGGAAAATGAAGTAGATTTTGCAGAAGACATGTTTCATGGCCTTATGGTTTGAGAACAACCTGAATGTGGTGTATTATAAGAGCAGTTGATGAGGGGACTTGTTTCAAAAGTGGTGTGTTAAGGATTGAGGTTTCTAATTTTGATGGTACACGGCATGCTGCAGATTTAATTGATTAGGAAGCTACTCTAGAAAATTATTTTAACAGAAACTCACAGTGGAAGATCAAAAGATGCTGCTTGTAAAAATAAAGTTGAAGGATTCTATTCTAAAGTTATGGAAACAGTACGAAGAGCATTGTAGCAGGCAAAGACAGTAAAAGATCAGCTACAGGGAGCATACGAAGGTGAAATTTTCCAAGTAATTTATTCTGGCTGATCATACCCTAGAACTTCATAAGAAATTCCATGGATTGCAACAATATGACATGAGTGAGTAGGTGTATACATTGGAGTTCAATAAATCATCTATTCAGTGAGGGCCAAAAAAGACTAACGGGCAGCTCAAAGAAAGATATATTTCTGGCTTGAGGATTTCAACTATAATAAGATGGGAATTAGAGCTACCAACATTGAAGATGCTTACCAATATGCTCTTCAATCAAAGGAACATGTTGCTGTTCTAGGCCCACCATAGAGCACAATTATTCACACACATACACAACAAATACTAGGAATTATGCGGCACATCTAGGTGTATAAAGTGGTCAATCAGAAATTTGAAGTGATCAAACATCTGAGTACTCAACTAGACAGGTCTGTAAACCATATGGAAGTCAATAGGGCTGAAAGGGGCAAGAATTGAGCACAGTCATGGTTTAATACTCAAACTCGTAGCAGTTCTTGCATGGGAACAGCCAGAATATATATATCCCGTGTGGATGCTAGGTTATGCTTCTTATAAATCTCCATAAATAATAGTACACTTAACTGAAGTTGATGATGGGGATGTTAGGCATTTGGAGCCAATCTATGAACAGCCAGATGTCAAAAAACATGTAGACATTATGCTCATGCAAAAGTTAATGACGGCATCTAAAGTTGACGAAGTTGAAGAATTAAGGATATGCAATTCCACCACAAATTTGAAGGAAAGATGTGCAATTTGATTTTGGATGATGAGAGCAACAAGATCATAGTGTCCAAATATGCCATGGATAAGCTGAAGTTGCTATCAAAATCACCCATATCCTTACAAGGTGCCTAAATTGAAATAATGAAGTTTCTATTGCAAGTTGTTGCTTATTTCAATTTATAATAGATGAAATGATGAAATATGTTATGAGATTGCCCAAAAATATGCTTTTCATATACTTTTAGTAATGCTTTGGTCTTAGGATCATGATATGATCCATCTTATGAAAGACAACAAATACATTTCCAAAAGAGGATAGAAGTTAACTTCACATCCTGCAGAAGAAGATTTATTCAATTCCCAAAGAACAGCAAGGTTGGATACTTATAATTTGTTAATTTGACAGTCATTCAAGAAAGCATAATCTTTTATTTGCCAATTAGGAGGACCATGAAGAAGAAGGTTGAAATAATAACTACACACTCGAGATTCAGGATCTCTGGAAAGAATTTGATGAGTTAGAAAGTGAATAATTACCTAAATGGTTACCACCAACATAAAGCATAAATGTGAAATTGATCTAGTTCCAAGTGCTCATTTATTTATACAAAGTCACCAAGCTTGGATGAAAAAGAAAATTGGATGAGTTGACTGCAAAGGGACTGGTTCATGAAATCAAGAGCCCTTGTGCTGTTCTTGCTTGTCTTCAATGTGGAGAGACGCGCAATAGAAAATATAAATGTCAAGCACAGGCCAGCAATTCTAAGGTTGGATGACAAGATAGATATATAAGTTTGTCCATTGAATTGTCCAAAATTGGCTTGCACAATGGCTATCAGCAAGTCAGGTTTCATAGTGGTAGCAAGTGGAAGATAGCATTCAAAAGATGAGGTATTCTATAAGAGTGGCTTTTGGTGCCTTTCAACTTGTGCAATACTCGTACTACAAACTTGATGCTAAACACCCAAATCAACGAAATTTTATCAGATTGTAGGTACAGATGAAAAAGGACGAGAAATAGTGATGCAGAGGGATTGGTCCAGGAAAGCAAGATTCAATGTGCTATATTTTTCTTATATGAAGAAGGACAATTCATGGAGAATCTGTATGCACGCCCGCCCAATAAACAAGGTAACTGTTAAGTATAGATTTCCACTTCCAAGGTTTACCAACAGATAAGACATGCTGGTTGGTTCCAAAGGTTTTCTTCAAAACAGGCTTGCGTAGCTACCATTAACAAATCAGAGGCTTGTAATGGCAATGAGTGAAAACAGTGTTTAAGACATCAAAGAATTGCTAGAGGGTTTTCATATCTTTTGGCTTCTGAGACGTCTAGTTCATTTATACCAATCATGATTGAGATGCTTCACACTCTCTTGAATTTAAATTTCAATGATATTTGATTTATAGCCACAACAAGAATGAGTAGTTGCTCCAATTATGCCAAGTCATGGAGGTCCTATACAAGGAGAATATTAATTTGAGGAAACACTTCCATATAACTGTGTTGTTTTTGAGATATAACATTTAAGTAAAAGGATTAAAATCAAATAATGGCCTACACCTCAGTTGATGTTCATGGTTTTAACGGGTTGACTTCTTTCTTAGGATATAATTTTTAAATTAATAATGAGAAATATGATTAAAATGAAAAGGATAAATATACCAGATCACATGGGACTAATGTGGAATGGGAAACCGCATATAAGGCAAAAGAAAAGGCCAAAATACATTAAACTCTAGTCAAGAACCATAACTTGTGGCTATATCTCAAAGAAAATCCCAAACTGATGGAATTAAATTCCTTCCTTATGCAGACCCAAGATGCCTATATACCAATAATATCATCCAAAATCCACATTCTCTTAAGTTCTCCTCCCTCAAATATACTTCTGTCTCAAGCTAGCCAAACCACCCATATTGTTGCAAAGAAGATCACATGAGTCAATAACTTGCCTTTCCTTTTAAGGAACAGGAATCTCCACTAATTCACAAGATCAGTAAGGGTCCTAAGCAAGACCGAACTTACACCCGATAAACCAAAGAAATATGACCAACAGAATCCAACCACCTCACAATGACTAAAGATATTGTCCACTGCCTCTCCACCTTTGAGACATAATGCAGGCATTGGGAAATACAAATAAGAATTTCATTCTTATTTGGAGATTATCAAGAATGTTTAAACCATTGTGAAATACTATCCATGATAAGACCAAAAATTTAAGAGGAGCAAGGGCATGCCAAAGAAACAAGGGAGGAAAACGAAACACATGTTTGGGATTAGAACAGAAGAAGTAAAATAAAGAGCAGTTGTAAAAGGAGCCATCAGGGGAAGGGACCATCTACGACTATTAAGCCTTGAAGGATCAATAATAACATGATTTGGATCTTCTAACATAAACATCAATTTCCTCCATTCTAGAGGTCAAAGATCACGACAACAATGGAGATTCCAAAGCAAGCTTGTAGAGTCCCAAAAAGTATATCAAAGACATAAGGATCTGTTACAAGCCTCAATCTGAAAAGTCTAGGGTATTTGTGTGAAAGCAAGGAGTTCCCCCACCAATGAAACAAGTCTAATCCCGGAAGTTTTTAATGAGCTGAAATAAGCAAAGCCTTGCTCAAGGTTTGCAGCAAGAGGAGCTAGCTCAACATGGCACATTTACAGCTGTAATTATAAGCAAGAAACAAGGAAAATTGAATCCCTGCAAGATTCCAAAGAAGATTAACTTTAATTCTTATGTAGTGGAGATGCCTGAAAATTAATATTTTAGTCCCATATCCAATGCAGCAGATTTTTATGAATTCCATCGCTTTGATGGAGTTCAAGATCAGGCGCTTACTCATTAATAAAATTCCAAAGAAGCAAAAGAACATAATTAAATACGTTCTTGGATACGAAGGAAGCCCATTCAACACCAAAGCATACAAAACCAAATAGCTAAGCAAATTTTCAAGAAAAGCACTTGGAATTCAAAAGATCTCAGTGAATTATCCCAGAAATATATGCTCAATTTGTCCATGACTTGTTGGAACTAAATTTTCTCCAAACCAGAGGGGTTGATACAAGAGCATCTTTGTAGAATCCTAAATTTTGAGGAAATCATAATATAATTGTAAATCTAAATATTGGAAGAATAAAATAAATAAATCTGGAAATTTTGGAAGAAATTTAATGGTTAAAGATGGTATAATAAAGAAAAGGGTATTTTGGTCATTTCCTAATAGTTCAATTAATAAATTAATTAATTAAACAATTAATAGATCTAGAAAATTTTAATTAGACTGAGTTAGATTAAATTTGGATTTAAATAACATGGTGTTTAATTGTAATTATACTTAATGAGGGGCTTTAAATTTGGAAGAAAGGAAGATTTTGGGGTGTTTTTGTAATATTTAAAAATCGGGATTTCTTTTACATGGGAGCTAGGAGAGAGGATTTAGAAGGAGAGTTGTGATAAACTAGGAAAGTTGGATTAATAGGAAGGTTTCCAAATACAATTAGGACTTCTAATTGGGTGATTGTGTAAAAGGAAGGGTTAGAGAGATTTGGGGTTTTCTTTTAGATGATCCTACAATCAAGAGAGAGACAAGAAGGAGCTCACGGCTGGGTCTAGAACAAGATAGAAAGAGAGTGATCGGCTAGAGGAAGAAGAAGAAGAAGAAAGAGAAGAAAGAAGGATTTATTGCATTCTAGAAGTAAGTAGTAACCTTTACAACTTGGAAAAGATTGCATGATTTTATGTTTAATCGATAAATATGGATTCCAAGGGTTTTATTGGATTTATTTTATCTGATTTGAGGATTTGTATAAATGGTTGGAACATACATGAATTTTACAAGAACTGTCAAGCATGTTTAAAGTGTAGATTTTTATTTGGTTTTGAATGAGATTTATTATAAAATCATGTTTTGATGTGTTTGGTATGATCTAGCATGTTTAGAGGATGAGAATACATGATTTTGAAGTGATTAGAGAAGTTGGTTTGGTATTATTTGAATTTAGATTGAAAATTCACAAAATATAAAAAAAAAACCCAGATTTTTCCAAAATATAACGGACGCCCGACATTTGGCTCAAGCACCAGATCAGGCGCCCTGGTGAATAAACCGAACACCCGACGTCACTCAAGCGCCCACTCGAGCACTCCGCCTTCGTTTTTTTTTTTTTTTAAAATTCAAACCCGAAAGCTAAATCTAAAGTTTGACTCAGTGTCCAATGTGTGGTTCGAGCTCCACCTTGAAACCCAGATTTCCCATCACCCAACCTATTGCTAGAGCTCGACAGCGAGCAACCATTTACTATTTTGATTTAAACCTGACGCCCGATAAGTGGCTTGAACGCTATATTGAGCACTCAAACCCAGATTTTCAAAAATTCACCAATTTGCCAAGAATTTATTTTAAAATGATTTTTGAGGGATTCCAATTCATGTACCAATTAGATTAGGGTATTTTGAAGGTGTTTGTACAGGCCTAAATATTATTTGGATTTTTATAAAGATTTTGGGTATGTTTTGGTGGAATAGGTGGTTTAAGACTAGAGTAGTAGACTTGGTAGATTTAAAAGGGTTTTTATTGCTTTTCTTTTGTTCCTACATTTTTCTAAAATGGTTTTAAGCATGTTTGGGGGGAGTGTTAAGAATATAATTAAATATATAAAGTTCACCCCTTACTATCAGCTTGAGCTTTTAGTAGGAACGGTGTTCTACATGGTATCAGAGCCTTTGGCAAACGCTGAGGTCTTGGGTTCAAAACTCCACTCCACCGGTCGAAAAAATAATATTCCACGTGTAGGGCCTCCCTAAAATGGGTTTGAGTTAGGCGCACATGTGGAGTGAACTTTATATATTTAATTATATTCCTTAACACTCCCCCTCACATGTGGGCCGGACTCAAACTTATTTTAGGAAAGCCCTACACGTGGAATTTTTTTTTCTCAATGGATAAAGTGGAGGTTTGAACCCAAGACCTTGGCGTTTTCCTAACCTAGCTTCGATACCATATTAAACACCGTTCCTACTAAAAGCTTCACCACCTTGAAATCCAAATTTCCCATTGCCTGACCTGTTGCTCAAGCTCGACAGCAAGCAACCGTTTACTATTTTGATTTAAACCTGAAGCCTGATATGTGGCTTGAGCGCCATATCAAGCGCCCGAACCCAGATTTTCAGAAATTTACCAATTTGCCTAGAATTTGATTTTAAAATGATTTTTTACGGATATCAATTCATGTACCAATTAGATTAGGGTATTTTGAAGGTCTTTATACAAGCCTAAGTATTATTTGGATTTTTATAAAAATTTTGGATATGTTTTGGTGGAATATGTGGTTTAAGACTAGATTAGTGGACTTGGTGGATTTAAAGGGGTTTTTATTGCTTTATTTGGTTCCTACAGTTTTATAAAATGGTTTTAAGCATGTTTTAAACTCCGGAACTATTCAAATTTATATACAACAGATTTTGGGTATTTGATTGGATATTTATGGTTTATTGAAATTAGTGGACTTATGAAATATAGTTGGTTTTTCAATGAAAGTAAGGATATTTGATTTCTCCATAAGGGAGCATTTATGCTATGAGGGCAATGATTGTTAGTTATAATCATGAAGGAACGACTTATGATAATTATTGATCTATGTTTTCAAACTATATAAATGCTTTTGGTTGACTTGTGTCTAGCGGGCTTAGCTCATTATGGATCCATAGTTTAGGTAGATTGTGATGTCTGTCTATCTTTGTTTGAATTAAATTTAGTTCCATTTATGCGTTTCCTCCAAGAAGGAGAGGCTATTCTAAGGAATGAGCTGCAACAATCCGTTTTCACCAAGATCATGAGGTCTTTTGTTAGATATGTTGCAATTTTGTTATTTGATTGGATTGTACTCGCCAACTTAATACCTATATCAGGTTTAAATAATCCATGGAGTAAAGCAAAGCCCAAAACCCAGAGTAGGCTGGCTTCGTGATGACTGAAACCCAAAGTAGGCCGGTTCATCATGTAAGAGTGTGAGGTGGTGATTGGGACTAGGGTTAACCTATCAAAGTGGTCATATTTCACAAGTCCGGTGATGTCACAATTGTGTTTTCTCATTCATTCATTGGTTATTGGTATTTGAATTACCGGAGTACCTCATGAAAATGGACTTCCAAAATTATATAGACTGTTTTCTCTCATGCCTGTTACTGCTTATTAGGATTTTATATCTTATACCAATTTTTAATGTTTTGTTTTCACTTGGAGAGGACGTGCAAATTGGTGTAGATAATACAAAGGGTACAGCAAAGGACCTTAAATGAGCACTTTATAGCTTATTAGATTTATTTTATATTTTGTTAGGAGAGTTGTTTGAGTTGTTTATTTTATTTAGGGATTTGTTAGAGACATGATGGTTAGTTAGTTTACCCTTTTGAGTTCAGATCTGATGTGCTTAGTTTTGGAAATTTATGTTAAGGATTTTCATCACTTTTATATTGAATTAATGAATGAGTTGTTTCAATTTTGGCGTACTTTGATTTACCTTTATCCTATTATGCTTTTGTTCTAAATTGTTTGTTATCACTAAGTAATGCTTTGATCAGGAAAAAAAATACCTGGTTTGGGGCGTTAAAATCCTTTTCACTTTAACATATTATTGTGGCAATACTAAAATATGTTTCTATAGTGGGTACTGCTCACACTATTTTAGGGGCTACTATTTAGATTAATTTCCATAGTGTTTCCTTCCCTACCACATCACATGTCACACACACCACCAACCACCACCCACCCACCCCAAAAAACCCACAAAAAAATGGTATGAGGTTTATCAGTCTTTTAATTTATCTTCACTTAAGTTATAATGTAGCACAAAGATTAGAACGTTTAAAGGTGGTGACTACGGTTATTAGGGTTTATAGGATAATGTCAACTTTTTAGAGATTGTAAGAAGTTTTCACTTGACCCCATTTTTATTATAGAAAGATGACCATTTCCTAGCTGCATTTATTTGCTCTTTATTTTTCTCTTTTCATCTCTTAACATTATTGGATCATCAGATTCTTGTCTGCACAAGTGATCGTTTTTGTATCACAAACTAGGATTTCCAAGAAAATTAAGATATCAATGAAAATAAGAAATTTTTTATAAATTTTATAGACAGACTCTTGGACATGCAACAATCAGCAAGTATATGTAGAATTAGTGGATAAAATTTTGGACTCAAATACCTGACTAATACAAAAATAAATATTTGTCTAAAGTAATTAAGGCTTTTTTTTTCCTAGTAAATGAAGAAAACTACGCAACTCAGTTTCTGTCCCTGGCTAATCTTCGGTTAAACTTATTTGTATATTCACATTTCTGTATCCGATTGATAATCTATTCCATATGCTTTATGGTAAGTGGTTCTGATAATATAGGAAATAGTAAATAGTATTTTTCCATAAGCACTGCAAGAAGAGAATAACCTGTTTTCTTAGAAGACAACATGACATAATAACAAAGTGCCTACATATATAGTTAAAATATAAGATACCAAAAGACAAATTTACCTGCAAGACGAGGCTTCCTGAATAGTCTGCAATACCTCCCATTACATCCAACCTTCCAGGTGCTCTTGCTACAAATATTTCCTCCTGCAAGATAAAGTTTGCAATAACAGAACCATAATTGTGATTGAAAATTTTATTGACTACAAGGGAAAAACTAATTATATGATTTCACATAATAGAATCCTCATGCAGCAAACAAAATATTCAAATATAATTGTTAAAAAATCAATAAGCATTATGAAAATATAAACAAAGATACATGTTAAGAATTTAATGGTTTGTACTTAAAAATATTGTGTTCCTCGGTTAGGCTCATAAAAGGCAAAACCTAAAGATAGATCTCAACTTAAGCATACTTTTATAATTATATATACCATGATAGAGACATATCAGGTGTCCATTCAGTCACCTATACTCACACATTTAATATTCACAACTTTATATACAAATACACTGAATCACTATCATGCTGAAATATCTGACCAACAAACTTTCATCCTTTAGATTCACTAACTGGAGTTCCAGAAAATAGAAATTTAAGAATTATTGGGTTCTTTTTTTCTTCTTTTTTGGTCCATTCCATTTTAATTTCCTGCCAAACATAAGCTAACCAACAACATAACAGAAAAAGTTCAAAAGTGACCTCCCAGTCAAAGAGTCCGGCAGCAGCCATATGTTCCCGCATTCGAGGCTTCTCAGTATTCTTTTCAGAGTCATATACTCTATCCAGTTTTGCCAAGCCTTTTAAGAAACTCATTGTATCTGAAAGACCCTGAAGATCCCCATGAAGAATATCAAAGTCTTCTGTCCATCTAAAACATAAAATGAAGAGAAGCTATTCAATCTCGTATCCAGATGACTCATTGACCATGTACAAACTAACTGTAATTACAGAGAAAAAGGAAAAGGGAAAATGTGAACTCACGATTCAGCAAGAAAATTCTTCTCATTCATTTCCACACTCGCAAATGCAGTACGAAGACCAAGTTCATTTTCAGCAAGTGTGTACCAATCTGGTATACAAATATCTCTACCAGGGGCTCTTTGTAGCTGATACCCAAGTACGATGGCATCACGCAATCTCCTTGCACCACTAACCTGACCAAGAAATACAATATCAGATTCAGTGGTAGGAAATAACCCAAACGAAAATCAATAACTCTATAAAATCAGCCAAAAAATTAGCAAATTAACAATATGGTTTCCAAGAAGAGATAATTCATTAAAATATGAGGAGAACAGAACAAAAACAAAACAGATATGCTTTCAATAATTTTTTTTGCTATGGAAACATGGAATTCTTACATGAATGAATGAAGTTTCATACTTCACAAAAACAAGGTTCAGAGATAATGGGAATTTGTTGGAAAAAAAAAATTTTGTTAGCCGTTATTTCCAACTAACTGTTTCAACATTGATGCGAAAACCAGCAGATGACCCAAACATTGTGAAACCACACTTGAAAACTATGAGAATATGAAAGCTCTATCTGCTGTTGGTCGAGAGCTCCTTCTCCTCCCCTTCTTAAAACCCTTATTTCATTCGCTTGAATGGTTACCATGAGTTTTTCTTCTTGTTTGGAAGAATATGAAATGCAGTGGAGGAGATTAGAAAAAAGCCCCATATTAGAATAATAAAACCAAACAACGTTCTACACAGATGAAATGATCACCTTCTATGATAATAGCATGCATATAACAATAAAATTTTAATTACAAGAATAGGGATGCACTACAAATTTTAAATTAGATATGTTATGAAGTTTAACTACGTTAAAGTCTGAGGGAAGAACAGTATAACTCCAGTTTTTTCTCTATAAAAAACAGCAATAGCACAGTTTACCTTTTCAGATGCATAACTTTTTCCAATAGCCGTGTCCTGCAGTATACTAGCAGCCACCTGAAATTGTTAAAGCATGAAGATGTATTAACCAATAGAAAAACCACACACAAAATGTAATCATTTCAATTGAAAAAATGACTGACAGACTTGAGGCATAATTTTTTATGAATGACAGACTTAAGGCATAATACCCTTCCAAAAGCAATAGACAAGAAACAACTCGACGACATGGATTTTTATGGATCACATACTAGCTAACTAATTTTACTCATTAGATTGCAAATGCAATCAACCTGTAAATGTTCTGTAATTGAGTACAACTCCAAGAAGTTGGACATAAATATAAAACTTGAAAACATGAGGAAATGCCATGAACAGAAATAGCTTGGTAAAATAACTGCACAAATGCAAGATAAGGGTTCAACCAACCCTGCACAATACTAAATATTCCTCAATCCTTGACTAATATCATCTGAGCCACAGAAGATCCATGACCAAAACGTGGAAATAAAGAGTCCAAAAAGCAGAAGAGGAATACCTCGCCACCATTAATTCCCCCCTCATAGCATGGTTTCAAACTAATTGCACGTTCAAGGTAAGGTGTCCAGCGTCCAGTGAGCAAATCCCTCCTAATCATCTCAACGCCTCCTTGATAATACTTTTTTGAAACAAGATTTATAATATAAGGATACAGGCAGGTGTTACCCATCTATATGCTTATATTGAAGCAAAGAGCAAATGAAAAACAAACATCAGAGGCAACTGATTCACCTCAAGCATATTTCGCAAAAAAGGTTCTTCATTGAAGTAGTCCCTGCGTACAAAGACAAATGGCAACTTGTACGCCAGAGCTTCGCTAACTGTGCCATATCCAATTTTTCCTGCGATGGTAAACGTGAAGGTGTAAAATTTAGTTCTCCAAATACTAAAATATCTTCAGCACCTGGAGAAAGTACCATTACCAAGCATGCAGTCTGATGCTGCTATTATATCAGGTGTGTATGCATCTTTTGCAAGCTTTATGAAATTTGGTGGAAGCTCCTGTTCGTCAGAAGCACCACAGACCTACATCAAAGAGCAATAAGCACTTTCCATCATGCTATTACTACACCCTGACAGAGGAAGATAATAATATATGATTCATGCCTAGAAAAACATACCAAGCACAGCCAACCTGCAGGTAAATTCTCCTCCTTTAATTTCCAGCCTGCTGGCTGCATAATGACAAGAAGACGGAAAAATAGAATTAGTTAAAAAGATTAATATCCATACAGGTTTAACTTATAGAGAGATCTACTCAGTTAGAAGATAAGCTTATATAGCTCACAACAAAAACATTGTGTGTTGATAGGAAACAAAAGCTACCAAAACACAATGCACATAAAAAATATAATTCTGTAACATTGTTAGGGGAAAAGGAAACTCTTCAATTAGCTTTAACTCAGTTCCCAACTCATGGACAAATAACAGAAAATCCAAGATAGATTTTGTCCTGGATACATTTAAGATTAGTTAACAAAATGTCCAAGATAAATATTTTAAATCATGACCTCAATAATTAGCACCAGTGGGATAAATATTGTGTAAGGTGCAAAGACCTGAATCAAAGACAGAATCCCTGTGGGGCAGTGGTGAAAATCCTCAGTGCACTAAAACTCATATCATTCCAGCTCAATTATCTATGAACAATTGAAGGGATAGTAAATATTAAGCAACTTCATAAATCAAATTTTCTGGTGTTGTAACATTTCATTGCACATTCATCATATCACAATAGTAGCGGCAGGTCTAAGAATGTACAAGTGATAAGTCAAATTAGAAATTATAACACTTTCAACATAAAACGAATTACCCTTAGTATTAGTTGTAAACTTGTAATAGATCATGTGCTTAATGATGTAGGCAACAACAATTGCACCCATTCTATAATTGAGAACATAAACGATGTCATCATATCCGGAAAACAAATCAATGCTCTCCATATTGTGTCAAGTTACAGGAAATGCTATTGAAAGATTGATTTATCACAACATTACAATTTTCATAGTCATACCAATGAGTCTACATTTAGATGAATCCCAAGTAACACATTACCAGCACCCAATGCATACTGGATTAAAATAAATAAATAACAATCAGGCTACTATTCCAGACCCTTATGCTCTGCTTGATTATCAAGAATTTGTAGGAAAAGAAAATGATATTAAATTTCCAATAACAGTAGTGCACTTTTTTCACATGAAATTGTGAGCCCATTGAAAAGATCCTTTCCAAAAGATTCCCATTTTGCCACTAAAAGCACCTCAAAGTTTTCCTCTTAACAAAACATGAGTCCATTGTGAAGTACTTTTCCTCATTTAACCAGATTGAAAAAAATACCAGAGTGATTTTTTAGAAATTTGGTTTTAATAGATGGTACGCTCAATGATCTTTAAAATATTAAGTAAAATCGTTGATAATATAAATTGTGTCAATAAATTTTGAAAGCAGATCTCTGCAACCAATACCATTTCAAATTACAGGAAACAATAACCTGTAAGCACTTCAATTGAAGGAAGTCTTAGTAAGCTGTACAGGTCATTTTTTAGCTGTAGAAGAAAGAATTACTTTGGCAGCTTAGTTCATTTGTGATTTGATGGTACATCTAGAACGCAAAAAATGCATAAACATTTGAAGAGTTGGGAAATGGAAATAAATGCAAGAAAATTTGAAGATTTGAGTAATACAGGTGAAAAAAAGAATTTTAACGATGTTATTCTACCGGGCATGAGCAGACGAGGGCATCTAACATCAATTTCAAATTTTTACATGAACTCTGCGAAACTATACATCTTCTTTCCTATGTTATTCTTGTACTAACTTGGTTGTATCTATCTTTTCTTCTTCATATCTAATGTAAAAAGCACCAGTTTATCGTAATCAACTTTTTTTAGCAGCCAATCATTGTAAAGCATGAATTTAAATGACAAAATTGACATCATAAGGAATCATATTTTTAGCAACTAATCATCGTAAAGTATAAATTTTCATGAGAAACTGACATCAAAATGAATATATCACCTGTCCCCCAAAATTAAAAATCAATAGCTTCACATCTTCCCCAATTCCAAGTTCTTTCCTCACCTGTGCAACAATGGGTTTTATTAAATGAATGCAAATACTATAGAAGAGATTTAATGAAGTTTCATGACAAACACCTCTGCTCGGGGTTTGTGTAACCTCCTAACAACAAGAGGTACATCAATAACATCACGAAAGGCAGGCACTGCATAGTCAAAGCTTAAAATTTTAATATCAACTGGAAAAGATCACAGACAATAGAAATATAGACAAGTTAAAGTAAATAATCTGAAAGAATAGCATCATTTCTGAATGTGCTTGAACCAACATACTTGGACAATATCCGGGGAGACGGATTAAGAATTCGCAATGCGAATAATCCTCAGCTATCTGTATAAATTGTCAAAAAAACTCACATAATTAAGAATGCCTGATATAATTAATAAGATGTAACAAAAGGAAGCACAAGATATGTGCAACAGAATGATAGGTGATAGATGGACAATGACAAGCAGTTAATGTTTAATAAGTTAAAAAAAAATCCAAAAACAAAACTGAGAATACTTGGCATAAAACACTATTGTATATATGAACATTACTGGTGTCTGAAAATCCAAGATATCATATAAATACAGGTGCATTAAATCATAACAAGACACTACATTTGTGAACATAAATGAATAACAACTACAAATCGACCCTTGGAGCTCAAAAAATGAACACATAATCCAAGCAAAATTTCATAAAGAAAACAGCAAGATGTTACTTGGCTTTTCAAACAGAATATATCAGTACATAATTATAAAAAGCAGTCTAGAATCCCGATTCTTCTAAACTTTCTTTCCTATAACTCATATCAAACTAGTAAAAGAAAAATTCTGCAATTTGTAAGAAGTTTTTAATCCAAATGTAACTTATCTATGCTATTGAAATAGCAATTGATTCCTTAAGAGATAAATCCAATGAGCTACCTTGACTTCTTAAGATATTTGGATTTGAACATCAAATAGTCTCAAACAAATAGCATCAACCTGCAACTTTCTTGCATTTTGGACATGATGAAATTCATATTTGTATTTCTAACCCAGTTCTCATTGGATAATTCTTCAAAAAACACTAGAAATGTTAACTAGAAATGTTGGGCCATTTATGCATCCCTCATACAAAAAGTTCCCCAAGAATGATCATTTTCATATAGAAGTACCACTTAAATGAGTACAAAGATTAAAAAAAAAACAAAGTCTTAGAACTCATTATCACCATGTGTATACGGGATTCTATTCAAGATTCATGTCATGTTAAGATTTAGCAAGAGTTTTACATCAGCTGCTAAAAAAAAACCAAGATAAATTGCAATAAGTATGAAAAATTTGCAATGGAGACTACTAAGAGGAAGAAACAAAGCATTCCTTACATTCCAGCATGTAAGGAGCTCGTTCCACCACAGAAGATCCAAAATTTCACATTTTGCCGATATTTGGCTAACAAAATGGGAGAATATTTCCTCACATTTCCCAGTGACGGCAAATGGGGGAAATATGTGTTTTTCTTTTTTTGGTTTATTACACTTATAATGCAAACATTAGTGTGATATATATCCAAAACATCCAAGAAAACAAAAAGAAGTATGATGTATAAGTCATTTCATGCATACCACCTATAGAAAATCAAGGCAAATGAGATATCATAATACTAATCAAGTCAACACATACAAAAGAGTTAAAGACTGAGCACAATACAATGATAATAGCATATTTAGTACATTCCATGTGGATAAATAGATGTGATTTTCTTGTATGTTTTGGATTTATTTCACACCCATATATGCATTATAAATGTATTAAACTAAAAAATATATATAAGAAAAACACATATTTCCCCTTCACTGGTGAAATTTTGTTAAGTTTCATCAAAAATTTCACGACATCTCACTGAAATTTATCTAAACTTTGAGAAACACAGGGAAATTGGGGAAATCTCGTTTTCACTAGTCATTTCATGTCACTGACCTGGTGAAAATGAAATTTCAGCGAAATTTCACCTAAGTGTCACGAAATTGCAAATCATGCTCAAAACATCATGAAACAGAATCCTTTCAAGAATTCAAAGTCGAAACCCCACTAGAACTCTCTTCATCAGATATACCACGAGAATCTATGACCTTGATTTATCTAAATTCTGTTTTCACTGATTATAAATATTTTATTTAATTGTTTAAAAGATTTATGATTGCATAGACAACTTTTATGCAACATAGTCACCATGTCCAGTCACCAGATGATACATGGGCCTCTCTACTACTTGGAACGATGGCACTGATATGGTACATTCTTGATAGGCCACACAAAAAATACTTGAACACACATGACCCATATCAGGATGTCTATTAGATGTTTTTCATTGTATGAAAGCCATTGTTTTGAAGCTTATTAAATGGACAGGCAAGACTTGCCAAATCATCTTCCATGTGCGAAATCCACATCACACCCAGCTCCTTATAACGGTGTGTCTCACCAGTAGAATAGATCTCTCTCTCCGCTCTCCATAAATCACACATAATTTGGGGATGTAAAGTAAAAAAATGATATAATTTGAGTTAAAAAGAGTTCAATAGGAATCACAAAACAATGTGTATTGATTTCAATTAATATATCAAAATATATAATTATTATTTAAGAATTCTAAAATTAAACTAAAGTGAAATGCAAGAGATCATAAAAACATGATGAATATTTTGAGTAAATATATAAAAAAAATTCTCATTCTCATGTATGTATTGATGGGACGTAATGTCCAGATCTCAATTATATATTGAATTTCCTGTTTGAAACTTATATTTTTACTGCATTTAATTCCCTTCGTAATATGATTTACATCAATAGCATCAAGAAATGATGGGTGTGCAGTATATCCGATGCATCACAAGTTGAAAAATCCATTCCTATGGAAACATTAGAGTAAAGGTGTGCACATTGCAATAACAATCATCAGTTCAAGCAAGAACCACCTTGACTAAGCAACCTCATGAGAAGCTACCAAAAAAGCACATTTGATGTAATAGAGGTATATGGCACGATACTTATAGTTGTTACAAAAATGGTGGGGCTGGGTGAGATAGCTTAAGCAGTTAAAAACAACTTCATTGTTAACTAACCTAAGGTTCATAGAGCTATATTCATGCACTCATATATATCTATCTGTCACAGCAAAGGCAGTATGGTATGCAGTGAGGTAGTTTGAAACCCATTGTGCTTCTAATAGGCTCAGATTTATATTTATGAATTCTATATCTATATTCACCCCACCCCTAAAACCCATTACTCATGTCATCATGAGTAACATGGAGTGTAGCATGGATGAGCCAGTTTACCCACCCCATTACCATCAGTAAAAAGGACAGTAACCAGTTATAGGTCCAAGTGAAGCAATTTCCAAGAAGGGGTGGACTGGAAACAAACCTAGACCCTGACAGTTCTATATAAAGTGGCAGTTAAGACTTGAAACCACATATTCATATTAGAAACTCAAGACTTACGACCACAACAAGTGATGGTCCACACCCATTGAACTACCATCAATAGACAATGTCAATTGTGGAATTCACACACAAGCTTCATCAAGATATTATACTAAGTAATTTTGTTATGATGCAACAGAACATGTTAAAAATAAAATTTGCATTTTAAGGACCCAAATCTATTCCACAAAGTCATGTATCAAAACATCAATGATCCAAAAAGATTGAATCATCCATCAAAATTATTCCCAGGAATTATTTCCCCATTATTGTGAGATTTCTCAATAAGAAAATGGCAGGCAAGAAGACCCATCCTTTTTCTTACTCAAACTTTCCTATTACCTCCCTATTTCAAGATAAACATCTTAAAATAATCACAAAAAAGAGAAAATAACTTCTAATTGGAAGTTAAATTCAGATACCAGGCCAAAGAATCCACTCTAAAAGCACTATGGGCACGACAAGGATCTTCCGTAGCACACCATTTTTATCATTTTTTTGAACAATTTAAACAAAGTTTATAACAAGTCCCCACTAGGGTGATAGGTCTACAGTTCTTTGAATTAGTTGCACCAATCCTAAAATACAGGCGTAAGTAGCATTTGCACTCTTCTCCAAAGAGCAAGCAGCTTTAAATTCCTCTATCCCTCCAAAAACAAACTTAACCACATACAATACTCTTAGAATCCAGTATGTTATGATGCAACGGAACATGTTAAAAATATGCAGACCTAAGTTAACATTCCAGAAACTTTCATTGCAAAATAATAGAAATAATTATATTCCATTCAAATGCTTTTTATAAGAATCAAATTTTACTTTTATGCCAAATCTACAAAAAAAACTCACTTGCCATACTATTGAACGATGATGATATCCAGCAACCATCACATATTCTGCATAGATGAAGTCCCAACTACAGATGATAGAAATAAAAAAGAGACATAGTTAAGAGGAACAATCAAGGATTTGGTATAGTTCACGAGCTGTAGTGGCTAAATGAAGATAATTTGATATCATGAAAAAATTTCAAAAGTCACTAGCTGAAATCGGTTGCATCATTTCATGGATAAGTAAATACACAAAATCCATAAAGAACGTTAAAAATCAAATAAACCTTCCAATATCTCAAGATCGGTACATGAGGAAGTGCACTATATTTCAAAACAACATGAAAACATTGTGCATTTATTTAAAAGGTAACCCTTTTTGAATTGGCATCCAAAGTATATTGGTGAATGCTGTTTCTAGAGGAGATATCCTGGTGAATGATATTTGTATAAGATATGGTCCTAATAATAAATAAATAAAATAAACTAAAAAGAAAGCAAAATTCAAATCCATCATGGTTCCAAATATCCCAATATATCTCTCGATGTATCCACTTTTCCTAAGGGTCAATATAAATCAAAGGAGGAAATTTGACTTCACCAAATATGCTTCAATATATTGCAGAATATCTTTCAATACATGGCAGAATATCCTCCTGGAGCAGTGCTTTCTGCTTAAGAAATATATGGACCAAAATAAGAAAATTTCCCTAATTTCGACTAAGAGAAAGATATTCACAAAACTCTTCCAAACCTTTTAAGTTTTTTTTAAATCACTTCTTCACCCAATTTAAGGATTCAATTGGCAATCTTTTCAAGTTTTTCCAAGGACAAACAAATCATTTCACTGTTTCAGGTCTGAACCTATATGAACAATCGAGAGTAATTATAGTGGCAGTCCTAACTTTGTTATTTATAATCAGGAAATCAGGAAACAAAGATGAAATGCATACCAAAATACTTGTGCGATGAATTGGAATGCATCACATCAAGGATTTGATTGTTTATAGGACTTGAAAATCCAAAAAATTTAGGACTATGAATAAACAATATACATTAGACAAAATTCCAATCTAATGGTAGTTGAAATATTTTAATTGAAAATATTTGTTTGAGTATTTTTACATTTACATATGCATATATACACACATTAAGAAAAGAGAAAACTAAGGACTTTAATTTGACTAAATTTCTAACAACTATGAACTACATGGTGTCTTATTTCATCTACCTCCTATTGAAATAATATTGGTTCATAATTTATTTAAAGACTTTAAAAAATTATAGTACAGTAAATATGAAAATATAAGTTATAAATTCGCCATTAGAAGTAGGAAAAAAAAATATTAACTCATAATATCTATTAGTAACTAAAATATTTAGTTAATAAATACATTTTAAAGAAAATATGAGAATGGTAAATAATTCTTAAAAGTTTTCCTTATATTCCATAATATCATATATTTTTCGATAATTCTCATCACTATATTGAATCTGAAATAAAATTTGAGAGGCATCCAAAATTTAACCCCATGGAGCCATGCCACCAAGTTTAGCCTCAGGGGACCAATTTTATTTCAGATTCAATTTTATTTCAAATTTGAGAGGCATCCAAAATTTAACCTCAAGGGTCAATGTTGAATTTTGCATTTTTCTCTTAGAATATTTGAAAATTCAGTTGGAAATTGTCAAATGCAATT
Organism: Buxus sempervirens; assembly: GCA_947561395.2. Taxonomy (NCBI): domain Eukaryota; kingdom Viridiplantae; phylum Streptophyta; class Magnoliopsida; order Buxales; family Buxaceae; genus Buxus; species Buxus sempervirens. The sequence continues at coordinate 11,530,806 of OX387192.1, forward strand.
TCAAGCAAAATAGCACCCATTTCAGCAATATTTACCCCATTCTTCTTCTCCTCTATTTCATTAACTAAAAAGCCCCAGGAACCCTTTCTTTTACCCTAATAACATAGAAAACACCCATCAACAAGTGTTTTCTGAACATAAAACACTCTTATATACATTTATAAGGGATTTGAAGCATCATAATAAGTAGGGATGGCAATAGGGTGGGTTAAATGGATAATCCACCCCGCCCCTCCCTAATGGAATGAATGTGATATGTGCATTTTTGGGGCGGGGTAGGGTTCAGGTTCAGTAATGCCAACCACAGCAAGGTTTAGGGGGTCGGCCCGTCGGGTCGTCATACGTTTACTCTCTTTAAAAATTTATCATTTTCTTTGTTTGAAATTCTATTTTTTACTATCCAAAACCCTAAACAGCAATCAACAGGTACCATGGTTTCTTGCTCCTTTTTTCAAGAGCTTATGATGCTACCTGGTTTTTACTCTCCAAAACCCTAGATCTTATGATACCACATGGTTTTTTTACTCTCCAAAATCCTAAACAGCAACTGACAGGTAGGACGGTATTTTTACTCTCCAAAAACCTAGAGAAATCTGAGTGTCTTCAGACCCCAAAACTTCATGGCTTCTTGCTTCTTCACTCCATCTGAAATTCCCTTTTCCATTTTTGAATTGGTTTATTGGGTTTGCTCTTCTGTTCCTGATTTTTCTAAATCAGTTTCCATCTTTTAAAACACTTCGTTCTCATGCTTTGGAAGATTGAAATTGGGAAAAGGTAAAAATGACTATATTCTGTTGGTTTTGCTCCTCTGTTAGTGATTACTGAACTTCTAATGCAACAAATCTAGCATCTATTGGAGCTTATCATAGTTCTTATCATAACAGAATAATCTGTAAAACAAAGCCACAATAAGCAGTTGATAGCAAAGGTAAGAAACAACTTTATTTTTTTTATTTGAGGTGTATTTCAACCCCTCTTAATCAACTGCAAAGTCAATCAGCAGTTCTCCCTCATTGAACAGGGATATTGTAGATCTAAGAATTGGGTACAGATGGCTACCCTGTCGAACAGAGGGGCGGGTCAGTTTGGGTTTTCCAACTTTAAATAAGTCAGTTGTGGTTTGCCGACCCGACCCCCAGGGCAGATCAAGGTCAGGGCAGCCAATATCAAAAAATGTCAGTTAATTAGGCTAATTACTCATCAAGTAACTGGTCATCAATTAACTGAATAATTATTTCTTAATCTAAAAAATAGTAAAAATAAAAAAATTTTCAAATCCAAATAGTTGGCTGCCAATGAACTATATATGCATTTCCTACTTTAAATAATATTAAAATATGAAAATTTCAAAAACTATTAAAAATGAACTGAAATATGAAAAGATAGAAAAGTTTTAAAAAAAGGTCAATGGCCAGTTCCCTAACCCAATGCTAATTAATTTGCTATAGTACAACTATTTCTATAACAAGGAAATTATAAAATTAAAATTTTAGTTTAAAAAATTTTTAAGAGTTAGGAAATTATCATAAACTGTTAAACTGGATTTCTTTCATTTTATATGGAGTTATTTAACTTCTATTACTATTTCATTTTGTATTTCTTAACTTATCTCAATGATATCTTGCCATTTTAGCCCAGATATATGTCACATGCATCCATTTTTTCATATTTTTATCTATTTCCTTATCATCCTCTGCCATTTAGACACCTACAAAATTTCACACTATAATTCAATCATTTAACCACATGGTACACAATAGTCGTCTAAATGGAAGTAATTGACCATGTTCGCATGTTTCTTTTGAATTTATTTTTTTTGGGCTTTTTAGGTGTACCTTATTCTCATTTAAACACCATGAAAGTTTCATTTTAAATTTAAAAAAAAAATTATAATGAACTTTGCATTCATCTACTGCATAAGAAGAGAGAATCTTGAAATTAATAAGACAATATTACTGTTGATTCTTTTGGGCAATCACTTAAGTCTTACACAATTTTAGAATATATGCATTCTTCAACTACTTTCTGACTTACTTTTTTACCCAAAAGTATTTTCTTATAGTTAACATCTTAAATAATGGTTCAAAAGCCCCATAAACGTACATACCAACCAATAAGCATTAGTATCAATTGAGTTCATGTTTAAAGTACTGGTTTGGTATGGATTTGGTACCATATCAAAGCTAAAACATACTAGAAATCGCCTATAAAATAAAAATTCAAAAACAGAAAACGAAGAATCAACCAACAATTAAGTGCTAAGTTTCACAATTATCTCAACCAAAAAAGAAAAGTATGAACCAAAACATTTTAGCTTCAACCAAAACTTGATTTCATGGTTGGAACCCTAGCTAGCAATTTTTCATATAATACCTCCCTAGTTATCCATTTTGCAGAAAATACCCAACAAGAGACAAAATTCTTTAGCTCGTACATGATCCAACTTTGTGGAAATGTACTCCTATACTTGATGAAAAATGTACAAAAATAAGCACCAATGATTAAATGAATGAAAAATTTGAATGTCACAGATAAAAGTATAAAGTAATTGTTGTAAAAAGAAACAAAAAGAAAATTCTTATTTATTAAGCTTGCGAACTTTATACTTCTAAGGCTATGTCTCTTGATGAGACCTCATAACTTTACGTACCATACAAATTTTCTTTGTAGAATTAGTTACCTGCGTTAGAATGAGTTACCTCTGTTATGATCAATGTCATTAAACTTGTAGACATTAAGAAGAAACACTACCAACATATATGGGTTTTTTTTTTTTTTTTTTTGTGTCTCAATTTTTTTAAAATTGTCTCAAATTAGTAAACTTCTTCTGAAATTTCAGTTTTGAAAAGTACCATTATTTCTCCCAAGTCAATTTTTTTTACTATCAAAATTCTGATAGGATTTTACACAAAATATGGAGAATGAGCAGACTTTTATTGTTTTAAAGATATAAATTTCACCTGAAATCAAAATTTCCAACCCCACAAACATGGGTGTTATATTTCTTCCTTTTTCTTCAAAATCAATTTTGTCCTTTTTGTTTTAAAAATAATAATTCAGTTACTATAGTTTCTCTTTTTCACTCTCTATGCATGCCCTTCAATGTAATTTTCTTTTTTATTTTGAAAGTAACAATGGTCTCTCTATTTCTCTCTCTCACTTTCTTCTTTTCCGTAGAAGAAATTCGTTCCATCTTTCTTCATAAACCACCCCCCCCCCCCCCCCCCAGCCTCCATGTTATTTATTTGACAAAATAAATTTCCTTTATCCTCTTGTTATTTCTTTTATTTATTTTATTTAGAATGCATTGATAGCTACAACAGGATAAAATTATAGATGACTTTTTGTTAGTTCAGGCTTCCATATCTTGTGCAATGAATTAAAAAGAAAAAATGTATAGTCATGTTCAATGTATCTAAATTTTTAATCACAAACTTTTGAAGTGAGGAAGTATTAAACAAGAATACAATAGTCTCCAGCTTTTCAATGTTCTCCTCTTTCACGGCCAAAATTTTATTGTTTTTCAATGCTAAACATGACATATTCCCTAATATTTATCAAAACCCACTCTTTTCATCACTAGACATACCAATTAGGTTGGAAAAATACCAAAAGAGCTGGATTCACAAGCCTTAGAAGAGTTCTAATAGTCTCATTTTGGTATCAAACATTGCCTATCAAGCATACATAAGCAATGCTAAAATGAATCAACCGAGATTATATTGTTTTCCCGTGCATCATATATTTTCTTTCATGTTCAGTTTTTGAAATTAACAACAAACAGTGGAACCTAGTATTTAATATTTTTCAAGATATAATGAATTTAAGGACTCAATTTTTGTTTCCCTTAAAGCAATAAACTCACTTCTAGAGTATTGTGTAATTAGCATGTTCCACTAAAATTAAAATACCCTTTAATTTTAATGGAACATACTTATTACACAATTTTGTATGTTAACTTTTTTATAAGACAACAATTGGACCAATTATTTTGTATGATACAGAATGTTAGCCAGTAAAAAACAACATTTTCACAAGAAGAGTGTTACCAAAATGAGGATGCTAAGATAGACGTGTGGCAAAACTAAAAAAGAAGAGTAAGAAATGAAGATATTTGAAAGTGGTTACACATATCATACATTATAGATAAAACTGAGGGAAGTAAGTTAAAGTTGTGTGGACATGTAAAGCAGAGACCTAAAAATGCACCTATAATAAGGTGTGAGAGGATTCATGTTGACGGGCCTAAGAGATTAAGAAGAAGACCTAAAAAGAAATGGATGAAGTTAATAAAACAAGACTTGCACATAAATTAACTAAGGATAAGATTTTTGATAGAATAGGATGAAGAGACAAAATTTGCATAGTCGATGCCACTTTGGTGGGAACTGGCTTATGTTCATGATGATGAATGCTTTTCCCTTCTATCCCACCAAGTAGTACTCAATTCACAAACTCCCCAAAAAGAGAGTATCAGTATGCCTCTTTCTGAAAACCCCAAATGGACCTAAGAGCTTCTCTAATCCCCAGTTCCTTGGCCTCCTTGTATATTTAGGTGCAATTTGTACCTCCACAATCTTTTATTTACTCCCCAAAGTGCCAAAACAGCTTCGCAATCAAGACTTTTTTTGATGAAGTTTAACTTTCTAATTTCCAAACCTCTTCCCATCTAGGTTTGAAGAAGTTTAACTAACACACCTTAGGTTCACATGGCCTAATTACAATTTTTGACAAAGCCACACTTTAATGAATCAAGATAAGCCTGAGAAATGTTAGGAAGCCTAAAACTGATAAATTCAACAAGCCTAAGTTGATCCTTCCACAAAGTTTAGAAACCCTCGGCTCTACTTATTCACAACCATAAATAAAACCATTTAGCCTTTTGAAGTCATTTCTTGCAGAATTTTATTAATTTTTAATTTCAAAATCTAAAACTTCATACTCTAAAAAATCAAAATTTAGTTTTGGAAAGTCATAACAAACAAGCGCCCAATATAAAGTGAATATTTCAGATAAAAGCACTTCATGAGAACTATAAGACAATTCTACACCACATGCTCAGAGAAAACATTAACTAAAAAAATACAAGAGAACATTCAGTTGATGCAAATAAATTATAGTACATGTTACCTAAAGTTGGTGACACAAACAGAGCGAATTCCAGCATCTGCTGCTGCTCGACAAGCAACAGGCACAACATCTGAAACCTGTCTCCATAAAAACACATTTCAGAAGTCATTCATGTAAAGATAATTACAACATAACCCAAGCTTAATATACTGCAAAATTTTACTTAAAAAAATGACATTCTATGGTATTTGTTGCTCCGTGGTTAATCTATGTCCTTAAACCTATCAAATGAAAGTAACTCCCATGTTAAGATAAGAAGGATTCAAGTACCACTAAGTCGGCCTTGACAGAGTTCAGCCACTCTACTTCCGTTTCCAAAATAGAAGCCCGAGGTAATACAGCTGTCTGGGAGTACTATATCAGCAAAAAAAAGTGAAAATCAAAAATCACTTAACACCACAATAGGCAATAATAGTTGAACTTCAACAGTGGGATGGAAATAATACGGATGAACATTTCAATCATGAAAGAATAGAACTTGTAATTATTGTGCAAATAAATATACCATTTACTGGGGAATGATCACCAGTTTCTCCATAACTATTGAAATCGTCTAGAAGAATATATATTTAGAATCTACTATTTTCCCTCTCATTTCAACATTCAGTCATACCTTCTCCAAGGAAGCAAGGCGATCTACCGTCAAAGCATCCGCTTGAACAGCTCCACAGTCCAACAATACCTGTTATACAATACAATAAATTATCACTAACACATAGCGGACACTCAATTTATATACCATGCAGAAAAGTCATTAAAGCTTCTTCTGCCTGCAACATTCAAGAGTTTTATTGTTCCGTTTCCCATATTTTCTTTTGATAAGGCTTTCATAGGTTGAAATGGCAAAACAAGAATCTAGCTGCCAACCCAAAAACTTGGGAAAAGGCATCTCGGCTGTTGTTTCCATTGCATTAGGAACACTACTGGTCACTTTCTAGGCATATATAAGAAATATATATGTAGTTACTACAACAGATATTTGGATCTTTTATTTTTCAAAAGTGGATTCAGCATTTCATCTGGCATCAATTATCAGATCTGAAAGGTGCAAATCAAAACAAGAAATTTGATAGAAATAAGTAGTTCCCCACTACCAACACAATTGGCAAAAGGGTTAATATTATTTGAGAAAACAAGTTACTCCAAGGTTACATCTACAACATATTTTTTTCATGCAGCAATTCATGCTCAACCAACCTACCTGAAGAAGAGCCTAGGAGACTGCATTTCAGACACTACGAATTTACATACAGTGTTGATAAGTCATTAAATCTTCTTTATCTTTAAAAACTTTAGAGTTTTATTGTTCCCTTTGCAATATTTTCTCTCAATAAAGCTTTCGGCAGGTTGAGATGGCACAACAAGAATTTACTTGCCGACCCAAAAACTTGGGAAAAGGCATTGGCGATTGTTGTCACCATTGCTTTAGGAGCATTACTGGTCACTTTGTAGGCATCTATAAGAAATATATACCTAGTTTCTGCAACAGATATTTGAACATTTTCTTTTTCAATTGCATTTTATCCGGCATCAATTACCAGATCTTAAAGGTGAAAATCAGAACAAGACATTTCATAGAAATGAGTAGTTCCCCACTATGAACAAAATTGCCAAAAAGGTCAAAATTATTGATAAAACAAGTGATTTCAAGGGTGTGAATGTGTCATGTAACAGTTTAATGCTCAACCAACCTTCCTGATGAAGAGCCTAGGAGACTGTATTTCCGATGTAAAAACAAAGTCCGGAGCACCGGTAACCACATGAACATCATGACCAGCTGCAATGAGATGCCGAACAACCTGCATAACCAGTCAACACTAATATGCTGTATATAACCAAGATTCCAACAGAAACAGTAAAATGAGAAGGAAAATTGAAGTAGACTGTCTCAATTAAAACAGAAGCTCAAATTACCTTATCCAGTCATTTCTCAAGACTAAGAAAATCAGATTAATTAGTAAAGAAACCAAAAAAAAAATTTATATGAAATAAAAATCATGGTGTCCCAATTCATACTACCAAAAATATTTCAAACAATTATATTCTGCTTTAAGAATCATCTTCTGCTTAAAAGAAAAAAATCCTGGAACTACCCCATTGCGGAGTTTAGAACTAGCTCAAAGGCCTTGTTCAGAAATATGAAATTGAATCAGATTAGAATTTGGTTTTGGGGGGGGGGGGGGGGGGGGGGGGGGGGGGGGGGAGGAAACATGCAACGAGAAGCGTAAAGATCATGACAAATTCATCATCATACTCAACATAGATACCGCAAACTAACATATTTTTCAAGGCATCAGAGAAAAATTAATTTAATATCAAATCATAAAAGATTCTATGAGAAAACTAATAAAAAGAACAAAAATAAAAATAAAGCTAAAATGAATTGCAACTGATACCTCGACAACTCGAGTGGCGTGGCCGAACCCATGACCTGTAATGTAATAGGCAAAGACAAGATGCTTTCGTGAAGCGGAGACCTGATCACCATCATCAATCCTCATTTTAGAAGAAAAACAGAAACCCTACGGAACGGTGGAGGATGAGAAATTCCCTCTCACACACAAAATCCAAAATCAAAATATGAAAAATCCATTTATATAGAATGCAGAGATTTGAAATTGAAAACGGTCTTTAGACATTACCGATAATCCGGCGACTGATCTTTATCCAATTTCATTTTCAGAAACCGTTCGCGGGAGACTTGCTCCCATTCATTTGGCTGTCCCTACTGCCCTGAAATTGATTTTTAGTTATGATTTTTGAACACAATTCACATTCGGTCATATAATTCTTGGAAATTATAAATTAGAGTTTATTTTATAATTATTTAAAACAAGTGTTGTTTACTGTTTACAAAAGATTTATTCCAAGTTTGTTATGTCATCTTAAGTAGGGCTGGCAATGGGTCGGATATATATCCGAATTCGATCCGAATCCGATCCAAAATTGACGAATTTGATCCGAAATCTAAGATCTGTGGTTCGAATACGGATCTGAAATCTAAGATCCGAAAAAAGTTGGATTCAAATACGAATATACATATATCCGATCCGAGTAGGATCCGACCGAAATCATATATATCCTATACATAAACCTAGAGCAGACATTTGTTAGATTGTAGACCATTTATAAACTATGATTGAACCATCATAACTAAAACCAAAAACCTTTAGAGAACGATTTGTCCTAAATCTAAACTTTCTCTCCTCTTTGTCGCTGCCACCCTCCGGCGACTGGTACCTGCAAACCCACTTAAAGAACCAATTCCAAAACCCTCTATTTTGCTCTGAAATTCCATTGTCCAGAACGGGCCGGTCGTTCTAAGTTCTGGGGTACGATTTTTTTTGCCAGTTGCTTAATATCCATTGTTGCGTGGTGCTTCAAATTTGAAGTTCAAACCCATTTCTCATTTAAATCCCTCTCTGAGTAGGGCTGGCAATGAGTGGGATATATATATCCGAATTCAATCCGAAACCGAAAATTGACAAATTCGAATGTAGGATTTAGATCCGTGGTTCGAATATAGATCTGAAATCTAAGATCCGAAAAAATTTGGATTCAAATACGAATATACATATATCTGATCCGTATTCGACCGATTGCCACCCCTAATCTTAAGGAAGTTAAGAAGTCTTTTAAGGGCATTTATGGAAGAAGTCTATCATGAATAGTAAATGACACTAGTTCTCAATTATTTTAAAAAGTTATCATTGTTTTAAAAAGAATTAGGTAACCGGATTAGTCACCGAAAACCAATTTTCCCCTCGTTCTATTCAAAACGGGGAAGAGGGCATGAAATGGGAAAAAAATGAACTGTAACCCAAAGCGTACGTTGGCCCACTATTTTTAAGAAATTATTATGAGGAAATTTTATACTAAAATATATCTCAAGATTACTAAATTTGAGACAATGTATTTTCAGAAAATGTTGGAATCTTACAACAAATTTTTCGATATCCAAATCAGCATTATATCCGATAGGAAGTGATCATTTGGAGAACGTGCCCAATACATAATTTTTTTTACAAAAAATTATTGTTATAATGCCCTCTTACCTTTGGGAATAACTTGTTCTTTTTCTATTTTTCACTTAAAAAAAAGACATTTAACAGTTTTAAAGGCTAAATTGGTTTTAAGTTATACTTTTCTAAAATAATTCGTATTCAGTCGTCCAATTCTTGATAATTGTTGATTAGTGATACTTTAAAATAATTCAGAATTTGTATCATTCCAATGCTCATAAAGAGTTCCTTCCGAAGCCCTCATAAAGCTGTGAAAACATTTTCACTCATTTTGTTACCAGTAAAATGACACTTATTTTCAATTATTTTAAAAAATACCACTAATTCTTAATTACCAAGAATTGATCAATTGAATCTGAATTATTTTGAAAAAGTATTACTTAAAACCAACTTTTCCCTTTTTAAACCCTTAATGTCACACACAATGGCTGCGTTTGGTAACGCTTTTGCTTTTTTGCTTCTAAAAGCAAGAAAGCAAAAAAGCAATTTTATGCTTTTTGAAAGATCTTTTCTTGAAGTAAATGCGTTTGGTAAACTTTTGCTTTGCTTCTAAGAAGCAAAAAAGCATGTTTAGTAATTGCAGTAACATAGAAATTGCTTTTTGCTTTCATAAAAGTATTGTACACAATTTATGTATTGTACTTAGAAATATACTCAAAAATATAAGTCCAATATTATAAAAGATTCATAAAATAGTCATTTAATTACATTCAAATAACTAAACAAGTATCTAATATCACCATTGTGCTAATCCATATGCACTAGCTAGTCTACGTGCAATTGAGTCTCTTAATTTTGACATCTCTCGTCAAGATCTAGCCGTCACATCAATCTCTATGGGTTGTTCTGAACTTGAACCTGCTAGCTCATCTTCGACCACCATTTCCTCATCTTCAAATTCTGTGAATAAATTATCTTCATGTGCTTGCATTCTGATAAAATTATGTAATACACAACAAGCAATAACTAGAGCTGGCAACAGGTCGGGTTCGGGTCATAATCAGGTGGGGTTAATCGGGTCATAATCGGGTTGGACTAAATTAAGGCGGGTTGGAAAACCCCCAACTCGCCAATAAACGGGTTCAACCCGCCAACCTGTTTATTATTATTTTTATTTTTTATTTTTCAAAAAATATTATTAAAATAGGGTTGGGGGGTTAATTGGATCCGGTTGTACCGGGTTCAGGTTGGGTTTTGGGGTTAATCGAGTCGAAACATGATACTTTTGCCATCTTTTTTTTTAATCGGGTTGGTGGGTCATAATCGGGTTGATCCGATTACTGTTATTTTTCAAAAAAATATTATTAAAATAGGGTTGGGGGGTTAATTGGATCCGGTTGTACCGGGTTCGGATCGGGTTTTGGGGTTAATCGGGTCAAAACATGATACTTTTGCCATATTTTTTTTAAAATCGGGTTACCTGTCGGGTTGGCGGGTCATAATCAAGTTGACCCGATTACTGGCCCAACCCGCACCCAACCCAATTAATAAATGGTTCAACCCAACCCGTTTATAATCGGGTTGACCCGTCGGGTCGGGTGGCATTTTGCCGGCTCTAGCAATAACAATACATTGTTGCTTCTTAAGTGAGTATGGAGGCATCATCTTTAATATAGGAATAAAGCAATAGGGTATCGAGGGGTTTTGAAAGCAATAAAGCAATTTTGTAAAAAAATTGAGAAGAACATTGTGTTGCTTCTGGTGAAAAGCAATAAAATTGCTTCTTTGCTTTTAGTAAATTACTTCTCGTGTGCGTTACCAAACGATACTTTTGCTTTTAAAAGCAATTTTTTGCTTTCAAAAGCAAAAAAGTACTTCCGAAAAGCGTTACCAAACGCAGCCAATAACTTGTGTGCCCATTTCAATTTCACACGTGCAATATTTCATATGACACCTGCTCGTGTAATCAAAAGAGCTATGTTGGTAATAGCTAGGTCTTCATAAAAAGCTCCTTCCAAAAATGCCCTCATAAAACTTTGAAAACATTTTCACTCATTTTGTTACAAGTGAGGTTTGCAAGTTTTTCTGAGAGCATTTGCGTAAGAAATATTTCACGAACACTGATTCTCAATTGTTTTAAAAAATACCACTAATTCTCAATTACCAAGAATTGATCAAATGAATCTGAATTATTTTGAAAAAGTATCACTTAAAATCAATTTTCTCGTTTTTAAACCCTTAATTTCCCGCACAATAACTTGTGTGCCCATTTCAATTTTATACGTGCAATATTTTACATGACACCTGCTAGTGTAATCAAAAGATTTGTGCTGGTAATAGCCAGGTCTCGAGTTCTACTCCCACCCTGATCCCAAGCATGCGTGAGTCCCAGCTATGTGTTGGTCCCCCTACCCCTAGGTCCCTGATTCATACGAGAAAAAAAAAAGAGCTATCCTTGATGGTCAATGTCATGCCCTAATTCTAAGAATATACAAATCCCTACTAATAACAATAAAATAATTTAACTACTATGAGGCATTAAGAGTCTTGGAACAAGATTGCAATTTCAATCCCCCAAATTGAATTCGGCCTACTCATGATTTTAGATTCTGAAATGATGGCCTATTCAGGGTTTCGTCATCCAATGCTAGCGTACTCCAGGTTTCGGCATTAACAACACCAGCTTACTCAGGATTTCGGATTGCTCTACACCGGTTGTGGCAACACTCATGGCCATGCAATTACATCAATAAAGTCAAAACATTATATTACTAAGCTTAAGTCATGGATCCAAGACGAGCTAGACCAAAATAGCTTGTAACCAAATCAACATGTAATCAAATGTGTTCAATCTAAAATCATGGGTCAATCATGACCAAACTACTCCATCATGGAGGATCTCAAGTACATGCTGTTCAAGGCTGATAATAATATCCAAACCAAATCTTATATCAAATCATTCATAAGACAACAATAATAATCCAAATATGTAAAAGTAACTCACCATAACAGAAATCCAATGCAAGTTCTAATCAAATCCGATGTAAACCAAAGTAAATCAAAATAGAGTTCAAAACACCGATTACTCAAATTTGACCAAAAATGCGTTCTCAAGAATTATTTACTTTCAACTTGTTTAGATATGAGAGTTTCATAAGTAGAAGTCCTTAAAATCCTTACAAGTTACATAGAAAACATAATATCTTTTTAGAACCCAAAATGAACTAATTTTGACGAATAAGTGGACAAGTATTTGGTATGAACTCTTTCTTATAATTGGCTTTTAGAAACACCTTAGAAATGATCTCAGAAAGATGTTATAAGTGGTAGAATCAAAACAACCTCATCCTATAATAATTTGGAACCAAAAGTCAATCAAGAACTTAGTTTAGTAGAATGTGCACAAACTCTTCGTTATATTGAATTTTAATATAATTCATGTGCAAACACTTTCTAAATATCTAAATCTCATTTATACATAGGTTGGATTAGATTAAAAACAATTCCGTAGTTGAAATCACCTCAAATTCCTCAAAATAGGGTTTTTTGTGTTGGATGCTCGAGCGTCCATGAAGGCGTTGAAGAGATTCAATTCTATAAAAGGGGCGCCTGGCATAGCGCTTGAGCGTCATTGCAGGCACTCGACTTAACTGGGTTTTAGAACTTTCGGGTTTTGAGATTTTTCAAAATACACAGGCTAGGCGCATGGGATCACGCTCGAGCTCAATTGCAAGCCCTAAGCCAAATTTTCAGGTCACGAACAGAATTGTGAAATTTCTAAGTTTTCGAAAATTGAACTACTAAAACCTAAATTAATCACTCTAAAATCATGCAAACATCTTCTAAATCGTTAATAGAAGCTTTATAATTGATTCAACAACAATTAATCATGGTTTTTAAATTAGATCTATGATTTCTCTTCAAATAGCTCAAAACCACCCAAATATGAGTTTCAAACATTCAATCTCGAATTCAATGCATTAAATCCACAAACTCTAGCACGAATTGGTTTAGAAAGATGCTACTTACATCTAGGAAGTTTGAATCAACTCAATTTCGAAGTCCTAAGATCTCAGAAGCTTCATATCTCCTATTCTCCACAATTTCCCACTGTTTTCATCAAAACATTTCCAGATCTGATCTAAACTTTATGAAACCATCTCAATAATTGTAATATGATTAAGTTAAACCTCTCATACCTGAGTTACATTTGATCTGGACGAATTCTTAAGTCTCCTCCACTGAATTTCCAAATTTCAGAACCAAAATCAGCAACTCTCAATCATTGAAATCGTTGTTTTGATCGAGCTCTTCGGTGTGCTAATCTAGATCAGCTGTACGTGGAAGACCTTCCTTCTCTCCAGATCTGTCGACCAGATTAGAACTCTCTTTTCCTCTTGCTTCTCCTCTCCAGAACCTTCTTAGCTAACCAACAAAACCAACTCTCTAACTAACTAACTTCCTCTCTTTATATTCCCATGCCTTTGCCGCCCAACCTCTTTTAAACACCCAATGATTTGCTGATTGCCACTCCACAATGCCAATCTACACTAACACCAAGGATAATTCATTTAATTGAATTATGCTATCTCATGTATGCTCATGTTACAATTTACATAACAACCACTTACCACAATAAATAATTCATCTCTGAAAATTCCCAAAATAGCCTTGCTCTCCATTTCCTGAAATTTCCACCAATAATAATAATTAATATTACTAAAATAAATTCTAAATTTATTAATAAAAAATTTGGGGTTTTACAAGCTACCCCCGATGGTCAATGTCATGCCTCGATTCCAAGAATCTACAAATCCCTATTAATAATAATAAAATAATTTAATTACTATGAGGCATTAGGGATCTTGGAATGAGACTACAATTTTGGTCCCTCCCCCAAATTGAAGTCAAAACAATGAACTATCTTTCTCTCCTACAGACATATCCCAAAACGTCAATCAATTTAAAACAAAATAGAATTGTTACACTTGAGATTAGGAACAAACAAATATATATTTATTTGTTAGAGCTAATTAGAAAATAAATAAAATAAAACCATATACAATTATCCCAAAGTATTATAATTTATAATAGATTTGCTAACATTTTATCTAACCTATAGTCTAAGTAGATTATCACGATGCTAAACCACGTCAATCAAGGTAGAAGTCTATATCCTATGCCATGCTTCCACTGCTATACTCTGATCGAGGTATACCTACACATGAAAAAATAGCAAGGTGGGAAATTTTTAGTAGGCTTCATCCTGTAATCCAAGTCTTAAAAGGAACATCAGACTTATAAAATAAACAACCATGTACATAAACATAAAAAACAATATGCATATCATGAAAGAAAGAAATAGTACGAATGAGTACATATGCAACAATGATGATGATCCTAATGCATCTATATGATCCTAGGATGCATGATATACATCTTAAGCATGATATTTATGTGAAATAAACACTCCAAATTCCACAAACTCATGTCCAAACAATTTATACATTGCATGCAGTAAATTGTGTGTATCCACCATAGATTTCCAATTTCTACCCTTATAATGGATACTGTAAGCACCTCATTTTTGCACCCCTCTAAAAGTCAGAAAGAAAAACCCTAGAAAAGCAAGGAATGATTTTCTGCCTAAGCATGAGCTGACTGATATACCTTATGCCAATGGGTAGGAAATTACGATACGGTTTCAACGCGACTGAGTGTGCATGAATCAGAGTTCGAATGAAAGAGTTATGGTCAAAACAATTTTAGTGGCAATTTTATATAATTATGCAAAAAGTGTGCTACGTGGCAAGAATACGAGTTGTGCGCACTTGCAACGTGGCAAAATAAATTGAAAAGCACTCAGCCGATAAACATTAATTGCAAATCAAATCAATCACCATTCAAGTCAAGTTAGCCGCTATTCTTTAATTGCAAATCAAATCAGCCGCTAAACATTAATTGCAAGTCAACTCAGCCGTCAGGAGAGAGAAAATTGAATCTTTTGAAAAGATTGGTTGTAATTGTATATGTTATATAGCTACTGAAGAACCATACATCAAATACGATTACAAAGAGATCTTTTAGATTCGCAGCAGCCTTATCCGCCACGTGTCTCAATGCAAGTTGCCGAATGTGATCATTTGATTAGATAGGAAGTAACTGTATAAATTATACGGTTACAACCGTATGTAATATATGGTTCTTCTAAAAAACTGTCTATTAATTGGGCAGTTCGTCCATTGTTCAAGGATCTTTTGCCATTTTGTTCTCTGAGTTTCCCTACAAACCAGAGCCTCCAAAATCCCTCTTTAGCTTCGTAAAACCATTACAAACCTTCCAAAATCCAAGAAAGAGGTTTTTAATCCCCTCCATTTTCATCCTTGCACCACTGGGAGTCAAGGGATCCACTCAAAGAGCCAAGGAAGAGGCTCAACCTACTCTCAAAGCCTTTTAAGGAGTTTAAGGCACTACAAGAGCTTCCTAATTCTCAAGGTAAGCTTCTTACTACTGTATACATGACATACATCAATTTTACTTGAATATGACAATATTGGCTTCCTTGTGAATACTTCTCCTTCTTCTCCTACTTCTGTTTGTTCCCACGACCTCTTCTCTTGGCGGTTTAAGCTTAGTGAACGGAGGCCAACGGCCTTGTCTTAAGGGCATGGCCCTACATACAAAGATGAGAGGAGGAGAGCTTCTTTTGATCTTATTTAACATGTTTAAGTGAGTCTCTCGCCATGGTAAATACATTGGAGCTTTGGATGGTCAGCTATGATTTATAGCTACTCATTTTGTTGATTTAATGTTTACATTTCTTCTCTTTTTTCCCGGATCAAATGTAACCCTATTAAATCCCGTTACCCTTCCTTTAGGTACTTTATTCCATCTATCTCTTTGTTATGGACTGATTTAGTTTGATAAGGCATATATACACTAGGTATTTGTATTAGATTTAGAATTTCAGAAAGTCGGACATGAATTTTCAACCTGGCACTAACCAGTGCCAACCAGTGCTAACCTCCCTGTAGGTTAGCACTGATTCTAAATTCACTATGGGCTAAGGGGCGCTAACCTCTGGTGGTTAGCGCCCATGCAGTTTTAATAGCCATATGCGGCTAATTTAATATACATGCAGAATTTGATTAAGAGCTTAATAGAGCTACTCCATGAGTTTAGTTAAGTACTGAAGATGATATTAATGTGGATGAGAAATCAGATATGCATGCACTTAAATTTAAGAAAAATTAAATAATAGAAATGGGGGTTAGCGCCCACTCATTCTTATATAGTCAAGTGTGGCTATTTCACCAATAATTATTTTCACTTGGTTAATTGATCAAATCAAGTTCTAAGAGTTGTATTTAGGTCTTAACACTAGATTGAAGTGATTACAAGTTAAAGATTTAATACAATTAAATTATAGAGGAAGTGAGTTGAATTATGGTTTAATCAAACTTGTCAATGAGGTTAGCAGCCACTCTTTATTTATTAGGCATGTGTGGCTATTCCGGCAGCAACTATAATCTTTTGATTAAATATTCAAAACGTGTTCTAGGAGACTCCATTAGATCTTAACAGTAGATTAATGGGAATGGAAGATAATAAATTATACAATCATCTCTTTTAATAGTTAAACGGTATGTTAGAGTTTATGTTTGAAATCAGTTTGACCAGGAGAGTCATGTGAGACTAGCTACCGAGTCATTAATTCTGAAATTATTAACTTCTAATTTTACTTTCAAGTGACTTAATTAAAGATCATAAGTCTTGTTTTAGTCCTAGCTGTCCATAATGAATAGATTATAAAAAGAGGAAGTTTACATAATTGAGCTAAGTGTTTACTTTATTGGATTTATGGTTTCACTAAAATTTGCCTACGATTTGAAGCAAGTATCTTGTGTTCCAATTTTCTGGATTACTGGTATGAACCAGATTTCATTTGAGTTGGTTTTCTTTTCCAAAGAACTTGGGTCTGATTGAGTTAATTGCTATATTCAAGTGATTTAATATTAGTTTCTGTTTTGCCTCAAATCATAGTTGCTGTTTTGAATTAATTTACGATTCTGAGATGTATGATTTCTGAAACTAGGTTGTTCATATTATTTCTTATTTCTGATGTTACCTAAATGATGCATTGAAATGAATTTTATATTCGGAATGATTTCATGAGTGAATTATTTAGAAATTGAATCATTATCGGATTTTGTTGACATGGCATATGGGAAAACTCCGTGATGGAGGGATTGGTCCTGAGTGGCCCATGTTTATGCGTTTGACCTCATTGAGCTATATGTGTGGGTTACATGGTGGAACGTACATTGGGTTAATTTGCTGGTTTTATTTTATTTCTGGTCTAGCTTGCCTTGGATCCATGACTAAGCTTAGTAATGTGATGTTCTTGCTTCATTGGTGTAATGGCATGGCCATTGAGTGTTGCCACGATCGGTGTAGAGTAGCCCGATACCCTGAGTAGGCCAGGTTGTCAATGCCGATACCCGGAGCAGGTTGGCATTGGATGACAATACCCTGAGTAGACCGTCATTTCAGAGTTTCCGATATCCTGAGTAGGCCGGAACTGTGTACATGGAGGTGTGGATGTCGCTCTGGGATGTTGATTAACCAATCTAAGCAACTACATGACACTGACCAATGTTGGTATTTGACTTTATTTGACACGATATGTTTTATTCGCTTGTTTATTGGTATTAGTGGTTCACCGAATGTGGTTTA
The DNA here is from genome assembly GCA_947561395.2 of Buxus sempervirens. Classification (NCBI taxonomy): domain Eukaryota; kingdom Viridiplantae; phylum Streptophyta; class Magnoliopsida; order Buxales; family Buxaceae; genus Buxus; species Buxus sempervirens. Next base: position 11,548,634 of record OX387192.1, read on the forward strand.
TCGATTATTTGGCATTGGTATCTCTTCCACTGGTGTAGAGCAGCATCGTGACCCTAAGTGGCTCGGTGTTGTCAATGCCGAAACCCGGAGTAGGCCGGCATTGGATGAAGAAACCCTGAGTAGGCCGTCATTTCAATATCCGAAACCCTGAGTAGGCCAGATATACACTCGAGGCGTGGGCATGGCTATGAGGTGACTTGTTGATGACACTTGTTGGAACCAGAGTTATATCTATTGAGTTGTTTGGAATTATGATTTCATCGATGTGTTGTTAACTGGTTATATGGGCTTTTACGGCTATATTTGTGATTTGTTACCGATGTTATTGCTTAGTTTACAGGATGATTTTTTGCATTTATATCAATTGAACTGTTGGAATTTTGTTGGATTATTCTGAATATACGTTTTATCGTCACCATATAAGTTTGTACCGTGGCATGTTTTAGAACTAAACTAAATGGTTTTGTGCATGCATGTGCTGTTCACTGGGATATTCGTATCTCATACCGTTTTGTTTTGTTTTGTTTTCAGATCTTGGTCAGGACGATATTGGCGGGTGGTGGGTAAATTTTAGATCATGTGAGTATCAAATCAGGTTATGGTATTTATTTCAGTTTGGGATTGTAGCGCACTCTTGATTATTTAGTTATTGTTCGTTCATGTTTTTCCTTCACTCTGATATATCGATATTGTGGAAATTTAACCTTCGGAGATGAGTTACGGTTTTTATTACGTAACCTGGATCCGGGGCGTTACATGAACCAACTATTTAAATAAAATATTTTTCTGTAAGAATTATCCTCAAGTATTTTCTTCTAAAAGGAATCACATATTATTTCTTCTAAGTCTCATATTTTACTTAGATGGAACCCAAATTTTCCCATCTTTTAATTAGTTAAACTTTTCTGCAATGATCACCTAGAACACCTCTATTTAATTCTAGTTAAATGCTGTATACAAAAGAATTTCTATAAATTCCTACTTATGCAATTACTAGACACCTAGAGTAAGTATGTGTCTTTGATTATATCCAATATTTCCTTTTCATGCATATCATTCCCCTTTGATTACTAAATTAAGCAACTCCTCACTCACACAATTTCCATTAATTATCCCTACTTAATCCCCTAAGATAAAACCCAAGTTAAATTAATCATGTAGTACTAAAATCAGCTATTTTATACTCTGGGCGCCTACCACAGGGTGCCTAGGCAGCCCTGGGCGCCAAGCTAAATTAACATGAACTCTAGCAATGGGCGCCTACCCTGGGGCAGTAGGTGTTGTATTTTTAATGGTTTTTAAGGGCTCAAAATTTCCTCTTGGTGTTTTGTCTTTTAGTGTTTGTCTCTTGTGGGAACTAAATAGTCAACTTCCAATGGTTTATATTGAATAGTGGGAACTAAAGGGGTGCAACCCCTAAAGTGAGACACTGTTCCTTGTTGTCGGGGTTTCTTTGCATCATGTGCGCCGCCGCCGTCCGTCCAGTCGGTCGTGTCGTGGTGTGGTGTGGTGTGTGTGTGATGATGCTATCTTTTTATGCTGAATATTAATCGTTTTCTTTTGCTTTCTAAAACGTTTTCTTTTTTCTTTCTAAAACGTTTTCTAATCGTTTGGGTTTTATAACCGTTGGATTAAACGTTAATTAATCTTTAATTAACGTTAATCGTGTGAGCGTGTGCCTCTCAAGAGACACAAACGTTCATTTCCTCTCTTATAAAAGAAGAGAGAGATTAGGGTTTTTAGCAGAGACGAAAATCTGCTTCTTCTTCTTCCTCTCTTCCAAAATTGAATCGAGTGACACTGCTATTAAGGTTATGTTTCAATCCAGTATTTCTGTGCGGATTATTGGAGAGACGTTTTGTCGTTGAATGTTGGAAGCCATAGTGTCAAGCAACCCGTCGCACTGAAGATTCGTTTTACAGGGGGCGCTTAAGGCTTTAAGCACAGAGATTTCTGAATTTCGCCTCGACTGATAAGTTTATTCCAATCATCTCCATTCGTATCTGTTTACATCTGTTATTAGTGCCTATTAATCATCTGTTCATCTATTATCTGCTACTGTTTTCATTCACTTCACATATCCGAATTTGGTTCCCTGATTTCCTGTTTGTTCAATCTGAGTTTCTGGTTTGAATTCTATTGCCTATTATTTTATTTATAGAACAGTTATCATCACTATTTTGACAAAAATCTTAAAGTCTTAATCATCTGTTCTGTGTTTTTCGGATCAGCCTATTATCATCCGAATTTTTGTTCTGTTTGTCTATGATGGATATTGTCAAACCCTTAAACCTTGCTGTACCCCCTTCTGTTGATCTTACGAAAGTTGAACCACTGATTGGTGAAAATTTCAAGAGATGGAAACAAAAAATCTCTTATCTGTTTGAAACCCTAGAAATCTTTTTTGTGCTTACTACTCCTAGACCCGAGGCTCTTAGTGATGGGTCTGAATTTGCAGAACTGAATGCTTGGGTGAAAGCAAACCGAATTTGCAAACACTATCTTCTGAATTCATTATCCAATGACTTATTTGATTTATACTGTGGATATGAGTCTACTAAAGATGTGTGGGATGCTCTGCATAAAAAATATGTAACTGAGGATGCTGGGGTGAAGAAATTTGCTATAGGAAAATTTCTAGAGTATGTCATGGTTGATGGGAAGTCCATTTCTGATCAAATAAATGAATTTCAGAAGACTGTGAAAGACTTGACTAGTGAGGGAATTATCCTACCTGAATTGTTTGTGGCAGGAGCTCTTATTGAGAAACTTCCTCCCTCCTGGAAAGTCTATAAGACCAACCTGAAACATAAGAGGAAAGACATGTCCCTAGAAGAGTTGATAGTTCATATCAGGATAGAAGAACAAGCCCAGGTCAGAGAGAAGACCCAGAAACCCAGTGCCTTAATTCCAGTCAGCAAAGCCAACATGATTGAGGATGGTTCTAGGAAGAAGAAAAGGTGGGATTTTCAGAAACCTTGAAAACCAGATTTCAAGAAAGACTTAAAGAAGAAAGGGAATTGTTTTGTTTGTGGCAAACCAGGCCATCATGCTGCTCAGTGCAGGCATAGGAAAAGCAGAGACAAGACCCATGTGAATCTAACTGAGTCTGATGTGATTGTGGCTGTGATTTCAGAAGTTAATCTGATCAGCAACCCTAAGGAGTGGGTGGTGGACACTGGGGCCACCAAGCACATCTGTGGAGACCGTGCTTTGTTCACGACCTACCAGCCTGTGGGAGAGGGCGAGCAGGTGTACCTGGCTGACTCTCGTACTTCTCCAGTTGCTGGAAAGGGAAAGGTGCAGATGAAGCTCACTTCTGGGAAGCAGTTGGCATTGACTGATGTATTGCATGTTCCAGGCATTAGGAGAAATTTAGTGTCTGGCTACCTGTTGAACAAGGCTGGAATTAAGTTAGTCTTTGAGGGGGATAAGTTAGTCTTGTCTAAGAATGGGGTTTTCCTGGGAAAAGGATATTGTAACCATGGTCTATTTGTTTTGAACATTTCTGATGAAATAAATGAAATCTCCACTTCTGCTTATATTGATTCTCTTACTTTGTGGCATGCTAGATTAGGACATGCAAATATTTCCTATGTTAAGAGGATGCATAGTGTAGGCTTAATTAAAAATCTATCAAATAACAATTTTGACAAATGTGAATGCTGTTCAGAAGCAAAGTTTACTAATAAATCTCATAAGTCTGTTACTAGAGAATCAGAACTTTTAAGCTTAATTCATAGTGATCTAGCAGATATGAAAAGTAATATGTCTAGAGGAGGAAATAAATATTTTATTACTTTCATAGATGATTATAGTAGATATACAAAGGTGTATTTACTAAAAAGTAAAGATGAAGCTAAACAAGCATTTATAAAATATAAAAATGAGATAGAAAATCAGCTTGAAAAGAAAATTAAAAGATTGAGAACTGATAGAGGTGGAGAGTATGAATCAAATTCCTTCAAAGAATTATGTGAAGGAAATGATATTATCCATGAGGTGACTGCTCCATACTCCCCTGAGTCAAATGGAGTAGCTAAGAGGAAGAATAGAACCTTTAAGGAGATGATGAACTCCATGTTGATTTGGTTCATGTTTACCCTCTAACTTGTGGGGGGAAGCTATTTTATTTGCATGTTTTATTTCAAATAGAATACCCCACAAGAAAACTGGTAAGACCCCTTATGAGCTTTGGAGAGGGCATATTCCCAACCTTAGTTATGTTAAGGTATGGGGTTGCTTAGCTAAGGTAGGTCTTCCAGAAATTAAAAGAAAGAGAATAGGTCCTAAGACTGTAGACTGTGCATTTATAGGGTATGCTGAACACAGTGCTGCCTACAGATTTCTTGTTCTAAGAACTGTGGATGATAATATAGTGTCAGCTAATTCTATAATAGAGTCTAGAGATGCAGACTTTTTTGAGTCTAATTTCCCACTTAGACCAAAGTCTGCGAGAGGTTCAAATGAGGCTTCTTCAAGCCAACCTAGAGATGATGTTCTTGAACCTGTTCCTGGAACTATTCCTGAACCTAGTCCTCAACTTGAAATTGAACCAAGAAGAAGTAAAAGAGCTAGAAAAGCAACTAACATAGGTGATGATTTTTATACATTTATGGTTGATGGTGATCCATTGACCTATGGTGAGGCTATGTCTTCTCCAGATGCAGTATTTTGGAGAGAAGCCATAATTAGTGAGTTGGATTCAATTTTGGGCTAATCATACTTGGGAGTTGGTTGATTTGCCTCCTGGGAATAAACCCATAGGTTGCAAGTGGATCTTTAAAAGAAAACTTAAAACTGATGGTTCAATTGACAAATATAAAGCAAGATTGGTGGCTAAAGGGTTTAGTCAACAAAAAGATATTGACTATTTTGATACCTATTCTCCTGTTGCTAGAATAACTACTATCAGAATTTTAATTGCATTAGCTTCAATTAATAATTTAATAATTCAACAAATGGATGTTAAAACAGCCTTTTTTAATGGTGAATTAGAAGAAGAAATTTATATGAAACAACCAGAAGGATTTATAGCACCAGGTAAAGAAAACAAAGTTTGTAGGCTAGTTAAATCCTTGTATGGTTTAAAACAAGCACCTAAGCAGTGGCATGAGAAATTTGATAACATTCTTGTTGAAAATGGGTATCATATAAATGATTCTGATAGATGTGTGTATCATAAATTTAATAATAATGTTGGTGTGATTATTTGTTTGTATGTAGATGATATTCTTATTATGGGAACTAATTTAGAAGTAGTAACTCATACTAAGAAATTCTTATCTTCTAAATTTGATATGAAAGATTTAGGAGAAGCAGATGTAATTTTAGGCATAAAAATTTCTAAGGAGTCGGGCAGTATTACATTAACCCAGTCACATTATGTAGAAAAAATCTTAAGGAAGTTTGGACACTTTGATTATGATTCTTTGTCCTCACCTTATGATGCTAGCATACATTTAAAGAAACACACTGGTGAAAGTGTTTCACAAATTGAGTATGCTAGAGTGATTGGTTCCTTAATGTACTTAATGAACTGCACCAGACCTGATATTGCATATGCTGTAGGGAGACTGAGTAGATACACCCATTGTCCCAACTATGAGCACTGGAGTGCATTAGTTAGGGTGTTGAGGTACTTAAAGGGTACAATTCATTATGGGTTGTGTTATTCAGGGTATCCTACAGTGTTGGAGGGCTATTGTTATGCCAAATGGATAACTGGGCATGATGAGTCTAACTCTATTAGTGGCTATGTTTTTACCTTAGGAGGTGGGGCTGTTTCATGGAAATCATGTAAACAGTCTTGTAATACTAAATCCACCATGGAATTTGAGTTTGTAGCTTTAGAGCTAGCTGGTGGAGCAGAGTGGTTGAGAAACATTCTGCATGATATCCCTTTATGGACGAAACCAGCACCTCCTATTACCATTTTATGTGATAGCCAGGCAGCAATAGCTAAAGCCCATAATAAAATTTATAATGGTAAAAGGAGACATATCAGATTGAGACATAATATAATTAGACAATTACTCAGTGATGGGGTAATTGCATTGAATTTTGTGAGGTCAGTTGGAAATCTGGCAGATCCACTGACAAAGCCTCTGAGCAAGAAGCTCATTATTAGCACATCGAGGGGGATGAGTTTAAAGCCCATGGAAATAAATAACCCGTGATGGAAACCAAACTTACATGAATGGCGATCCCAGGAAGTAGGTTCAATGGGAAGAACAAGTCACTTGAGTTGTTTGTCAAGCATTACAATTTATTTACTTTGTGAGATATCTATCCCTATGATGTGAGTAGTGCAAAACTGTAACGTATGTGAGGTTGAGTCATTGGACTCTTAATAGTTTCCATATTCTTTATAGATGGTGTGTTTTAGTTGTGGTTTACACACTTGATGGAAATTACCTATGTGAGTGTAGAGGTGGAGCCGCCTCTGTTGAGAATTAGGGCTAATTCTCTAGAGCTCTCACGAGACCAGCAGGCGCATGGCCGTATAGGCGCCAATCCGATTAGAACCTAAAAGCAGGTATTCTAGTGTGTGGACTGCAGAGGTAGTTGTTTCACATTAAAGAGATCAGGTTTAAGAATTTATTCCACCGGATCTCTGTGAAGTCTATTCTGCAAGTTCTAAGTGTTGGTTCAAGTCCAAAAGACACCGGCATTAATGTACATTAGAATTTTGGTCACTCTGTCTATTCTCTTGAATTTTGGACCCTGTGGGGGGAATTGTTGTATTTTTAATGGTTTTTAAGGGCTCAAAATTTCCTCTTGGTGTTTTGTCTTTTAGTGTTTGTCTATTGTGGGAACTAAATAGTCCCACATTGGAAGTTTATGAGAACTTCCAATGGTTTATATTGAATAGAACTAAAGGGGTGCAACCCCTAAAGTGAGACACTGTTCCTTGTTGTCGGGTTTTCTTTGCATCACGTGCGCCGCAGCCGCCGTCCGTTCGGTCAGTCGTGTCGTGGTGTGGTGTGGTGTGTGTGTGATGATGCTATCTTTTTATGCTGAATATTAAACGTTTTTCTTTTGCTTTCTAAAACGTTATCTTTTTTTCTTTTTAAAACGTTTTCTAATCGTTTGGGTTTTATAACCGTTGGATTAAACGTTAATTAATCTTTAATTAACGTTAATCGTGTGAACGTGTGCACGTTAATCGTGTGAACGTGTGCCTCTCAAGAGACACAAACGTTCATTTCCTCTCTTATAAAAGTAGAGAGAGATTAGGGTTTTTGGCAGAGACGAAAATCTGCTTCTTCTTCTTCCTCTCTTCCAAAAGTGAATCGAGTGACACTGCTATTAAGGTTCTGTTTCAATCCAGTATTTCTGTGCGGATTACTGGAGAGACGTTTTGTCGTTGAATGTTGGAAGCCATAGTGTCAAGCAACCCGTCGCACTGAAGATTCGTTCTATAGGGGGCGCTTAAGGCTTTAAGCACAGAGATTTCTGAATCTCGCCTCGACTGATAAGTTTATTCCAATCATCTCCATTCGTATCTGTTTACATCTGTTATTAGTGCCTATTAATCATCTGTTCATCTATTATCTGCTACTGTTTTCATTCACTTCACATATCCGAATTTGGTTCCCTGATTTCCTGTTTGTTCAATCTGAGTTTCTGGTTTGAATTCTACTGCCTATTATTTTATTTATAGAACAGTTATCATCACTATTTTGACAAAAGTAGGCAGCCCTGAGCGCCCAGCCAAAATCTGATAAGGTGAGTGCGGCAACTAAAATTTAACCATGATTGTCCATTCCTTTCTTTTTCATTCCACTTCCAGCATACTTCTAATCATCTAAACTACCAAATGATATATATTCTAAGATATTTGAAATTTATATAATTTTGATCGATAGTTGGAATGAAAAGGGTAAATGCTATATCCTTAACCTATGAATGTAATAGTAGAAAAATAAATATTTGAAACTCCCACTCACTTATTATTAAATTCTCATAAAAATTTAATTCGGACTGAATTTTCTTCTACTCACACCTATCAACTTTCCCATATAGGTTCCATACATCTAGCGTGGCTAGCAAATCTATTATTTAATAAAGTTTCCATCCTCCAATCTTTTTTTCTTCTTCTTTTGCTAGAATGAGATGTTAAGAGTGTATATGTTTATTCATGTGGAGATCAATGTTATAATTTCTTGTTCTATCCTAGAAATATTTCAAATAGATAATTCAATTCCTAAAAGCTTACTCATTATTTTGCTATAGTTTACTCTTGCGTCTAGGAAACATTATTAAGGTTATCAAAGAGAACTCAATCCTATTCCTTTCTTCTCTCTTTAATAAAAACAACTTGTAAATTTTGGAGATTTAGAAAAGTTTATATATGATATTTAAATTCTGGAATAAGGGTAGAAGGAATGAAATTTATAAAAACACATATTTTGGATGAACCTAGAAAAATCATATTTCAGCATAGAATTTCAACTAAAAAGGAATTTTTACACATTCTTCAAGGAAGATTTGTGTCAAGTGTTCTATATGAAAGTTGTTTGATTCTTAATTTAGTTTAGCTTAAAAATATTTTACTAATATTCTGTTGTTTAGTATTTTTGATATAATTTTTGTTAGTCATTAGCATGCCCAGGTTTTTAATAAAAGTTAACTTTAAAGTACTATGATTAATTAACCGCATAGAATTTCAAAAATCTGCTATAGGTTATTTTAGTACCCTGAGTCAAGATTCTAATGAGCCAAATTTTAGGTGATTTGGTTAAGAAATGACCAAGTTATGAGACTTAGAACATTGCTTGTTCACAAGTTCCAGATTTGATATATACATGATTAAAATTCTTAATTAATTTATTAAAATCTATTTTATGTTTTGATATGATAGTTTAAATACCCTAATAGAATCTAAAAGTCCTTAAAAGATATTTTGGAGAGGTTTTTACTAAAAATATATATATATATATAATTCAAGAATTATGCAAAAAGAGTTATTTAAATTGACATCTCTTCTAAAGCATATAAACTAAAACATCTTTTGTCTCCTTTGATAGAAGCCCTTAAATCCTTCCAATTTCTTTTCCTTAAACTAGTTAATTTAGTATTTTGAAAAAGGGTTAGGACCTAAGAATAACCTTTCACCATTCAATCTCTCTATCTAATTTAAATTTCCAAAACTCCATAGAAATACCCAATTATTATTATCACATGATGTAAGTGACATGCTTTCTCCCATTTCTTTCCATAAAATGTTGTATCTTTTCTATCCTATAAACTTCCTCTCTCTATAAATCCGAGTTGCGTAGTGGAAGCATGAGTGGAGTAATTTTTGTTTAGTTTAGTTAAATTTAAAATAAGGAATTTAAGGTTTAAAAGAAAGAAATAATGACTTAATGGTAATTATACTATTTAGGGACTTTAATTTTAGTAATATAGTAGGATATTAAATGTTTAGTTATAATTTAAACTTTAGAATAAGATTTAGCACGAAAATTTATTTAGAAAATTCATTAAGAGAAAAATTAAGGGAAATAACTAGGAAGAGGGGCAAAGGAGGAATAGTTCTAGAATTTAAGGTAAGGATGACCTAATTAGGGTTGCATATTATTGAGCCTATAAAAGGAGAAGTTTAGAGAGGGTCTAGGGTTTCAAAATAAATCAAAAAGAGAGGAAGGAGGGGGGAATTCGTGCTTGGGCTTGGAAGAAAATAGGGGAAAGAAGAGAGAAAATAAAAGAGGGGTTTTAGGAAGAAGGAGGAGTGCTGCAAATGGCTGACCAACCAAGTTCGAACGAAGATCTAGAGAAATCAAACCGTTGGAATGAGCTAAAAGTTTGAGGTTATGATCTTCACTCGAGGAACTTCAATCTGAACGGTGGAGATTGGATTTGGAGGAGTTTAAGGTGGTACGAACAAGCTCAGAAATTGGCTGGGCAAGCAGAATTCTTGACAGATTTAGTTCATATATGAGGCAAGTAGCACAACCCCTTTGAAAACTGGAGATTTGCATGTTTTTCTCTAATGTTTTAGTTGTTGAATTGTGGTTTGTTTGATTCTGATTTGGGTTTGAAATGTTGGGAAGATATAGATTTGATTTTGCTTGTATATTCTTTTTAGAAACCTAGAAGAGTGTTGACTTTAGAGATTCAATTAGATAAGAAAAATTATAGATCAACCTATAATTAATGGAAGTAGTTTAGGTTTGTTACAGAAGTGATTTAGAATGAAATTAAAGTAGTTAGATACAATTTAAAACCATGGTGATATGTAAAGTCTCGAAAATTAGGAAAACCCCAAAAACAGAAGAATTGGCCGAGCGCTCGAGTCACTGCTCAAGCGCCAGTGCAGGCGCCCTGCCTATGTATTTTGAAACAGAACCTGAAATCTGAACGCCCAAGTTACCGCTCGAACGCCATCGCGAGTGGCTAAGTAGAGTTTTGCCTAGAAATGAACGCCCAATAGGCCGCTCGAGCGCCCATTCGAGCAACCTATTCCAGAATTTCCAGATTTTGGAATTCGAGCCCAGACCTAATTTTTAATGATTTTTCTTGGAATTTTAAAGTTGTAACACCTGTAATTAGGATAATTTGAGATGTAGGAAGCTGCGGAATTAAATTTGGATTAAAGAATAGTAATTTGGGACAATGATTGTAAAGATGAAATTTTTGGAGATGTTTTAAGTAGAAAGAGATCACAACCTATTTAGATCTGATTTTGGGTAACCTAACCTATTCTTAAACTTCAATACATACCTAGGTTACCTTCTGGATGTACTAAATAACAGAGTTAACAAGTTTTGACACCCTAGGCTCAAAATGAGGGAAAATTTGGATATTATTAGATCATGGAAAGAGGGAAGTTTTAGAAACATTGTTAGTACTTAGGATTGTGAACTAAAAGATGACAAAGACTTAAATAATGACGACTCATGCCCAGCAACAATTATAACACTTGACTAAAGGATTTATTTGTGGTTTTTGGGGTGTTTTCTTAAAAGAACTTGACCTTGGGGTGTATTTACTGTCTTGATTTATTCTCCATTCGTTCGCGGTTTAGTTTTACTTTTATTTCCGCTATTGCGGATGGGTTTTAGCTATTGCCATATTGTTATTCCGCTATTGCGGCTATTTCATTGTTCTATCCTCGGTCCGTATACTCGGCAGGATACTTCCTCAATTCGTGTACTTGGTGGGAAGCGTGTTATTTTTATGGGAAGTTGCCTGGTTTGTTATTTCGCAGTTGTGGGTGTGTTATTGGCACGATTGTGTCTCTACTATTGTGGCTATCTCATGGTATTTATTTTTCTTTTTATTATGGTGGAGTGATACTACTTCCTGTGGTGGAGTTGATACTAGCTTTTACAGCAGAAATGGGTAATCCTCTGTTGTAGAGATGTGGAATCCCCTACGTAAAGATGTGGTATCCTTTACGGTAAAGGTGTGTATGCCACCTACAGTAGAAGTGTGTCCTCCCACTTTGTATTATAGTATTGATTGATATGTTATTAAGTTATTCAGAGTTTGATTGTGACTTGTGTCTAGCAGGTTTAACGCTTACATGGATCCATAGAGTAGCTAGTAAATGAAATTGTTTTCTGGAGTTTTCTTATTCTGTGTTATAGGCATTCCATCATCTCGAGGATGGTACTTCTCCTGGATAGGTCGGTCGCTACGTTACCCACTCCTGGATAGGTTGGGTTGTACATGCTAACTCATTCCGGTTGTCAGTTGGGTTCTTTCGTTGGGTGTCGAATAGCTAGTCTGAATAGTTGTCTGGTCCACTTGTAATTCGGTTAGGTAGCATATTGGCACATGTCTGTAGAAAACACTGTTTACAAATTTTGTTAGTCCTGTGATGTCACAGATGTGGTTTGTTGTTTGCCGTGATTTATTTATCATCATTGCTATTATTGTTGTTTTGATTTAATCGCATACCTCATGACTTATTTTATATAAACATGGATTGTTTTAATGCATGCATATTGTTACTTGCTGAGATTTTTATCTCACTTTAGTTTTCACTATTTTTCAGGTATTCTTGGTGAGGACGACAACTTTGGGCTAGTATGTAAAAGGGGTAGCTAGTTAGTTGTAAATTAGATTCATGAGTTAAAGAAAGTATATAAATGTTAAAGATTAGTTGCTAGTGGATATTATTTCATGTTTCTGCATATAACTCTGATGATAAGAAAATAAAAGGTTTAATTTGATCTGGATTTTAGTTGCTTTTGTTACTTTTCATAACACCTCGAGTCTGGGGAAATTGACCCGGAACCAGGGCGTTACAAACATCCTATATGGTTGAAGTGTTGGCATCTCCGCTGCCAACCTTGCATCTGTATGTTCTTATGGAATGTTTGGTGGGGGCTCTCCCCACTTCCCAATTGCTGTCTTCTCGGTTGATTTATATTGAAAATAAATGTGCTTTTTGTGAGTGTTCGCAGGAATCTTTGGAGCACATTTGGATGAACTGCCCCTTTTCAAGGGCAGTCTGAATTCAGGCAATGGGTGGCTTTACGTAGATGATTGGCCCCCAGTCCTCCTTCTTTCAATGGTTTAACTTCCTTACTTCTTTAAAACCTCCATCAAATGATACTAACATCATTGAATTTGTTTCATAGGTAGCCAATTTTGGATGGGCCGTGTGGAATACCCGGAATAGGACTATCTTCTAAGGAGATACACCTTTTGTTGTGGCCACCTGCAAGGAGATACAACTTCTCCACAAGGACACAGCCTTCATATCATCGGATACCAATACGGTTACTACCAAATCATCGATTAAGGAGGTGTCTTGGAAAACACCGTCATATCCTTTCTTGAAACTAAACTTTGATGGAGCATTTCGGAAAATCCAAGATAGAGCGGCTGCTAGAGGCTTAATCAAAGATTCATGGGGCTGTTTCAGAGGTGGTTATGCATTTGAATGTCAAGCTGTGTTGGCGATAGAAGCTGAATGTCTTGTTGCTCTGGAGGGGCTTAAACTTGCAGTGGCTCTCCAGATTTTGCATTTAATCATTGAGGGTGATTCCAAGGGTATCATCACTCTTCTTCAACAAAATGTCTGTGATGTACCATGGAGGCTACTGGGCTTCATTGATCAAGCCTGTCAACTGTGTGCTTCCTTTTCTCATGTTTCCTTTTCTCATACCTTCAGGGAGGGCAACTAGGTCGCTGATCGGTTAGCATATTTTGCTTTAGATAATTACTCGTGTGTTTGGCTACGCTCTCCCCCACCCTATGTTTCATCTGCTCTATTCGATGATGCAAGGGGATATATTTTTTTTCAGAAGTTAATATATGGGTTCCTTCTTTCTACCAAAAAAAAAAGGTTGTTACTTGTTCCTCACCCAAAAATAAATAAAAATTAAAAAAAATAAATTTTGATTTGATATTTAAATATGATAGTAATATAGCTTTTAAATATAGTATGATAAAAATGATTTTTTTAGGTGAAAACACTGATTAGCTTTTAAATATAATAAAATAAATACAGCTATCTTCTTGTAGGCTATGGTCTGCTTCAAAAAATTAAGCCTACAATACACTATGACGCCTATTAGTGATCCCTAAAAATTAAGAAAAATTGAAGGATGAATTCAAGAACCTCTTTGCAGAGAGACAGACAATCATAATACTTACTTCCTTTCACGTTTTTGAAATAAAATTATTATTTCTTAAGGTTTGTAGGTATGTTACGCTTGGCTCACATCCTTTCTGTTAAAGTCACACATGAGTTAACCATAGATATTGTTAATGTTATGAAATTTTAGGTCCAAATGGACAGATTTATCCTTCATACAAGTTGGAAAATTGTAAAGACAACTTGCCCAAGCTCCTTACTATTGCCGTTAAAGTGAAGCCATCCAAATTTAACTTTTTTATTTATATCTAATCCAAAAATAAAAAATAAAAAACTGCTCTCTTCTCTTTTGTTTCTTGGGAGGGGTAATACATGTTATCAGTTAGGTTATTTTAGTAAAACCAAACAAGACATAAACTTTAGTAACCCATTCGTGTAACGGGAAGATAGTATTTTAGTAAACCAAACAACTTGTAATGTTATGGAATTTTAGATCCAAATGGACAGATTTATCCTTCCTACAAATTGGAAAATTGTAAAGACAACCTACCCAAACTCCTTACTATTGCCGCTAAAGTGAACCCATCCAAATTTAAAAACGCATCAAGTACCATAGGATTTTGGGATCAAGAAATCTATTATCTAAAGGGAAATAGCGTCGGGCTGACGTAGCCACCTCGGGTGGCCTTGCCTGTAACAGGAGTTATTATTATTTATTTATTTTTATTAAAATATCATTTTGTATTTTTTTTATCTTTTTCATCAAGAAGGATCGAAAAGGCTCCTGAAGCCCTCCCTATCTCCCTTCTCTTCGACGAAGCAAGAAAACCCTAACCATTCCTCGCTTCCCTCTTTGGTGTTCTCCTCAACGGCGACTCCGTCCTTTCTTGGACCCGGTGACCCGCTCAATGGAAGAGCCGAAGCAAGCACTGGAGGGGTTCTGAAGACGGAGATGAAGAGGAAACGAAGCGCTCGAAGCACAGCCGTTATCGTCATCACCACAGCAGCAGCAGTAGCCGTCATAAGGAGAAGAGAACATGGATCCTAGTTCTGCTATTGTCGTTTCGACCAGAGGGGAAGACGTTTCGTTCTCCACAATAACCAATGGTGTGACCACTAATACAAGCAGAGCTAGCGTTTCAAATTCCACCTCCAAAAACACCGGACCAGGTACTAAATCGGGGTTTTCGATTTATCTACTCTATCTATTTCGCTGAAGTTATTTTTTCTTCGGAGATTTCTCTATTCGTTCTCGCTCAATTTGTTGCTATTGTGACAACGACAGATAGCTGGAATCGACAACCTTCTGTGTATCCGTCTATTGGCATGTCAAAAGAGATTATGGTAAGTTATTGTTTCTCTTCTTTGACAAATGGTTTTTGCTTTCTTTCTTTGTGTCGGCCTTTATTGTTCTTTGATGTTGTCTGGTGAATTTCTATTCATATGGAGGGATGTTGCGGAATCTGATTTCTGAGAAGTTAAGCATGGATTTAGGGGTTCGTTCTAGGAAGGAAGTTCCGGCAACTGTCATGCTCGAAGAAAGCTCTCTGTTGTCTCCATCTATCGACACAGAGAGGTCCTATTTACTTTTCCACTTTCGTTTTTAATGCATTTTTCAAAATTGTCATTTATGAATCCTTTAGCAGAGATTCCACCATTTATGAATCCTTTAGTAGAGACTCCAGGTAGGGTTTTACTGTTAACGATTAAAAGATGTTTTTTTTATTTTTTATTATATCTTAAAGTTGAGTTACTTCATGATTTAAGGAAATAGGGAGAGGATGTACAAGGACTTAAGGGCGTGGGTTTACAAGTCTTTATTGTTTTTTTCCCCTTTAATTCTCAGAGTTAATGGAAAGATAACATCATGCCCAATTAGGCAGATTTTAAAGCTAAACCACATGAACTTTGGTGGCCTATAAGGTACTTCCGAAAGTTACAACAAAAAGAATAGGAGAAGCCTATAACAAAAGGTTTAATGCATCTAGATTATGAAATTATTTTGTACACTCAGGTTATTATTTGCTGACTAATGTCATCCTTTAAAAGGCTCCTTGATAATGAAATAACTTATATTCTTATGGTACTTCTTTATAATGAAATTACTAGGTGATCTAAACTTTGGTTTAGGGCCATTGGACAAATCTATCTAGAAGCTTGAGGGGATTTGTAAGATATCTCAGTCAATACTTGCTCTAACAAGAAACAAATGTTTCTTTATATAAGAAACAAATGTTTCTTTATATCTAGATAGAATTAAAAGTTCTATATCTGGTCATGTTCATAGAAATGTTATTTTTTCAGACCGCCTACCTAAAGTGTCTATTTGACACTATTCAAGTATTAAACGTCAATAGTAATGTCTTATTTTAATTAGTGGGGGTCAATAATAGGAATCCTGTCCTGTCATTCCAAACATTCAAAAACTGCATATTTAGCAACCATCTATTAACTTTTTCGTTCAGAAACACCATTATTACCTCTATTTGTGGGTTTGGTCATTATCATCTTTTAATAGATTAATTCTTTGTAATTTAGTCAATCTCATGAGCTTATTCGTTTGACGTCATTAGTATTATTTTCCTTTGAAATCTTTTAAGCTAATTTGCCTTATGGAAGTGCAATTTATGTTGAAAATTTGCCTTCTCCAGGTTTGGCTATAGCCATATCCTTTTTTTTTTTAAAAGGTAATGGGTTCAAATAATAGTCCATTTGTACATATGAGACTGCTCTTGAGGCTGGAATCAATAGTGAATTGTCTATTTGACTATTTATTGCAAATGAAAAATATCAGTTTGTCCTTTGGGAGAGACCACTAGGGTCCAAATTGTATATAGAGACTGTATGATCAGGATGGGTCGAGTAGAGTTGCTCGAGGATTTGATTGAGCTAGAGTTCAGAGGATATGATGTGATATTGGAGATAGACTGGTTATTTAGACACTATGTCACTATTGAATATCATAAGGGGACAGTTATAGTTAGTAAGCCTGAGCAGCCGACTTATTGCTTTATTTGTGAAGGATTGGAGAGTCAGATTGGGTTAGTGGCTTCGGTGGCAGTAGAAGAGATCATAAGTGACACAGTTGACCTTTCTAATGTGCCAGTGGTATTTGAGTTTGCAGATGTATTTCCGGATGATATGCCAGGATTACCACCCACTAGAGCCATTGATTTTAGAATCCAACTTCAGCCTGGTACGGCTCCTGTGTCCAAGCCACCTTACAGGTTGGCAAAACTTGAGCAAGATGAGTTGAAGAAGCTGTAGATGAGCTTCTGGAGAAGGGTTTTATCAGACCTAGCGTGTCACCGTGGGGTGCACAAGTTCTTTTTGTGCCAAAGGAGGATGGTAGTATGCGCATGTGCATTGATTATAGGCAACTTAACCAAGTCACAGTTAAGAACAAGTACCCTTTGCCTAGGATCGATGACTTGTTTGATCAGTTGAGAGGCGCATCTTGGTTTTCCAAAATTGATTTGAGATCAGGCTATCACCAGTTAAGAGTTGCTGAAGAAGATATAGAGAAGACAACATTTCGGACTCAGTATGGGCACTCTGAGTTTCTAGTCATGCCTTTTGGGTTGACTAATGGCCCCACAGTTTTCATGGATATCATGAATCGAGTCTTTCACCAGTATCTGGATAACTTTGTGTTGGTTTTCATTGATGATATTTTGGTATTCTCAAAGGCTCAAGAGGCGCATGTTGGTCATTTGAGAATAATACTCCATACGTTGAGAGACCATCAGTTATATGCCAAGTTTAGTTGAAAGAGTAGGAGACTACTCTAAAGGTCCACGATCTACAACAATTATGATCTTAACAATGCGGAAACATACATACAGAAATTATACGAGGAAACCTGAATCCAGATCCAGGAAAAACCTCGAGTCTATATGAGGCGACTAATCCTTAGGATCTCCACTATTGAATGAAAAGCAATTACAAAGGAAAACACACTTAACCTTTACAATTGAACTCACTCAACAGCAATCTACAGCTCGAATCCACGAACTGTAGCACAACTTGAATCCACAAGCTGCAATTCACGATCTATCCAGATCCACAGCTTGAATCCACGAACTGCAACACAACTTGAATCCACAAGTTGCAAATCATGATCAATCCGGATCCACAGCTCGAATCCACGAACTGCAACACAACTTGAATCCACAAGCTGCAATTCACGATCAGTCCAGATCGTAACAATCACCTCAGAGTCCACTGAGATGATCCAATGCAATACGAATCCACCTATGCATACAACAAACTCGATCAACAATCCAGGAGATCATACGATCAAGTGAAGTTCCGAACTGAAGAAGAATCCTCAAACTCCAATTCCAGGTGATCTCTCTCAGATCTCCCCCTCACTCGATCACCGACTCTCTAAAGATGAATTGATTGAATCTCGAACACCTCAAGATCCAAATCAAATTGATCAAAAGAAAAAAGTCATTTCAAAAAGAATACAGCTCGTCTATTTAAAGAAGAAATCTCAGATTGCGTCGAGCGCTGGTGGCGTTGTGGTGCGATCGGGGTAGACGGCTGGAAGCGAACTCAAGTCCCGCTCAAATCCAAAAGACTCAGTTAAGGATGCGCTGCCAGCGCGCTGCTAGCGGGAGGGAACGCGGCATGTGCACAGCTGATTTGTAGATTCTTCAATCTTGCTCTGCGCTACCAGCGGCGTGTTGGCATCGCCTTACGAAGCCGGTACGCGTGCTTTACTTTCAAAGTGCTATTTCACTTATGCGCTACCAACGGAGTGATAGCGGCGTTGATCCTTGCAAGTGCCTTTACGAAATGTTCTTTCTTTAGAAATCTTTACATTTCCTTGAGCTACTAGTGGCGTGGTAACTGTGTGGCAGCCTCACCTTCCTCTTTACTAAATTCACAGAATTTATATTTTGATTCTGCACATCTTGAAATTTATTGGAGGATATAATTTGTCAAACATTTGCCATATAAGGAGTGTGAGTTTTCACACTTACATTAGTAAATGCCAGTTTTGGCTAAGTCAGATCTCTTTTCTTGGTCACATCATCTCAGGTGAGGGTATCTCAGTGGACCCCACCAAATTCCAGGCAGTTTCAGATTGGCCTAAACCAACCTCAGTGACAGAGATACGCAGTTTCCTTGGCATGATTGGTTATTACCGCCGATTCTTTGAGGGTTTTTTCTAAGATTGCATAACCATTGTCCAATTTAACCAAGAAAGCAGTTCCATTTAAGTGGGATGACAAATGTGAGCAGAGTTGAAGCAGAGGCTTACCACGACCCCAGTGTTGATTGTACCATCCATGGATGAGCCTTTTGCTGTCTATTGTAATGCATCCAGGATTGTTTTGGGTTGTGTGCTGATGCAGCAGGGTCGAGTTGTAGCATATTCTTCCCGTTTATTAAACCCTCATGAGAAGAATTACCCCACCCACGACTTAGAGTTGGCAGCCATAGTCTTCGCATTGAAGATATGGAGGTATTACCTATATGGGGTTGAGTTTGAGATTTTCTCAAATCATAAGAGTTTGAGATACGTATTTTCCCAGAGAGATCTCAACATGAGGCAGAGAAGATGGATGGATTTATTGAAGGATTTCAAATTTACACTGTAGTACCATCCATGTAAGGCGAATGTAGTAGCAGACGCCTTGAGCCGTAAAGGCGCTACTGAAGAGACTTCCATTGCTACTTTAGCTACTTTTATGGTTAGTCAGTGCAGCCTTGTAGATGTTATTCGTGATTGGCAGTAAGAGTTCTATTTACCTCAGGATGGAGTTATCCGAGTAGCCAAAGTTTAGGTAGACCTTGACTTGATTCAGAGGAACAGGGTGAGTCAGTTGACAGATTCGGAGTTGATCACTACCAGGAGATTGTTGAGTGAGGGTTCTGAGACCATCAGAGACTTTATTGATAGTAGGGTTGCAACTCGGTCCGGGTAAAACCGAATCCGAACCGACTTCGGTTCGGTTTTTTATATGTCTGGTTCGGTTTTGGATTCAAAATCTCCAAACCGAATTAAATCGGTTTGGTTCTGGGTTGTGTGATCGGGTAAACCGAACCGAACCGAATTGAACCGAAAACACACACACACACACACACACACACACACACACACACATATATATATCTAAAATTTTACCCTTAAATTTTTAACATATTACAAACGAACCTCTCTTAAATACTAAATCCCCTCCCAAACCCTAAACCCGACCTGCCTCCCTTCTCTCCCCCTTCTCTTCGCTGCCGGGATTGCGAGCTTCGAGAAGCGATTTGTCAACCAGATCTGGAACTCCAACTTCCGTGATCCTGCTCCGGCTCCTCTCCGATCGGTCACTATAACCAGGTATGATCTCGAGGATCTCTAAAATCACTTTCTGATTTAGTTGTTTAGATAGCTGTTTGTGAGCTCATCTTGAAGGAAGGAAGATATCACACCTGAGATTGCAATTTTTTGGTTTTTTTTTTTGGGTGGATCGTCCATAGTCTTCTTGCTTTCCATTTTTTCTTCAAATCTGCGGTGTTTGAAATAATTCCACAAACGTGTTGAAATAATTAAAGGCACCGGCAAATAATCACAAACACACAACAAAGAAAGCACTCAGATCAAACAATCTAAACCTAAAACACATATTCGGCGATGAAACCAAGTCACAACCAAAAATCTCCAAAATGAGAAATTTCCACATTACAGCTACGAAGGATGGCCAAAACGGAATCAAATAGAAAACAATGAACAACTCGTGTCTTACCAGTGATTGTAGATCTGACAGAGTGACCTTGGGCCTTGTAAAAAGTGAAAATCATTCCACCACCTAGCAATAGGATGTCAACCTTCCCCAATAGCAACTCCATCACCCAATCTTAGTTGATACCTTTGACCCGCCTACAATGGCAACAAATGGCCTCTTGGGATTTGTTACAGCTCCAACAAGATAGTCGAGCTCCTAATACAAGAACAAAAAACATGATATGATCTCAAACATACATGATCTTTTATGAACTATACATCAGGTTTCAGACCTCATGTATCAAAAAGTTTCAAAATCTATACATAATGGAAAAAATAAATATATATTTGTTTTACATGACAGCTGTTAAACCACAACAGAAACTATTTTCCCTTGCAATGAGTACTGTTACATGCAGACGTATTGGATAAGGACCCACCTCGTGTAAGAAGCATGGTTGGAGACATGTTAGGAGACAAGTAATAATATTCTAAATTAAGATGATTTGATCCCAAGAATTTTGTTCTTCATTCAAGTCATTTAGAATTGAATCCATGATTTACAGATATGATTAATATTCTACTTACGTTATAAAGTACAGAACATTAGAACTTGTGCTGAATTTTCTTTGTGATCATCTCTTCTTTACTCATCAAATGCTTTATTTTTTATTTTTTATTTTTTATTTTTTGGTATGCTACTTGATTTGACATGGTGAAGTCCAATAGAAAATTGACTATGATTTTGATTTTCTACAGATGCTTTGAATTGGTGTGTTCTATTTCAGTTTTTCTTTAGCATTTATTTTATTGATTTGAGAGTAAAATGTGCATCACTTTCGTGGTCTTAATCATTTATGCTGAAGTGTCTATTTCATTGTTATTTGATTAGATGTCAAGCATGGGTGATACTAAAACTAGTGAGGAAAATACTGAAACTATGGCAACTTAATTGGTGTCATCGAGTTCTAAAAGGCATATAAAGGAAGATCAGTAGTTTGGGAGCATTTTACTAAGTTGAAAAGTTTAAGTGGGGGAAAATCTGAAAGGGCAACATGCAACTATTGTCATAATGAATACTCATGCTCAAGTATTAATGGAACTAGCACCCTTCATAAACATTTAGATAAATGCCCGAAGTATCCG
The DNA here is from genome assembly GCA_947561395.2 of Buxus sempervirens. Taxonomy (NCBI): domain Eukaryota; kingdom Viridiplantae; phylum Streptophyta; class Magnoliopsida; order Buxales; family Buxaceae; genus Buxus; species Buxus sempervirens. The sequence goes on from OX387192.1 coordinate 11,570,065, forward strand.
TATAGTTAGAAGAATAAGAATCAAAAACTTTTATCATTTTCGTCATTGGGACAAGAATGGGATGGTGTCTTAACTAATTGGAAATTTGATCAAGAGCAATGTCAAAAGGCTCTTGTTAACATGATAATTGTTGATGAGTTATCATTTAGATTTGTTGAGCGTGAAGGATTTCGTGCATTTTGTAATGTTTTGCAACCTAAGTTCAATCTAGTGTCACATACTACAGTTATAAAAGATTGCTTGGAGTTGTATATTAGTGAGAAACAGAAGTTAAAGGAATTTTTGGTGAAGTCTAAGCAAAGGGTTTGCTTGACAACAGATTTATGGACTTCAATACAAAATCTGTCATATATGTGTCTTATAGCGCATTATATTGATAAGGATTGGAAGTTGCAGAAAAGGATCATCAACTTTTGTGTAATTGATAGTCATAGCGGGGAAGATATTGGGAAGGCTGTAGAGTCATGTTTAATAGGGTGGGACATAGAAAGACTATGCACCCTTACTGTTGACAATGCTTCCTCTAATGACGTGGTGGTTCAAAGTTTGAAAAGAAGGTTTTGTAAAAAGAATGGTTTGATTTTGGATGGGGAATTCTTTCATATGAGATGTGCTGCTCATATATTGAATTTGATTGTGAAAGATGGAATAAATGAAGTGAAGAACTTTATTTCTCGAATCCGTGGGCAATGAGATATATAAGGAGTTCACTGGGAAGGCAACAACAATTCAAGAGGTGTGTTGAAAAAGAAAAAATTACATCCAAGAGCCTTTTATGTTTAGATGTTCCAATAAGGTGGAATTCTACCTACTTTATGTTGGAAGCTGCGTTAAAATTTCAGAAGGCTTTTGAGCGTCTTGAAGAAGATGATTTCCGTTTTATGAATGATTTGAAGGATGGACCTCCAAGTGAAGATGATTGGGAAAAAGCAAATGTCTTATGTAAGTTTCTCAAGTGTTTCTACAGTATTACAAAGCGTTTGTCGGGGTCATTATATGTAACTTCAAATTCTTATTTTCATGAAGTTTGTTGGATTGAAAATCTTTTGGTTCAATGGGCAAAGTGTGATGATATTTGCTTATCTGATATGGCAATGAAGATGAAAGAAAAGTTTGATAAGCATTGGGGAAACACTGACAAAGTAAATATGATGCTATTGTTTGCAATTGTGTTAAACCCTAGATATAAGTTGAAGTACGTGAGGTTTTATTATGCAAAAGTTTCTCTTGTTGAGAAGGTTATAGAATTGATTGCAAAGGTTAAAGAAGCAATGGATCGTATGTTCAAACATTATCAAGTACTTGATTTAACTAGTCCACCAGATGTGCCTTCAAACAATGCAAGCCAAGATGTTGATGTGATGAATGTTGAACAACTTATTCCTGATGCATCTGTCCAAATAAAAACTCTTCAAAATGAGTTTTATAAACACTTGGAAGAAGAAGAGGTCATTCAGTCAAAATCTGAATTGGATAGATATTTGGAAGAGAGTGTTGAGAAAGATGATCCTGGCTTTGATATTTTATGTTGGTGGAAGATGAATAGTTCGAAGTTTCGTGTGATTTCTCATATAGCACGTGATGTTCTGGCAATTTCAATATCAACAGTAGCTTCAGAGTCTGTATTTAGTACAAGAGGTCGTGTACTTGACCAATTTCGTAGTTCATTGACTCCAAAGGTTGTGGAATGCTTGATTTGTTTGCAAGACTGTTTAAGGGCTTCTCCAACCCCTATTGAGATTTAGGAAAGCTTAGAGGAGCTTGAAGAAGCTGAATCAGGTAAGTGAAATTTTTCATACCACCTATTGCATGCTTGTTTGTAAAATCCCTAAATTTCTGAAAAAATTAAAAATTTATATTGTAGTGATTAACTTAAAGATAATTAATGAATTTTTCAGAGAAGGGAGATTATTGTTTTAATCGGAAAGTTTGCTTGAGTCGGACGGGCTATTGAAAGATTATAAAGGTATGAGAAAATTTCGGGAATTTTATTAACTAAATTATGTGCTAGGATGATGTGGCAAATAAATAATACTAATGTTAAGGATCTGCTGGTATAGGAAAGGTGGTAGTATGGCATCGCAGCAAATCATGAGTTAAAATGGTTTGAGTGGCAAGTATAAAACGAGGGGAAAGAGTTGCTGGTTTGGTCGAGCTCTTGAACGAATTAATTGGGATCTCAGAGGAAAGAGGAGAGCAGTAGCTTGCATTGGAGCTGAGTTGGAGGAAATTCCAGTATGTGGAGAGCTCGAGTCGTATGAGTAATCTCGGTTAGTAAGAGGTGAAGCAGCCTTGTCGTTTGCAATCAAAAGTTTAGATCAGAATTGGAGTTCTCGGCCAATCTGAGTGTGAAATTCAGGTTAGGTCATCTACACTAAGATCAAACTGTAGAATGTTAATCTGAATTGAATGAAAGGATCAGATCGAATGGAATTTGATCTAGTGTTGGTGAAAATCTTTAGATCTGTGCTGAGCGTGGGGAATTTGAAGTGCAAATTCAGAAGGCTTGCTGTACAAATTGAAGGCTCAGCAAATTAGATTCAGTAGCTAGAGGTAAGTATCATAATATAATTTCAGTTTAGTCGTTTTAAATCAAGAAATGGAGTTTGTTTTAAATCTGAGATTTATGGTTCTGAGTATACTGAGTTGGCGTTCCACACCTGGTTAATAGTAAATTTTTGATTGAATGAATTCTGGAAATGTGGTTCTGAATGAGCATGAGTAATTGGATTTCCCTGTTCTTGTTTAGTCATGGACGATTGGGCATGGATGGTTTCTAAAATTGATTTCAAACAAGAATAAAAAAAAAATAGGATTGCTAAGTTAGCAAGTATATTAAACAGTATTGGAAATGATGAACAGGAGAACACATGAATTAATTCGATTGGGGAATTAACATAGTATTGATGTAGCAGAATTTTTAGATAAATTTCTATGAGTGGCTGATGTTTGTAATATGGTCTGAACGACTTAAATAAACTCAAAGTGAGTAGCCGAATCCTGTTTTGCTGTCTTGAATCCAATTCTGGTTAAACCTTATACTTGCTTCAATTAAATTTTCAGGCCAAATCTGTAGGTTAGTAGGAGTGATATTGTTATGTTGGAAATGACTTTTAGATAAAAATATCATGAAAATACATGTTATAAGTAGGATGCATATTGCTGTAGCTGAACTGAGTTCAGAGAAATGGGCATGACCAACTAATGAGAGTGGTATGGATTAGTGACTACAGAATTTTTGAATGGGTGCTTAAGGTATGCATATAGTGATTAAGATGATCCTAGATATAGTTGGATGGTCAAATCTGAATTTAGACTTGCTGTGGTTGTCTGGTCGTGAATGAGCTAGAGAGAAAGGGACCTGGAGCTGAGCACCAAGGCCTTGGCGTTGAGCTGCTGGGACCTGGTGCTGAGTTTTGGTAGAGGGCGCCTACTTCCTTGGGATTCAGCACCAGCCTCTTTATTTTCCACCAGCTGTTGTCTTTGAGCAGAATTGTTTTCATATAGTTAAATGTATGTGGTGGTAGATAATTAAGGAAATGATGTCTTGATAACAAGGTCGAGCATAGTATGATTGAGATGCTAGATATTGGGGAGATGAATCACTGTGAATGGCGCTTACCTCCCCAAAAGGTTGGCGCCAGATCTCTTAATGTTGTTTGGGGTGATTGTTATCAATGTTATTAATGGAGTTACTCTTAGGGGATTAAATGCATGTGATCAATGCACATTTGAGGAAAGGCAAGGGCTGGAAAACTGGAGTTATAACAGTGGAGTATGAATGGAAATCTGAAACTGTTTAGTGGAGGAATTTCTGTTAGGGAAATTAATTAGAAATCTGGAAACTCTGTAAGGGTCAAACTCAAATTTAACCTTGGGTAATACCAGACCAATTGGGAAATGGTGTTTCATGAGTATTGCTGTAGAGGAATCTTAGTAAAAGTTTAAGAAGTATTCTAAACTATAAGTATTGGATTATTTTTGGCTACTGATTTGTATGTCTAACTTTTGGGAAACTTAAGTTTTATTATTATTACATTTTGAACTTGAGAATTGTAACCTGGCGCTGAGTATAGTTTCACTTGGAGTTAAGCTCATTTCAAGTCAGCGACAGCTCCATTCTTGCAACCTGTTGCTGCTGTCTAGCAACTATGATCTCAATTGTATAAAGGTCCTTAATAGTAGTTGTTTGGTTAAATTTACGAGCTGGAAAGACCTGGAAACTGTGTGTTAGATTGATGAAACCTGGTGAGTATTAACATGGACAGCTATCGACCTTATAGTGGAATTGCAATTGAGGAATCCTTTTATTAGAGAACTTATATAGGGGTAATTGAAGTATTTTGGAAAAAAAAAAGGAAATTTAAGGTGCTGGAGCTGGGGGTTTTATTAAGGAGTAAGAGTTATATGCAGGAGCATTCATTAGTAAATAGGTTGTGAGTCATTATAAATTCTGAACTTTGTCCAGCTCTTGCATTTTGTAAAATGGTAAACCTTAGGTGTTGAATTTGCCTATAGAATCAAATAGAAGTAATTGAAAGGGAGTGGAGTAAACAGAAGTTACAAAAGGGGAAACATATTTGGTAGTTAATTACTGAATTTAAGGTAAACCAGAGTAGGAAATTTGTAGGACTTCATAGGTGAGTTAAAAGTATTAATAGAAAGCATTAAGAGTGATGATAAAGGGTGTAACCCAAGGGGAATATTTTGCACGTAAGTTACTGTTTGGGATTTGAACAAGTAATACAGGTTTAATTTTGAACATGAAGTTAAATTTTGGTTTGAACATTCGAATTTGCCGGTTTAGCTGAAATTGAGCAATTTCACCAAACTTTGACTATAAAAAGGAAATTTTATGCAATAATTTGAAAAATAGCTTGGAATCAAATTATTTTGGTTAATGTGATTAATTGTTTTCTCCCTATACTTGAACAATGTTTTGGATTTTATTGCATTTGATGAGATGATAGTTATTTTCCTCCGTGTATCTCGGAGATGCCCCGTGTAGCTCGGGATGGTATGATTGAGATTGAGATGAGTTGTGCTTACTGGATTTCTGTGTTGGTTTGGTTTTAGAGTCTAGTGGGCATAGCTCGATATGGATCCATGTTAGGAGCTAGATAGTGGAAAAGATCGTTTCTTTGCTAGTCGTAACACTTTGTTCACGTACGCGTTCCATCGTGTATCTCGATGAGGCCTTCTCTGTATCTGGTTGGCTGCGGCTATGTTAGGATAGTACATGCCCACTCATTCTGTATCTGGATGGGTTCTCCTACAATAAGTCGATGACCGTGTAGCTCGGCTTCGCACATAAGCCGGGAGGTGGCATAGTGAGCTTGGTTTTACACTAGTTAAAGGCGATTTATTTCATGAGTCCAACACGGACTTACTTCCAATGAGTGCACAGTATGGTTTTCGGTTATATGGTGATTGTTAATATATTTCTTTATCAGTATATGTTGTTTTCAGATTATTCGGGTTAACCTGTAAGCTTGGTGATTGTTATTAATGCACGGTTATTTCAGGAGCATGTTTGAGGACTGTGGTTAAATGTTTTATGCATGCATTTGATACTTGCTGAGATATTTGTATCTCATTCCATTTGTTTTGTTTTGTTTTCAGATCTTGGTGAGGACGATATTCGTGGGGTTGAGCCAGCTGCGGTTTACCCTGAGTATAGGGGAGAGGACTATGTTGTCGAGTGATCTTTGAGATACATTTTAGCTGTTATTTTCATTTGAGATAGTGAGTAACTTTGAGTTGTAATTCTTTCAATTCATTGTAGTTGGTAATTGGGATATTCTAGCGAACTCTGATATTGTGATTGATGTTAATAAATGAAATGTCATGTTTCTTATACTCTGATATAGATCCTGCGGTTTTGTTATCTAACCCTCGGGTACAAGTTACGGTTCCATTACGTAACCCGGATCTGGGGCGTTACATTGTTGGTTATTTTAGTATAGTTATTTTTATGTATTATAATTTATTCTCTATATTTTTCAGCTATAACAGAGGAGCATGTCATTGTTAGTGAATCCATTTTAGGTGCTTCTCAATAATTTATGCTTGAGGTTTCTTGTCTTTTTTTAGTATTTATTGGTTACTATTTATGCTAATGGTTTTAATTTTAATCTTTATTAAATATTTTTCAGGTGTCAAGTACATTGAAGATTATTGGATTTGCAGTGGGGGCTTTTTTTTCCTATCTCTTTTAGGATTTTATTGACTGATGGTTACTATTTATGTATTGACTTTTTGGGTAATTTGGCTTTGTAATAGACTATTTTTAGTTTTTTCTTTCTCTCCCTTTTGTAATTTGTTAAAAACATTGGATTTTTGTGGTTCTTTTTACTTTTTACGCCTCTATTAATCCTGCTGGATTATGAGTTCCCCATATGATTATGTTAGCTTATCATTTCATGGTATACTATACAGTAGAAGATCTTACTATCTTCCGGGATCAGGTACACCATAAGCTCTTCTCATAGATGCTTTAAACCCATTTGTTTTGTAACATCTCATTCCACATATTTATTCGTTGTTACTAAATTTTCTTAAATTAAGCTTTTGAATTAACTGTTTTGGCAGGAGTTCTTAGCTTGGTTTGCAAGTTTCTCAATTTGAGATTACAAATTTCTATGTTCTAAGCACATCACGGGTAAATATTTCAATGGATATTATTCCACATAAAGGGATAAGTTTCTCTTTGAGTGATACTTCTGCAATAAACTCTTCAATTGCTATGCATAGGATTCATCTTGATCCTAAGTTGGTGGGTGATTATAAACTTCTCAAATTAACCTGGTTTTCATTGTCAGGCCCTTCTCACGATAATTATGTCTCATTTTCTCCCATCTCATTCTTTATAGTTTGAAGACTTGAATTTGGTTTATGCTAATTTAGTACATATTGCTTTTGTCTACTTTCAAGTCATTAAGGAAGAGTGTTGAAATAAAATTGATCTCCAATTCCAAAATTGCATGTCATGCTGTAAGAAACGTGATTAGTTTGGATGAATACCTTTTATGAAAGTCATAAGCTGAATCTCTTTTCGCCTAATGTTTTAAATGAGTCAAACATAGTTAAACTACTCATTATATACTTACTTCATGTTACTTCATGAGCTGAATATTTGATTGATTTTGTCTGTTTTGGGACTAGGAAAGCTTGTAGTTGTAGTGCTGATATGTTGGAAAAGTAAGGCATGGATAGAAATGGACACCCTTTAGATTAGCAATACCTTGTCTGAATCCCTGTTATATCATTTATAGTTCATCTGAGATTTTAGTGGACCTTTGCTACCATTAAATTTCTAATGACGTTGTTATGTTCATTTTTTAGGCTTAATGCAGTGATGTGCATGGGAGCAACAGCTGGTGCTTACATCCTTACTTTGTTTGCGGTGTGTTGTCCTCCTGGCTTTAGTGAAAATAGGTTGCTTAAGAGTTATTTGTTCTCTTCATTTGGGGGTTTTATTGAACTTGGCTTTGCACACCTTGGTTACAGATCAAATATAGGTAGCGTGTTATTGGCTTGATGCTCATTTCTCCTCTATGCAAAGCACCTTCGTGGACGGAATGGCTGTATAATATGGTTGATCTTGTGAATCATATTTCCATAAAGGAGTTTTGCCTGTCAACTTAAATGCAAAATTTGGAGCTATACTATTCATATACGTGAATGCCAATCAAATAAGAGGTGAAATGTTGTTTATTTTTCATCATATGAATCTTATTTTGAAAAATTGTGCCTTAAGCTTATTCTATGATATCTGAAATTTTGATGACTTAAAAAGTGTAATTTAATTTTCGTTTGACTAATTAGTAATGTTGCTTAATGAATTAGAACAAAATTAATACTTTTAGATACTTTTTATTTGAATGTTTTATTTAGTCTTTTCCAGATTTTAATTTTGTTGTAATTTATGAATATTCTTCTTTCCATGTCTTCTCAATTCTTAAATCAGGATGGAGTCTCTACTTGTCCAATATGTGGGCATATAAATGGAATGCTGATGTGGACTTTCTCTTATGGGAACTATCATCAGTAAAGCTGCAAATGGCATTGGGACTATTATTGGAAATGCTTTTTTGACTCTAATTAAAGCCATCTTTGGAGGATCATGCGAGTAAGAACATATTGCCTTTTCATTTATGTTCCATTGTTTTTTCTTTGTATGTGAAATAGTGGGACTGTTTTTTCTTTTTACTGACCAAATTAAATCGTAGGAAGGTGGAATATTGAAAGATTTAGTAGAATAATAGATGTGGAGAGTAAAACTATTTCAGTAAGGTATTTAGGAACTCCCTCCCCCTATCTTGTTTATTTCTCCTTGATGGAATCTTTTATTGATTTTGTTTGTATTATTCATGTAGGAAGTCCATGGTGGTACACATTCAGAATCAGATATAGTTCAGGCTTGCAGAAGAGTAAGTATTCTTCTTTAAACTACTCATTATATACCATTGTGTGTTTATTTGGCTTATTAATTCTGTGACGGGATGTTTCAGGTATCTAATACATCATTGAAAACGAGAAAAGTAGTTGTTGAGCTTTGTGACATTGTTGTTGTACGTGGGGCACGACTTGCTGCTGTAGGGATCTTGGGCATCATGAAGAAATTGGGGAGGGATGCAGTCAGGGAAGGGGAGAAGCAGAGAACAGTGATAGCCATGGATGGGGGCCTCTTTGAGCAATGAAGAGAGAATGTGGATTTTGAGCAATGCAGAAATTAGAAATTAGAAATGAAGAGAACGTGGATTTTGCTTTAGTGTGTTGCATAAAAATGTATTCAAACTCAAATAGTTGTATGTTAAACGTGGATTTTGAGCAATGTTAAATGTAATACAAAGTAAAAACCCAAAACCCAACCCAAACTGAACCGAATTGCAAATTTCGGTTCGGTTTGGGTTGGGTTTTATAAAAAAATCGGTTCGGTTTCGATTTGGGTTGTTCGGTTCTGAGGTCGGTTTCGAACCGACCATCAATAACTTTGGTTTGGTCCTGGGTTGAGGCCAACCTGAACCAAACTGCACCGAGTTGCAGCCCTAACTGACAGGGATGGATTATTGAGATAACAAGGTCGTATTTGTATACCAGCTGATGAGGATATTAAGGCAGTGATCATGGCAGAGGCTCACAAATCAAAGTATGCAATGCATCCCAGAAGCAAGAAGATGTATAGAAACTTGAGGGTAGTATATTGGTGGTCAGGAATGAAGAAGGATATAGTAGAATATGTGACTAAGTGTTTAGTGTGTTAGCAGGTTAAGGCAGAGCACATGAGACCAGCAGAGTTGCTTCAACCTCTTCCTATTCCAGAATGGAAATGGGAGCTCATCACCATGGATTTTATGAGTGGATTACCTCTTTCTCCAAAGGGGCATGATGCTATATGGGTGATTGTGGGCCGTTTGACTAAGTCAACTCACTTTTTGCCTATCAGGATGAACCAACCGCTTAATGCACTGGTAAAGCTATATGTGAAAGAGATAGTGAGATTGCATGGGGTGCCATTATCCATTATTTCAGATCGTGATCCTAGATTCACATCTCAATTCTGGGAGTCTTTCCAGAAAGCCATGGGTACAGAGTTGAAGTTTAGCACTAGTTACCACCCACAGACCGATGGGCAGTCAGAGAGGACCATTCAAAAACTTGAGGATATGTTACAATGTTGTGTCCTTGATTGGGGAGGTAATTGGAGTAAACACCTTCCTTTGGTGGAGTTCGCCTACAATAATAGTTATCAGGCAAGCATTCAGATGGCACCATATGAGGCATTGTATGGAAGAGCATGTAGATCACCAGTTTGTTGGGAATAAGTTGGTGAGAGGCAGCTATTAGGACCTCAGTATGTGCAGGACAGTGTAGATTTGGTGAAGTTAATCAAGCAGAGATTATTGGTAGCTCAAAGTCGCCAAAAGAGTTATGTGGATACTAGGTGGTGAGACCTGAAATTTGAGATTGGGGATAAGGTATTTATCAAGATATCTCCTTTTCGTGGTATAAGAAGGTTCAGCAAGAAAGGAAAACTTTCCCCCAGATTTGTAGGACCTTTTGAGATTATTGGTGTAGTAGGACCCATGGCATATCGCTTAGCATTACCATTATCAATTGGAGTAGTTCACGATGTGTTCCATGTTTCAATGCCAAGGTGATATGTGCATAACCCTAGTTATATCATTAACCATGAGCCTTTGGTTATACATGAGGATTTGACTTATGAAGAGCATCCGGTGCAGATATTAGACAGATGTGAACAGATCCTTCGTACAAAAGTGATTCCACTTGTTAAAGTGCTGTGGCAGAGTCATACAGTGGAAGAAGCCACTTGGGAGTTGGAATCTGAAATTAAGAAGAAGTACCCGTCCTTATTTGAGGAATCTCGAGGTAAAAATTTCGAGGACGAAATTTATATGTAGGGGGGAGAATGTAAAATCCTAGATTTTAGTAATAAATAAATCAATAGACTAATTGGTTAATAATATGCAGGAGATGAAATTTTGGTTCAACCCGGAGGAGTTCAAGATGAACCGGAGATTATAGGAGAGCCTATATAAGGTGAGTTCATGATTATGGACTAGGTATTAATTTAATATAATAATTATTGTTGCTATGGTTTATATTAGTAAGAATTAATTATATTATAATCAAGGAAAATAAAAAAGAGTTGGTCAAATCCAAGGAGAGTGGGTTGACCCAAAGATTATTTGGTTTAAGGATTAGTTGGGTTGAGTGGTTTGATTTAATGAAAGAGGGTATTATAGTAAAATACTTTAAATAATAAACAAAAACCTAAATATGCATGGGTATACACGTTTAAACTCAAAAAGAGAAATAGCCGCACGTCCTTGTATTCTTTCTCCTATTCTTCTATTAGCTTCTTGTGATCAAACCTAACCCTAAAACAACCTGTTGGAACTGACTTAGAAAAGGAAAAGAGAGGATTTTTGTGCACAAAAACTTAGGTAAGAGCAAACTAAAGAGAAGCTCTGTTTTGGGAAGATAAACTTGTTTAAATCTCTAAAAGTGATGATTTTCTCAACCCAGAAGTGATCGAGGCTTGCTGGGCACGTTTGGCATTCTTAAGAGTGATCTAGCAGTGCTTTAGGAAGGATTTAAGTTCTTAGAACCAGGTAAGTAGTTTCTTGACGCTTGCATAAAATACAAATTCGTGTTTAGACGATATACATGGTTATTCGGTGTTTTGATGCATTGTTTTTGTTATTTATGATGTTTTAATTGTTGGGAATTGTTCTAGTATGTTTATAAAGTGTTTTATAATGATTTAGAATGGTTTTGATGCATTGAATATTGAGTTGTGGAATTTTTATGGAATTTCGCAAAGTTACGGATTTTTCACGTATTGGGTCACCTGAGCAGTCGCTCGAGCGCCCATGTATTTATTCCAAAACCCGAGAGCAATTTTACCCAGATTGAACTGTCGCTAGAATAGTCGCTCGAGCGACCTACCCTAAATTAACCTATTTTATAAGGCCAATTGAGCGACCAGTCTGTCAGATTTTGGAAATTGACTTTTCAACACGAAAGTGTTTTTATCCAAATTTAACTTATGTACCATCAAGATTGGGGTATTTGGGAAGTGTTTGCACTGGTGGATGTTTAAAATTCAATTTTATAAAGATTTTGGGTAGATGTTTCTAAAGAGGCACTTTTACTTGATTCTATTGTTCCAAAAGATTTTACTTTTAAACAAGGTTGGTTTTGTGAGTTCATACACCTGTATTTAGGTGATATGAAGGTATTTTGTGCATCGATGGAATCGATACACATTCGGGACATATTGGCCCGTTGAAACCTGGAGTTTTGGACATATGACTTGGTGCATTCTGTTTTGGTTTTGGGTCTCTGTTGTGACAAGGTTGGTGCCTGATTTATTGTTTCCCGCATAGGCGGATTTGGTTACAGATTAGGTTCTGTATTTTGGTGGGTGTTATTGAGAAGTATGTCCATTACCCTGGTTGGTTTTTCTCACTGTTGAGTGGGCTTAGCAGTTATATGGTTCCATAGAATAGCTAGTAAGTGAAATGTGTATTAGAAGGGTTTGAATTTTGTGTCTGAGGCATTCCATCATCTCAAGGATGGTACCGCTCCTAGATTGATTGGTCGCTACGTTACCCACTCCTGGATTGGTTGTGCCGTACATGCTAACTCATGGTTGGGTTCTTCTGTTGGTGTTGAATAGCCAGACTGCAGGGCGGCTGGTCTATCGTAATTCGGTTAGGTAGCATATTGGCACATGTCTACTTTCTTTTCTGGTATACTATTTCATGAGTCCCATGAGGTGGACAAATTGTATTTCATTGTTGTCTTGAATCTTATTGTGAATATTCGAATTAAGCATTGCATATTTTATTGTGGTCAACTATTTGCATGACTGCTTACTAAGATGTTGTTTTTCACATTATTGTTTTATCGGTATTGTTTTCAGATATTCCTGGAGAGGACATTGCTAGGGTAGAGACTTCGGGGGATTACTGTGATTACTAGGAAGAAGACTATTTCATTCTTGTGCAGGTCTAGAAGGACATGGAGAGACATTTAGATTTAATTTCTTAGGAATTAACTCTAGTATTTTTATTTGAGGATTTTGATGTCATTTGAAGGATTATTAGTATCTTTATTCCACACCCTTGGTGAATGTTATTTATTTTATTTAGTTGAACCTTTCCAAACTTTATAGATGAAATATAAATGGATTATTCTGGTAGTTTAATTCCGCGCTTTCTGAAAGATGTTTTTTATTTCCACACTCTGATATAATAAATGAAATTGTTTAAGTCTGGAATAGTTGTTTTGGGCCATTTTCCCTAACGAACCAAATTTGGGTTTATGTGTTTAAATAAACCTGGATCCGGGGCGTTACAAAGATACTATCACAATTCCTAACCATTGTGAAAAGTTTTAAGTGACCTCATCACTCCAAACCCTCCAAACATCCATAGATCATCAGATCTCTTTCCCTCTTTCCACTCCCTCCAACTAATTGTATTTTTTATTTATATATACATAGGTATGACTAAAAAATCTGTTTTTGAGGATTTTTTCATAGTCGTATTTGTAGTGGCCAACTATTTCAAGAAACTTGAAGTGTAGGAGCTCAATCTAATGCAGACATAGTTGAGGTGCTTCTTTAGAAATTCAGGTGCCCGTAGTTACATGCAAATAAATTGAAATAAAAACCTATGATAAAAAAAATTACATCCCAATTCAGCAAATTTTCAAGGCTTTGCTTTTGCATTGAAAATTTGTTTGTGGATTATAGTTGTGCCAATTGGTTTGTCTTGACATGCCTACCAAGGGATGCCTTTTTATACCATCACTTCTTATACAAAAAGTATGAGGTGGGAATAACCTAAAAAAAAAAATCAAATCTATATTATAAAAGATTTAGCATAAAGTCGTACTTATAACAAAATGAACAAATCAAATCTCCTACATGAAAAAACATATGCTAAAAATCATTTGAATTGTTTTGACCAAGACTTTGGGTATTTGTTTTCTCAAGACTATTTAAATTTTATCTTAACTTCTTAGTATATATATTTTCTCTTTTATATTTTATTTAAAAAACTTATTGTAAAAACCATTCAAAACTTATTTTATGATATATATATATATTGTATAGTCATAATTTTCTAAGCCCAATTTTAATTATGATTTTAATTATGATTGGTCATTTCTTCAAAATTTTTGCTTTATTTTTTCCTCCAAGATGGGTCTGTAGAACTGTCATCATGCCCTCTACATTGTTGGAGTCAATTTAGTTTGAGTTGCTAAAATATTGCCCTCTTCAACAACTCCTCTTTTCGATCAGGTACGTGTTCGAGTTCATTATATATTGCAAACAATCACAATGTTTTCTTGAATTCCTTTTCCATTGAAACTTGAAACTTTGGTGGCAGTGGCTGAGGGTGCTTATCTCTATTTGCAATTTTGAAAATTTTGTCTGTAGCATGTGTTGAATATATGTCTTTATAGCAATTTATGTTCTGCTTTCCACATTTAATTCTTCTCCTTCTAACCAACTCTTTCTTTTTTTCTTTTTTGTAGCAACGCTACTGAATTGCATTCTTTCATTAAATTTTTGTGATTATTTGAATTTCCTCTCTTATCTACTTTTTAAGATTGCTATATTTGGATTTATATGATTTCATGAAGCTATGTTGTTACATATGAACAGGTTGGCTACACCATCGAAATCGATAACAGTAATGGGGATCATGTTGCAATCAAAAGAATACGGTATTTTTTTCCTGATTTGACCTTCATTATATATTGAATAATTATGGGAATTTCCTTTTGGTTTTTCCTTGCATTCATTTTACTATTTTCACAACTCTGTTGTGTGAATTTTCAGTCATACTTTTGTTTGTTTAATTCATCACTGTATTAGTTGAGGATTTGGGGATCTTTCAATCGTTGCAATCCAATTACTAAAGTGGACGTAAAATATAAATTTCTCATGAAAGGGCCAGTTTTCATGATTTTGTTGAAAAATAAGTTGCACTTCTTAAAGTACCGGACAAGACCCTTATCAAGTCTTATGCTTAGTTGATTTCTCTTTGCAAATCTATAATAAGACCTTAGATGCTTTCTTCAAAATTTTAATTATGATTGGTCATTTCTTGCAAACACTCAATGTTTTTTTTTTCGATTCCTCTTCTATTGAAGATTATAAAACTTTGGTGGCGGTGGCTTAGGGTGCTTATCTTTGTTTGCAATTTCGAAAAATGTCTATAGCATGTGTCGAATATCAATGAAGTTTATTTAATTTTTCTTTAGAGCAATTTATGTTGTGATTTTTGCATTTAATTCTTCGTCTACTAACCACCAACTCTTTCTCTTCTATTTCAGCAACACTATTGAATTGCATCAGAACCAGACGGCAAGATTTTGCTATTACACATATCTTTAGCAATGTTAGTCAATTATTTTTTAACAAAGCAGTCTGCCATAAATGATGTGCGAATAGAGATTTTATATGTAAATGTAGTGTGCATAATTTTTTGGATCCCTTTTTCAGTCCATTGATTACCTATAACCTTATGCAATCTTTTTCAAAATTGCCTTGCCTTTTATTCAGGTAAACTGACTTGAATGCTAATTATCTAAGGTGATCTTTTATTTACATGCAATTATCTATTTGCTATATTAAACCCACGACTATTCCTATCACGTTGGCATTGAAGTAGGGCATTGAAGTAGGAAGAGTAATGTAATTGTGTAATATGTTGATATATTAATTTTCGAGACTATATATAAAATATTCTATTTTTCAAACAATTTTGAAACTTATTTGTCCATGCGTTGCATGGACAAGATCTCTAGATGGATAGATGGACAAGGTCTCTTTTCTTATATTTCCTAATATTTATAAATTTTTTTCTCAAACCATCATATATATTAAACGAATTTCTCGTGCGTAGCACGGGTTCCAATGCTAGTCTATATATTAAGTGAAAGGGGGTGGCTCTTGACACGGTAGGCTCGCGTTGCTCCGGGGCTCACGTGGCAGCCTCGGGCAGGTTCAGGTTATGAGCCTGCCACAACTCTTCGTTCTTGAGCCTCTCTTTTCTGCAAAAAAAAAAAAAGAAAAACGAAGGATTTGTTCTTCTCCCTGAACCGTCCCTCCCTCCCTTCTCTCTCTATCACTCATCCCTCAATCCTGAATCCTCTTCTCCGTAATAAGATCAACCATTGGCAACCTAACGCCTGAGTTTTTTTTTTCTCATCTTCTTCACCCTAGCAACAAAGACGCAAACCAAAATACGGCCACAAAACCCCTTTAATTTCTTCACCCCACCATTTCTTTCTTTATTTCATTCTCTTTATTTTGGTGGTTGAAATGGATATGGACTGTTTTGTTTCGTTTGGGGGGATTTGGATGATCAATGACTTGACATTGAATGGGAAAAAGCAGAGTCCTATTCTTCCCTAAAAAATTTCCTTTCCTGCCGACCACACTCTTTTCTGTTATTCTCTTTGGTTTGGGATTCTACAATTTCCTTTCCTGCTGACCTGTAAAACCCCGGATCCGTGTTGTTCAATAAAAGTATTGTAAGCACCTCATTTTTGCGCTCCCATAAAAACCAGAAATGCAAACCCTGAACAGAAAGTCAAACCCTAAGGGGTGAAAAGTTGACTTTTTGATCAAGTGAAAATTGGCCACCTCGCTTTATGCCATGGGATAGAGAATCTCGACACGGTTCTAACGCAACTGAGTTTGCAAGAATCGGGGTCCAGATGAAGGTTCTGCGGGCGGTCAAACTTGAGCAGAGCCAAAAGTTGACTTTCTGCTAAAATCCGATCCAGAGGCCTACCCCTAGGTCATTGGATAGAGAACCTCGACACGGTTCCAACGCAACTGAGTTTGTAGGAATCGGGGTCCGGATGAAGGTTTTGCGGGCGGTCAAACTTGAGCAGAGCCAAAAGTTGACTTTCTGCTAAAATCCGATCCAGAGGCCTACCCCTAGGCCATTGGATAGATAATCTCGACACGGTTCCAACGCAACTGAGTTTGTAGGAATCGGGGTCTGGATGAAGGTTCTGCGCGCGGTCAAACTTGAACGGAGCCAAAAGTTGACTTTCTGCTAAAATCCGATCCAGAGGCTTGCCCCTAGGTCATGGGATGGAGGGCTCCGATACAATTCTAACGCAACTGAGTTTGCCCAGATCGGAACCCGGATGAAGAAAATATGAGCTGACGAAATTTCCGAGCAGCAAAAAGGCAAACTGCGCACGTGGCAAGAGCTGCACACGTGGCTAGTTGCGCAGGAAAATATCTCGGGGATCAAATCCGTAAATATCCAAATGTTCGAAATATCCCAGGGACTAAATCTGTAAAAATCCCGGAATATCGGATTAAACCAAAAATAACCAGGGACTAAATCTAAAAAAACCGGATTTTTCGACCGGCGAGCAGCGGCATTAAATGATTTTTCATCATTTTGCCGTTCGCACGGACGTGGCAGGCGGGTATGCGCTCAGCTCAAGCTGAGCGGATCCCCTTTTTAGGTGAGCGCATACCCCTTTTTTCTCGCCTATATAAGGCCGCACGAGATTTCGCACAAGGGGTTCGGCATTTTTTGTTTGGCAGTTCTCGAGTTCGGGTTTTGCTGGGTGTTGGCTCTCTTGGCTCAAGCCTTCTTCCCCACCTTGCCTGGTTCGAGACCCCCTCCATATACCGCCTTGTATTCACAAACAAAACCTCCGACATCACTGTAAAACCCCGAATTTTCCTTAAATAATAAATTAAATTAGTAAATAATATTATTGGGAGTTAGGATTGATGGAAATATTTTATTATTGAAGGGGGTGATCAATTTAGCGGAGATCCAGAATTAGACGCAGATCTGACCACCCGATCGTGAGATATCGAGGTATGTATTCTAATTGGGCAGGGTGTATAGGAGAGTTTGCATGGGAGATGCATGGGATCAGAAAGTATATATAGGTATAAAATAACCTAAACCATATACCTTGTATTGTCGCTCGTATTATTCAGCCGCAAGCGACGAAACTTTGAGCGACCGAGAAGAGAAGAGAAGAAGAAGGGAGGAAGACCAGGATTTACCTTGCTCTGAGTGTTGCTTTGCAGCTGTAGAGAGATTGGAGGGTTCCTGTTCAGAAGAGAAGAAGAGGAACGCACGTATAAGAGGTAGGTGACATCGTTTTGTTTTCAGAAATTGGATTTTCCTTTGTTTAATCGCAAACGCATGTTTCTAGTATATGTAATGGTGTATTTAGTTAGATAAGCATGTTATAAATACATTAGAATGAGTTTAGACGAGAAAAATCATGATTTAGAACTGTTTCTGCTCGATTTTGTATGACCGCCGACCTCGACTGTACTCGGCGCTAGTTATAAAAATTGAGGACGCCAGAGACCGCGGGACGACGGACCTTAGGCTCTCGAAATTGAACTACCGCTGACTAGGGACCGCCCAGGGCGATCCTGAGCGATCCCAGGCGCTCTTAGCAGAAATTCCAGATTTTCATAATTTCGAACCTAATTCAACTCTAAATTATTTTTAGACAATTTTAATGATTAATTAAGGTATTTTAAGACCAAAATAAACTATCTAAATCTCTGTTTTACAGAAAAATAAATTAGGGAGATATTTAGGACATTAGTTGCCAAGTTTCAAAGGTAATTGAGAAATGTGATTTTGGAAAAGCCTAACTACCATTTGATTATCAAAACACCTCTAAATGGCATTATAAATCAAAAGACATTATAAAGAGAATCAAGAATTCAGATGACCGAATATTGAAGTAAATGTATAGATATAACCATTATATGCCGCTAGGCACCAAACCTTATAGAAATATGATACTCTAGGGAATTTTGGAGTCTAGTGGGCATAGCTGGTTATGGATCCATAGTCGTGGCTAGATAGCTGAGGGATATGTCATTTGGGTTGAGTTACTCCTATATGCGACGCGCTTCCTTTGCAAGTTAGTTTGTCTGGGAAGGTCCTATGTCTGGAGGGACACCCCGGTGAGCCGCTGGTGATTCCCTGTACATGTGGATAAGCGACCATCTCCATGTATTGATTCTGGTGCTGCATGCTGGTGGTACATGCCAATTCTGATGGGTACGTGTGCAATAAGTCGGTGACTACGGCTCTTGTCTAAGCTGCGCTGCATGGGACTTGAGTATCATTAGTAGCATTGCTCCTAAGTTGCACGGTGGTATAGCAATTGGTTGAAATCATCTCAAAAGGTTTATCTATCTTTGTGAGTCCTACAATGACACTGAAATCACAACACTTGGTATTATTATTGTACACGTGCGGGAGGCATGTGATTGAGATATTAGTCGGATGTGACTGCTTAGTACATCCTGGCAATGTGTGGATTATGTTACTGTTTTGGCTATTGGATTCTTATATTAAAACTTGCTAAAATTCATTTCTAGAACTATTTATCAAGCTGTTTTGTATTCGTGAATGGTATAAATGATTATGCGAGCCTGATTAGTCGATGTTGCTTAATCGTGCATGAACTGTTACTTTACACATATTAACTGTTTAGTCATGCATCTGTTACCTACTGAGATATTCGTATCTCACCCTACTTTTATTCCATTTTTTCAGCTGATACGCGAGAGGGGGATCCCTTAGACTTCCAGGGAGAGATAGCTGAGTATTCATCGGAGGATTACTATTATCCAGATCTTGTTTGAGGTGGATTAATGTTATAGACTTAGCACTTTTGATTAGATTATTATTATTTATTTGGATTTGATGTATTAGAGAGATGAGAGAGAGATAGTAACCAGTTTATTTTACCAGACTTTGATATTACTGACTGATGGTCAAGCTTTATGTTTAGTTGAGGATTTTGAACTACACTTCCGCTCATACTTTGTAAGTGTGAAAACTCACACTCCTTTTATGGCAAATGTTTGACAAATTATGTCTTCTAATAAATCTTCAAGATGTGCAGATTAGAAAATTCAGTAAATTTAGTAAAGAAGAAGAAGACGATGCTGCCACACAGCTACCACGCCGCTGGTAGCCCAATGAAATGGAAGATTTTTCTAAACAGAGCATTTTATTGTAAAGGCACTTGCGAAGATCAACTCCGCTGCCACTCCGCTGGCAGCGCATAAGTGAATCAGTGCTTTGAAAGAAAGGTACGTGCACTAGCGTCGTAAGGCGACGCTGACACGCCGCTGGTAGCGCAGAGCGAGATTGAAGATTATATGATCAGCCGTGCACATGCCGTGTTCTCTCCCGCTAGCAGCTTGCTGGCAGCGTGCCCTTAACTGATTCATCTTGTTCTGAGCGGGACTTGAGTTCGCCTCCAGCCATCTACCCCGATCGCTCCACGACGCCACCAGCGTTCGACGCGATCTGAGTTTTATTCTTTAAATAGACGTGCTGTAATTTTTTAGACGTGACTTTTTTCTTTGGATCATTTTGATTTCGGATCTTGAGGTGTTTGAGATTCGATCAAATCTTCTTTAGAGACTCGGCGATCGAGTGAGGGGGAGATTTGAGATAGAACACCTGGAATTGAAGGTAGAGGATTCTTCCTCAATTCGGAACTTCATCTGATCGTGTGATCGCTTGGACTGGTGATCGGCTTTGATTGATGCGTAGGTGGATTCCTACTGCATTGGATCGTCTCAGTAGATTCTGAGGTGATTGTTGCGATCTGGATTGATCGTGTTCTGCAGCTTGTGGATTCAAGCTGTGTTGCAGTTCGTGGATTCGAACTGTGGATCACTGGTGAGTGATTGTTTGCGATCTGGACTGATCGTGTTCTGCAGCTTGTGGATTCAAGCTGTGTTGCAGTTCGTGGATTCGAACTGTGAATTGCTGTTGAGTGAGTTCAATTATAAAGGTTAAGTGTGTACTCCTTTGTAATTGTCTTTTCATTCAATAGTGGATTTTCGAAGGGTTAGTCGCCTCATATAGACTCGAGGTTTTTCCTGGATCTGGATCCAGGTTTCCTCATATAATTCTCTGTGTATTGTTTCCGCATTGTTAAAATTCTGAATTGTTGTAGATCGTGGACCTATAGAGTAGTCCTCTACTCTTTCAAGTGGTATCAGAGACTATTCACTTTGAATTGCTATACAAAGTGTGATCTAGATCTATAGCATGGATTTTGGAAAAGAAGGAGGATCTGCCTCTAGACCTCCATTATTTGAAGGTAACAATTATTTTTACTGGAAAGCAAGAATGAGAGCTTACCTGAAATCAATCGATGAGCGTGTCTGGCTCTCGGTTTGTAGTGGTTATCATCCACCTAAGATCACAACAGAAGGAGGTGTTGTGATCCCTAAACCTCATGATCAGTGGACTAAAACTGAATCTGATCAATGTGGATGGAACAACAAGGCAATGGATGCCTTATTTTGTGCTGTTAGTGTTGAGGAATTCAGGAGAATTTCCTCTTGTGAAGTCGCTAAGGAAGCTTGGGACATTCTTGAGGTCACTCATGAAGGAACCTCAGCTGTCAAGCTGTCCAGACTTCAAATACTTACTACATCTTTCGAAACTTTATATATGAAAGATGATGAGTCTTTTGATGAGTTTTATGCTAAACTCTCAGATATTGTTAATTCTAGTTTTAATCTTGGAGAAAAAATCTCTACATCAAAGGTTATTAGAAAAATCTTAAGATCTTTGCCTGAAAAATTCAGACCTAAAGTAACTGCCATTCAAGAGGCAAAAGATGTAGATAACATGAGAATTGAAGATCTGGTAAGATCTTTACAGACTTATGAGCTAGATCTGAATATTCCTAAAAGGAGTAAAGGAATAGCTCTAAAATCTGTAAAATCTGTAAATACTGAAGAATCAGATAATTCTGATGTTGATATGGATGAACTTGTTCTCTTAGCCAAAAAGTTTAAGAGAATGTTTAAAAAGAGACAATCCAATTCTTCATCATCCATTGACAGATCTAATAGGAGATCTGATAAGAAAATTTCTGATCCAAGAAAGGAGAAGAAATTTTCTCAGAATGATGAAGTCCAATGTTACAAATGTAGAGGATTTGGACATGTTGCCTCTGATTGTCCCTCAAAGGATAAAAAGAAAAAAACTAATTATCAGGTTACTTGGGATGACAGTAACACTGATAATTCTTCACAATCTGATGAGGATATTTC
Source organism: Buxus sempervirens (assembly GCA_947561395.2). Taxonomy (NCBI): domain Eukaryota; kingdom Viridiplantae; phylum Streptophyta; class Magnoliopsida; order Buxales; family Buxaceae; genus Buxus; species Buxus sempervirens. The sequence goes on from OX387192.1 coordinate 11,591,723, forward strand.
TGCTAATTTTACTGCTTTCAATTCTTTTTACTCATCCTCCTCTGGTAGTTCAATCTCTGGAATTGCAGGAGATAATAAAGAGACTTTATCAGATGATGAAGAAGAACTATGAGAAGCCTACAATCAGCTTTATAAGGAATTCAATAGAGCTCAGAAGAAAGTCAAGAAACTGAGTAAAAAATTGAAGGAATCAGAAACAGAGAAAAATAAAGCTCTTGCAAAAATAGATTCAATAAACCAGAAGTTACTTGAAAGACATGCCAAAGAAAATTCTCTGGTAACTTCTTTAACTGAAAAAACTGAAAAACTAAAAGAAAAGGAAGCTCAGATTTCTGCACTTCACGGTAAAGTGATTGAACTTGAGAAAGTTTCAAATTCAAGTAAATCTAATGCTTCAAATTCCTTTGCAGGAAATCATCAAATTAATGAGGAATCAATTTCAAAGGAAGTTCCTGAAAGCTCAAATTCTGCTGAAAAGAGAATGAGTGTAAGTAATCAAAACAAGGAATCTTCACAGAAAATTTCTGCTGGAGAAGTAAGACCAACAGGTAAACCTTCAACTTCTGAGAAATCTAAATCTGTACAGTTTAGAAATACTGGCAAATCTAGAAATGTTGATTTTTCTGAACATAGGTTCATACCTGTATGCCATCACTGTAATAAAAAGGGTCATATAAGACCAAAGTGTTATGTATTGCATGGTTTTCCTGAGGAATATTTTGATAATAAGAGAAAAGTAAATCAAAGTCAGTCTCTGGATTTACATAACAGATTTGATTCCCTGTTAAAATTGACTGAAACATTAAATAAGGAAGTCACAAATCTGTCAAAGAAGCTTCCATCAAAATCTCAGGTAGTTGATGAATGTACTCCTCAGAAAACTCCTGAAAAACAGATTTGGGTTAGAAAAGATTCCCTAGTTGCTAATGTTGTTCATGTAGCTTTAAAAGCTCATGATGTCAACATGTGGTACTTGAACAGTGGTTGTTCAAGACATATGTGTGGACATAGGTCTATGTTTAGTTCCTTTGAAGAATATTTTGATGGAAGTGTTACATTTGGTGATGGAAGCACTTCTCAAGTTAAAGGTAAAGGTACTGTAAATGGTCCAAATGGTGTTTGTCTGAAAGATGTATTATTTGTATTTGGTCTGAAGGCTAACTTGATTAGTATTAGCCAATTATGTGATTCCAGATTGTTTGTCAATTTTACCAGAAAAGAATGTAAAATCTTGGATAATTCTGGTAAAACTGTTCTTATAGGTGTAAGAACAAATGACAATTGTTATGGAATCATTGGAAACAATGAAAAATCTTTAAAATCTTCTGTATGTGATGAAATTGATTTGTGGCATAAAAGACTGGGTCACATTAACTATAGAGATTTGTCAAAAATCTCTAAGTCTGAATTGGTTAGAGGAATTCCCAAGTTTGGGAAAAATAAAAAGAAAGGATTGTGTGGTCCTTGCAATCAAGGAAAACAAATCAAAGCCACACATAAGAAAACTAACACTGTAAGAACCTCTAGACCATTAGAACTGATTCATATGGACTTAATGGGACCTACTAAGACTGAAAGTCTTGGAGGAAAGAGGTATATATTTGTTGCTGTAGATGACTTCAGTAGATATACCTGGGTAAATTTTTTAAGAGAAAAATCTGAATGTTTTGATTGTTTTAAACAATTGTGCTGTCAAATTCAAGTTGAAAAGAACTTGCAAATATGGAGAATAGTTAGAATAAGATCTGATCATGGGACAGAATTTGAAAATAAGATGTTTTCCAAATTCTGTGAAGACCAGGGAATTAAACATGAATTTTCTGCTCCTAAGACTCCACAGCAAAATGGAGTTGCGGAAAGGAAAAACAGAGTTTTGCAGGAAATGGCTAGAACCATGATGATAGCCAAGAAAGTGTCAACAAAATTCTGGGCTGAAGCTATAAATACTGCCTGTTATATAAGTAACAGAGTGTATGTCAGATCTGGATGGAAACAAACTCCCTATGAAATGTGGAAAGGAAAACAGCCAAACCTGAAATATTTTAGAATCTTTGGAAGTAAATGCTATATTCTAAGGGACAGAGAAAATCTAGGAAAATTTGATTCTAGAAGTGATGAAGGAATCTTTCTAGGATATTCTTCTTCTAGTAGAGCATACAGAGTTTTTAACTTGAAAAAATCTGTTATAATGGAATCTATTAATGTGTTAATAGATGATGAAGGAACTGACTGTGAACTTCTGCAAGTTGTAGATGAAGAGGATGAAATCAGAGATGCTTCCTCAAGCAATGAAGTGGTTCCTCTGACAAAAACTTTCAAAGATCACCCTACTGAGCAAATTGTTGGAAATATTTTAGATGGTGTAAGAACAAGACATCAAGTACATAATGAGGCCAGATTTTCCTCTTATCTCTCTCAATTTGAGCCAAAATCATATAAAGATGCCCTGTTGGATGAATTCTGGTTAAATGCTATGCATGAAGAACTAAACCAATTTACTAGAAATAATGTATGGGAATTGGTTGAAAGACCTTCTGATCTGAATGTGATAGGAACCAAATGGATTTTTAAGAACAAATCTGATGAAAATGGGATAGTAACCAGAAATAAAGCTAGGCTTGTTGCTCAGGGATACACTCAAGTAGAAGGAATAGATTTTGATGAAACCTTTGCTCCTGTAGCTAGGTTAGAATCAATCAGATTACTTTTGTCTATTGCATGCTATTTGAAATTTAAACTGTTTCAAATGGATGTTAAGAGTGCATTCTTGAATGGATATCTGAATGAAGAGGTCTATGTAGAGCAACCTAAAGGTTTTGAGGACACAAATCATCCTAAATATGTTTATAAACTGGACAAAGCCTTGTATGGACTCAAACAAGCTCCTAGAGCTTGGTATGAGAGACTCACCCCCTTTTTACTTGAATCTGGTTTTATGAAAGGAAATGTGGATAAAACTCTCTTTATTCAAAGAGAGTCCAAACACATTTTGATTGCTCAAATCTATGTTGATGACATAGTGTTTGGATCTACTTCTGAAAATCATGCTCATTCCTTTGCTGACTTAATGAAAAGTGAATTTGAGATGAGTATGATGGGTGAAATGAACTTTTTCTTAAGACTTCAGATTTATCAATCTCAACAAGGGATTTTTTTCTCTCAAGCAAAATATGCTAGAAATCTAGTCAAAAGATTCAGTTTAACTCATGCAAAACATGCTAGGACTCCTATGAGTACTAGCTTAAAACTTGGAAAAGATGAATCTGGTAAGGATATAGACCCTACCTTGTACAGAGGGATGATTGGAAGTCTTCTGTACTTAACAGCAAGAAGACCTGATATATGTTTTAGTGTTGGAGTTTGTGCAAGATATCAGGCCAATCTTAAAGAATCTCATCTAAATGCTGTAAAAAGGATTATTAAGTATGTTAATGGTACTGTTGATCTGGGAATTTGGTTTTCCAAAGAAACAAACCCATATCTGACTGGATACACTGATGCTGATTGGGCTGGGTGTATGGATGATAGGAAAAGCACCTCTGGTGGTTGCTTTTATATGGGTAATAATCTCATAGCTTGGTTAAGCAAAAAGCAAAACTCAGTTTCTCTTAGTACTGCTGAAGCAGAGTACATTGCTGCTGGAAGCAATTGTACTCAATTAATTTGGATGAAACAAATGCTATCTGATTATGGTTTAGATCAAGACCAAATGATTCTCTTCTGTGACAATCAGAGTGCTATAAATATTTCCAAAAATCCTGTTCAACACTCAAGGACCAAACATATAGACATCAGGCATCACTTTATAAAAGAGTTAATTGAAAACAAAACTGTTTTGATTGAATATATATCTATTGAAAAACAGTTGGCTGACATTTTTACTAAACCTTTAGATCAGAACAGATTTGAAACTCTTAGGAAATCCCTAGGAGTTTGCTCTCAAAACTGAAAATCAGGTTCTGTTTTGAGTTAATTTAGATGTAAAATAATCTACATATCTGTTCAAAATGTTCTTGTGTGTTCTTGATACTGAAATCTTAATTCAGGAAGCTTGAGTCTATGCATATTGATAAAAATGTTTTATAATCAACTATCATTTTTGTCTTAAACACTTTGGTGCATTGAAGTTTATTGTGTGTTTGAAGCTTGGATTCTATAGGCTATCACCTTTATGAAAAGAAAAGTTTTGGAAATGGCTGCCATAGAGACTAGAGTGAAAGCCACTGTAATTCTCAAAAAGAAAAAGAGAAAGAAGGTATATCCTTGGAATGAACTGTAAACTCAGGTTTTTTAGGGGTCAATGCCTTCTTCAAAAAGAAAAGAAAAAGAGATCAGAAGAGGCTACCTATCTCTGATGTGCGAAAGCCACCAAAATGAAGTTGGGGTATGTCTATACTTTTCAAGTATGATTACACTAAAATAGCCTTTCATATGTATAAAGTGTAAAAGTCAAAAACTGTTTTTCACACACTACACAAACATTGACTAATTAATATGCATATGCGCTCAATATCTTGAAGAAAATTTATAGTATGAGCAACCATGAAGTAATTTTGGTCATAGATATGAAATGTGTCACATCTGAATTAACCTTGATAGGTTCCTTAAGATCAGTTTTGTGAATAAGTACTCATTGGATTGAATAACAGTTGATTCTCTGGATGATTTTAGTTTAGTTAAAATCTTAGCTTTGTGTTTAGAAGTATGATTTTTTCATGAAGAATAGTTCAAACTCTTTTTATAAATTTTTGCCTTATGAGTGTATTTCTGTTTGAGTGTGCATGTGCACCTTCTATGTCGCTAGAAGCGTGCTGGTAGCCTCTTCTCTATTTCATGCTTTGGCACCTGCTGTGGTAAGCGACGCTGGATGCTCGCTGGCAGCGAAATTTTTTCCCTATAAAAAGGGGAAAATCTGTTTCATTTTTTACCTCTGTTTTTTTTTACCTCTGTTTTTTTACTCTCTCTGCTTTACACCTCGCTCCTCGCGTCGTGGTCTTACTCTGCCTTCGTACTTACCCTCCGTCACCTTGTTCACTGTTCAGGTAAATTTTTTTTACTGTCTTCATCTTGCTTCTCCATTCTCTGCTTCCTATTTCAGTAGTCTTCTCTTGTTCTTCTTAGCTAGGGTTTGGTAGATTATTCTGCCATTAGGGCTTTATCGTGCATTGTTTGTTTCTGTCTGTTTGTTCTTTCTCCTTCAGTTTTTTTTAATCTTCACCATGCCACTCAAGAGAAAATCAAGGACTGATTCTCCTTCCACATCTTCTCCTCCTGTGAGATCTTCTCCTGTTATATCTTCTCCTCCAGTGAGACCCCCTTCCCCTTCTCATTCCTCTGAACCTTTTCTTGGGAATGGTCTCTCTGATTTTAATGAGTTCTTCAAGCACTAGCCACTCCTTTTGGAACGGGCCATTAAGCTTGAGTCTTTTTCTGAATCTCCTCTCTACTCATTGTTTTCGGACAATGGTTGGAAAAAATTTGCATTGATTAGTGGTTTTGCCTATCCGGACCTAGTTTGAGAATTTTATTCAAACCTCCACCATCTGCATCTTGCCAATCAAGGCTATGTCAAAGCCTATATCAGGGGTATCTCTTTCGACTTCTCGAAAGAGCTTATCTCCTCTCTTCTCGAACTGCCCATAGTTGATTCTCCTTCCTTTAACTTTCTTGATTCTCATACTGATCCTCCGATGGAGTCTATTATTCCTTCTCTAATTGTTCTGAGTGCTCCTACTTCCATCAAAAACAAGCCCAACTACCTTCCTCATGGCTCTCTTCAGGATCTTCTTCGGATTTTGAATCTGTTTGTGTGTGCTTCTCTGGTTCCCTCAGATCACCATTCTGAGATTTCTCACTCGAGAGCAAAACTTCTTCATGCTCTCTGGAACAGAGGCAGTATCTGTATTCCCTCCATCATCTTCCATCAGATCCTTCAGTATCGGAATGTAAAATCCAAGACTGCAGCTCTTCCTTTTGGCATATTCATATCTTACCTGTGGATTCATCAATGGGTACTCCTTGATCCTGTTGAAATGATCATTCATCCCAGACCTCCCATCGATTCCTCCACCCTGACCCGAAGTAAACGAGCCAATCCTTTTCGTTTGGTGTCTTCTGAACCCTCTTCTTCTCAGTCCTCTTTGTCCAGCTCTGATGCTGTGGCAATTATGGACAAACTGAATTCCATGCAAGCCTCCCAGGAGGCTTTCAATTCTGAAGTTAGGGCTCACATGCTCATGATGAGCATGTTCAAATTAGAGACCCAAGAGAAGCTGGAGAAACTAGCAAAGGATGTTGATTTTACCTGTGGTGAGGTACAACGAGATGTTGCTGCTCAGCAACGAATGCAAAATGAAGCTGATCATTTTCTGGAAAGCATTCGGAAGACTCAGCTGGAGATGGACCACAAACTCTGCTGGCTGCACTCCAGGTCCCAAGACGCATACAAGCACTACTCAAGGACTTGGGAACCAAAACCACCTTCCAGAAAGGGGGAGTTTTTTGGATGATGCTGCTGGGGTTGATGTTTCTGTTGATGGTTTTGCTGGGTTGTTGCTGCTGCTGCTTGCTACTTGCTATTTTTTTTTGTTGTGTATTGGTTATGTTTCTGAAAGTTGGTTTGTAGAGGAATTTTCTGTGGGTTTGTAAAGGAAGTGTTATGTTGGTTGGTCGGATGTGTATATATATGTGTATATATCTGTTGGAACAATGTATACTCGTTTTGAATGAATGAAATTCTGGATTCTCATATCTGTTGGAACAGTGTATTTTGAATGAATGAAATTCTGGATTATCATATCTGTTGGAACAATATATATCCTTTTTGAATGAATAAAATTCTGGATTCTCCACAATCACTGTCTCTCCTTATCAGTGTGTTTTTAAAACTCTTAAATGAAAATCAATATTAACTGAGTTTGATATTAAACATTGTTTTAAGGTTGTTGTCAGGCATTTGCCAAGGGGGAGATTGTAAGTGTGAAAACTCACACTCCTTTTATGGCAAATGTTTGACAAATTATGTCTTCTAATAAATCTTCAAGATGTGCAGATTAAATAATGAAAATTCAGTAAATTTAGTAAAGAAGAAGAAAACGATGCTGCCACATAGCTACCACGCCGCTGGTAGCCCAATGAAATGGAAGATTTTTCTAAACAGAGCATTTTATTGTAAAGGCACTTGCGAAGATCAACTCCGCTGCCACTCCGCTGGCAGCGCATAAGTGAATCAGTGCTTTGAAAGAAAGGTACGTGCACTAGCGTCGTAAGGCGACGCCGACACGCCGCTGGTAGCGCAGAGCGAGATTGAAGATTATATGATCAGCCGTGCACATGCCGTGTTCTCTCCCGCTAGCAGCTCGCTGGCAGCGTACCCTTAACTGATTCATCTTGTTCTGAGCGGGACTTGAGTTCGCCTCCAGCCGTCTACCCCGATCGCTCCACGATGCCACCAGCGTTCGACGCGATCTGAGTTTTATTCTTTAAATAGACGTGCTGTAATTTTTTAGACGTGACTTTTTTCTTTGGATCATTTTGATTTCGGATCTTGAGGTGTTTGAGATTCGATCAAATCTTCTTTAGAGAGTCGGCGATCGAGTGAGGGGGAGATCTGAGATAGATCACCTGGAATTGAAGGTAGAGGATTCTTCCTCAATTCGGAACTTCATCTGATCGTGTGATCGCCTGGACTGGTGATCGGCTTTGATTGATGCGTAGGTGGATTCCTACTGCATTGGATCGTCTCAGTGGATTCTGAGGTGATTGTTGCGATCTGGATTGATCGTGTTCTACAGCTTGTGGATTCAAGCTGTGTTGCAGTTCGTGGATTCGAACTGTGAATTGCTGTTGAGTGAGTTCAATTGTAAAGGTTAAGTGTGTACTCCTTTGTAATTGTCTTTTCATTCAATAGTGGATTTTCGAAGGGTTAGTCGCCTCATATAGACTCGAGGTTTTTCTTGGATCTGGATCCAGGTTTCCTCGTATAATTCTCTGTATATTGTTTCCGCATTGTTAAAATTCTGAATTGTTGTAGATCGTGGACCTATAGAGTAGTCATCTACTCTTTCATACTTGTTTCCGCAACTCTGATAGTATAATAAAGTGAATGGATTTTGATTCTTTGGTCTGGTATGTTGTTGATGTTGTATTTGATATGGGCCAGTAACACCTCGAATTTGGTTGTTGAACTAAATTCGGGTTGTTACAGTAGCGAACCGGGTTCGGGTCGGGTGCCGATTTGCACTGACCCGGGTGTGGGGCGTTACAATCACCATCACCTAAAGCCCCTCCGACCCTGTTCTTTCTTGTCCTCTCTTTCCTCGACGAACTTGAAGGGGGTCATGCTGTTAGTGGGAGAAGAAGGAGGCTCCGGCAGCAGCTCGTGAGCTCTAGGGAACCCTCCGGCCTGCTCTACAAAGGTTTGGAACCAAGGTGAGCTCCCTCCCTGTTATTGTTTTAACATGTATAAATCGAGCATGTTTCCCATTTTAGCATGTTATTTTTTGTTCCGGCTTGTTTGATTCGAAGGTGGGAGTCTGTTCCCATGGTCACCTCCTCTGATCTCATGTACCCCGATAAAGCCCCCAATTCCCTTCTTTGTATGTTTTGTTAATGTTAGGTGTTCGGATTTGTAGATTTGCAAAGAGGTTTGATCCTCACAACTTAGGTTAGATTAATTTCCAACTGTGTTTAGAGGTCTTCTGGGGTTCTAAGGATCCCCAGAGAGTGATTATAGAGCTTAAAAACCATTAAAAATGGAGTTCGGGCAAAAAAAAAACCAGAATATCGGGTTTCGTAGGGGTATGCGGATCGTTTTTTTTGGCATCCGCCGAGCTCACGCCCACTTCCAATTTTGGATGCGCTCAGCTCGCGCTCACTTAAATTTGGATGCACTCAGCTCGAGCTCACTTAAATTTGGATGCGCTTAGCTCGCGCTCACTTAAATTTGGTTGCGCTCAGCTCGCGCTCACTTCGCCCGCGGATGGTTTTTTTTTTGTTTTTTCGGTCCGCCAACCTCGCTGACCTTGCGCCTAGTGCCTGAGGTCGGCGCATATCTCGAAAATGCCCTTTACCTTGACAAATCCAGAAAATGCCCTTTACCTTGAAAAATCCCGAAAATGCCCTTTACCTTGATAAATCCTGAAAATGCCCTTTACCTTGATAAATCCCGAAAATGTCCTTTACCTTGAAAAATCCCGAAAATGCCCTTTTTACCTTGATGAATCCCGAAAATGCCCTTTACCTTGAAAAATCCCAAAAATGCCCTTTACCTTGATAAATCCCGAAAATGCCCTTTACCTTGAAAAATCCCGAAAAATCCCTCCCCTTGGACCCAGTATAATGAGCCAGTCTCTCCTTGACAAATATCAATTTTGATATGTTTCTGCGATGTATATTCTGTAACTTTTGCTAGACATGGGTGGCATTTCTAAATCAAGCCAAATGAGCCAAAAGGGTTTCCGGGTTACCCGGAAACCCAATATGGGACTTGGACCCCCGGTCCAACTTGATTTCCAGTGGGTCTTCCAATGGGGCCCACCTGGCCCAATAAACACAATGAAAGGTATGCATGCAACTTAATCAAGATAAGTAAAATTAACTGATTAAACCGGGCGGGCCAAACCTAAGGCGGTCCACCCGAACCAGATTAGTGAATTGATGCATGAAATGCGTGGTTTGGCCGAGACCAAGGGCAAAGGCCTGGGCCCGCCAAAGCCCACCAACCGAACCAAGGAAGGGTGCAAACCCTAACTTCTGGTAACTTGGGCTTACAGGCCCAGATTTGGACTACGGGCCCCAAGCCTAGTGTCCAACTCACTTTGGCAAATTAAAACGATGAATCCAATAAAATTATTTGGCCACCATGTGGGCCCACAAACCAATCCGGCCCACCTTTGCATGGAAAAAACACTTAATCTTCAAATCTGAACCTAAAGAAAAATAAATGAACTCAACCAAAGCCCAAAAGACTTCCTAGGATAAATCGAGGCCCACAAGGGCACACGGGCTTGACTAAGCCCACCAAGGACACCGTGGGCCTTCCAACAGGGCCCACCCAACCAGACTCAGATTACCTAATTAATCAAGATAAAAGCAATTAAAGGGACCCACACCACACAGGTGGTCCCGCCAGACTTAACCAAACTGCATATCGGATTAGGAATCGGGTGAGACCAAAATAAGTTGACTCAAACCAGGATAAACCTATGGGACCCGTCACTCGACGGGGTGGACTGGGGTGTCTATGGACTTCCCCGGACCGCAACCGAGACCCTACTTAGAATCTCAAAGCCGCAGACCAAAAAGCCCTAATAGACAAGGTTAGGCACCCAGGTGTCTGCCTGCACCCCATCAGGCGGTGGAGACTCCGAATTTTCCCGTGCTGCGTTTCCGACGCGCGCACAGGTATAACACGTCTCACGGAGTGTTAGGTAAGAATCTAAAATAAGTGTGATCGTTGGACAATCACCTAAGTTTATACCATATCAGAGGGCACAACCAAATATTAACTAAGAAGTTCAAAAATAAACTTAATTATAATCAAACGGTTCAACCTCAAACTACTTTATTACACTTCCAAATTAAAGAAATCAAAAGAGTCAAAGTTTCCAATCTAAAAATAAACCTACAAATCTAAGAATCATAGTAATAGTTCTCCTCCCTATAAGTCTCAGTCGGATCTACTCCAGTAGTCGCCTCACCACGAGTATCTGAAAACAAAAACAAAAACAAAGGAGTGAGATACGAATATCTCAGCGAGTAGCATATGCATGCAGAAATAGTTATCAATAGTTATAAATATGCATCGATAAATAACCAGCACGATCAAATCAACAAAGATAATTTTGAAGGTTTAAATCCAATCCCATTAATAGTTTTATACAAAAGACCAACCACAATTACCGATTACACATCGAATGGTCAATGTCATGATTATTGTTTGAATTGATAAATTGACATGCCAAGGAGACATCCACACCTCCATGTACACAGTTCCGGCCTACTCAGGGTTTCGAAAACTCTGAAATAACGACCTACTCAGGGTTTCGTCATCCAATGCCGGTTTACTCATCGGGTTTCGGCATTGACAACCAGGCTTACTCAGGGTTTCTGGCTGCTCTACACTGGTCGTGGCAACACACAAGGCCATACAATTACATCAATAAACAATACCATCACATTACTAAGCTTAGACAAGGATCCAGGTGAAGCTAAACTAAAACAAAATAGCAACTACATAAAACTCAGCATTTGCAAAACAATAACCAACCCTAGTCACCATCATGTATAACCCAATACAACTCATCACAAGTCATTCCAGACCAGAACAGCAACTCATGATATCTCAGTAAATATTCCAACCCAAAGCACATGTCCAACTGATAGTAAAATCCATTTACCCACACCAAGATAAATTTTACAAATACAGTTCAGCACCTTGAAATCAAGCGAACCCAGATTAAACAAATTCACAATTGGAAAACCATATAAGACATAAAGAAAACTAAATCATTAACCCATAGTGACAGGAACAGCAAAATAACCTACCAACAAGCCTTCAATTATCACTTTGAGAACTCATAAGACTACCAATAAATTTGACTTAATGATCTCCGGGTGTTTTGAGCAGGTAAAATAATTCTAATATCCTAATCTAGTCTTTGGCTAAGAGGTTGAAGCCTCAAAGTATCAAAATTGGGGTTGGATTGGTCAGCCGCACTCAATTTAGCATTTTGGTGGGTGCGCTGACTTCAGGCACTCGGCGCCAGGTCAGCGCCAACTCGGCGGACCCAAATCTTTAGTTGCGCCAAGCTGCCGTTGAAGTAAATGGGTAGGCGGCAGCTCAGCGAACACACCCTACGATTCGCGACTCTCTGTTAACTCCAAAACTCCATGTCTGACCAAATTTTAGAACTCTGTAACTATTTTCTTATACTTCTACCATCCCAAATGGATGATCCAATGCAAAACGAAATTAATCTAACATACTTCAAAATCACGCTTCAAAATCTCATCGAAAACCCAAGTCTGAAACTAAGATATTCCATAAACATGCAGTTCGGCTAATCTCCAAGATCAAAATCCAAAACACAGATTAAAATGATGCTACTCACCTCTTGTATGCTCAAATCCTTGCATTGAAACTCTGAGAACTGGAAGTGCAATATAAATCTTCACCCACAACCTTCTTTGATCGTGCGATGGTTCCTGAACTGAAAGCTCGCTGATCACAGGAAACCCACGAGTATGCTCTTCTCCCAAATGCCCTAGAACTCCAGCCGCAATCTTTTTTTTCAAACTCAAGGTATGTTGAAAACCTACGCTCCTAAATACATGGAGTATTTATACTAACCCTACGCTTTGTTGCTCGCCCAATTTAAACTCATGATTCAGTGCACGCTCGCCCACAAGACTTCCCTACATACACAGCTTTCCAGCTCTTGATTCACCGACTTGACTCTCCACCTAAACACCCATATAAATAAAGATTTTATTTATAACTCCTAAAGTCAAAAATCAATATACTTCTAATTAAATTTACGCATTACTCACCTTATTTCATCTGACTTCACGCCTAATGTCTCAAATTCCAAATACACCCCTGCTTGCCAGATTTTCTGCAATATTTCATCCATACAAACTTATTAATTCGCATAAAATAAACATGCAGAATTTCGGGGTTTTACACGACCACACTCTTTGGTTTGAGTGACGGCGAAAATGGGGGTCATGGAACCTGATTCGGCAAAGGCGTCGGAGCTTAAGGAGCTGCAGAGGCTGGTGAGGACGATCCTCGACGAGGATGACTCTTGTGTGGAGATTTTTTATGAGACCAGGGAGATTTTAACGGCTTTGAAATGTTTGAAGCCTAAGAGGTCGATTTCTCTCAAGCTTGATATTCTCGCTGTCTCGGAAGAATTTCAATACCCTCTTTCTAAAGAACCCATGAAGGATCCCGTTACCTTGGCTAATGGACAGGTTATGCTTAGGTCTCTCTGAGAAATTTTTTTTAGCGAGACAGTTTTAGGGTTATCGATTTTTCGGGTTTTGATCGGGGTTGCCTGTTTTTGTGGAATTTCAGTTTTTCAGATACCCATTTTGGATTCCTGCAAGAATTTCCATATATTGGGGATTATTTGAACTTGAATCATATTTAATTAGATTATTTTGATATCTGGGGTCGCGTAATTTTTGATGTTATTGATGATTTTGAATTGAGAGCTTAAATTTTTTTTAACCGATTTATTGTTATCATTTCATGGGATTTGATTCTTTATATCTCGAGTCAAAGTAATATCTGAATTTGGAATGCTGAGAATTGAAGTACAACGAGTGAAATTTTTTTCGAAAATTGACTTTTTATAGAGGAGAAGTGTTTTACTGAAGATCTTTTAGGAATCTTAATTTCAAAGTTAAATCACAGGATCTCAGACTAGCCAAGTGCTCTCCTCCCTCTCTCTCCCTTCTATTTCAGACATGCCGTCTCTTTCGCTCTCTCTCTCCCCTTCCCCCTCCCCTTGGATTTATCATTTATCATACAAAAAAGATTACTCCACTATTTTTCTTTTTCTCATGGGCACGTCCTTCTCTCTCCCTCTTCCTTACTCATCCTCTCCCTTCATGTGCCCCATGTCTTTTCACCTTTCCTTCTCTTTTCCTCTTGAATTAACCTTAGCAATGATAAACTTTTGCATTATATATAGAAAATTCTAATGGTAAAATTTTGTATTACATAATTAAAAAGCAATGAGTGAAATAAAATCAGTTTTAGGTTGACACATATTCTTCTAATGGATGGATTAAGGTCTTGCTCGGGTTGGGCAAACCCAACTATAATATATTTATATTTTTAATTTATGTATAAAATATATAATTTTAGTCCTAATCATATTGGGTTAGTATTAAACCTAGCTTTATGACAGTAAAGACTCTATCAATTAAATGATAGTATGTGGATTAAGATTAGGTTTAGAACAAGTGCGGGAAATAAGCTGTGTTTTCACAAAGCCTAACACCCCCTATAAGATCGAGTCTCAACCAAATTAAACATGCGACTAATCCTGTTGGATTGGCATGAAAGTTAGACGAATTGACTCAATTGTCTATATGATCTTTTCTCTTATGCCTTACGCTTTTATGCTTCAAATAATTATTAAATTTATTTGCCCGTGCAACGCACGGGCCACATTGCTAGTGTGTCTCGTTAAAACACATCAAGCGAACCGCCTCAACACGGACCGGTGGGGGAGCATTCAAAATATACCGGCAACGGTCCTCAACATGTAAGCGGTTACTAGACTCTCCCAGTAGGACTGTAAACGGAGCGAATACGGAGCGGATCCTGTTGAATCCGAATTCGAATCCGTTTAAGTAATAGGATATCCGTATTCGTTTAAATATTCGACGGATATTTAAAATACACTATCAAGTCCGAATCCGATAAGAAATATTACATCCGTATTCGTATCCGATTGTATTCGAATTCGATTAAATATTCGAATCCGTTAAGAGATCCGAAAATCCGATTAAATTTCACCATTATAGCATGAAAAAATTATAAAAAATTACAGCATAAAAGTTCTACTCCAGCATAAAAGTTCTTCTCCAGCATACATGTGGAACTGTTGGGGAAACTGTTTCTTGCTTCTGCTCCTACATCTTTGGTAGATCAAGCTCCAGAACATCATACAGCGCCTGTGAAACTTGTTGGAGCTCATCCAAACTGAAACATGAAGTGAAGGTCCATTCCCAGTGTCATATAAGATGGAATACCGTGAGATGAATTTAAACCCACTATTTTGCCAGGAGATGAATTCATAAGCACAGTAACATCATCAATGCCATCACTTTCCACCACAGACCATCCCTCACTGGTAAACCCATTAACGGCTTCATTAAAACCCCTACAAAGAAACATCTATCAGATGCCATTATCAAATATCCATGAAATAAGATGAATTCAAAAAACTAGACTACATGCACCTGCTCAATCTCTGGCAAAGTGCTCGAAGAGCTGCAGGTCGTCTGCCCCAGCCAGTGACAGTTGGCTGAGAAGCCTCCTGGGAAATCTGCCTCAACTGGCGCAAAGCCTGAATGAAAATTCCAATGACATAATTTAAGTACTATATATTTATATCCCCTGGTTCCACTCGCATTCATCAAATCTATTTACCAAGTACCATTTCAAAGGAGAGAAAAGGCTCTTTCCCCCCTTTCAAAATAAATACTTGATGAAACCATTCAGGAAAAAAAATACAGGTCCAATGAGAAAATCAGAAGAAGATTATGCATGAGAAAATGAAATGAGTAGTCCTACTGCCATTGTTGTCTTTTGAGCAAGCACTGTTGATGATTCATACAATGGGCGCAACACTTCAGGTACACTCCAGGGCTGGTTCAAGGAATGAGCATGCTGAAGTTATTTTTTGAAGGTTGGACAAATAATCAAATAATAAAACAAATGAGCACAGAGATAAAACAAGGCAACTAAATCAGTATTTACCTCCAAATCCATGTGATAAACAATGTGGATGACTGAACCACCCCCTTCACAAGGTCTTATCAGGTACCCACTCGGCAGCATTTCTGCTCTAACAAAGTGCTGCACTGGTGGCATGCTTGGACCATTCTGAGTGTTGATAAGTGATCTTTCACACACCTGGGCGTTTTATGGCATGCAAATCAATATAAGAAAGCTCCAGTTCAGTTGTGACTTAATATCAAAAGAAAATAAAAAACAAAAGACTTAAAATTGTTCAGCTTCCTGAAAAACTGATAACGCATTTACATACCACGAGACTGCCATCCTCTAAGACAGATGTATAACGCAGCAACCAAAAGTCACGAGCAGGTGCCAAAGTTGTCGGTGCACTAGTAGTTTTTTAACAACTCATCAAGCAAAGGGATTAGTATATATATGAAACCCACCTCTCCATCTGACATCCCAGGTTTTCCTTCTGCCCTCATTGCATGCTCTGCCTGAAATATTCCCATGACATTGTTATACAAGTGAAGATGATGAGGAGAAAATTAGTTCACAATGCAAAGTGCTGATCTCAAACCTGTAATCGCCACTGGTAGACAGTAGACACAGCTTGGGTCTTTGATCTTGATTACTATCCATGCCTTTATGAACTTGTCCCATGCATCATAGTAACTTTCAAGATTTTTGTTCACCACTTCCAACTGAAAAATTAAGCATTCTTTTTGAGTCCATTGGCATATCACAAGAAAGAAAGTTTGGGAAGACTAAACACAATGGATGAGTAACTTGGAGGTGATTCTCTCAATGACTACAACCTGTGGATCTACGGCTTTGACAACTTCCATTGGAAGGGGTTTGAAACCAAGCATCTAACACTCTAAAACAAAGTGAATAACGGAGAATCTAACACACTAAAACAGTTAAATAACCACAGCATAAATAAAATAAAAAT
The DNA here is from genome assembly GCA_947561395.2 of Buxus sempervirens. Taxonomy (NCBI): domain Eukaryota; kingdom Viridiplantae; phylum Streptophyta; class Magnoliopsida; order Buxales; family Buxaceae; genus Buxus; species Buxus sempervirens. The sequence goes on from OX387192.1 coordinate 11,608,159, forward strand.
TTGGAATAAGAAGTTCAAACAGTTATACAATAAAAAGTTGGGATAACAGGAGGTTACTTCATGAGAACTTGAGAAGTCTAAAACATCTTAAACAAACACTAAAAAAGACCAGACGATAACATTTAAAAAAAGTTCCTTAATAACTAAAACAAAGTTTTATTTCTTCTGTTACTTCATATATCCAGCAAGGAAGCAACACCATCTTGACTTCTCCTGCACATTCATATAAAATTTAAGAAACAGAAGCAAGCTAGAAAAAATGAACAAATAAAGTAAATGAACAAATATATTTATATACTTATATACTTACTTTTCAAGATAAATGCAATTGAATTCTCTATTCATTGTCATCAGAGTCTAAGAAAAAAAAAAGCAAATGAACAAATAAAATTGAAAGGATAAAAAATGAATTATACTATAGAAAACTAAATATACTTATATACTTACTTTTCTTCTTTGGAACTTCCAACCAATCACGTGCACAGATCAAAGCCTCCACTATCTCCGGGGTCAAAGAGCTGCGAGTGTCATCAATAAGCCTACCTCCAGCGCTAAAAGTCGACTCTGATGCGACAGTAGAAACTGGGATTGCTAAAATATCACGAGCCATCTTTGCAAGTGCTGGAAATTTAGGACTATTGACTTGCCACCAATCCAAAATATCAAATTCTTGACTACAAGGAAATATTGTGTCATCCAAGTATCGGTCAAGTTCAGATTTTTCCGAAGCACGGATAGTAGCACTTCTTACACTCTTATACCAATTTTGAAAACCCATAAGCATGTCATTACTTGAGGAATTGCATGGAGGCTGAAAGCTACTACAAGTACTATCACTTACATCAAAACTAGACTGCATCACATTATGGGAATCACCACTATACTCAGTGAAAAGATCCACAACAGCAGTGCGAATCCTCATTACATACACATCAGCATTAGTACCATAAAGTTCACCATAAAAATACTCAACTAAATCCATCTTGAATCTTGGGTCAAGTACAGTAGCGATCGCCAAAACCAAACTGCAAGAATCCCAATATTTTTCAAATTTGAGTTTCATTTTAAAGGCCATATCACGAACATATGCATGCTCACTTTTCTCCATATCTAGCAAGTGCTTGTGAATCTTACAGATATCAGGGAAAAATAGATTTGCAGTTGGATACTTGTAACCAGAAAAAGCACAAGTAACTTCATAAAACACTTTCAAACATCCACAAACAACTTGAGCTGTATCCCATTCTTCCTTGGATAAATTCACATTGAATTCACGATCAATTTGCTGGAGACGAACAAATGCCTCTCTCAACTCTAGTGCTCTCTCAAGCATCAAGAAAGTGGAATTCCACCTAGTCTTCACATCAAGAATAACACCTTTTCTCCCAAATAACTTCACTTGATTTAAGGCATTTTTAAACTTTTGCTTCTTTTGAGGTGTTGATCTAACATACCGAACACTTTTCCTGACATTCTTAATGATTTCTTTTATTTCTTGTAACCCATCTTGGACAATAAGATTAAGAATGTGTGCACTACAACGAATATGAAATAAACTTCCACCCAAAGGAAGTAAATTCTGATCCTCAAGCCATCTTCTTAACTCTCTGACCATTGCATCATTCGTACTAGCATTATCAACAGTTATAGAAAACAACTTTTTATCAATATTCCACTCCAAAACCACATCTTTGATCAATCCAACGAGTGTCTCTGCATCATGTGGACTCTCTAAAGATATAAAACTCAGAAGTTTCTTTTTCAAGTCCCATCCTTCATCAATGAAGTGTACTGTCACACAACAATACCCAATGTTTTGCTCACTAGATGTCCATAAATCTGTAGTCAAGCTAACACGAGAAGACAGTTGATCAAAAGAATCATACAACTTCTTCTTCTCTTCCTTGTATACAACAAGAACATCAGCCCTTACAGTATTCCGTGATACGATTTTAAACATTGGCTGTAAGTTGTTAACAAAAGTCTGAAAATACTCATGCTCAACCATGTTAAAACTGTATTCGTGCTTAATAATCATCTTTACCAAGTCCATTCTACTTCTTTCATGATCAAATTTAAAATTCCTCACACCACTAGAACTCCCCTTACTCTTGGTAATTGCTAACATTTGCTGACCTATATCTCCATGTTTTCTCCTAGGACACCTATGCAAATGATTTTTTAAATGTGTTGTGCCACTACTACTTGCTCCAGTAAATGTCCTTTTGCAATGATTACACGAAGCCATTTCAACTCCGTCTTCCCCTGTGATCTTCTTAAAATCATCCCACACCTTCGATGTTAATTTTCTAGGCCTCTTTAAATTTGGGTCAGGTGAGACCTCTACTTCTACCATCTCATCCTCAATAGTAATAGGATCAGACATTTCAACAATTTATCCTTCAATACAAAAAAAAAAATTTAATTAACACATAATGGATTACTTGTAATTTAAGTAGACAGGCACAACCCAAAATTCTAGTAGAAGGAAAAACAAATAACTGCCTCAAGCATAACATAAATAAGAGGGACACCATCAAATTCTGAAGAAGCCTTAATTAAAATTGTTCAATTGATTCCTACATAGGTGGAGAACCCACTAACGGTTTCAGATCTATGAATTTAATTTACTAGACTCTGTTAAGTTACAATTTAACAAACAAAAGAGGCCAATGCAGATGCAGCTGAAAAATTTGTAAAACATAATGAAAGTTCTGCTCAGACTTGTACAAAATAAGGTTAAAAACATCAATATAAGATTAAATTTGCAATATACCACCCCAAATAAGAAAAAAAAAAAAAGAAGCTATCCTGCACATAATGACCAAAAACAAACTTCCACAAAATTCACAATTGATTTTTTGAATTCCAAAATCCCCTGATATGTTATAAACGTCTAATTGTTCATTTTAAAAAGGCAAAAAAGAAAAAAAACTCTGCCACAGACTTCTTTCTAGATCAATTATCTCCACCTTCCTAAAATCTCCAACCATTTGCAAGAATCTGCAATAGGCATCTGTTATTTATCCACCTCTTCCCCATTAGAGTATTAACTTTATGGAATCATATCTCTTTAGAGCATTCCCAAATCAATTAGAAGAAAGTATTTATATGAACATGGCAATAAAACTTAGCACACTTGGTGTGGCACTAGAGCCATTTTACCTTGAACGATCCAAATAAATGCTAGAGAAGTACCCCATTTTTACAGTTACAGAAACTTCAGTTGGTTTGATTCAATGTGTCGGTAGTCTAGCATCCTTTCTCAGGAGTATCATAAAAACTAATACAAGAAAATAGAACATGGAGCAGCACAGATTCAAGAGATGTTAACTCTTTTCAGAAATTATGAATCGAGGAAATGCAAAAAACTGAATCATGTAAGAAAAGGGAGCGAAGATGAACGACTTAAAGGATACAGCATAATATCTCAACGGAAACAACACCAATACCTCACAATATATTATTCAAAGTGGTTCAGAGGAATCAATTGAAGCAGCCGTGAATATCTAACCTTAAAGCAAACCCATCCGAAAGCATAGAAATACACATTCAAGCTCGAAACGAAATATTTAATCGGATGAAACTCCGTACACGACAAGTGCAAAAACCCTAGAACAGTTTCGTTTATATCTTGAGACTTGAATTTCTTACCGGGAGATTCCGATGATGAATCTGAAAAAATCAGTTCCGAAATTCCAAGCTTTCCTCCTTCCTGCTATTTCTCATCGCCGAAGAACTCCAACTTTCTCGGTTTCTTGGCCGGTCTGTCAAAACGAAATGCTCATGTGATTTTGGGAACTAGAGAGAGCAAGAGAGAGAAGGAGAAAGAAAGAAGAAGATATCGAGTGTAGAGAAAGGGCAGCGAACCAGTGGAACTGGAAGCAAGGTGTTCGGTTCGGTGACTTCGGTCTCCTCTTCTTCAGTTCTTCGTTTTGTTTCCTTCAGAGTTCAGACAGAGGGTTAGGGTGAGACCGTGAGAACTGAGAAGCAAGATAGAGGGTTAGGGTTAGGGTTACGGTTAGAAGCAAGATATTGAAATGTTGCTTTTATAGATAGAGTATAAAATTACTTTATTATCCTTAATACTATATGTAATTTACAAATACATTACACTTATTTAATCGGATTCGGATCTTAATCGGACGGATATTGCCCTGATCCGAATCCGAATCCGATTATAAACGGATCCGAAAATCGGATCCGAATCCGATCCGACGGATCATTTAATCGGTTAAAAATCCGATTAAATCGGATAATTTAATCGAAAACGGACGGTAAACGGGTCATGATCCGATCCATTTACAGCCCTATCTCCCAGTGGAGTCCAGTTTGCAAAGCCCAATGCGGACACAACCCACGGGTGACGCGGCATGAGCTCTAGGCAGAAAAATGGAGATCGTGGAATACTCCCACCAAGAGCAACCCGTCTGCAACTCCATTCCTCGCGGCCGACCAATCTTTGTTCCTGACCTCATCAGTCCTATCACGAGCGTGGCCGAGTTCGAGTCCTCTTTTTTTGAAGAGCTGCAGGTAGATTTTCCATTAATCTCGTGCTTCGATCTTTTTTATCTTTGGATTCCTGTTCCGTCTTTTGCTGCTAGATGACCTAGGTTGTCTGCAAGTGCTCAGTCCACGTAATTGAACAGTCCCTGACTTTCCGTGACTCTCTAATCCGACGTATAAAATCCTAGTAGCCGTACTTGTTTTGAAAACTAACGTAGTTTCTTTTTTCCTCCATTATATTTTTGTTATCGCAGAGTTTGAAGGGGGAGCTGTGCGAGGATTCATATCAGCCCTTTGACGACGAGCTTTCGTAAGTTTATCTGGAAATTTTTGTTTCCTTTTTCACAAATTTTTTCTTGAATCGGCGATCTTTAAGTTTCGTTCCTTTTTTTTTCTTTTTGGTGGGAAATTGGGGGATGGGCGGTTCTCTTGCTGTAACTGTATTGTTAATTTGTTATGTAGAAGATCCTTTCTTAATCCTGTTTGACTGTGGGTAATTTAAGTTGCAGAGATTTCCTATTATATCTGGATTTTTATTTTCTCTCGTGTAAATTCTCTAGCTGGTTTCCGATGTGAACTAGAAATTGAGTTATATTGCCAAGAATGTGTTTTTGTCAGAATTATGAAAATAGTCATAGTTGGACGTAAACCGAATCCCTGGCACTTTCATCAATATCCAGAGGTGAACAATGCCATAAGCACAACGCATGCTTTTGATTTCATATTTCATATTGTTTGTAAAGTATAATCCAATTTTTTTTCCTGCCACAGGCAGCACTATTATTTCTTCTTGTTAAAATGTACACGTGTACAGATTTGTTACAAGTTAGTTGAAAGTTGTTACAAGTCAGAGTTCTTTTTATTCTCTCTGACAAAGAAGATTGTGGGAGATATTTTTAGCTTTCTTTATGTACTGTATATAAACAGGTTCTCTGTTTCGTATTGTATTGAGACAATAAGATCAGAATTTAATATGGTATCAGAGCAAGTCTTTAGCCCTCTAGGGTTTGTTTCTGATCTTTGCGTTCTCATCTGGATCTTGTGGATTCCGTCTTTCTTTTTCTTGCACTCTGCATCTGATTCTTCTCTGTATTGCGGTCATGATGGAGACTGGAGATTCATCATTGAATACAAATGTGGCTACTTCTAATGTGGAATCAGATCCTCGTAGCCCTTATTATTTGCATTCAGGTGATCATCCTGGTTTGTTACTTGCTTCTCAACCATTGACAAATACAAATTATCATTCGTGGTTCAGATCAATGTATCTAGGGTTGAAGGTTAAGAATAAGCTAGGGTTTATAGATGGAACGATTCCTCAACCATCTCAAACTGATGAGCTGTTCATTCCTTGGTCACGATGTGATACAATGATCATCGCTTGGATCTTGAATTCAATTTCTAAAGACTTAGCTGCTAGTGTTCTTTTCATGAACACTGCTAGGGAGATCTGGTGTGAATTACATGAGCGTTATGCTCAAAGTGATGGACCTCTTATTTTCAAAATCCAAACCTCCATTGCTAACCTGAAACAAGAGCAATTGGATGTTAGTAGTTATTTTACTCAACTCAAAACTCTGTGGGAAGAGTTGCTGAATTATCACCCTCTACCTGATTGTTCGTGTGCTGCTATGAGGACTTTCATGTCCTATTACCAGAAGGACTGCATCATGAAGTTCCTTATGGGACTCAATGACACCTATTCTGGTGTGAGAGGTCAGATCTTACTTATGAATCCTCTTCCTCCACTAAATTGAGTCTTCTCACTGGTGTTACAAGAGGAGAGACAACGTGGAGTGATTATGAATGTCAGCACTAATGTTGAATCTGTGGCTTTGGTTGCTAAAAGTACTCCAGGTAAAGGTGGAACTAAAAAAGGGAAACCTAGGCCTCAATGTAGTCATTGTGGTATACTTGGTCATACAATGGACAGGTGTTACAAGTTGCATGGATATCCACCTACTTTTAATGTGAAAGAGAAGGGAGGAAAGTCTTCTGCAGCAGTTGTTCAGTCTACTAACTCATCTGAGTCAGGTTCAATTCAAGGTGTTACTGCAGAACAGTGTTCTCAACTATTGGCAATGCTACAGGCCTCCATTGCACAATCTTCTACATCTGCAAATTTGGCTTCTCTTACTCCAAATTTTGCAGGTACAAATTCTGCACTCTCACCAATAACAGAGGTCCATTCATGTAGTTGGATCATAGACACAGGGGCTAGTGATCATATGGTATATGATGCATCATTGTTCACTGAAATTACTCAAACTGTGACCAGCACAGTAAAATTACCAAATGGTTCTTGTGCTTCAGTGTCTCATATTGGCAACATACAACTTTCACCTGAAATTTTGTTGATTGGTGTATTGTGTGTTCCTTCTTTCAAGTATAATTTGTTGTCTGTGAGCAAGTTAACTTCTGAGATGAACTGTTGCTTTCTTTTTGTTGCTAACCACTGTTTCATTCAGGACCTAGCAACATCCAAGATGATTGGGAAGGGTGAGCTGCAATATGGCTTATACTTCTTTGTTCCTCAACAGCATCAACCAATATCTCATTCAATTTGTTTTTCTGCAAATAAATGTTCTATAAATACTTGGCACAATCGGTTAGGTCATCCATCCTTACAAAGATTGTTTCTACTCAAACATTGTATTTCTGATTTGAATGTTACTGAATCTTCATTTCAAGTTTGTAATGTTTGTCCTCTTGCCAAACATAAAAGACTTCCTTTTCCAAATAGTCACAATAAAACTGATGCACCTTTTGCAATGATACATTGTGATATTTGGGGGCCCTTGGCCACTCCAAGTATTGAAGGATTTCAATATTTTCTTTCCATTGTAGATGATTTCAGTAGATCTACTTGGGTATATTTGATGAAATCTAAATCTGAAACTAGGAATTTGTTGCAATCTTTTTTTTGTTTAGTAGAAACTCAATATTCTACTAAAATCAAAGTGATCAGGACTGATAATGGACCTGAATTCTCCATGATAGATTTTTATGCTGCCAGAGGTGTTATTCATCAACATACTTGGCTACTCCACAACAAAATGCTATTGTGGAGAGAAAACATCAGCACATTCTTGATGTAGCTAGATCTCAAGTTTCAATCAAAATTACCTATCAAATTCTGGAGTGATAGTATTCTTACAACAGTTTATTTGATTAACAGATTACCTGTACCATTTCTCAACAATAAGTCTCCTTTCGAGCTATTGTTTCATACTATCCCTTCTTACACTCATCTAAGAGTGTTTGGATGCTTAGCTTTTGCTTCAACTCTTTCTCATAACAGATCTAAATTTTCTCCTAGAGCTTCAAGGTGTGTATTTCTAGGTTATCCTTTTGGTGTTAAAGGATACAAACTCTATAACTTAGATACACAATCTTTTCTTGTTTCTAGAGATGTAATCTTTCATGAGGATATATTTCCTTTTGAAAATTATTCTTCAACACCACAAAACTCAGATTGTTTTTCTACTGTGATTCCAAATATTTTGCCTGCTTCTACTCTTAATTCTAATCCAGCTATTAATACTTCTTCCAATTCCAACTCTGGTTCTTCTTTACCTCCTATGTCTTTATTTTCTCTTGAACTTAGAAGATCCACTAGGGTTCGGAGAGCTCCACATTATCTTGATTCATATCATTGCCAGCAAGCCTGCAGTTCATTCCCTCAATCCATTATTGATGTTACTTTTCCTGGTGAGCATGGTAAGCCATACCCTATCTCTGCCTTTTTATCTTATGGCAAGTTGTCTCCACAACATAGAGCTTTTTAAATCTCTATTTCATCTGTTCATGAACCTCAAAGTTATCAAGAGGCAGTCAAGCATCTTCATTGGAGAGAAGCCATGGTTGCTGAGATAGAAGCATTGGAGGAAAATAAAACCTGGGAACTCACTACCTTACCACTTGGCAAGCAGTCTGTTGGTTGCAAATGGATATATAAGGTGAAATTCAAGTCTGATGGCACTGTAGAGAGATTCAAAGCATGAATGGTTGCTAAGGGGTATATACAAAGAGAGGGTTTTGATTATTCTGAGACTTTTAGTCTAGTTGCAAAGCTTACAACTGTTAGAATGTTGCTGTCCTTAGCTGCTGTCAACCATTGGTGTTTACATCAACTTGATGTAAACAATGCTTTTCTTAATGGAGATTTAGAAGAGGAGGTTTACATGTCTCTTCCATTGGGGTTTGACAGCAAGGGGGAGAATTATGTATGTAAGCTTAAAAAGTCTCTCTATGGACTTAAGCAAGCTTCAAGGCAATGGTTTGCAAAATTTTCTTCCACATTACTTGCATCTGGTTTCAATCAGTCACATGCTGATTATTCTCTTTTCACAAGGCAGCAAGGTGATTCTTTCATTGCCTTACTGGTCTATGTTGATGATATTCTCATAGCTAGTAATGACAATACAGCTGTTGACAATTTGAAGATCTTCTTGCACAGTAAGTTCAAGTTGAAAGATTTAGGAGATTTAAAGTTCTTTTTGGGTTTAGAAGCTGCCAGAACTCCTCAAGGGATTCACTTGTGTCAGAGGAAGTATGCTCTTGAAATTGTGACTGATTGTGGTTTGTTGGGCAGTAAACCTATGAATTTTCCTATGGAGCAGCATTTAGTTCTTACTCAAAATGATGGAGAAGAGCTAGCAGATCCTAGTAAATATAGACGACTTATTGGAAGGTTGATTTACCTCACAATTACTCGACCAGATGTGGCATTTTGTGTTCAAAAGTTGAGCCAATTTATGAATTGTCCTAGACAGCCTCACTTAGCTGCTGCTCATAGACTTGTGAAGTATATTAAAGGTTCAATTGGTTTTGGTCTATTCTTCTCTGCATCTCCTCAACCATCACACTTGAAAGTGTTCACTGATTTTGATTATGCGGGTTGTCAAGACACTAGAAGGTCAGTTACAGGTTATGCAGTATTTTTGGGGGAAAATTTGATTAGCTGGAAGTCTAAGAAACAACAAGTAGTTTCAAGATCTTCAGCCGAAGCTGAATATAGGGCTATGGCATCAGCTGTGTGTGAAATTTCTTGGTTGAAAAGTTTGTTGAGTGATTTCAGAATTGATCATAGTCAAGCAGCATTGATGTTTTGTGATAATCAGGCAGCAATAGACATCTCTTCAAATCCAGTTTTTCATGAGAGAACAAAACATATAGAGGTAGATTGTCATATAGTGAGGGAAAAGGTTCAAGTAGGTCTCATTCGAATCATGCATGTGAGGTCCCAACATCAAATTGCTGATATATTGACCAAAGCTTTGGGTCTCAATCAATTCTGTTACTTAGTAGGCAAGATGGGTTTGGTAAATATATACCATCCATCTTGAGGGGGAGTGTTAAAATGTACACGTGTACAGAGTTGTTACAAGTTAGTTGAAAGTTGTTACAAGTTAGAGTTCTTTTTATTCTCTCTGACAAAGAAGATTGTGGGAGATATTTTTAGCTTTCTTTATGTACTGTATATAAATGGGTTCTCTGTTTCGTATTGTATTGAGACAATAAGATCAGAATTTAATACTTCTTTTATAGATATAATTTACATGTATGCTTATTTTCACAGTGAATAGATTTTTGCATTTGATTATCCAACATAGAGAAAATTTGCATGCTAGTGAATTACAGTTCAAGTTATCTGCAAAATCAATAATATGAATACGACAACCTCAAATGTTAAGTCCTGACTAGCTGCTAATTTCATTACATCTTTCTGCTCCATTTGTCTACCATTCTTAATATAGTCAGTGTGATATTGATTCATTGTCAGTCTTGATGAGCTCAAAATTTTTACTGAGGAGGAGCTGGTAGAGAAAGCTTTAAAAGAAGCATTTAAGGTGTGTTTCTTGAATCTAGTGGTAAGATGTTTAATAAAGTTAATGGATCATCACTTATAATTTTTATTGGGTGTATGCAGGATGGCGACGGCATTGAAAATTCTCCCTGTTGTTCAGAAAAGCACCGTTTTGGAGTGTAAGCAGAATGCGAACTTTCCTTTGCTGCCCTTTGTATAGGCATTTTTGCTTAAAGTACATATTGTAAATTTTGAAGAATGTCACTACACTTCTAGTCTATTTTATTTCCACCAACAAAAATGTATAGTGAACCAGAGTAAACAACACTGGCTAGGAGTTAATGCTGATCAAATATATATTTAACAATATAAATTTGAGGCATGGTTTACTTGATTTTTTGATATATATTGTGGGCTCTATGATGATTATTCATGGTGATGCCCTTGTATTTCTAAAATTTATTTTTCTTTGATACTTGTTGGTGCATGAGCTCCATTCTTGGTAATACCCCACAGACAACACAAGAAAAAAAAAAGAAATACAATGTAAGGGAAAAAAAGAAGAAGGAAGAAGATAATAACAATAATAATTTGGACATTTTATAGGCATTAGGCGTACCACTGATAGAAAATCAGATGATATAGAACATTTTAGTTAAATTATTATGCTCAGTTGGGATAAGGCATTCTGTCATTGTTGTTGTTTCATTTTGAGAATACCTTCTTTCTTTGCCTTTTCTTTGATTCTTATATATGATAAGGGTGACTCTTGCTTATTCACAGGATTCCATATGCCCAACACTTTAGCATAGTGATGTTTTCGGCTACAAGGCTGTCACCTCCTCAAGGTGTAACATATGATAGGAAAAAGCTTATATTCTTCTCCCACAACAATTTTTCCACAGTTTATTACCACTTGGAAACCTTATTTCCTCCTAGGGTACTAATTTATTCCAGTTTGCCTCTTTATTCATAATCTGCCAATATATTTAGCCTCAATTCAAAACATTGCTCTATTTAGAGATCTCCTGATCTGTACATATTTTCAACACCTAGAAGCATGTGGTTATGCCCTTCTGGCCTCCTAGATATCCACCATCATTCTTTGTATGATCTTCACTGTTAAAATTAAGCCTACTCTGTACTAAGGCACTTTCAAGAGTATCCTCTGGTATGTTGACATTTCATAATGCATCTACGAAGGTCAGGGGTCTGAATCCATTGCCGAGCTCCTCCATTCAAATCTCTTAATTTATCATTGATGTTAGATTTGCTATTTCATTTGTTCTCTTTATTTAACCCAATAAGTGTTTTTATTTTTTATATTTATATTTTGAATATTTGGGCTTGTTGATTTGTGAGTTATCAAGTATGAAACTAATTTCATTCTCCTCTGCTATCTTGTTCTAAATATTTTCAGGAGAAAAGATAATAATGGATTGGCAAACGATGATAATGCATGTTTGGATAGCTTGGAAGAAGATAAAAATGTCCCAACTTCATGCAAGTCTTCGGATGTTTCTCTTATCGTGAAAGGCTATAGTGATAAAAACCCAAAAAAGAGGAAGAAAAGGGGGAGAATCTTTGACCGAGATAATCGTGCTGCAGAATTGGAAGTATGTGACATCAATTAATCATTATGTTCTACAACACTTGAGAGTGCTTTTTTAGTTACTCAATTGATAAATTATTTTAGTGATCTGAGATGACTGGAAAGTTACATGGTAGATAATTGAAATTGGCTGCAGTGGATAAGATGTTAATTTAGTTAGAATTTGTTATCCAAGTGATTCGAAAGTTGAATGCATAGTTGGGGCTTGGAACTTTCAAATAAAAATTGAAGATATCAGATAAAGATAACCTAGTACTTTTATATGTGCTAAGTTAAATAGCAACCGCAATATGGTTTTGGTAACTGAGGCTGCAATCCACAACATTCCTAGGCATGGATGATATTTACTGGCATTGGTGTCAAGATTTTATTAAGGTCATTAATTATCTTAAATTCTTAATACTGTAATTATTATTATAATAATTGTTTGGTCACACTCATTAGCTGATGATCAGGGTATTTACATTGCAAAAGTTGAGAGACTTGCAAAGCTCAAGCAAAAACAGGATGAAGATAAATTGGCGGTTAAGTTACACTCATTCAAGTATGTTGCATAATCTACCGATCTGAATAACTCATTGCCTATTTGTGGATACTTCTGAATTATGATTTGATATTCTATTCTAATGATTTTGTTTTAGTTGCAGGAAAAATGAAGACACAGTTTCATCCTCAGAGAAAGTTGAAAAGATGGCATCTCTCAGGTCCACTGCTCCTGCAACCAAGGTCTCAATGACAAATATTTCAGAATATTTGATGTCCATTACCATTACGCTCCTGTAAATTTTATCTTGAAGCATGTGCCAATCGTATTTACTGGTTTTGAAATCCAGCTTGTAGGATGTTGCTTGCTTCTTATATATGTGGACCTTTACTTGTTTCCATTGTTTAAATATTCTAATCTTTTGTTTTTGTTGACATTTTTTTTTTATCATTTTACAAACAGAAGTTGTTGACAAATGCCACCAGATTGCAACAGACCTTGAATGATTTCTAGACTGACTCTGAAAGTTTGAAAAATCGGAAATCGAAACATCCTAATCTATTTTGATTGTTAACTTAATCTATCATTTATACTTAAATCTGTTAAGATAGAAACTAAAGTGGCATAGTCAATATTGTTTGCAGTAGTATTAATCAAGATATTATTGCTAACTTATGTAAGCTACTGTTGTGTAGTACTCCATGTTCATCTCCATCATTTTTCATGATATTACATATTTACCTTAAACATTCCCATCAAACTGATGGAGATTGCTCTTCTTGAGCTTGCCCAGAATAGCTACTTAAAAGTGATATTGTCGTTCCTTTGTTATCCTTTTCACTGATTATATGACTGACAGAAGGAGAGTCCACTATGCATGCATAACTTGAAGGAAGCCTCATAAATAACTATGAGCCTGCTTAACCAAGGATGAGTGGCCTCACGGGACTGCCCAATTGAATCATGGTGGGCTCATGATCTACCCTGCTAGACTTGGGTCTCATAAATTGTTATAACTTAAGAAGATGTTTGATGGGCCTATCCAATTGAAATTGGGTTTTGCATGCTTTTAGAACTTAATAGGGCCTTATACTGCCACAAAGCTTGAATGTAGACTTGTTGCTTGCACAAATAAAGTTGGACTTGGCTCATGACAACAACATTTTATATTCTTTCATTGAAAGGTATGGTTTTTTCAATCCTTAACAGTAACCACTAACCACCATTAGACAAAAATCTGATGATGGAACCAAAACCTGACATATTGGTGGTGAACTGAAGTTCTCACCTAAGTATCAAATCCATTTTCTAAACACAAACATTTCTTTTAGTAGATAGAAAACAACACAGATTCAAAAAGAACAAAAAAATCTAGAAGAAGGTTAAGCATGGAGAAGAAAAGCACATAAAAACAAGAATAAAATACAGTCTCTGGAAATCTAGAAAAGAAATCTAATCAAGGGCCACTTGAAGATCGATTAAAGCGAAAAGGAAAACCAAAACAAACTAATGGAACTCAATATTGGAGTACAAAGAGATAGTGGTTATGGGTAGCACAGAATTGGTTGAAAGTAGCAGGAGTAGAGGCCGCGGTACCTGCAGCAGAAACAACCAGAAAAGGATATCTCTGCCATTGAACCTAGATGTTAGCTTCTAGTTATCAAACTTCAGCTCCTCCCACGAAGAAGGCCACTGTTCTATGGGTTTGACAGCAAACTGAAGTAGATAGCAAGGGAAGTATAGATTCTGGATAGATTAGAATTAGTACCCATTCTTACATATGATCCAAATGGCATGTTTATGTTGATGCCTGAAACCAATTACTTTCTTTGAACTTCGAGCGGAATAAGCCTGGTTCAATTGACAAGAAGGATTGTGCTGATTGTTGGGATGTCATCATCGGGAACAATGGGTTAGAGACTAAGTGATGAAATAATGGAACCCAAGTGAGTGAAAATTAAAAATGACGAAGAAGCTTTAAGGTGCTAGGATTTGTATCTGTTTTGAATCTTTCAATACCATGCTGCCAATTAAGGTTTACTAGTAAAGCTGTGACCTATCAAAATAAAATAAACCTTGATGGATTCATCTAAAGATTGCAGCAAGATAAAGATGTAAACTGAAAACAACATAGTCTAAGAATAATCCTAATTAGATGTTGTAGAATAATGCAGTTCTATTAACATCTAACAAGATAGTGTTGCTGATAACTGGTATGGTGCTATTTGTTTATGTCTTGTGTTCATATCTCGTATGAAATACAATATAATATATTTTTTCAGCGGATGGGAATTTTTGTCCTTAATGCCTATCAAAATTATGGAATCATTAGACTGTAACCTAGTGCTACTTCTTCATGATTGATACTCCATAAATTCAACCATATTTTGTTATTTCTTATAAAATGGCATGTATTATTGATCAATTTTGTTAATATTTTCCTTTTTAGTTTCCATTGTATTCTCATAAGAAATTATTATGGAAATATTTTATTTCTAATCTCTCCCTCCAACCTTTAGTAGAGTGCAAGAAATTTTATCACTTTTATATGCTGACCATTTACTTACTGGGAAAAAATATATATATATGCTGACCATTTGAAACCATCATATTGTTGATGACACAGGCCTTTCTATTTATTAACAGTCAGTTACCTTTATTTGAATTCAGTAAATTTATTTTTAATCTCTTTCAGGTGAAGGCACCAATTCTTCATGAACATATAGCAATCTCTTATCCAGAAGTTGTTCTCTGTGTTGAGATTTACCATAACATGAAAAATTGGGTAAAGGTGTGTTCTCGTATAATACCAGTAATATTTGCCATTGGGTTTCATTTTTTGACTACCATTGGGACTATTATCTTAGATCAGATAATTGTTTCGATCTTTAACAATGCTTACTAGATCTTTGGTTTTGAAAAGAAAATTATAAAAGTGGATATCGTGAAAGTATTTGATCATTAAATTTGTGGAGGTCACTAATAAAAGCTATGTTTCAATATTTATTGATTGGCTGATCCCAAGAAAATTGTTGTGACGAGCATCTGATCTTAAGAGGTGTGTATTCTTTAATTTGGATGCTATTTTCATTGTGAATGAAGGTGCCAATGACTTGAAAAGGTTGTCTAAGTTGGGATTGATTGAGATTGCTTCGATAATACAAATCATGTGCTCTCATCTGAATCTAAGCATGTCTTCTTATTTTTCAGAAATTCATTTCCTTTCCCTTACCCTTGACTACACCCACACACACCCACAACCCCAAACCCAGCGTAGCCCGCGCAACAACCCCCCCAATGATGTCCCCTCTTTTTTTGTGGGAAGTGGCTATCTTCTTTAATTATAAGATTTTATCAAGAAAATACTGCCTGGAATAGGATAAAAAAAAGCTGAAAGTTGAAAAAGAAAATGAAAGAAAAGGTTGACTTTACTAACTGGTTTCGATTTGACCATATTTTTTATTATTTTCAGTGTGCTTAATTTATTTTATTATGAATTTGCCTTCTGTGATTGACGTTTTTGTTAAATGCTTTGTAGTCACAAGAATCCTTGGTCTTAGGACTGCAGACCCTGACCGAACTAAGGGATAATATATATTGCCTGACGGACCAGGTGATGCAAAAAGCAGGACAGCATGACCCCTCTGGATATTTCCTCATAGAAGTAAATGGCTTCACCTGCTCATTTGCCCATTCTATTTCCTATTGATAGTGAAATAATTTATTTAATACAATGCTTTTTGTAGGACACATTTTACAATGATTTGAGGGATCCTTCTGCCATAGATTATAGTGAACCAATATTTAACTGGCTTAGGAACTCAAAGAATGAGGTGTTGGAAAAATGGGAGTGCATCATAAATGGGGAATTACAACAGAAACAGAAATCATTTTTAGGCGATGCAACAATCTCCCACTTGCCTCACTTAAAAGCTGTTGATATGCACAAGGCTCGGTTTCGTGACTTGAGGTTTAGACTTGGTGCTGGATATCTCTATTGTCACCAGGTTCGTGCTTCTATTGCCTTATTTTCTTGCTATGATTTCATTGCCAGAGCTTTGGAATCAGTGCCATATATAATAATATATGAAAATATCCAACAGTGTGGTGCTGTTTTGAGAATTGTGTTATGGCTCTTGAAATTTGTATAGTTTCTAAACCATTTCTAGCATCCATGGCCTTCAGAAGATGAAGAACAGTTTTGTTTTCATAGAGTGATCAAAACAACAAATACAACAGAAATACTTTCTCAATATGAGAAAAGCGATGTTCTGGGTATTGGAAATCAACATATAGGCAGATCTGACTTCGAATTTTTTGATCCAGAAGTGTGATTGTGTCATTATGGGTACTGACTGATTTGGATCTATTTAGATCGTAAATGAGGTTGGCAGTAATTACATTGTTGTCATCATCAAAAGAAAAAAAAATGCTTAGTTCAAAAAGATGTTTTCAGCCATTTCTTATTTTAAAACATTTGTGATTTACATTCCAAATCATATAAAATGGCTGGTAAACCAAACACTCATTTTATACAAGGATCAATTTAAGTTTATTTATTAACTACAAAATTGTAAACTATCCATGTGTTGACATTTGTGTCTAAAAGACCATGATGATTCTGGGTTATGTTGATTTGTGTGTTTTGTCTTGTTTGGATTTGTGGGGTGTTTATTGGATGAGGGTTACATTGCTCATGGTGTTAATGGAACTCTTGTGGTAATTGGTGTGCTACTTTATAGTGGTTCTACTATGGATTGTTTTCAAAACATGAAATGAGTATGTTGATTATAATAACATGGTTTTTGACAGACTTTGATGGTTGAACTTCATTGTTCTTTTGTTTTTTGTCTTTTCCTTTTTTTGGGTGCGGTTTTGTTGCTAGTTGTTGCTGTTATGTTTTTTTTTAATAAATAATATTATGGTTTTGCGTCTTCCAAAAAAAAATTTATAGTTTTGCCGTCTGTTTTTGAGCACATGGGTAATGGTTGTGCTCAATGCTGCCCTTTGTGTGCTATAATTCATTGGGGGTGATTCATCAGATGTTTTCATTGACATGGTTGTATTGTACTACCTTCTGTGCTTTTGTCTTGCTTTGTTTTCACCCTTATGATTAAAAGTCGTTATTTCTTCAATATTTCTGAGCATTAGTTAGTGGTGCTTAAAGCAAATGTTTCATTGACGTGTTTGTTTCAGGGAAACTGCAAACATACAATTGTGATCAGAGACATGAGGTTACTTCACCCAGAGGACGTCCAGAACCGGGCAGCTTATCCGGTACTGATATTCCAGCAAAAAACACGTTTCCGGAAATGCTCCGTTTGCAAAATCTATAGAGCTACGAAGGTAACGGTGGATGACAAGTGGGCCCAAGAGAATCCGTGCTACTTCTGTGATAACTGCTATTATCTTCTACATTATGGCGAGGGCGGCTCTTTATTGTATCATGAGTTCACAGTCTATGATTGTCATCATGAGTAACAACCGCGATAATTACATAGGAAGCGTGTAAGCAAAACCAACTGTGATAATTACGTAAGGGTTCATTTGGTGCCATCCATGTTGGTGGCTTAAATGTATTGCATAAACTCATTTTTCTGTGTGATTGTGAGCCTTTTTTAAGCATGGTGATAGGGTGCATTGGGTAAACATGGTTCCCATCCATACTCGAAGGAAATACAGAAAACGTCTTGGGCTTAAAAGCGATTTTCAAGTAATCTAAACCAGAAAGGGAAATTTTCGGTACTGGGTGGGGCGGTAACGTGCAAAAGAGTTCAGTTACTATACGATACGAAACGAGTTTTATGTATTTAGGCTTTGTCATAAGCCTCGAAGTGGTGAATAAATAAGTAATTTCTTGAAATTTGAGAAACTAAAATGAAGGGATTACTAATTTGCGTGAATTTTGGCATTAGAATTCAGCTTTGACTTTGAGTGGATACATTTTAGATAAACCATCATAAGTTTGGTCTGTTGGGAATCTAGGCTTTACAGCGATCCAGTTCAGTAAAATTTAAAATGAATTAGATTCAAGTCACAAAATAAAGTAGAGGTATATGAACAAGAAGCTGCTTGAAATATCCTTGTCAAGCCCAATACATTACTAATTTTATTTTCTTTTTGGTTGGTAAATAGCTTCACCTCAAAAGAAAATTACGATTGTAGCTGAAATATCATGATGCTGGTAGCACTTACTGCATGCAGATGAATTATACTATTCAATTACCTTCGAATGCCATCAGCATCAATTCAAATCTGTGCATAGAATGGCAAAAGAAGTGACCAGAACTATAAGAGATAAGAAAGATAAAGATAAGTTTTAATTGTTGGATATAACCTATTAAATCTTGTGTGTTAATTTCAGCAGCACATCTTCCTTAGCCTTAGCTGCTACTGCCGTTGCTTGTTGCAACTCATCATTTAATGGAATACAACCCTCAGAATCGAATGAAAGATAGCTGATAAACAGAGTTAAAGTAATAAATCGCATTCCAATTGTTCACTGAAAGGACAGGTTCCACCAGATCTTTTCCAAAATATGCTGGCTAGAGCAAACATGACTGTAACATCCTAACAAATGAAGGCAAGTGATACCGATCATTTATATCCTCTTCATTCCCATGCCTAACCAGCAGTCACTGAAATACAGAGCACAGTGTGCTCTTGTTTTTCTGTGCCAATTGATTCTTTCCTTCATCAGAGAGAAGTGACCTTTTCTTTTCCTTTTTCAATACTTAAACAACAAGGATCTACTACATTGCAGCCGTCGTGGTCTTGCTTGAAGGCTTTTCATCTTCATCCTCCTGCAAGTGTACGTAAGTGTTCAGACTAAGAATAGTGGATCTGTTTTAATAAGATTTAAAAATGGCCTATCAGAAATACTGCACATTGGCAATTTAGTTCTTTGCATGGAAAAAGGATGAGAATAAGAGAACAAAAAGATCTGTGCTTACAGAAATGTGTATAATCTTGTGAAAATCGTTATCAAATGCCTCATCACCATCATCTGCAATTCCAGACATCAAAACTCTAACATTAATAAAAACTTAACAAAAGCATGAATTTTATATGCAGTCTATTTCCTTCTTGGTCCATGGTGACACACAGCTTTCAAGTAACTCTCAGATGCTTCAAGTTTTTACTGTTCTCCACATGTATTGTTTGTTCATTGAGGATAATTACATAACGAGAACCTGAATTTATTCGTTCATATGTCAATTATGACAAACACTAATGATGAGAATTGTAAAACCCAGGTTTTTCCTAAAATAAAATAAATAAATAAGTAAAGAATAAACTAGAGAGATTTATAAGGGAAGATAAATTAGAAAGGAAAAATAGGAACCAAGTGTAGGAATCTAATTTATCTTATAAAAGCAAATAGAAAGGAAATTGAATAGAAGGGTAGTTTGGTCATTTTTAATTAGTTAAATTCATGAAAGAAATAAAATAATTAATTATTAAGTTAATAAATTAAACTAGACCAAATTTTAATTTAGTTAAATGAAAAATAAGAAATTTAAGGTTTAAGAGAAGGAATAAGGGCCTAATGGTAATTATATTAGGGTCCTTAATTTTGGTAATATGGGAGGATAATAAGTGTCTAATTAAAATTTAACATTAAGGATGAGAATAAGCACGAAGTTAATGAGAAAACTCTTTAAAAGAGAATTTAAAAGAAATAATTTGGGAAGAAGGGTAAAAGAGAGAATAGTCTTAGAGTTTAAAGTAAGGTTAATCTAATTAGGATTGCTCATTAGTGGGCCTATAAAAGAGAAGTCTTAAGGAGAGTTTAGGGTTTTGAAATAAGCTCAAAAGAGAGGGAAATTCGTGCATAAGATCTGGAGAAAAATAGAAAGAAAAGAGAGAAAAGAAAAGGAGGTTTAGTGAAGAAAAAGGAGTGCTACAGATGGCCGACCAGCAAGGTTTGAATGGAGCTCTAGAGAAATCCAACCGTTGGTTTAACCTGAAATTTTGAGGTTTTGATCTACACATGAGGGACTTCAATTTGAACGGTGGAGATTTGATTTAGAAAAGTCTAAGGTGGTGCGAACTAGCCCAGAAAATTGGTGGAAAATCAGATTTTCAGAAGGAGTTTATATGTTGAAGCAAGTAGCAAATCCTTTTAAACTGGAGGAACTGCATTGATTACCGTATGTTTTAGATGCTTAATCGTGGGTTATTTGATTTCAGATTTCGTTTGGTATAGTGGGTGATTTATGTGTGGGTTTATGTTATCATGTTCAAGTAAGAAGTTAGAAAAGTGTTGCTTATAGGAGATTTAATGAGGATGGGAAGACTTAAAATTCACTCCTAATCATTTAATTAAGGTTAGGATTATCTTAGAAGTGATTTAAAATGAAAATAAGAAGATTAGAAACAAGTGAAAACCATTGAAATTTTAGAAAGTTTGGAAACTTAGAAAAACCCAGAAAACAGTGTATTTGGTCGAGCGCTCGAACAACCGCTCGAGCGCCGGTACAGGCGCCCCACCTGTGTATTTGAAATAGAACTTGAAAACCCAGCGCCTGATGGACCACTCGAGCGCCCTTCGAGTGACCTCTGTCAGAATTTCCAGATTTTGGGATTCGAGCCCAGATCTAATTTTTTAATGATTTTTCTTGAAATTTTAAAGTTGTAACACCTGTAATTAAGATAATTTGAGATGTAGGAATTGGCGTAATTAAATTTGGATTAAAAGATAGTAATTTGGGACAATGATTGTAAAGATGAAATTTTTGGAGATGTTCTAAGAAGAATGAGGTTACAACCTATTTAGATTTAATTTTGGGTAACCTAACCTATTCTAAAACTTTAATACAGACCTAAGTTACCTCCTGGATGTAATTGTAACGCCCCAGATCCGGATTACGTAATAAAACCGTAACTCGGCTTCGGAGGTTAATTTTTCACACAAGATCGATATATCAGAGTGAATGAAAACATGAAAGAAACAATAAATAGATAATCAGAGTGCGCTACAATCCCACATTTAAATAATAAATACAACAATATAACTCTAAACTCACATAACCCGAGCAACTACCCGCAGGCATCGTCCTCTCCAAGAGCAGCTAAAAACAAAACAAATCAGACGGTATGAGATACGAATATCCTAGTGAGCATCACATGCATGCACAAAACCATTTAGTTCAATTTTAAAACATGTCACGGTAAAACATATACGGCGTCAATAATACGTATAATCCGGATAATCCAACAGAATTCCAACAGTCCAAGTTATATAAATGTGAAAATCCATCATATAAACCAAAGTAATGATGTCAGTGCCAAATCCCGAATATAGTCGTAAAATTCCGTATAACCGGTTAACAACACAACGGTGGAATCACAATTCAAACAACTCAATAGATAACTCTAGTCCCAACAAGTGTCATCATATACCAAGTCACATCAAAGTCATGTCCTCACCTCTAGTGTATATCCAGCCTACTCAGGGTTTCGGATATTGAAATGACGGCTTACTCAGGGTTTCGTCATCCAATGCCGGTCTACTCCCCGGGTTTCGGCATTGACAACACCGAACCACTCAGGGTTACGATGTTGCTTTACATTGGCGGGAGAAATACCAATAAACCAGTGAATAAAACAGCTCGTCAAATAAAGTCAAATCTCAAACGTTGGTCATGTCATGTAGTTGCTTAAATTGGTTAATTGACATGCCAAGGCGACATCCACCCCTCCATGTACACAATTCCGGCCTATTTAGGGTTTCGGAACTCTGAAATGACGGCCTACTCCCCGGGTTTCGGCATTGACAACCCGGCCTACTCAGGGTTTTGGGTTGCTCTACACCGGTAGTGGCAACACTCAAGGCCATGCAAATACACCAATGAAGCAATAACATTACATTACTAAGCTTAGACATGGATCCAGGATAAGCTAAACCAGTAACAATCTCAAATTCATCATTTTAAACTTAACCGATAAAATAGCATGTAAATCCAACATAGAACGTGATAACAAACAAACATAGGTACTGTTCATCATCGGTCACTCCGGACCATAATACTCCATCATAGAGACTCTCAATATAGTTTTAATCCAAACCGCAAAACTTAATAACATATAGTGCAAAAGTCTTAAGAAATACTAATTGTCAAAATCTGCTCATCATATGAAGTCAACTAAACTTAAATCAAACCAGAAATATCAAACCTGAATATTAAAGAGTTGAACAAATCAATGTTGAAATAGCAAATAGTGAAAAACCATGTAATACTCTACAAACTTGGATATGCAGAAAACTTTACTTCTTATTTTTATTTCCAATCCCTTATATTGTTTCATGCTCTAACATAGTAGTATAGAAGTTTAAATTTACAACTTATCTTAGACTTGATGAACCCCACTCCAGATGGCTAGAAATAATCTTTAAGCACCAAAATATAAAACTGAATATCTGAGAATTTATCTCCCACTTATAATTACCAATTTCACATTTACTCTTCATTCCTCAATTTAACTTCTCAACATAACCCACAATTGATATCTACCAAGATCATCACATGACATCATAATCCCTCACTTAAATCTCTGGAGGTAAAACCTAAACAATTTAACCAACAAATTTAATCCTAATGAATCAGCTGCATAGAGTTAGAAATTTGAAGAGTTGGCGCTGACCTCTATTTCCAGTGTTTAATCTCTCTTAAACTTAGGATATGCATTTCTGACTTCGTAGACCCCTCAACATCATTATCAGCACTTAATTAGACTAATGGAATAGGTGGAATGAGTCTGAAATCAGATTTTGCAGGTTTACTAAGTTAGTCGCACTTTGCGGAGCTAGTGCGAGTCTGGCGCTAACCCATAGGGGTTGGCGCCGATTCGCATCAACACAAATTTGAACTAGCGCTAACCTCTTAGAGGTTAGCACCAGGTTAGCCGCAATTGGCGCCAAGGAGTTCGATTCTCCGACACTCTGAAATCTTCGATCTAACACTTTTGATCACAATTTTCACTACAATATTGGTTCCATTAGCCTTCTTTAACTTCTAAAAATTCAACCCTCATATATTCCACCTTAATTAAATCAAATTCCAACATAGAAATTCCAAATTTGGCATTCGACATAACCACAATCGATCCACTGCATTTCTAACCAAACGAACCATGAAAACTTATATAATGCATCAACAAAACTTGAAAATAATGCTACTCACTTGATCCATGCTCCAATCAATAAAACTTCACTCCAACAATTATAGACACCTCCGTTCATGATTTCCTCTCCAGCTCTCCTCAGATCAATCACTGTTTCCAATAGCAACTTTCCAGATCTTATTAGATCTGATTCACAAATCTTATTCCTCACGAAATCAAGGTTCAATTCACACTTACCTGAGCCCTCACTGATCTGCAGCTGCTTCATACGAATTCTGAGATGTTTGCTCAATCTAACAGCTTCTGAAATTTCCAATTGAGTTTGAGTAATTCTACCTTACTCCAATTCTCGATCTAACAGAATTTAGAGAATCCTTCTCTTCCCAATGATCTGGTTCTGATCTCTGCTACCATGAGCTTCTTCGAAGCTTAGATTCGACCAAACTATTTTCAATCAAACTACGTCTATTTATAAAGTGGCCTTTGGCGCTCAATATTAAACCATTCATGATCCACCGCTTCACACACCCACATAAACTCCTACATCCTCGACCTTTTAGCCTCATGATAAAATGTTTGCCACTATACCAAAGTTATACTTTTAATTCGATTTTACTATTTATTAAATTTCGAACTGAGGTATAACAATTGCTCACCCTATTTGACAGATTCCCATTAGAGAATCTTGAAATTCTTCATTCATCCCCTTTTTTTATTTTATTTTATTTTTCTTTTCCTGCATAATTTTATTATTAAAATAATTTTTATTATTAAAACCAGAATTTTAATTATATTAAAATTCGGGATTTTAATAAATGCGCAGTGGAAGCGTGGTGAATTTAGAAGGCAGGGTGAGATTTCATGAGAAGGATTCCTCCATCGGGATGGGGTGTTGGTAATCATGCTGTCTACATTGAAGTTATGGAGACACTACTCTAGGAAATTAAGTTTGAAGGTTTCATAAGAGATCGTAAAGAGAGGTTTATAAAGAATTTCCTTCCGGATTGTGATTCCATTGGTTCTAAGAATGAAGACTGTGAAATTTTATGAGGTGAAAGAACTGAGAATAATTTCCAATAATTAAAGCTAAGATTATTTTCAGAATACAAAAGTTGGTGTTACATTTTACGTTCAGTGGAATCTTAATGAGGTGCAGAACTATGGATGGAATTATTGCGAGATTATAAATAAATTTTACTTTTAGTTATTTTCGGCTCAAGGAATTCTAGTAGTTATAAATATATTTTTATTGAGTCGCAAAGGAGTTGCTCATGAGCAGATAACAATACAAATCACATTTAAGGTCAGTTAGTGCAATTGGGTGGATATCATTAGAGTTTGGGTATGGTAAGTTTCTTTTGTAGGATGATGGTTGTAAAAATGGATTTAGCGTAATTGGGAGAATCAAGTATCAAGTTCAGACATGGGTCAGTAGCAACCGTCAGAATCTGGCTATAAAAGGCACAGACTCGAAAAGCTCGAGGACGACCTCCACTCAACCGCAACTGGTTATTATGATTACAACTCGATCATCCGTGATCACTATCCAATCTTCTACACCCAAACTATAGGAAGAAGGATAATTTAAGATTTCTCTCACTGCTTCCAATCGCAGTGACACTCTAGGCCCCTGTTTACTTCGATTGACGTCAGAACCTTGCCACTGGCAAGTAGGTTGAGGCCACCCCTGACTCGCGATTCTGTACTCCGATTACGGCTACAGGAGTCCGAGCAGCCGATCCCGAAACCAACTTTGATCAAGCCAAGTGACTCACAGACTTTCGGTTAAATAGCAATCCTAGGTGAACCCTCAAATTGACTTTGTTAGCAGCCACCCCCTTCTTCTTGCCCTTGTACTCCGATCACGGCTACAAGGTTAGGATAGGCCGGTCCTGCGAACTCAGTCGGTTTTCTTTTTGTTTTTATTTCCTTTTTGCATTACTTTTGAGGATTACCTATTGTAATCTATGGTTGTGTTTCATCGGCCGATTTATAATAAAGTGCTATGCCATTGACTGTTTTGACTTTCAAACACGTATAAGAACCCAAACGAAGACCAAACCCCTAGTCTTCATTCTATCGCCTGACCGGTTTTATTACAGGTGACTTGCAATACGACTAAATCGACTCCAGTTTAGATTCGGAACAGGTGCCTGGGGTCAGGATCCGACCCGAAATCTTTGTATTAATTGATACTGGCACGCCCGCGCAGAGGCACATCATCAACATCGCCACGTGTCCAACCCGGCCCAATTTCTGAGGAACATCCTTTTTTGGCACTCCCGGTGGGACTCCTCATCTTTGAAAGAGCAGTAATGGCGGCAAGAAGAAGTACTCAGCATGCTGAAAACATGATGCCAAAGGAACCTGCAGAATCTCAGGTAACTCCTTTTTTGTCTCAGAAGTTCCGGAAGAAGGACCTTCAAATTCACAGCCGGATCTAAATGAACGACTTATCATGGCCATACAAGGTCTTAACCAGCAAATTGTGGGATTTGGTCAAAGTCTTAATAAAATTTCTTCCAATAATGGTAGGATCCTAGCAGCACTGCAGGAAGGATTCTTTACAATGGCAAGGCTAGCCATGGTGGCCGAATGAGCCGAGACATCTGTTGCCGGTTTGAATGTTCATGGGAGGGTGAATATCCCAGAACAACCACCACCCTTAAACTTGGGCGGTAATGGTCGAAATGGAATGGCTAACATTGCCGCCGTTGGAGGTAAATACCCCCGATATCCCAATTCCCCTTAATGTGCCTCCCCCTAAGGCGCACCCAGGGGGGGCAAAGGAAGGCACATGAGAATCATAGGGAGGATATTGGTTTAAGAAATATGGCCATGAACCGAAATTACATCCAGAATGTAGTTCAGGAAATAGTCGGAGATCAGTATCGCCGATGAATGACTAGGCCAATTGTTCCTCCGAAATTGGGCCGGGTTGGACACGTGGCGATGTTGATGATGTGTCTCTGTGCGGGCGTGCCAATATCAATTGATACAAAGATTTCGGGTTGGATCCTGACCCTGGGCACCTGTTCCAAATCTAAACCGGAGTCGATTTAGTCGTACTGTAAAATATGCCGATGAAACACGAACGTAGATTACAACAGATAATCCTCAAAAGTAATGCAAAAAAGAAATAAAAACCAAAAGAAAACCGACTAAGTTCGCAGGACCGGCCTATCCTGACCTTGTAGCAATGATCGGAGTACAAGGGCAAGAAGAAGGGGGCAGCTGCTAACAAAGTCAATTCGAGGGTTCACCTAGGATTGCTATTTAACCGAAAGTTCGTAATCACCTGGCTTGATCGAAGTCGGTTTCGGGACCGGCTGCTTGGACTCCTGTAGCCATAGTCGGAGTACAGAATTGCGAGTCAGGGGCGGCCTCAACCTACTTGCCATTGGCAGGGTTCTGATGTCAATCGGAGTAAATAGGGGCCTAGAGTGTCACTGCGATCGGAAGCAGTGAGAGAAGTCTTAAATTATCCTTCTTCCTATAGTTTGGGTGTAGAAGATTGGATAGTGATCACGGATGATCGAGTTGTAATCATAATAACAGGTCGGTTGAGTGGAGGTTGTCATCGAGCTTTTCGAGTCTGTGTCTTTTATAGCCAGATTCTGACGGTTGCTACTGACCCATGTTTGCACGAACTTTGGTTCTGTTTTAGTAGTTATTTATCGGTTGCTTTTTATTCATGGGAGGTAACTTCTCTGCTACGTTCATAAACCAATAACTTCCTCGTCCGTCGTTGCCCATCTTCAACGGTCGATTTCATGTTGATGGTGACGTTATCCTTTAAAAATATGAGAATGGTTGTTGTATGTGCTTACGTGGCTCTAGCTAAGTATCTGGCCTACGTGTATACCGATGTGGCCAATTTAGTTGAGTTAGGCCATGTCTGTACCGCGTGGCCTTTCCTCATTCGTCGGTCCATGGAGGGTGTAAACATTGCCCCCTACTTATTACGTCGTTATCTGCAGGTGTGATGAGTAAGTATTTTACTTTTCAAAAATTTTTTTTGTCCGTTGCTAGAAACGGATGATTTGCCACCTTTTCAACACTTTCCCACGATCGAGGCGATTGCGATCTTTTCGGCTTAATCTCCCTATGCTCTCTATTAAAGTTACCTTTTGTAATTTCGCCTCTTTCGTTTTCTTCTATTGTTTCTCTTTTTCCTTTTCTTCTTCTTTCATGGTGGGCAACATTCTTCCTTGTAACTTCTCGGTCGAACCCTATGGTAGTTCGATAGTCGTCGGTCCCTTCTTCGACGCTCGTGATGCTCTTTTGGATGTTTTGACCGCCAAAATAAGGGGCCCTCTGCCTTTCACCTGTGGTAACGCCCTTAGCAGGCACTTTCATTTCCGGAGTTGGCCGATTGTTCATTTCGAATAGGTGGCTTGGGTCGGCCGTCTGAAGAAGGATTTTCCATTACTTGGCGGAAAACAGGTATCTACGACATGATTTAGTTTTCCTGCCACCACATCCCCTTCATTCAAACCTTTTATATGCGGTTAGCCTGTTTTGGAATGCCCAAACTAATACCTTCAATTTCCTTGTTAGACCGATAACTCCCACCGTGATAGATGTTTGCTTTATTACTGGTTTTTTCGCAACCGGTCATGAGGTCAGGTACAGTATGTCGGACCTCGGCATGTATGAATATTTGCCATTAAAAGAGGAGTAATCTCAAAAGAAAAAGAAGAAACCTCAAAAGAATTGGACGAAACCTCAGAAGAAATAAACAAAACCTTGGAAGAAAGAAAAGGAACCTCCTTAAGAAATTGACTTGGCCAAGCAACCGTTGTAACTGTTTTTTATTGGCTAGCGGTTTGGCTTCTATCACCGATTTAGCTTTGTTCTTGCCAACTTCGATTCCCCTCTGATGAACAAGAAAGCCTAAGAAATTTCCGACTGAGACGCCAAAAGCGCATTTCAATGGGTTCATCTTTACCTTGTACTTTCTAAGTCGCTCAAAGACCTGTTTTAAATGTTGTAAATGGTCACTCCCGGTTTGGGATTTTACTACCTCGTCATCAAAATAAACCTCGAGTATTTGACAAATCATATCATGGAAGATAAGATTCATTGCTCTTTGATACGTAGCACCAGCATTTTTTAGTCCGAAGGGCATGACTATCCAACAATAGGTTCCTAATGCCCCCGGACAACGAAATGCCATCTTAGCTATATCATCCTATGCAATAAAAATTTGATTATAGCCGGAGTGGCCATCCATAAATGATAAAAATTTATGTCGTGATGCATTGTCTACTAGTAGATCAGCTATCGGCAGAGGGTATTCATCTTTGAGAGTTGCAGAATTCAAATTGCGGAAATCGATGCAAACTCTAATTTGACCATTCTTCTTAACTACAGGTACAATATTCGACAGCCAATCGGTATATCGAATAGGCCTGATAAACCCAACTGTTAGAAGCCGTTTTATTTCTATTTTTACCTTACTGATTACATCATCAGCCATCCTCCTTGAAGGCTGTTTGAATGGTCTAAATTCTGGCTTGATAGGAAGCCTGTGTTCTACAATTTTTCGATCCAATCTTGGCATCTGGCTTGATAGGAAGTCTGTGTTCTACAATTTTTCGATCCAATCTTGGCATCTCCTGATAAGTCTAAGCAAAACAATCTGAGTATTCGGCTAATAATTGCTTCATCTTTCGCTTGGCATTTGGCGGCAGCAATTTGCTTATGTGAATAGGTTTTCGCTCTGTTTCTGTTCCAAAGTTAATTTCTTTTAAAGGATCTTGGGTATCCATTTTCAAATCTTCTAACTTGGCTGGTGCTGCTTGTAGATCAGCGAGAGTTATCTCATCCCGATCTTTTGTCATTTCATCGTCTTGTTCGTTGATGAATTCGGTAGAATTTGCCGTCGTCTCACCACCTCCCAGCCATTCATTATTTTGTTGAAACTCCCTCACCTTTACTTTTTGCATATCAGCCGTTATTTTCCTCAGAACGGCTTTTGTTGCTTCTGATTGTTCAACCATCATTGGGTAATTCTTTAAGTTTGGCAACCTCGATTGCTTCCTCTTCCTGGAGCCGTTGTTGCACCGTATTTTGTCGAACCAAAATTGAAGCAATCGGTTGCCCATTCTTATCATACCCAACAAATGAAATAGGTCTTATCCCTTCCTTATAAAGGGACGCGTGTACGGCATTAGAATCCACGGCGAAAGGCCGATTGTCGGCTTTTATTTCTTCGATATTGTCATCCTTCCAAAAAAGCAACGATTAGTGTAAAGAGGAAGGTACTCATCCATTCGAATGGATCCAATCTCTTCCCAGCAATGCGTTGTATCCGGCCGATGACTCAATGACAGAACGCCATAAAAGACTGCCGCGGTCCAACCATTCATTCGATTGGGAGGATTCCTCTAGTTCTTGTAACACCACTTGCGGAGTTAGTAATGGTGATATCCGAATGGATTAAATCCGAGAAAGACTTACCCAACTTCCTCATTGTGGAGACTGGAATAAAATTAACTGCTGCCCCCGTTATTAATTAAAACTCTATTGATAGGGATCCCGTTCATGTGAACCTTTATGAACAAAGGTTTCAAATGTTGAGTCATTGCTAAAGATGGTTTAGCGAAACATACCTTTTCAACCGGATCGATTTCCTCTTTATCGGTCGGTTTCTGATTTTCTTCCTCCTCCTCGAGGTGTTTTGGATTGACTATGTACAGTGCTGTTGGATCCCTTTCGTCATTGATCTCCTCTAGCCGTGGTGATTCTATGCTTGCCTCGAAAGTCATAGGCAGAGTGAGGACCATATGACAATCGAGTGGGATTGGGGCATCCGGCCGAAGTAAATTTCGGCTATTGAGGCGTCGGTGCTTAGTGGCAACTGCTCAGTGACTCATTAGTTTTATCCTACGGGGTTTCAAGCACTATTTCTTCGATCACTTCTACCGTGGAGGGAGTCGACATCCTGCTGTATTTAGTTAGCATCTGATCGATCAGCAATTGTTCCTCTTCCCCTCCAGTAAAGTTATCCGTCAGGTCCTTGTCAGAGACCGATTTTTCTGTCCTTGAGGTCACCGTATTGGAGACAGGCTTTGGCGTAGTATCCGGAACATCTGGTGAACTAGGTAATGGGTTCTTCTTGAGCTTCTGTGGTTTTGGGGTGTGTTTCCTGGCAGCAAACCCAGAGAACCAATAAGGCTGAGAGGACCCGGTGCTCTGTTCCTGATGCCACACCCTGGCCTGCTGTTGCTGCCAGCGTCGCTTTTGCGTCCTGGTCATGGCTGCGACGTCTTCCTGCGAATAAAAAGGAAAGTTAGGATGAGTCAGTTTTTTCCAACGACCATCTTGAACAATAGGGGGTTTCACCATCCTAGGCTTGAGGTACCATCATCTCTTGTTCATAAGTCATATAGCCGCTTTCCCAAGTTGTGTTGTATGGGGACGTCGTCTTCGTCGGCGACTATGCTGAAACTTGTCTTCCAGAAGCCAAATGAAATTACCTCTTGCTCCTCCGTGTTCGAGATGGGCCTTCAGAACTTAAGGATCTTTCCCTACCGTGCTAAGTATGGTGAGGGCCTGTCATCACTCTTCGTCTACATTCGCCACAAAGAAGGTTTGGTGACACTTCTATCTTTTCCGGGCTCCTGGGTGCTATATTTTGATCAAAAGAAGAGTCTTCAGAAGACTTTGCAACCGTCTCCGGTTGTTTTGTGATTGTAACTTGAGTGGAAGAAAAGCCAGAGGACACCGATGCCCCGTCTTTCTACCTCT
This sequence comes from Buxus sempervirens, assembly GCA_947561395.2. NCBI lineage: Eukaryota > Viridiplantae > Streptophyta > Magnoliopsida > Buxales > Buxaceae > Buxus > Buxus sempervirens. The sequence continues at coordinate 11,639,452 of OX387192.1, forward strand.
GTTTTCTTATATCTTTCCCTTATGAACGCACCTCGGTTAGTTGTAGGCCTAGGCTTGTGCCACCATTTGCCCCAAATCTCGCCACGCCTTTCATGGCGCCATGTTCGGCCTTCAGTGACTGGATACCTCCAATCGTTCCTCGATCGTAAGTTCAACTGACTCCGGACCGGTGGTGTTTTATGTTCCGACTTTTCCGAAGAAGGTCCATTTAGATCAATTTTGATGGCCGGGGTTTGCTTTGGCAAGCCAATTGTGGTCATATTCACTAGTACATTCTTAGGGAATGGTTGCGTGTCCACCTGCATCTTTTCCTTGACCATTTCTTCAAACTTCAAGAGTCCCTTGTCGATATTTTCATGTATCACATTACACAGCACAATACACTTGTTAGTTTCATGGGTTTTTATTCCATGCCACTTACATGATTTACCCTTAGCCGCTACGTTTGCTGGAATAAAGGAGTGGTTTTTGGTTAACCGGAAAAATCCCTGTTTAAGAAGATAATCAAATATTTCGGCCGTTTTATTTATATCAAAAGAATAATTTCGGCTAAAAGTATTCATTTCTTTCGTCTCTCCGGCATCCTTAGATTTTCGGAGAAGGATTGGATAGGTAAGTGGTTGCTTTCCCACAACTTCTACGACTCCATACTCAAAATTCGGGTCCTTATAATAGGTCTCATAGGATGAGGTTTCTTTTCGCCATCCTTCTGTAAGAGCCATTCATATTTAGTGGCTTTGGCGGACAACTCGAATAAGTTCTCGAATTGTTTGCCACGAATTTCTTTCGAAGTACAAAGTCTAATCCATTTAATGCTAAGTTCGCAAATTCTGATTCAGGTAAGAGAATTCGGCATTTGTTTTTCTTGCATTTAAATTGGGTGATAGAAGCCAAACCGCCAACCAATAAAAAACAGTTACAACAGTTGCTTGGCCAAGTCAATTTCTTAAGGAGGTTCATTTTCTTTCTTCCGAGGTTTTGTTTCTTTCTTTTGAGGTTTCGTCCCTTTCTTTTGAGGTTTCTTCTTTTTCTTTGGAGATTCCTCCTCTTTTAACGGCAAATATTCATACATGCCGAGATTCGACATATCGTACCTAAACTCATGACCGGTTGTGAAAAAACCAGTGATAAAGCAAACATCCATCACGGTGGCAGTTATCAGTGTATTGGCCGGTGGTTTGGCTTCTATCGCCCGATTTAAACGCATGAAGAACAAATGCCGAATTCTCTTACCTGAATCAGAATTTGCGAACTTAACATTAAACGGATTAGACTTTGAACTTCGAAAGAAATTCGAGGGCGAATAATTCGAAGACTTATTTGAATTGTCCACCAGAGCCACTAAATATGAATGGCTCTTACAGGAGGATGGCGAAAAGAAAGCCTCATCCTATGTGACCTATTATAAGGACCCGAATTTTGAGTATGGAGTCGTAGAAGTTTTGGGAAAGCAACCACTTACCTGTCCAATCCTTCTCCGAAAATCTAAGGATGTCGGAGAGATGAAAGAAATGAATACTTTTAGCCGAAATTATTCTTTTGATATAAATAAAACGGCCGAAATATTTGATTATCTTCTGAAACAGGGATTTTTCCGGTTAACCAAAGACCACTCCTTTATTCCAGCAAACGTAGCGGCTAAGGGTAAATCATGTAAGTGGCATGGAATAAAAACCCATGAAACTAACAAGTGTATTGTGCTGTGTAATGTGATACATGAAAATATCGACAAGGGACTCTTGAAGTTTGCAGAAATGATCAAGGAAAAGATGCAGGTGGACACGCAACCATTCCCTAAGAATGTACTAGTGAATATGACCACAATTGGCTTGCCAAAGCAAACCCCGGCCATCAAAATTGATCTAAATGGACCTTCTTCGGAAAAGTCAGAACATAAAACACCACCGGTCCGGAGTCAGTTGAACATATGACCGAGGAACGATTGGAGGTATCCAGAGAGATTTAGGGCGAATGGTGGCACAAGCCTAGGCCTAGACCCAACCGAGGTGCTTTCATAGGGGAAAGATATAAGAAAATAGAGGCAGAAAGACGGGCATCGGTGTCCTCTAGGTTTTCTTCCACTCAAGTTGCAATCACAAAACAACCGGAGACGGTTGCAAAGTCTTCTGAAGACTCTTCTTTTGATCAAAATATAGCACCTAGGAGCTCGGCAAAGATAGAAGTGTCACCAGACCTTCTTTGTGGCGAATGTAGACGAAGAGTGATGACAGGCCCTCACCATACTCAGCACGGTAGGGGAAGATCCCTAAGTTCTGAAGGTCCATCTCGAACACGAGGGAGCAAAAGGCAATTTCATTTGGCTTCTGGAAGACAAGTTTCAGCATAGTCGACGACGAAGACGGCGTCCCCATACAACACAACTTGGGAAAGCAGCTATATGACTTATGAACAAGAGATGATGGTACCTCAAGCCTAGGATGGTGAAACCCCTTATTGTTCAAGATGGTCGTTGGAAAAAACTGACTCATCCTAACTTTCCTTTTTATTTGCAGGAAGATGTCGCAGCCATGACCAGGACGCAAAAGCGACGCTGACAGCAACAACAGGCCAGGGTGTGGCATCAAGAATAAAGCACCGGGTCCTTTCAGCCTTATTGGTTCTCTGGGTTTGCTGCCAGGAAACACACCCCAAAACCACAGAAGCTCAAGAAGAGCCAATTACCTAGTTTACCAGATGTTCCGGATACTACGCCAGAGCCTGTCTCCAATACGGTGACCTCAAGGACCGAAAAATCGGTCTCTGACAAGGACCTGACGGATAACTTTACTGGAGGGGAAGAGGAACAATTGCTGATTGATCAGATGCTAACTGAATACAGTAGGATGTCGACTCCCTCCATGGTAGAAGTGATTGAAGAAATAATGCCTGAAACCCCGGAGGATAAAACTAATGAGTCACTAAGTTAGTCGCTACTAAGCGCCGACGTGTCAATAGCCGAAATTTGCTTTGGCCGGATGCCCCCAATCCCACTCGATTGTCATGTGGTCCTCACTCTGCCTATGACTTTCGAGGCAAGCATAGAATTACCACGGCTAGAGGAGATCAGTGACGAAGGGGATCCAGCAGCACTGTACATAGTCAATCAAGAACACTTTGAGGAGAAGGAAGAAAATTAGAAACCGGCCGATAACGAGTGTAAACACCTTATTTTTGCACCCCCGGAAATGTTGAAAATGAAAACCCTAGCTGAAAAGTCAAACCCTATGGGGCAAAAGTTGACTTTTTGATCAAGTGATAATTGGCCACCTTGATTTATTCCAGTGGATAGAGAATCCTGACGCAGTTCCAGTGCAACTGATTTTGCTGGAATCGGAGCCCGGATGTAGAAGATATGAGCAAAACAGTTCCAGGGGCAAATCAGTCAAAGTTTAATATCTTAATTAAACTAATTAAGATAAATGGGAAATAGTAAAAATTGGAGAAGTCTAATTCGTCCGAGTGGGCGGTTGAGTCAGCTCAGCCGTCAACTCGACCATAAAAGGGAAGAAAAAGCTGCACACCATATGCGGTTGATTTTTTTCGGCCACCGCTCGTGCGAGCCAATCACCGCAAGCGGCGCGCGAAAAGTAACCGCACTGTTGGTTTGTCAGTCTGTGCCTGCGCAAGTTTGTCCCATAATCATTGCTGAAAGGACAAGGCCAAAACCGCACATACCCTGCGGTTTTGACCGAACCGCACAGTATGTGCGGTTATTGTTCATTTTTTACCAAGCCGCACTGAGTATGCGATTTTGTCTCAGTTTTCTATAAAAGCAAAGTCCGAACATGGGACAGGGGTTGGCTTCTCTTGGCTGATCTCCATTGCTTCTCCCCCTTGCCTCTAATCCGAAAACCTTCCTTTTACCCCACCTTACTGCCTCAAGCATAATCCTAAGCCTATTCTACCATCCTTTCTTTCTTCTCCTTCATTTTTTACCTAAGCAAGAAGAGAGAAAGTTGCTGTTGGTGGCCAAAGGAGGAGTTCCAGCCATTTTGTTTGCTTAAAAGGGGTTCGAATATACCTCTCAAGGGTGTGTAAACCCTAAGGTAATGTTTCCTACAATCTTTTGTTCAACATAAATCAAAATGGGTTTATTTCAAGCATGATTAATGTGTTCCCCATCTTGGTATGCTGTCCCTTCTATTTTAACATGATGATCTCTCTTTCCTCCACTTATGTCCCTCATGTTGGCATGAGAAAGCTCCCATGGTAAGGGGAGCATGTTTTTGGTTTTAAGAGAGGGAGGGTTCCATTTCAAGCAAGGTTTAGTGGCCTCTTGGTAGGTTGTTTTATTATTGGTTGTCCCATTCGAATGGAGGAGGGTGTTCCCCCTTTGTTTACTCATCTAATGTACCCTTGAATACCCCCTCGCTTTCCCTTCTTGTGATCTCTCTTTCCCTTTATTCTTTTGCTATTTTGCTGGATTGTTTTGTGATTGTGTGCTCTCACTCTGCTACACATGTTGAAGGGTATGAAAGTAGGCACACACTAACATGCTATTATTTTTGTGCACAAGCATGATCCCTTTGGCTCTTTTAGTTTGCTGTTTCATGTGTGTACATTAGATTGATTTCCCTCTTAGCAAATGTATGCCTCCCCAGCTTGCTGTTTGAAATTTTTCGGAACCCCCAGCCCCTCTTGAGCAGCTGCTGTGGACAGCATGCTCAATCACCACCAAAAGCCCTCTCCTGCATCACCTTCAAGGTATTCCTAGCCCCTTAAATCATGCCTTACCCTCTCACTAGTTGCTGTCCTACCATCCTACAGCATGTTTCTTATTTCTAGCCCACTTGCATGGTAGGCCTCTTCACTTGCACACACCAAAAGCAATGAACATATCCACAGCTTGGTGTTATGCTAGTTTACTTTTCACCCCAAGGTCCTCATTTCCCTTTTGCATGCGTCTGAAATCAAACACCTCTGTTCACATGCATGGAATGTATAAAGATGTGTGTGACATTTTTCCAGAGTGAAATAGGCTTTAGGCTCTTGTTTGATTGTGTTCATTGTTGATCGGTTAATTTGCTGGCTATGAATCCATGAAGAGCCAAAGCAGGAACACCTTGGTCCCTGTTCTGTCATTAAACATGGCTCAAATGGAAGAGGCAAATCCCCAAGTCTTCCCCCCTTTTCTTGATTGCAAAAATCCCAAAAGAAACCAAAGTGGGGAGATCCCCCATTCTTTGAACCACCGTGGGCCCACACAGGGGCCTACACGACTGCTGGAACACCCTGGAGAGAAACCGAGTTGAATCCCGAGGCCATTTTGGCCATTCCTGGATTTTCGGGCCCGAACCGCATACTCAGAGCAGTTCGGGCAAAACCGCACTTGATCTGCGGTTGTGCCTTGACCGCACAAGATGTGCGGTCAGTTTCTAGAATCCCTTAAAAATCCATTGTGAGACTGTGGGCCCCCTGACATCCCATGGGCCTTCCAATGGGGCCCATATCAGACCCACATCATCCAGATAAAAAGATAAAAAAATCAAATAAAATAAGGGGACCCACACCACTTAGGTGGTCCCTACCAGACCCAATAAAGCAGGCATGCTGGCTTAGGAATTAGGTGAGTTTATAATTGAGTTGACTCGTAACCAGGAAGACCCATGGGACCCGTCACCCGATGGGGCGGACCGGGGTGTCTACGGACTTCTTCGGACCGTAAATGAGACCCTACTTAGAATCTCAAGCCGCAAACCAAATTAGACAAGCTTAGGCACCCAGGTGTCCGCCTGCACCCCAATCAGGCGGTGGCGACTCCCTTTTCCCGTTTTACCCTTCAGGAGGCACGTGCGCTCCCACGCGCCTCGCCCGTGCGGCGTTCTGACGTGCGCACAACGAGCAAATCGGCTCGGTTGAAAAGGTATGTTTCGCTAAACCATCTTTAGCCATGACTCAACATTTGAAACATTTGTTCATAAAGGTTCACATGAATGAGATCCCTATCAATAGAGTTTTAATTGATAACGGGGCAGCAGTTAATTTTATTCCGATCTCCACAATGAGGAAGTTGGGTATGTCTTTCTCGGATTTAACCCATTCGGATATCACAATTACTAACTTTGCAGGTGGTGTTACAGGAACTAGAGGAATCCTCCCAATCAAATTAACTGTTAGGACGCGGCAGTCTCTTACGGCGTTCTTTGTCATTGAGTCATCGGTTGGATACAACGCATTGCTGGGAAGAGATTGGATCCATTCGAATGGATGTGTACCTTCCTCTTTACACCAATCGTTACTTTTTTGGAATGATGACAATATCGAAGAAATAAAAACCGACAGTCGCCCTTTTGCCGTGGACTCTAATGCCACACACACGTCCCTATATGAGGAAGGGATAAAACCCATTTCATTTGTTGGGTATGATAAGAATGGGCAGCCGCTTGCTTCAATTTCGGCTGGACAAAATACGGTGCAATAACGGCTCAGGGAAGAGGAAGCAGCCGAGGTCGTCGAACTTAAAGAATTACCCAATGATGGTTGAACAATCAGAAGCAGCAAAAGCCGTTCTAAGGAAAATAACGGCTGATATGCAAGAAGTAAAGGTGAGGGAGTTTCAACAGGATAATGAATGGCTGGGAGGTGGTGAGACGACGGCAAATTCTGCCGAATTCATCAACGAACAAGACGATGATCTACAAGCAGCACCAACCAAGTTAGAAGATTTGAAAGTGGATACCCAAGACCCTTTAGAAGAAATTAACTTGGGAACGGAAACATAGTGCAAGGATTACAATATCGGTGTCGATAGGCGTGCCGCCCATCGGAAAAAACGGCACGAAACGCCAGAAAAGTAAAAAAAAGAGCAAAAAGTTAGGAAAAAAATTGAATTTTTTGATTCTGTCGATTTTTCGGCGGCACGCCGCCAAAAAATCGCTGATAAAATTTGAAAAAATTGGTTTTTTTTCCTCTTTATTGCAAAAAATCAATTTTTTGTGAGTTTCGGTCCGTTTCGCTTGGTACGCCGCCAATTTTTCGTTGACATGCCGAAAAAATCGGTCGCTTTTTTCAAAAACGATTTTTCGGCGGCACGCCGCTGAAAACACTGACATAGTGAAAGCCTATTTACATAAGCAAATTGCTGCCGCCAAATGCCAAGCGAAAGATGAAGCAGTTATTAGCTGAATACTTGGATTGTTTTGCTTGGACTTATCAGGAGATACCAGGATTGGACCGAAAAATTGTAGAACACAGGCTTCCTATCAAGCCAGAATTTAGACCATTCAATCAGCCTTTTAGGAGGATGGCTGATGATGTAATTAGTAAAGTAAAAATAGAAATAGAATGGCTTCTAGCAGCCGGGTTTATCAGGCCAATTCGGTATACCGATTGGCTGTTGAATATTGTATCTGTAGTTAAGAAGAATAGTCAAATTAAAGTTTGCATCGATTTCCGCAATTTGAATTCTGCAACTCCCAAAGATGAATACCCTATGCCAATAGCTAATCTACTAGTAGACAATGCATCACGACATAAATTTTTATCATTTATGGATGGCCACTCCGGCTATAATCAAAAATTTATTGCAGATGATGATATAGTTAAGACGGCATTTCGTTGTCCGGGGGCATTAGGAACCTATTATTGGATAGTCAAGCCTTTCGGACTAAAAAATGCCGGTGCTACGTATCAAAGAGCAATGAATCTTATCTTCCATGATATGATTTGTCAAATACTCAAGGTCTATATTAATAACGTGGTAGTAAAATCTCAAACTGGGAGTGACCATTATAACAATTAAAACAGGTCTTTGAGCGACTCAGAAAATACAAGGTAAAGATGAACCGATTGAAATGCACTTTTGGCATCTCAGCTAGAAATTTCTTAAGCTTTCTTATTCATCAGAAGGGAATCGAAGTTGACAAGAACAAAAGCTAAATCAGTGATAGAAGCCAAACTGCCGTCCAATAAAAAACATTTACAACGGTTGCTTGGCCAAGTCAATTTCTTAAGGAGGTTCCTTTTCTTTCTTCCGAGGTTTTGTTTCTTTCTTTTGAGGCTTCATCCATTTCTTTTGAGGTTTCTTCTTTTTATTTGGATATTCCTCCTCTTTTAATGGCAAATATTCATACATGCCGAGATCCGACATACCGTACCTGACCTCATGACCGGTTGCGAAAAAACCAGTGATAAAGCAAACATCCATAACGATGGGAGTCATCGGTCCACAAGGGAAATTGAAGGTATTAGTTTGGGCATTCCAAAACAGGCTAACCGCATATAGAAGGTTTGAATGAAGGGGGATGTGGTGGCAGGAAAATTGAATCATGTCGTAGATACATGTTTTCCGCCAAGTAATGGAAAATCGCTTCTTCAGACAGCTAACCCAAGCCACCCATTCGAAATGAACAATCGGCCAACTCCGGAAATGAAAGTGCCTGCTAAGGGTGTTGCCACAGGTGAAAGGCAGAGGGCCCCTTATTTTGGCGGTCGAAACATCCAGAGGAGCATCACGAGCGTCAAAGAAGGGGCCGATGACTATCGAACTACCATAGGGTTTGACCGGGAAGTTACAAGGAAGAATGTTGCCCGGCATGAAAGAAGAAGAAAAGGAAAAAGAGAAACAGTAGAAGAAAACGAAAGAGGCGAAATTACAAAAGGTAACTTTAATAGAAAGCACTGGGAGATTAAGCCGAAAAGATCGCAATCACCTCGATCATGGGAAAGTGTTGAAATGATGGCAAATCATCCGTTTCTGGCAACGGACAAATTTTTTTTTTGAAAAGGAAAATACTTACTCATCACGCCTGCAGATGACGGCGTAATAAGTAAGTAGAGGGCAATGTTTACACCCTCCATGGATCGACGAATGAGGAAAGGCCACGTGGTACCGACATGGCCTAACTCAACTAAATAGGTCACATCAGTATACACGTAGGCCAGATACTTAGCTGGAGCCACATAAGCATATACGACAACCGTTCTCATATTTTTAAAGGATAACGTCACCATCAACATGAAATCGACCGTTGAAGATGGGCAACGACGGACGAAGAAGTTATTGGATTATGAACGTGGCAAAGAAGTTACCTCCCATGAATAAGAAGCAACCGATAAATAACTACTAGAACAGAACCAGAGCTCGTGCAAACATGAGTTGGTAGCAACCGTCAGAATCTGGTTGTAAAAGGCACAGACTCGAAGAGCTCAAAGACGACCTCCACTTTACCGCAACCGGTTATTATGATTACAACTCGATCATCCGTGATCACTATCCAATCTCCTACACCCAAACTGTAGGAAGAAGGATAATTTAGGGCTTCTCTTACTGCTTCCAGTCGCAGTGACACTCTAGGCCCTTGTTTACTCCGATTGACGTCAGAACCCTGCCACCGGCAAGTAGATTGAGGCTGCCCCTGACTCGCGATTCTGTACTCCGATTACGGCTACAGGATTCCGAGCAGTCGGTCCTGAAACCGACTTCGATCAAGCCAGGTGACTCACGGACTTTCGATTAAATAGCAATCCTAGGTGAACCCTCGAATTGATTTTGTTAGCAGCCGCGCCCTTCCTCTTGCCCTTGTACTCCGATCATGGCTACAAGGTCAAGATAGACTGGTCCTGTGAACTTAGTCGATTTTCTTTTTGTTTTTATTTCCTTTTTGCATTACTTTTGAGGATTATCTGTTGTAATCTACAGCCGTGTTTCATTGGCTGATTTTATAATAAAGTGTTACGCCATTGACTGTTTTGACTTTCAAACACGTATAAGAACCCAAATGAAGACCAAACCCCTAGTCTTCATTCTATCGCCTGACCAGTTTTATTACAGGTGACTTGCAGTACGACTAAACTAACTCCGGTTTAGATTCGAACAGGTGCCCGGGGTCAGGATCTGACTTGAAATATTTGTATCAATTGATACTGGCACACCCACGGAGAGACACATCATCAACATCGCCACATGTCCAACCGGACCCAATTTCGAAGGAACAGAATCATAATAATGCAATTAATTGAACAAAACAAATAAAAATAGAATATTCATCGGAGGAAGTATGAGATAAATGGGACAATAGGAAATCTTAGAAATCCTTTTCAATTTCATTTATAACAAAAATTATGTGTACATGTCAACCCCAGATAGAAATACTTACATAGATATCTACTGATTGGGTATCCTATCCATATATGAATGTAATGCCTATAGGGGATTATCGGGGAACTATCTTGCTTCTATTTTTCATTGAATATAAAATAGAAATTATGATATAGCACGACCTGTGCTACCTAGAGTAGAAATGCGATAAAAAGGGAAATATGCAAATAGCTAGATAGCTATATTTGCATGTGTTTAATAAATATAAACCCTCCACTTCAATCGTATTCTAGACTTTGATTAATAAATGGATTAAAAAAAAAAGACCAATATCTCTCTTCTTTGTGAATCTTTTTTTGAACAATAGAATTGGTGAAAAGTTAAGCGTTGAAAAAAGTAAGTCAACTCTATACTGTTCCTAATTATTCTATTTTATCTTATTCGTAGAGAACAAATCCAATCTTAAATCCATTTAATTTTCTGATACCCTACCGGATTGTAATATCATAATAATAGGTATTACTTGGATCACTTTAGCTTTGATATTCTACACAAGACTCCATAAGTCTAAGTGGCATAATTTTGTTTCCATAATTGTTTTATCAATTCCTTTCCATTTTGTTCAAATCATTTCTCTTTTTGTCCAAGTCGCTTATCTTTTTGTCTAAGTTACTTCCTTTTTCCTTTGTGAGTATCAAGAATATCCCCATTCATAGGTCCAAGATCCACATCTACGAATTTAAAGGTCCGAATGATCAACTCTACAATGTTTTATGTGAATGGTCTTTGGGTTTTACTATCTTCTATTTCATGCATGGTTTAGCTCTTATTTCTGTTATATATATTAATAACATTTTTAAATAGTTTGGACTAGGTTTAAGACTTCGACTAGGCTTTTCAATTACTCGATGCATGCCTTGGAATGTCTCTCGATATATCGACAAATGAACATCGATATATTGAACTCTTCAATATGATTTACATGAGTCAGTCAAAGGAATTCTTCGACATGTACCTATGGGTCTGCATGTGCCGAGAAGGCTTCGGAGCTCAACGTACCAAGCAGCCTATGTCAACAATCTTGGGAGCTAGATAATCTAGCCATTCCCAAGGCATGTCAAAGTATATGTGAAGACAAAACTGGGCCTAATACCATGCCTTTTTTTTCATGTACATGCAATGCCTTATTTGGCACATATGATGAGGCAAGTGTTAGGTGGCTTAGTATTTGGCTCATAAAATAGCTTAAGAATGGCTAAGGAGACGATTTAAGAAATTAATTAATTGATTCATAAATTCTATTTAAAGGTCCCTCAGCACACTTTTAGAGCCAAATTCATTGCTTGACCATATTATTGCCTGAGTTATTGCATGGTCTGAACTTTCAAATAGAATTGGTATGAACTGACAAACCATGCTGAGAAAGTTCCCCACCATACAATACAATTTAGTCATGGAACTTGAAGAGGCAAAAGTACTTAGCCCCTTGTCACTTTCATGTGTTTCCTTGTTCTGTCTGTTGAAAAAACTCTTTGAGCTGAGGGTACATGCTTTACTCATGGGATTTGAAGAGGTAAAATTAATTAGCCTCTTGCCCTTTATTTTTACAAAGTTCTTCATCGCTTGTGTTATAGTTCATAGGAAACCATTTAAAATGAATCCTGATTAACCCCTAACTTCCACAGCTTCAAGCTACTTAGACAAGAGGCTAACAAGTTTTTAGATAGCAATTGAAGTACATGGTAAAAATTTTCAAAACAGACATAACAGTACCTAAGAACAGAAACAGATAGTGAACTGCTTAACAGTACCCGAACTTGCTACAAAAACCATGATTTCCAGGTTATCTTGGTGTGACAAGTGTTTCTTAGGTCATTCTCTAAATGGATTACCAAGCCAGATGGAGACTTTTGCTTTAAGTTTCGTTTATTTTTCTTTAACACTATATCAGATTCTAGAACATAGCATTGCTCAATTCAATAGCCATGTGTTTCATTTCAAGAATATAAACGAGTGGCTTTTGATCTTTCAAGTTCCCGAAATGTCTATTTTATAAGGCCAAAAATCTGAAGCTAAACAGAATTTTCTGTGCCATTTTTCTCTGTTTTCAATGCACTATTGTGGTTAAATATTTATTTCAAACCTTTTGAAAACTATAACCCAAGTGTCTTATCATCCACTTCCAGATAGTTTGACACCATATATTGAAGGATCTTTAAAGACTCATTTTATTCATTGCGTGTATTTTGACAAATCACAATCTTCCTCCATCCCATTAAGCATTAACACTTAGGATTGTAACAAAGGAACAAGGCCCCTCAAAAGTGCCTTAGAGAATATTCACCACAACAGGGAATTTATGCAGAAATGATCCTACAGCATTCCCAGTCCGTCAACCTGTTAAGCGTTCCCAGACAAAGAACCAGAACACAACATGCCTCACAGTTAACAAAACCAAACAACATTTTCAGTGAAATATTCAGCCAAGTGGATTGGACCATATGTTGTTTGGATCATGCTATTCATTGCACCAAACATCAAGCTGTGTAATACTTACCATTCATACCAAATATAGTTTACATATAAAATTTTGATCTATTTTTCAATAGGGGAAAATACATAATCATATCTCACAGTATGTTTTATAACTCATAGTAAATCAAAAAGTTATGCGTATAACAATTGTTTGATAATACAACATATTACTCACAGAATAAACAGAAATAATAGAATTCATCAAGAATAATAAAACTACCACGATTCAAGAGAAAAAAAAAATGCACTGTAAAGAACCAAATAAAGCAAAAGATTACAAGAAAATAAAAGCATAATTCAGAATCCAGCCCTAGGAAATGTACCGATCTAAACTAGATATTTGTACACATAATTCTCAAATCATGCTTAATGAATTACAGTAAACAAAGGGAAAGATACGAGTAAAAGAAGTACCTGTGGCGGAATCCGAGTTTCTCCAAAATGATCGGCAAGTGCAGCAGTGCCATTGACAGAGCTCGGGGCTTGCGGCTGCAACTTTAAGGACGATAGCTTCCCACGTCGGAACCCTAGATGGATTCTCTATTTTGAAATCCATTTCCTTTCCGCTATCTTCGCCAATACGAATGATAGCCGTGTTTGCAAGGAGAGCGAGCGACGAAATTACTGGTTTTGTGAATGGGAAAAACCAGTAAAGTGGGAAACATAAAACGTTTTATTGGGAAATGGCGTCGCCCGGACTTGAACCGGAGACCTTCAGTGTGTTAGACTGACGTGATAACCAACTACACCACGACACCACAATGGGATAGTCCGTCTCTAATTAATTAAATATACTGTTGGAGATATTTTCATAACAAGTACCTCTTTTTATCTCATAGAAGATGAAAAGTATAATATTTTAAATGCTATAAAGTTAGATAATGATCAAGAACCAATAAAAACTAAAGATGGTGAAGAAATCCTTGATCCAGTTTCAACTTTAATTTTTTCTATAGCAAAAATCTATTTAGGAGATCCATAAAAATTAAAAGACAATTCATCTGAAATATTATTAATGGGAAGTGGTCCCTTGAAGAATCTAACAAATTTTTTCTCAAAATAACCATATAATGTCCTATTACCATATATCTATACTAGCGGAAAGGCACATGCGATAAGTGTCACATGTGCGTCACATACTGTATGGGCTCCTACACTACCCAGTTGTATGGCTATGTGCTTTACCATAAATCGATCATAAGGGTAGGCAAAAATTGTGTAATATCTTGAATTTTTGAATATAATAATATAATTAAATAAATCTGAAAATATTTTAAAATAAAGATTTATTCTAAATATTTGAAGGAATAATATTAATAGTCCAAAATTATATAGATAGTTAAATAAATGAATAATAGTGATTTTGAATAATTGGAAATTAAAATAATAAATTCAATTAATTGGAAGAATAACTATACTTTTGTAATTTAGGAAAGTAAACAGTAATCCAAATTCATATTATAAAGAGATATAACAAGAAGATTAAATTTGAATTTAGAAAAAATCTAATGGTTAAATAAGGTTTAACTAAAGAAAGGGCATTTTGGTAATTTTATAATTGGGCAAATTAACGAATTATATAATGCAATAATTATTAGACTTAGAAACATAATTAGACATGACTTGGGTTTAATTTGGATTTAAATAACATGATTTATGGTTTAATAGGTGAGAAAATGACCTATTTGTAATTATAATTAATTAGGAGCCTTAAATTTGAGAATAAAAGAGATTTTAGGATGATTTAATGATATTTAAAAAAATGGATTTAAATTAACACGAAAATTGATTAAAACAAAAGTTTAAATTATAGGGGATTTAGGAGAAAGAAATTAGAAAGAGAGTTGAGGTAAAATAGGAAAGTAGGATCAGTAGAAAGGTTTCTAATTAAACAAGGAGTCTTATTTGGGAGTAAATATAAAAGAGGAAGATAAAATAATTTAGAGTTTTTGGGTTGATCTCTACGGCTGGAAGAAAAAGAAAAGAAGGTTTTAGACGTGGAGAAGATGGAGGAAAAGAGAGAAAATATAATCTAGAGAGGGAAAGAACATGATAAACTTTAAGGAAGAAAAAGCTACTGTAGAATCCTCTGACCAGCTATCATCAAAATGCGATTTAGAGACTATGGACCGTTGGATTGAGCTCAAATTTGAAGGAGGTGTTCTTGACATGTAGATCTTCAATATGAACGGTGAGATGATGTTTGGAGGTCTCTAGAGTGGTGCAAAATTCAATGTGGTTGCATTAGGTTATTAAGGAAAAGTATGATTTTTGCGAAAAGAAGTAGCAACCCTTAGTTGGAGAAAATAACATGTTTTCATGTTTAGCTGACAAACCGTGGTGTTCTTGAGATTTATTTGGCTGAGAAATCATTGTTGTGATGTTTGGATGATTTTACATGAGGTTTTAAAGTGCTAGAAAGAACTTTTTACTCATGCTTGATCTACTCTTGTTTAGGTTGAGTTTTTATGAAAAATCTATTGTTTGAAGAGAAAACTTGATTGGTATTTGTTTAAATTTATTTGATATGTTTAGGAATGATTTTAAATGTATTAAAGTTGATTTGAATGATAGAAACAAGTTTTAGAAAAATAAATTCAAAAATCGGAATTTGTGAAAAATTCCCTGATTTCACAAATTATAACGAGCACCCTAGGTTTCGCTCAAGCGCCCAAGCAGGCGCCATGTTATTAGCAAGGTTGCATGACAAGGCTTGAGCACCCTATCGGGCTCCTCGCCTATGTTTTTTTTTTTCAGAAATAAGAATCCAAAACCCAAAATTTGATTTAAGCCGAGCACCTTGGACATCGCTCGAGCGCCCAAGCCAAGAATTCTGAAATTGGTGTTTTGACCTAGTTTTTGATTATAAAATGATTTTGGATCAAATCCAACACATGCACAAACAAGATATGGGTAATTATGAGTTGTTTTCACTAGCAAAAATAATTTTATAAAAATTATACAAGATTTTGGGTACGTTCTACTGAAATAGCTTTTGTTTCGGTTCCAAGAGGAAATTTAACTTTAGATTTGATTTGTTTATGAATTGGTTGGTTTCAACACTTGTAAAGTATGTTTTAAAGATGTTTTAAGTTCTAGAACAGTAAGAAAATGTTTTTCTACAGATTTGGGCAAACTAAGCCTATTTCTTGGATTTTGACAGTTTTGAATAACTTAAGTTCTTCCTCCATGAAGGAGGGTGTTTCTCTTATTCTTGAAGGTACCTCAACTAGACGATGGTACGTGAGCTGTTATCAGCCGTGTTTTAAGCTAATTAATGGTGAACACATGAGTCGTTATTAGACGTGTCTTTAGCCAACTAATGGCATATACGTGAGCCAATTAATGGCCGTACCCTTTTGAGCCATTTAGTTTTGCCAAGAGGGCACTATTGACATTGATATTGACCATGAGGGTCATGTTTATTGATATCTTGCCATGAGAGCTATGAATATTGATTATTTTGCAATGAGGGCATTACACCTATGTTTTGGTCATGATGACCATATGTGTTAGTTTTATTTGTGTCTTAGCGGGCTTAGCTTATTATGGATCCATAGTTTAATTAGTAGTGAAGTCTTTCTATCTTTGTTAGGATTAAGTCTAGTTCCTTTATGCATTTCCTCCATGATGAAGAGGCCTTCCATGAGGGATGAGCTGAAACAATTTCCACTTCTACCATGAAGGTGAGGTCTACTAGATTTCCACCATGAAGGTGATGTCTCTTATATTTCTACCATGAGGGTGATGATACAGCTGGACATGTTGCAGTTTGTTCTTAGACTAGATTTGTTAGGACTAGGTCTTGACCTTTCAAAGTGGTCATATTTCACGAGTCCTGTGATGTCATAACTGTTTGGTTTGGATTAATTCTCATAATGAGATTGATTGTATGGTTTGGATTTGATTTGATTTGGAAAATATTCATTAAATGATTTTTGTTTATGGATTGTGATTAGCTGGATTTATTGTCGAATTCTTATACCTCATGAAATGTATTTTGATAGCAACATGTGGACTGTTTTATTCATGCATGTTGCTACTTACTAGGATTTTATATCTCATCTTGTATTTTTAATGTTTTGTTTTTAGATATACTTGGAGAGGACGAACAGTGGGATTCTTGAGGGTATAGCTGTTGATTTAGAATAATGCCTTGTAGTTTGTGGAGTTATTATTCTCGTATAATTGTTGGTTAATTGTTTAGGTTGACTTTTAGTTCAAATTGGAGAATTGTCATTATGATAGTTAGTTGAGATTTGTAGTTGCCTTTTTATATTTAGACTAATGTATATATGTAAGACCCCAAATTTTCCAGAATTATTAATTAATTAAATATCTGAATATTTAATGTAATTTTGCTAAATTTATGATTGGACTTATATAGGTGATCACATGGAAGAAGGAGATTGGGAATATGAGGCAAATCCGATCATTGGATTTTGAGATAAAAGGTAACCAATATTTAAAGTGTTATTTTCAATCTTATTGGAAAGGTGTATAGTAGATGGTACATATAGGAAGTATGGGATCATTACTTAATAAAATAGGGTTTTAATCTAGAGAAGCATGCGTTTGTTCGGTTTGTGGCAAAAGTTTTCTCAAACTCTTTCTCTTGGGTTTTGGCGGCTGAAGGAGGAAGAGAGAACCTGTACGTGTGCATTTTGTTGGTCTCGGAGAGCTTCAGATCACTTGGAAGGATTTAGATTTGTTGTACAAGAGGGATCCGATTGAGAGGTTTAAAGGAAACAGAAGAAGAAGTTAACGAGAGTCTTTGAGCTATCAAGAGGTAGGTAGCACATTGTTTAGTCATTAATCGCAAGTTTTATTGTATTTAGATCGTTTATTATGATTTGGTATGATTTATAGATAGTATTGGTTGTATTGGAAGTGATTTTGATTGACGAAATAGTGTTTAAACTAGAAAGGAAACGAATCAGATTTCCAGAAATTTTCCACAGTTAAACAAGCACTCGACATGATCGCTCGAGCGATCTTGTTAAGCGCCTCGCTTGCCAATCGCTTGTGAATGACCACTCAACATTACGCTTGAGAGCCCGTTCAATTTTCATAGATTAAAATGTCGCCAAACATGACTGCTTGAGTACCCCTTGTTGAGCGCCAATTTTATGTTCTATCAAAATTTTATCATTGAGACTGCCCAACCTCACAGCTCGAGCGCGAGGGTCGAGTGGTCAATACAAAATTGTGATTTCTGAAATTTTGAGCAAATTTACATTATGGAATGATTTTTAATAGAAATCAACCTATGTACCAATAAGAATAAGGTGTTTACGAGTTGTTTTTACTAATTGTTCGATTAAAAATAATTTAATAAATATTTTGGGTATGTTCTATTGAAATAGGTCATTTTTGGGTTTGAAGGAAGTTGTGGTTCCCATGTTTTGTTTTAAGTCTAATTGATTGACTTTAACACTTGCATAAGTATGTTTTAAATGTGTTAACATTGAGCAAGCTTTACACCCTATATGCCACTAAGCATTATTGTTAAATGCTTTGATATTAATAGAGATATTTTGAGTGTGTCTAGTGGGCATAGCTGCATATGGATCCATAAGTTAAGCTAGAGAGTGAAGTGGTCTTTATTTGTTTGGTTACTCCTAGTTCGCGTACGCGCTTCCTTTGCAAATTAGTTTGCATTGGGAGGTCTTCATATACAATAGGGTCTCATTTCAGATACCAATTGCTGGTGAGGTGCTCTATGTAGTGCCCGAAATTGGGTCTGCCTTATAACGGTACCGACCCGTCCCTGAGCCCTACTTATGGGCCCAAAAGAACTTAATTAATACAATCAACCTGGGAAATTACAATGTAACCGTCAGAGTGCATAAGCTAAAGAAGCATGGAATACAAATTTCCATCAAACAAAAGATCACTTGTATAATAACCTCAAAAGATATGATATCTATGTATACAAAAAGGTAACTAAGATGCTCACCATCTCTCTCTCTCTTTTGGATATACAATCATATATAGAAATTATAATCCAAAATAATATTTACATCCCATTTACAATTCCCAAAAACATGATACATCATCACAAAGAGAATCCTATTATGGAGGTAGTAATCCTCTGGCCTGTACTCAAGCTCACCCTCAATCTCTGCCCCAGTACATGGCTCACCAAGAGGATTTGAAAACAAATCTGGTAAAACAAAGCACATGTGAGACGAAAGTCCCAGTAAGCAGCAAACATGCATGTATAGAAACAATTTATGTAGTTTTATAACATCCTGATAGCATGCTCAAATATAAAGTACCAAATGTAAATCAAAACAACTCAGTCGGATAATACATATAATCAGTAGTTCAATCAACACAATCATTTACTGCAAGCATGTCTTTGTTAGGACTCATAGGTTAGTGTGTTTCTTAATTAGATTAATGACCATTTGTCCATTCACTGCTGAACCATACCATAATGAATCACAAAAACATCTCGTCGATACCCCATGGCAGGTGGTTGCCACAACACCTCTATGCTCCAAGAGGGTTCACTGATACCCCACAGTGGAAAGCTATATGGACAAGATCATTAAAGCTAACAAGCCAACATTAACATACTAACTAGACTCATTGTGGATCCACACTAAGGGCAATGTCTAATTAGATGACTCATAATTTGAAACCAAACCATTCAAATCCATGAGTAAAATCAGTGCTCAAACCAGGGCCAAGTGGAATTCCCCATCCACTGCCCAATCACAACATATGCCAAGTGGAATTACCCCTCCACTACCAAGTCAACTAAGGCCAAGTGGAATTCCCCATCCACCGCCAATAAAACCATAGGCTAAGAGCCTTGTCAAATCACGTAAGAGTATTTAACCTCACTTTAATAAATCCAAATCAAGCAAAACGAATGCTATAAAATCCTCAAAATACATATTTGATGAGTGGGATAGTCTTACAATTCTCAATAAAGTCATCATACAACAAATCAATGGATTCTGAGACGAAAAGTTTTCGACCTTGAAAAATATCCTAAGTTTGGTTAAAAACGTTGACTTTTTGGGTATATAATTTTTCTAAAAAAATATACAAGGAGTTTTGGACTCAAATTCTGGTTGTAGTCTAATGAAGGGTAGATAAATTTTCTGGAATTTTATGGGCTTCTAAATCATTCATTTGGACATCAAACTCAAAAAGTAGTTTTTTTTATGAAAATCGAGCAAAACTAAAATTTTAGGCATTAACTAGAAAGTTGACTTTTTATTGGTAAGGAATTAGGTCTTGGGAGTATTTTTAATGATTTCAAATAAGGGGTAAAACATTATTTATATGTAAAGACTTAAGTAAATGGAAACATAAAATACACATGATTAGCTTTCACGATTAATCGCCCTTGGCGATTAGCTCCACGATTAGGTTTACGATTAATCGCTGACCTAATCCTAATTCGTAATTAGTCGCCGAGACTAATCCTATCCCTAACAGAAACTATTTTTGGGGATTTTGGCTCAGGATTAATAGCCAATTCTCAGGATTAATCATCAACTTGAGTTTTAAAATCTTTTTGGCTATTTTTCAGTACCAAACTCATACAAACCATTTCTAACCTTTCCTACACTAAGTGGCATGATCATAAACATCCCAACATACTTAAAAATACCTTCCAAAATATAAATTCATCCCAAATCCATATGAACACAAATCCAACACATGAAACCTCATTTAAAATACCAAACTCAAACCCAAAACTGAAATATAATCAATGTAAGTTGGAAATCCATAGCAAATCAATAGAAAACCAAACGGAAGTGTTATACAATCAAAACTCAACGAATTTTAGAAGCAAAAGCCAACATGCAAAATCATTTCCTTAATAAATCAAACCCTAGAGAGAGAATACGAATTTTTACAATACATTTTGGTTTGAAGGGTTTGCTACTTACATGTTTAATGGAGAAGCACAACTTCTCTTCTATCTCTCATCTTCTTCTCCTTCTTCAAGCTTTCAAGCAAGTTCACATACTTCTCCTTGTTCTATATGTTCAATACAAGAGAAGAGGGGTTCTCAAAACACTTAGGCTGTGTTTGGAACCCTGGATTTGGGGAGAAAAGAAAAGAAAATGCTAAAATTTTCTTTTCTCTTGTTTGGTTTAGATAAGGAAAATGAGATTTTCTCTCCAAATTTTCCCTCACTCTTTCTCTCCAATGTAAAAAAATCTCTCTTCAAAAAGGTGGGAATTTTGAAAGAAAAGAAAATTCACCATCACTTATCACTATTCATACCACCCACCCATCCCACCACTAGCACCATCCACCACCACCATAACCCATCACCCACTACCACCGCAACCCACCATTGCCAGCCACCACCCATCACCACCACCGCCCACTAGCCGCCACCACCACCCACCAGCCGCCACCATCGCCCACCACCAACACCAACCACCACCACCACCACCAACCACCGCGAACCACTACCACCCACCACCACCACCAACAACCGCCACCACCACCACCCACTGCTACCCATCGCCACCATCACCCATCACCACCCGGCACCAACGCCCACCACCCCAACCCATCATCTTTACTAAAATATATATTTTTTTCTTCTCATTTCTCCTCTCATCCAAACATCTGAAAAGAAAAGAAAATAAGTATTTTTCTTTTCTTTTCTCTTCTTTTCTTTTCCTTTTTAGCTTTCTTTTCTTTTCTCCCCAAATCCAAGGTTCCAAACACAGCCTTAGAATTTTAGTTAAGGCATCCTTTTATATGCTCTACTTTTGATCTTTCAAATTTAACCCTCAACAAAGCCTTTATTCCATTAAATCCTTAGGGTGTACTTAAAGCATACTAGGAGGGTACTTTAGTGTTAAGTTGGGGGGGGGGGGGTACCTTAGTGTTATTTGTGGGGTACCTTGGTGTTTCAAGAGGTTTACCTTAGCTATTTAAGGGGTTATACTTTAGGTATGCTTGGGGGGTGTATCTTAGTTAACAAAAGAGGGGTACCTTAGTTATAAAATGGGTGTTAACCTCAGTTATACAAGCCACAAGGGGATTGGGGGGGGGGGGGGGGGTACCTTAGTTATAAGGGGGTACTTTAGTTATACAAAAGGGGGTACCTTAGTTATTCAAGGGGGTACTTTAGGTAAAACAAGATGGTATTTTAGGTATTTAAGAGGTGTATCTTAGGTAAAACAAGGGGATACTTTAGGTATACAAATAGGGTACCTTAGGCAATACAAGTGAGGTACCTTAGGCAACACAAGGGGGTACCTTAGGTATACAAGTGGGGTACCTTAAGCAATACGAAGGGTGTACTTTGGGTAATACATGGGTGAACTTTAGGTATACTTGGGTGGTACCTTGAGTAATACTTGGTATACTTTAGTGTTATTTGGGAGGGTACCTTAAGTATACTTGGGAGGTTCTTTAGGTATTATTATGGTGCAACTTTTTGTACACTTGAGAGGTACCTTGGGTACTCTTAGGAGGTACTTTGGGTACACTTGAAAGGTACCTTGGGTATTCTTAAGAGGTACTTTTGGTATACTTGGGAGGTACTTTGGGGTATACATGAGAGGGTGTACATTATGTTTACTTGGGGTGTGCTCTAGGTATACTTGGCCCAAATTGGTGTTAATGAGGGTTCAAGAATGATCCAGAGGTATTGCAATTAGAGTTTGGGCACAAAACAATAGATCTAGAAATTTTATATTGGATGCACGAACGTTAAAGTTTGACGTTCGGGCGTTAAACCTTTATCAAATGGTTTCTATAGAATTTAGCTCAATGCGCGATTCAAGTTTCGCACGCCAAGGCTAATTTTCACATTTAACTTCACTTTTTCAAAATTTGATTTCCAAATCATTAGAACTACTTGGAGGGTATCTTAGCCAATTGAAATTGAGACCTAACATTAACTAAGCTTACCTTAATAACTTTCAATAAAATTCAATTTGTTTTCCCCAAATCCTCAAGCATGATCCATATCCACCTCACTTTCATAACACAAGTACTTAATTTGTCTAATAATCCTACTTTAATTAATTAAACTTAGTAATTAAGATATAATCAGGGTTGGGATTTTACACTTCCCATTGCCGCATATCGATGTCCTAGTTGATAAAACTGCTACACATTCGATGTTCTCGTTCATGGACGGAATTTCTGATTACAACCAAATAAAGATGGCACCTGAAGACATGAAGAAGACATCATTTATCACACACTGGGGCACCTACTGCTGCCAAGTAATGCCATTTCGATTGAAGAATGTAGGCGCAACCTATCAAAGGGCAATGACTTTGTTGTTCCATGATATAATACATCGGGAAATGGAAGTGTATGTGGACGATATGATAGCGAAGTCGAAAGAAGCAAAAGATCATTTGGTGAACCTCGGAAAATTATTTGACCAACTCAGAAAGTTCAAACTCAGGCTCAACCCAAATAAGTGTGTCTTCAGAGTGATAGTTGGCCACCTTGCTTTATCTCAGTAGATAGAGAATCCCGACACGGTTCCAACGCAACTGAGTTTGCTGGAATCGGAGTCCGGATGAAGGTTCTGCAGGCGGTCAAACATGAAGGGGAGCCGAAAGTTGACTTTCTGCTAAACCCTGAATTTGCTGCTAAACTCTAGTTCAGTGGATAGAGGATGTTGACCTGGTTCCAACGCAACTGAGTTTGCCAGAATCGGAGCTCAAATGAAAGAGTTATGGGCAATCTTTGGTCAAAAATAAACTGTCCACGTGGCAAACTACGTCACGTGGAAGTCCTCCTTGCTTAACCCTTAAGTAAACAAAAATATCAACAAAAAGAGTCTTTCTTAACCCCTAAGTAAAAAATATTAACAAAAGAGTCTTTCTTAACCATTAAGTAAAAGTAATAAGTCACAAGTAAGAAATAACAATAAAAAAGTCACTTTTGATAAAATATTTAAAAATTGGTCTTTATTAACCCTGAAGCAACCTCTCCTATAAAAGGGGAGGGGGTGGGATGCATTAGGGGTTGAGCACATTTTTGTTAGCCCATTGTTCTTTTCTCCCATCTCTCCCAAGCTTTTCCATTTCTCCCAAGCTCTCTTCATGGCTTCCTAATCCCTCCACCACCATTCTCCACCACATTCAAGTGAGAAGAAGGAGGTCTTGGAGATCATTTGGAGAGGAGGAGGTGGTGCCCCAGGACTGTGGTGTCACAAAGTAACTCAAGCACACCCTCAAAGAGGATTCCAACCTCAAGGTGAGACTCCCCATCATGTTGTGTTGCATATATATTATAATGAGATTTTTCTGAAAAGTTTTCTAATATTGTCTTTTCCCTAGCATAAATCTGGTATATATGTCCATTTGCATGCCTTTTCTTCTCTTTTTTTGGTAATGTGGAGGTCTATAAGGGTAAGAGAGAGCCCATCTCATTTTTAGCCCCATTAAGTTGCTATTTTGAGTTTTGTTTTAATTATTTGTGGGGGAGCATGTTCCCCTTAGCATGATCATCTATTGTATCCCAATTTAATCCCCCTATTCCCTTATTTAGACACTTTTTAGTTAGATGTGTGAGTTGGGTGCATATGGTTATAATAGGAGGGATGGGTGATATTTGTTCCTTTACTCATTTGGATAGGATCATAGCTTTAAGCATGCTTGTTTTTCTTTACTTTTGCATGTGTTCACTTAGGGTTATAACTCATGTTTAGTTGCTGTTTCGGCCATGAAAAGTCAGTCCCCCCTTTGCACATGTTCCATGGGGCTGGATTGGGTTTTTGTTTACTTGAAGCATGTTTGTGGATGCTCCACTTCGCTTGCTGTTTTATGTAGGATAATGGTGGATCTTTTAGAAGAAAAAGGAACCCAAGTCAGGGACACTTGAGTCCCTGTTTGTGCATCAAGTGGGTCCAGAAAAGAGGAGGAGGCAAGCCCCGGCCACCATCTCCTCCCTTCAATTTTCAAAACATCAAGAAGAGAGCCAAGTGGCTCTCACCTGGACCAACATGGGCTCACACAGGAGCCCACACAATCCCTGGAACACCCCAAGAGGCCTAAAAACCCAACCCCCTTTTTAAAATCCGAAAAAGGCTTCTGTATGTTGATCCGGCAACTCAGGTCGGATCAACAGAGCCTTATTCGTAGCCGGCTAAAGATGCCGGATACACTGACCCTTGTGTGTAACCGGCATCTCAGGCCGGCTACACTGCCAAATTGCATTTTTGCTAATTTTGTGATATTGTGCTAATTTTTTGGTTTGTTTGATCAATTCGGATGAACCAGAAGGGCTTCTGGGTCACCCGGAAACCCAAGATGGGCCATGGACCGACCCGGTCCAAATTGATTCCCGGTGGGCCTTCCAACGGGGCCCACCAAGCCCGACAGACCTTTTTTGATAAATCAAGATAAATTTAACCGAATGAGTGGGCCACACCATTATAGGCCCACCAAAGCCCAACTGGGGCAGCATGTATGTTTAGATCTAGGCATGGTTTGGCCGAGACCACGAGTAGGGCCTATCGGGCCCGCTAAAGCCCATTGAACCAAGCTAACTTAGGGTTCTCAAACCCTAATTCAGGAAACCTCGGGCTTTCAAGCCCAAGCCTAGGCAAAGGGCCCCAAGCCCCAAGCCTGGCTCATTTTTGGTGAAGATAAATAAAAAATAATCAAAATCACTTGGAAACCAACTGTGTGGCCCACAAAGCAATCCCAACCCACTTTGGCATGAAAATCCACTTAAATAATGAAACTTGAATTTCAAGATAAAATCAACTCATTGAACCAAAGCCCAAAGGGCCTCACAAGTTTAGACCGAGGCCCGCCAAGGGAACATGTGGACCACACTTGGCCCACCAAGGGATCTGTGGGCCTTCCAATGGGGCCCACCCAAATCAGACTCACTTCGTTTAATAATAAGAAGATAAAATCAAGTAAAGGGACCCACACCACTTTGGCGGTCCCGCCAGACTTAACCAACTGGAATGCTGGAATAGGAATCGGGTGAGTGAGAGACCAAAGTTGACTCAAACCAGGGAAACCTATGGGACCCGTCACTCGACGGGGCGGACTGGGGTGTCTACGGACTTCCCCAGACCACAACCGAGAACTTACTTAGAATCTTAAGCCGCAAACCAAGCCATAATAGAAAAACTTAGGCACTCAGGTGTCTGCCTGCACCCCATCAGGCAGTGGCGACTCCAAACAATCCCGAGGCACGCATCATTTTGCATGCACCTCGTCGTGCGACTGAAATCAGGTGCGCACACTTGCCAAGGCAAAGGCAATTTTGGAAATACCTCCACTGTCAACAGAAAAGGAAGTGAGAGGTTTCCTTTGCAGATTGCAATACATCAGTCGGTTCATCTCACAGATGACTCTCGTGTGCAAACCAATATTCAAGTTGCTCAGAAAGGATAACCCTGTAGTTTGGAATAAAGATTGCCATGAAGCATTCGACAAGATCAAGACTTATTTGATGAATCCACCAACACTGATCCCGCCAGTGCCAGGACGACCACTGATCATGTGTTTGGCAGTCTCAGAAACGGCTGTAGGATGTGTGCTAGGACAACACGATGAAACAGGAAGGAAAGAACAAGCTATCTACTACTTGAGTAAGAAGTTCACAAATTATGAGACTAGATACTCAGACCTTGAAAAGACGTGTTGTGCCTGCTTAGGTAGCTTAGAAGCTTCGACATTATATGCTCAGACACATAGTCTTACTCATATCGAATCTTAATCCCTTAAAGTATATCTTTGAGAAGCCAATTTCAACAGGAAGGGTAGCAAGGTGGCAGGTTCTTTAATCAGAGTATGATATTGTCTACACAACAAGGAAGACGATAAAAGGGTAAGCAGTAGAAGATCACTTAGTAGCGCACCCATTGCCAGATTACCAACCACTACTGACACACTTCCCAGGTGAAGATGTGATGTGTATAGAGTCAACAGAGGATGAAAATGAAGTTAAATTGAGAATGTTCTTTGAAGGAGTAGTCAACGTCAATGGAAAGGGAATTGGGGTAATGCTAGTCTCCCCAGAAGGTGTCCATCATCCAGTAGCAGCAAAACTCTTGTTTGATTGCACCAATAATATGGCGGAATATGAATCATGTGTGTTGGGCTTGAGAGCAGCAATCAAGATGCATATAGAAGAGTTAGAGGTATTCGGAGATTCAAGTCTCATTATTTATCAAGTAATGGAAAATTGGAAAACAAGAGACTTAAAATTGGTTCCATACCAAGAACTGATCAAAGAATTGAAAGAACAGATTGAGAATGTGACATTCAATTATATGCCATGAGACAAAAATCAGTTCGCCGATGCCTTAGCAACACTCGACTCTATGGTAAACATCATAGATAATGCTTTTGTGCAACCTCTTGAGATAGAAGTTCGACGTTTGCCAATTTATTGCTTTAGCATCGAGAAAAGTAAAGCAGAAGATAAGCCTTGGTACACAGACATAGAGAGATACCTGGAAGACAGAATTTTGCCAAATAGCGCCACAGCTGTAGAAAAGCGAACAATACAAAGACTTACAGGACATTATTTCCTCAGTGGAGATAGAGTATACAAGAAGTCGTACAACGACTCACTGCTACTGTGTATGAAAGAAGATGAAGCTCGGAACCTGATCAATGAAGTACATGGAGGTTTGTGTGGTGCGTACATGAATAGCCACATGCTTGCAAGAAAGATCCTAAGGATGAGTTACTATTGGATGACAATGAAGACGGATTACTATACTTACGTCCGAAGGTGCCATTTATGCTAGATCTATGTAGACAATATCTATGTCTGCCAAACACGTTACACTCCATGACTTCATCCTGGCCGTTTGCAATATAGAGAATTGATATGATAGGCTAGATTCATCTGAAGGCTTTAAATGGACATTGATTTATCTTAGTCACGATCGACTATTTTACAAAATGGGTAAAAGCCATGTCTTTTACAGATGTGAAGAAGTCTCATGTTTTGAAGTTCATCAGAAACAACATAGTGTGCCACTATAGCGTGCCTAAGGCTATCATCATAGACAATGCGAAGAATTTGAACAAAAAAGACATGGAAAAAATGTATGAGGATTTAAAGATCCAACATTTGAACTCCACAGCTTATCGACCTAAGATGAATGAAGCAGTAGAGGCCGCCAACAAGAATTTGAAGAAAATACTGGAAAAGATGGCAATTACCTATAGAGATTGGCACAAGAAGTACATATCGAACGTCGATTAGGATATCGACTGGGCAACCCCTTTCTCCTTGGTGTATGGAATGGAAGTAGTACTCCCTGTAGAGGTGCAAATCCCCTCACTCCGAATTCTGGAGGAAGCAGAGGTTGATGACATCGAATGTGAGCAGTCCAGGTTTGACCAACTTCTGCTGTTAGATAAAAGAAAGAGTAAAGGCATTGTGTCATGGCCAGCTCTATCAACAGAGAGTGGCATGAGCCTACAACAAGAAAGTAATAACGCCCCGAACTCGGGTCAACGCAAAACAGGCACCCAACCCAAATCCGAAGTGCTACAGGGCCCAAAACATCAAATTACCAAACCAATAATATCATTCATTAAACAATTAATATCAGAGTGCAGAAGTTTATCATCTATAACAACTCAATAAGCGTGGATAAAAGTCATCCAAACCATTTCATCAAAAATAAATCAAGTCTGGTAAAACAAGTTCTATCACTCCCACTCTCATAAACATCAATCCATAAAATAACAAATAAAAAACCAATGTCTCAAATAATTGTATCAACCTTGAAAACCTAACTACTCAGGATAATAATAATCCTCTGGAAGAAAATCAGCAAACTCGCCCTCAGAAGCTAACCCCAAGTCTCCCTCACGCGTATCAGCTGAAAACAAAACAAAACAAAAGAGGAATGAGATACGAATATCCCAATAGGTAACAACATGCATGAATAAACAGTTATACTTAAAAAATAGTTATTCTTTCATGCTCAATAAAGTAAACTAATAAAATCTTCAAAACTCAGTATCGACTAAACAGGTGTGCTACTTACCACTGTTTGATCAAGTTTCCATCTTCCTCCTCTTTCCTCTTAGTGTAGATGTTTATCTCTCTCTCCAAAGCAACACAGAACTCCTCCTGGGATGCAGAACGCTTCAAGATCAACAACTCCTCCGTCTCCTTCTTCTCTTCTCTCTCAGTCTCTCATTTCCTTTAGCCGCTAGAGAATACCAAACAATACGCAATACGATTAGTCGTATTCTCTGAAATATTAAAACCCTATTTTAATCCCTCCTGATCCTGTGTATCTCACTTCCATCATAAACTATACTACTAACCACTCAGAATAAAATATAACCTTAAATTAATACTTATTTCAATATTTCATGATCCAATGGTTAGATTTGCATCAAACTCCTGATCTCTTTCATCAATGTGATCACCTATATATTTAATTATAATCCATCAATAAAATTCACAATAAAAATACTGATTATCATTTAATTAAAATTTATGAAAATTTTTTGGGGTATTACAAAAGCCATGACACTTCGAGGTGGGCGATCTCATACTTAAAAGGATCTTCCCCTACCAAGAAGACAATAGAGGAAAGTTCAAGGCAAACTACGAAGGGCCATACGTAGTTCACAAGGTTCTGTCCAGGGGTGTACTGATCCTATAAGAGATGGACGGAGCCATTTTTCCTGAGCCAATAAACACAGATGCAGCCAAAATGTACTACGCCTAAGATTGTTTGGATTGGGAAATGAAGAGATGCCATTTTTTTAATTACTCCATAGATAGCGAATCCCATAAGTCCCTCCCAAAATGCTTTAACCCTAATCAGGCATCTTTCAGCCTTAATGAATTCTTTCAACCAAATACATGTGTCCTACCCAATAAATTGAGGCATTCCCCAAAATAAAATAAAAAAGATGAAGGGAAAAGGAAAAGGGAAAGAAAAATTGGAAAAATGTTTACAAAGCAGGAAAAAGAAAAGCAAGGATGTAAGTCCCCAAAAACAATAAAAGGGTAGAACACTGTTCAAAACCCAATAAGTCAAACCTCTTGAGCCACTTATCTTTCTATCATGAACCACAACCTAGTCTATGTTTCGCCCTATTTTTAAGACCTCTCAGATTCCAAAAAAAACGATCTTGGAATGCTCAAGTCGGTGTTAGTTGGTAATGACAGAATCCATGGCACTCATAGGACTAGACGCAGTGAATCCTCAAAAAAAAAAAAAAAATAAATAAATAAATAAAAGAAAAAAGAGGAAGGAGTGTGGAATGAAGCAACTGGTCTGAAGGAAATGAAGCGGTTGGTTCGAAGGAAAACAGAAAATGGTCAAACTTGTGCCTCGCAACACAACTAGAGAAACTCCCAAACAACAAGTAACGCAGAGGGAATGAAGCAGTTGGTCCGAAGGATAGCAGTAAACTGAATGAGTTTGATAGCCTGAGAAATTTAATGACTTAGGGTCAGAAGGGCTCAGACCGGCATACTGCGTCTGAGCAAAAGCCACATTGGCCCATGATGACAATGCTACTGGAAACACTAAGCACACCGAACCCTACCAAAACCTAGGATGAATCATTTGGAGTTGCAAAAACATTGACACATCTATTTTTCTTCAGTTGATTTTAGCTTAAACTATTTTGCATGCATTTGAATTGTGCTGCTACCCTTAGTACACTTGGATCATAACCTCGATGCAGGCCACCCACTTTTGCAGTGGGCCATGACCAAGAATAAATAAATAAAAAACAAAAAAGCAAAAAAGAAGAAGCAAACAGAAATTAAGAAACAGAAATTAACTCCCTCCATAAAACAAAAACAAAAGTGAATTTTTTTTGGGGTCAAACTCCCTCCATAAAAGCAAAAATTAACAAATCTTCTCTATCTTTCAGAAGCAAACAGGCAAAAGAAGAAGAAAGTGAAAAGGAGACTCCTTGCCACAAATCCATAGCAGAGCTCCTTCCCGAGAAGGGAATACCTCCCACACTAGAAGCACCCACGCGAAAAGAAGGACACACCCGCAACTTAGATGAGCTGGTGAAAAGAAAGCAAGGAAAAGTGACATTCCCTTTCCAGTCCCTAGTGGAGCTCCTTCATCAGGAGGGAGTGTCACCCAGAACAAGAAAGGTTACAAGCAGCAAAGGAACACCTCTTGTATCAAAAGCTAAGGTGCATGAGCAGAAGATAGACCAGATCTTCTGCAAAGAACCAACACTCTCTCCCCAATCCCCAGTGGAGTTTCATTAGCCAGAGAGTGGTGTTTAAGACAAGAAAGACATTGAATAGCGGAAGACAAATTGAGGCAATCACCCAAAAAATTTTTTTTTTCCCCTAGTAGAATTATCCCTAACTGAGGAGAGTCATCTCTTGAGCAAGAGAGGAACTGCCCCCAAGCGAAAAGGCATGAAAGAAGAAAGAAGACAAATGAATACTTCAAGACATGAAGGGGAGTGAGCAGAAGGAACGATGCAGGGCAGAGTTGGCCCTTATGTAATTTTTATTTCCCACTTTTGCAATAAGGCTTGATCTTGGCTTTGGAGCTCTTGGAAGTGCAGTATCACCTGAGAGAGTCAACCCCAATGTAGGAGGTTTAATAGACCATAGGATAGCACACTCACGTGAGCATTCCAAAAAAAAAAAAAAATACAAAAAACAAGAAAACAAAAACAAAACAAAAAACCAAAAATCAAAAACACAAAAAAAAAAGGAATGGATTATAATTTGTACCCTCACAGGAACGTTGAAATACTTAATAAGATCAAGTCCAAACCTCCACAAAAAATTGAAACAAGGGATGAACTCGTGAGTCAATGGCGTGGGAGCCATCTAAAATATGAATTGAAATGAGCCAAGTAATACCAAAATTGTGGTAGGCGCTTCCCCTGAACAAGAATATCAAGGGACTTGACTTGTTAGAGGTTTCAAAAAGAATGCAGAGTGAAAAATTAAGGTTCTTTTATTCTTTGTCGTTCATCAACAAATGACTCCAGCAAAGAGGGGCAGCTGTAAGCACCTAAATTTTGCACATTAAAACTTACTTAGCTAAGGGTTACAGTTTAGCAGAATTAAGAAGTAAAAATGAGTTTTTAAAATAAGTTGAGTTTGCTATAAATGTAACACCCCCGCTCTAGATCAATTGTCCAACCCCGAAGTGCTAGTGTAAGTAGGCCAAAGCAACTAAAAACCAGAATAATTTAAAACTTTTATTAATGTCTTTATCCGAGTTATTATGTTGAAACATAAAATAAAATTCAATTACAATCAACTTAATATTTACAAGTACTTTTTAACTCATAATTGTTTCACATCTATTGGCTATCATTTTACAAACTACCCAATGCTTGTCGACCTCACCAAAAGTACCTGAAAAATAACGAAAACTGAAGTGAGACATAAATCTCAACAAGTAATAAGATGCATGAAATAAAATAATCTAATTTATATATAAAAATAAAGTCATTAGGTATAATGATAAAACCAAATCACAATAATAATATTTAAAGCATTCATCAAACCAAACCACGTATGTGTGACAGCACAGGACTCATGAACTGAAACCACTTTGAAAAGCTACTTCTTGTTCCCAAGTTTGCCACCTCACGAGCTTACATGATATGGAGCCGAGATACACGGTCACCATTCCCTCCACCTACGATCAATGCGGATCACCCAACCGAGATACACGGAGGGCTGGCGCGTACAATCCAATCAACTGCAGCTGTCCAACAAATGATAATACATATCCAATCAAATATATACACTAGAAAATACACGGCCAATACTGGCACAGGTGCGGGTCGCAAGTGAACTACAATCACAACTACAATATAGCTTACATGTGCGAGTTATATGTGGACTACGAGCATGGCCAATTTAAAACACATGTTTGCCAATGCTCCATTAAAGCGCACGGTGGTAACCCAAGATAATCCGATGCCGAGATACATGGCTAATAACCACATCGAGATACATGACGGAAAAAGATTGCTACAACTCGACCAAATACAGGAAGGCTTCGTCGAGATACACGACGGGAGCATAAGTGGGAGACAGGTTTAACTTAACAAAGATAATTCTATTTCACTTCCTAGCTATGTTATGGATCCATACTAAGCATTACCCGCTAGACACAACTCACAATAAAAAACATTTAATAGTAATTTGTCTCAAAAGTAAGATGTGCTCAACAATATAATAAGTTTTAAATCTTCAATAACAACTCATCACAAGATACATGAGAGAGGAATTTAACTACTCCGAGATACACGGAGGAAAAATAATGATTCTGCAATATTATCCACGAAACCATATGCAAATATCAAGAAATATAATATTGAATGCAATGAATTGCTCAAATTTGGAAATAAATAGAAAACACAATCCAAACCTTGAAAACATGTTATCTTTACCAAAATATGTCCAATTCCTTGATCAAATGCCTAAACAGTAATTTATTAATGTGTTAAACTCTTAAATTACTTACCAAATCAATATGTAATGTTTTACTAAAATTCATTCCTTAGTTGGTTGTTATTCTCAATAATTTTACTCAATAATGTCCAAATTTCCTCATTTAAGAACCTAAGGTATCAAAACTTTTTAACATTGATATTTAATCCTTCCAGAGTTTAATTTAGGTCTGTAATGAAGTTTAGGAATAGGTTATATTAACCAAAACCAATTCTAAATAGGTTCAGTCCACATGTTTCTTCAAATACCTATTTAAAATCCATCTTTATATTCATTGTTCCAAATTAATATTCTTTTATTTAAATTTGATTCTGTCACTTCCTACATCTCAAATTATCCTAATTACAGGTGTTACAACTTTTGGAATTTTTAGAAAAATCATTAAAAATAAATTTGGGCTCGAATTACAAAATCTGGAAAATTCTGACAGTGGTCGCTCGGCATTGTGCTCGAGCGGCAAGTTGGGCATCCACTGTTGAGTCAAGTTTCTTCTTAGCCGCTGGGATGGCGTTCGAGCTGTTTACTAGGAGTTTGCATTTTCAAGTTCCATTACTTTTGTTTTGAAAACACACAGGTGAGACGCCTGCAATTGCGCTCGAGCGTCAACGAGCGCTCAAGCAAAATTTAACATATTTTTTGGGTTTTTGATTTTCTGAAATATAAAATATTTAGTATGGTTTTAATTGTTCCTAATCATCATATTTTCATTCTAAATCACTTCTAAAACAATTCTAATCTATTCTCATTAATTATATATTGATCTAAAATTTTCTACTTAATTAATTCTCTTGTGATCATCATTTTTTTTGATTTCTCTTACAGTATATAAAAACAAAACTATCTTAGAAAATTCTCAACTCTTCAAACCAAAATCTAAATCAAAACAAACCAAGATAAAACATCTAAATCATACGGAAAACATGCAATTCCTCCAGTTGGCAAAGTGTTTGCTACTTGCCTCATCACATGAAATCTTTCTTTCCAATGAACCCGATTGTTCACCAACTTTCTGAAAATTTTGCACCACTCTAGGCATCTCTAAATTAAATCTCCACTGTTCAGATTGAAGCCCTACGAGTCATGAACATAACCGCCAAATTTGAGGTTGATCCAACGGTTGAATATCTCCAGATCTTAATTTGATGACTGTTGGTTGGATTTCTGCAACACTCCTCCTCCAAAAAGTATCATGTTCTTCTCTATCTCTCTTCACATATTTTCCAATCATGCAAACTCCATTAATACCCTACTATTCTCCATACGTTTAGGGTATTTAGAAACCCAAATTCTCCTATAATTCTCTCTTTTATACTCACCTAGTTAGAAGTCTTAATTAGATTTGGATAATACCCAACTTTCCCATTTGCATATCTTTCCCTAATTTTCCTTTCAAATTTTATCTCCTAAACCCTCTACAATTAGAAACTCTTATTTATTAATTTTCGTGTTATTTATCATTCCTATTTTTAATTATTACCTAAACACTCTATTATCTCCCATATTATTCAAATTAAGGCCCTTAAATAAACATAATTACAATTAAGCCCTTTTCCTTTCTTTTAACCCTTATATTTATTATTTAAATCCATCTAAACTCAAATTTGGTCTAGTAATTAAGATTCTAAATCTAATAATTAATTATTTTATTCTTTTATAGATTTGAATGATTAGAAAATGACTAAAATGCCCTTTCTTTAATTTCCATGCTTAATCATTGAATTTATCCATAATTCTCCAAATTCTATTCGTCTTATTAGTTTTTCTTCATAATTTGAAATTTAAATCTTAAATATTAATTCTCCAAATTCTTACCTATGGTGTAAATTTAAATTCCTATTCTTAATTTCTATTTTCCTCTATCTTTTTTTATTCATTTATACTTCCAATCCCTCTAATTAATTAATTAATTATTTTGTATTAGGAGAATCCAGGATTCTACAATAAATTTTCACACCATTGAAAAGAAGAAATCGACACGATTCCAACGTCACTAACAGTAGGTGAATCGGAGATTGACAAAAAAAGTAATGGTGAAAACAATCTTGAGGGCGTTTTCGTAATTTCATGCAACTCAGTTTGTCACACAGCAAACCTGCATGTGCAAAGAGTTTACCTCGTCTTGTGACGAAATGCAACTCACAAAAGACAAAAAAAAAAAATAAATAAATAACAAAATAAAAAAAAAAATCTTCTTGATAAGATAATAAAAGTCAAACAAAAAACATGGAAAAAATTTTTTTTTAAAGAGTCAGGCGGGCGTGAGTCGAATCCGGCTGCACGTCCGACCAAGCATTCATGAAGAAGAAGAAAATGTCACTGAAAGGTGCCATGAATAAGAGATGCCTCTCCTCTATAAATGGAGGAGAGCATGTCGCTGAAAAGGGGAGGAGAAAAACAGCTAGAGAGGTAAAAAAAAAAAAATTCATCCGAGAGAGCTAGATTAGAGCCACCGTAGAGCCAAAATAAACGATTGAGGGTGCTGCATCGAGGAAGGTTCAGAGTCTGGATCTTGAAAGTCTTGACAAGGTATTAGCTGCTCAGGTATTGTTTGTCTTTTTACTCATTTCAGATTTTGTTAGTCTCTTGAAAATAGAAAAGAAATGAATGAAATCAATATGAGACGATGAGAGAAAGCGCAGCAATCGGATGCTCTGTTTCAATGTTACTGCAGTTTACATTTTGTTTTTTGTTTTTTTCTCTACAAGATAGCAGGCAAATCGAAGTTCGATTGTTTTAGAATAATATCTGTTAAACTACATAACTGAATTCAGAAAAGTTCCTCTTTCATTTTACGTTTTAGTAGATCAATTTCGTTTTTTTTTTTTTTTGGTTTGTTGCTTCATTCTATTTTAAAAGCTTGGCGATTGGAGAGGTAATAAATTCGTAGAAAACAAGGAAAACATTTCCTACTTCTGTTAGTTTACGCAGCGAAAATCTCACCACACAAGCAACCCAAACGTGTTGCCTCCCAAGGTATCCACGTCTCAAAGCCTTCCTCTTTTTGTTAGCGGTTTCTTCTCTTTAGAGTTCTAATGGTCAACACTATTTCCAAAATTGCTATATATATATATATATATATATATATATATATATATATATATATATATATATAGCCTCTTTAAAACCCCAGGCAATGATATGACGTGGGATTCTTAGGGATCTCAATTCTCGGCCGTAGGATCAAAACTGAAAAACTATTTTTCATTCTTTCCCTTATATTCTTTTATTCAGAATTTTGGGCTTCTACTAATTGCAATCATGGCCATTAACATATTGCAATTGACCCCTGAGAATAGGAGATTAATTTCGTGAAATCCCTTTTGCTTACAATTATTTGCTTGTTCATCCTTCCACCATACTATATTCCACGAGCCAATAGGGTTGGAATAATATCACTGAAAAGGTCCCTAGCGCATATAATTCTTAATCTGTAATTCAGTTGGACTCCAAAACCTTTCTAAAGTATTTTCACAAATAAATATATATAAACTTATATATATATATTTTTGAAAAACAAATCTTTCATAAAACCCACTGGCTAGTTTTTCTTTTTCTTTCAAGTCCAACTATATACAGATATCTTGAATATACTATCTCACTTAAAGATTGGTGGATTCCTTATTGAACATATATACAACTTTATTAATCATGCACAAGACCCAACATTATCTGAATATTTGATCTTCAAAGACCATCATCAATTGATTCAGTCAAAGCAAATGTGCATAGTAAATAAATTACATAAATTTCTCAGGTCTAAGGATGTCTAAGCTAATTGTGCTGAATAACCTTTTCAACATCAGTGATCACTTCCAAAAGTTATTCATATATGATCCAATTCAGTACATCTGTACATGTACTCTTACAGTGCACCCACTTGTTTGCTTAAGGTCACCACCTCAGTGACAGAGTTCATCACCCTATCTTATAGCAACACAACAAGTGTAGACCTTTTTCACATATTAAATATGTACCTTGGTCTAGAACAATGAGCAATACAAAGAACCGAAAAATCATAACTCCCTGCCTTTGATTCCTTAATCATTGGCATGACTTTTCTACAATGTTACTCAAATTTATTCTTTTCTTTGTAACATCACATATTACAATCAAATACCCATGTAAATAAATATATGCTATATATATATAGAAACAATAGAAATGCAATAACTATCAAATAATTATTCACAAAAGGTTTTTGAGGGCATATTTGTCTAACAACTTCATCTCTAGTCTCTGGGCATTGCAGCATGCTATGGCTATGGTTTTCTGTTAAAGAAAAAAAAATGCAAGAAACTCATTTAAACAATGAATGGAAAAGTGGCAAGAGTATACAGGATGATAGAAAGAACGGTTGCTCTGTTCTTCTTGAATTTTTCTGGTACTGTACAGAGCGGCCGTTGTCCCTTACTTGGTCATCTGCTTGGGTTTTCAAATACTTGCAATTAAGGTGTGGTGATCTAGAAGTAATTTAAAGTTGCTTTGAGAATGAAACATTGAATAAAATTTAAAAGATGCAACAAAGAGTTTGGCTATGAAAAATCAAACTAATTAAACAATCGGCAGTGAAACTTCTGAAATTTCTTTTAAGCAAGTAGAAATCTACAGCTGAATAATGTTTGGGTTTTTAATCTGAAAAGAAAAGTATTCTAGGAAGGCATGAGAACTGACAAAGGAAATGGAGTGAGGCATGAATAGCTGTGTTCTGTAATGGCCGAACATCACTGTGTTTGGCCAGTGACGAACATAGTAGTTTTGGCTGGTTCAAGAAAAAAAAAAAATTTTTTTTTAGGGAAATTTAATTTTTAGTGGTACTTTATCAAACTATTTAAGATTTAGTAGGAAAAGTTTTGAATTTTAACTTTTAATACACCTTTATCACAATAATTAATTTTTAGTATCATTTCACTATTACGGATAAATTCTTCCAAAAATACCTTTATACAATTTACTTCCGAGACTTGTACAAGCAATAAATTGACTTGTACAAGCCATTTTAGACTTGTACAAGTAATTTTATTACTTGTACAAGTCAATAAAGTGATTTGTACAAGTCATTTGGATAAGTGGCGTAAGGGCATTTTTGGAATAATTGATTTGTAATAGTGAAATGACACTAAAAATTAATTATTTTGATAAATGTGTATTAAAAGTTAAAACTCAAAACTTTGCCGACTAAATCTTAAATAGTTTGATAAAGTACTAATAAAAAATTAAATTTCCCCTTTTTTTATTGTCATGTGTTTCACTTATGATGAGTGATGCATGATGTTGAGATAGAAAGTAATAAGAAGCAAAGGCACCATGATGTTGAGATAGAAAGTAATAAGAAGCAAAAGGCACCGAAAAAAAAAATGTAAAGTGCATGACTCTTTGATTTGGCCGAGCATGGCCTTAGTTTGCTAATTTTTTCTTTTATTGTACCACCCATATTGACCTATTGACCTTTATTGTACCACCCATATTGACCTATTGACCAACAAATCATGAGCCAACCCATGCCTTGAAAGTCCACTACCCAAGCCCCATATTCGGTCCAATTGATTTAAGGGAAACCACCTAAGGTGGGGCAACTTCGGGTGTTTAAGGATTTTCCTAGGTTGCAACCGGGTCACTTAACTAGAGTCACTGGTGCAGACTAAATTTAAATGGGGTGTTTAATTAAGACCAAATTTATTTTACTAATAAAATCCTACAATAATCAAACAAAAAAGAAAACTACAAAATTTTAATAATTTGAAATTCACATAATTTGAGCTTGTAAACTTCATGTAGATACTTATCTAACTATAATTCAATTAAATGAAAAATAAAAAGCAAAAAAGAAAAGGAATTTTAATATTGCCATGGCTCGTTTAAATATTAAGCGTCTATCTGAATTTATTAATGATTATTTATTAACTAAGTGAAAAACTAAAACCCAAAAAAAAAAAAAGGAAAAAAAAGAAAGAATAATAAATTCAACAAGACTTCAAATAAATTTATTATAATTTAAGATTTTGTTATAATATAAATTTCTTATGAATTTTTGAAAATGATTAAAAGTAAAATATATTTTAATAAACATTGCCTATTGATTTAACGATTACAAATCTGTTACTAAAAAAAATGCATAAAATCAATCTTAACGTGCATTGCACATAAATCATTGCTAGTCCTAATAAAAACATGTGCTTTGTTCATATCTTAAAGAAATTAGAAAATTTTATGATTTCACAACGTGCAATGATCATTTTTTATCTCGGCCTCTACCATTAAATGTCTTGGTATTTAAAGTATATACCAGACCCTATCGTATGATTTTTAGGATTTCAGACCTTTGTAATGATAAAGAAACTTCATTTTATGATGTCACAAGTTTTAATGGGCTCCAACCTTTTAGGGATGGCTACTGGTGGGTTTTGATAAACTCAAACCCGCTCCTAGACGGTTTACCCAATACCAAATCTTAACATATTCCTATCGGGTTGGTAACATGACGGGTCGATTTGATCCAATTATATTAAAAAATGTATATATATATATTAGACATATAAAAAATAATAATTTAATAGACTTAGGTTGGATTCGGGCAGATTGAGCTAAGCTTGAACTTGCCCCTAACTGATTTTGGCAAATACCAAACCCTAATCATTAAGATAGAGTAGGAATGGCAACCGAGCAGATTTCTATAAAACCAATGCCCGCCCCTGCAGGAGTTGAACCAATACCAAACCTTAACTTGCCCTTATCAGTTAATAGCGAGGTAGCTTGGGTTGACCTGATTATAATAGAATATGTAAGAAAAAAAAGTGTTTTCAAATAGAACATTTTTTTATATTTTATTAAATATGTATTTTTAATTATTTTCAATATATAAAAGTATTATTTAATGGACCACGGTCGGGTTGGGCTAAACCCAGACTTGCCCCTAACCCAATTATAGCAATATGTAATTATGTACCAAACCCTAACCGTTGGGGGCAGGGCGGGTTACTCTTTTAACCTGCCCCATATATTCCATCCCTAAGGTAGAGCCCATTACCCATTTAACCCGTAAGATTTCAACAAAGCTAGTGAGCACATCGATTAGGCCATCTCTTCAAGAACAATATTTTAACTAGGGTTGCAACTTAGGTCGATTAAAACTGAAACTGAACCGGTCCAACCCGACTTTGGGTTGATTTGGTTTGGGTTATATAGTCTTTGGGTAGGTTTCGGTTCTAAAAATAGAGAATAGAATTTGTTTGGCTCGGTTTTGGGTTGAAGTCTCGGGTTAACCAAATCGAACAAAAAACCGTACTGAATTTCCTAAGTGTAAAACCAAACCGAAATATAATGATATATAAAAAATATATTATAGATAAAGTTGTAATAATCAAATATAACTTATAAGTTATAAAATAATGAATGAGATTATTATATTATAAATCTTTGGAGTTAATTTGTAGTGGCATTTTTGTTTTGGTATTGAAATGACAAAAGTTGATACAAACTCAAAGGAATGCCATAGAGACATTGTTGAGTAGTTGTGAGACATGAGAAAAAAATTAGAAAATCCAATGACTTCCTCAATCATCACGCGGGATTAAATTAAACAAAGAGTCGCCACCATTCAATTTAGGTATGAATGGACACCAAAATATTAAATAAGCACAGAAGGCAATTTTAGGGTAAAAATAACCCTCCTAAAAAAAACAACCAGAGATGGGTAAGGGGATTAAGTTATGAACAGGGGAAGGTGTTAGGCACCCCTATTCATCCACACAAGGTGGTTGCCAAGCATTGTTCATGTTAAATTAAAGGAAAAAGAGGCTTGCTATAAAATTCATGAAAAATCACAAAAAAGACAAAAAAACAAAAATATATGGTTTTTTCATATGAATAGTCTGATTGATCCAAAACTTTCAAATATGATCATACCATTCCTAAGGTTTCATGATCAAAATAAAATTGAGATAAAATCAAATAAAATCAATTTAAAGTGAAAAATCCAAAAATCTGGCTTCAAGTCAAATTCTAGAAATCTAGAAAAATATGATTTTTATAAAATATTTCAAAACTGAACTTGAATCATTCAGGACATAGATATAGCCCAAATTTCACATTAAATCTGAAAATCAAAACCAAAAATACCCACGTTGATGAAAAACATCAAAAGGGGAGAACTTAGACCGTAGGGTCTTCTCTCAATAATGAAAAACGATTTAAAAACCTCATCATGAAACCCTAGAATTTATTTTCAGGCTTCTGGATCCAGATCTATCATATTGATCATGATAAATCCAAGATCTTAGCCAAAAATCACGAAAACAGTGCTGTAGGTGCAAATATGTGGAAAATCCAAATTTTATAAAAAAGTGGGGATCTCATACTATAAACATCATAGATTCATGTTATTCATTCAGATTCATCATAAAAACCATTAAAACATGATCAAGATATTTAAAACAGCCACATCTCACAGATTAGAGCACATGGGAGTCTACCCTACGGATCCACCTGTTCTCTTTTCCCCTAGCTCTCTCTTCACGTTTTACGGCTAGAGTGACTCTTGAGGTACTTAGAGATAGGTTTGGTTACACAAACACAATCCAAGGCTTTATTCTAAAAAAAAGGAGAAAAACAGATATGTGGTTCTATTCTAGGGATCCACCTGTTCCCCTTTCCCCTAGTTCTCTCTTCACGTTTTACGGCTAGAGAGACTCTTGAGGTACTTAGAGATAGGTTTAGGAAGACAAAAACAGATATGGCCTTATTCTACAGCAATGGAGAAGAATAGATTACGTCTAGAATTGAAGACAGAAAATAAAAAGGGATAGGGGACTTACCTGGATTGAGCAGGCAGGCAGCAGGGGTTCCTCTTCTTCTCTTGGAGCTTCTTAGAATTTCTTGGACTTCAAATTTTCGTGGCCCTCAGCTTGAGAATCTCACCTCTATTTATAGGCAAGCACAGGGGCAAGGCTGGTCCAGAATTTGGCAAGATAGAGTTTCAGTTTGAGTTAAATACAAGATCATACCCATCCAATGGTGATCGTATAGTTACTACGGGCGCGTCTGACCGTAGTGCGATCTCGGGCGCGACGGGCCCGTGAAGGAAATACGGGCAAAGTCTGCTTAGTCAGTTTTTATGCATTTTGACCTGTTTTAAGCTCTAATTACATGTTTTTATTATTTTCTCATTCTGTAGTGCAATTTGGGGTGTCTACAGTAGTACTTCTCTGTACTTGGTTTTCACTTCTTTAAATCTGGTTGGTGATGATCAGTACACTAAGTTTTGGAATCATGGTGATGAAGCAAATGATTTTGAAGAGGACATTTCAGATCTGATTGTATTTCATTAATTTTGTTTTGAGATAAAGTTGAATTGTCAATTAGTTATTGTGCAAGAAGAAAAAATTCGTTGTGTATTCTTTAAAATTTTCTTTTTTGGGCAAAAGTGGGAATCTCTCTCTTGATAACAGGTTTTAAGTATGTGAAAATGACCCAAACCGAACCAAATTTGCAATTCGGTTCAATTTGGGTTACGGGTTTTCTTTAAATAATCGGATCGGTGTTTGGTTTAGATATCTCGGTTTGGTTTTGGGCTGACCATCAGTAACCTTAGTTTGGTTTTGGGTTGAAGCCAACCCGAACCAAACCGCACCAAGTTGCAACCCCAATGTTAACCCCTTCTAGCATAAAGGCCCCTTTGTACAGGATGGTGGACTGTGGAGCTCCAATCTCAACTTTTATTTGGAGCTTTTAAAGGATGTCGCCATCTGTCCAGACGAAGGCACGTGGTGTTCACGTGCAGATTAAAAGAGAAGACGGAGCAACGTTGACGCTAAATGCCATTCAAATACTTTTTTGAATAAAAAAATATTATTTTTTGAATTTGAATTTCGAATTGTACTTTTTATTCTTCTTCAAATTTTGAACCGAGAGAGAGACTGTACGAGCAAAAACCAAAACAGACCCCTCGCCCTCGCATGTAACAACCTGAATCCTTCCAATGAAATTAGGTTTTGAGGCCACCGATTTGCAAAAAATAACCGAAACGGAGAGCACAAGGCTTGGATTTTCTGGATTTTAAACTGTAGTAATGGAAGCAAGGCAGAGGAACAGCCTCCGATTCTTTTGAAGACCTACAAGATGGTAGATAACTCCTCAACAGACTAAAAGATTAACAGCTATGTTGTCTGGAATCTGTCGGAGGTCGATCACTTGCCTTCCTCCGATTTATTTCAAGTATAAAAAACTTCTCGAGATTCATCAAGCAAGTCAATGCCTTTGTAAGGTTTCAAGCTTCAGAGTATCCTAGTTTGTTGATGTTATTTGTTCCTTGAAATTGTTGTCTCATACGAAATGGAGGTTTGATAGCTTTTGTTTCGATTTCTAGATCCATAGTTTGGAAGAGATTTAGGGCTATTACTAGGGGTGGGCGGCGGGCCGGCCGTGTCGCGGGCCTGGCGGGCCGGCCGTGTTGCGGGCCTGGCGGGCCGCGGCATGCCAGGCCCGTTTGGCCATAACCCCAGCCCGGCGGGCCGGCGGGCCAATTAATTTAAAAATTTTAAAAAAACTTTAAAAAATCTCAAAAAATGCCCAAAAAATCCCAAAAAATTTATGTAAAATACTTTTATTGTTCACAAAATTGTCTTACACATATTGAGATAAATTTTGCTCAAAAAAATATAAATTCATTAATTATCACAAGTACACTTACAACTTTGCAAAAATTACATAATTACTTGAACAAATAATACTGCATCACTATAGTATAAGCACATCCCAACTAGGTTGGCACCCACTCATCTAGCTATCATTTGTAGTTTAAAAGAAACAAAAAAAAAAAAAAGATAAAGTACAATTCCTATACTTTGATTACAAAAATTATAACAAAACTTAGACTACTCTGGTTGACTAAAATCAATATTCAAATCATCAAAGTCTCCAGCAAGTTGATCATCTTCATATTCTTGTTCTCTCAGTTCTGCCCTTAACCAATCTGTAAGACTGACACATGCTTGCACCATCTCCGGCGTTAATCTGCTCCTGTAATCATCCACGGTTCGTCCACCTGCGCTAAAAGCTGATTCCGATGCAACTGTGGATACCGGAACCGTTAATAGATCACGTGCCATGGCGGAAAGCACAGGATAATTAACCTGATTTTGCTTCCACCATGTCAAAATGTTAAAAGCATTATGCTCCTTTATAGTATTGAAACTCATTGGGGGGCTTTCTACAAAAATCATTAATTCAGATGATCCCCCACTACTAGATGCTGGTTGTTTTCCCTTTCTTCTCCCACTTAAAAAATTCCAAGGGGAATTATCTGGTAGTGTTTGTTGGGTTCGCGTATGACCTTGTATACTACTACTAGTATCGTATTCACAAAAAAGTCTTTCTAATAGATTTCTTATTTTTCTTATATCTATTTGAAAAGTAGAATTCATATTCTCATTTATACCATCTATTAAGTCTTCAACTCCTAATTTAACCCTAGGGTCCATTGTAGTAGCTAAACAATATAAATTATGCATCTCTTGCCAATATTTTAAAAATTTAGTTTCCATTGCAGTGATAATTTCCTTAGCAATGG
Source organism: Buxus sempervirens (assembly GCA_947561395.2). Lineage (NCBI taxonomy): Eukaryota > Viridiplantae > Streptophyta > Magnoliopsida > Buxales > Buxaceae > Buxus > Buxus sempervirens. The sequence goes on from OX387192.1 coordinate 11,684,019, forward strand.
GTACATTTCTATATTGTTTAAAACAAATACTTATTTGATATAAACAAGTTATAATACTTGAGGATGTTGGGTAATAAACTACTGATAAATATCTTGTTGCATCATAAAAAACTTTTAAAAAATCTCTTAAAATTTCGGCTATTTGCCAATCAAGATCCTCTAAGTCACTTTCAGGCATTTTACTTTTATAAAATATTGTAATTTCTTGTTTTAATCCTAATGCAGTTTCTAGCATTATATATGTTGAATTCCACCTATGTTCAACATCTAGGGTAATTTTTTTATATTGTTTTCCTAAAGTTTCACAATAATATTTAAATTCTCTAGCGGTTGTGCTAGATTGTTTTATAAATCTTATTGCATCTCTAATATTTATTAAATGATGTTGAACAATTTTTAATCCATCTTGCACAACTAAATTAAGAATATGACAAGCACACCTAACATGAAATAAACTTCCATCTATATTTAAGTTTAATTGTTGTCTTAATATTCCTACTGCAACATTATTAGCACTTGCATTATCAAGTGCTAGAGCCATTATTTTATTGTGTATTTTATAATTTCTTAAATTTCTACTTATAGCATTTGATATATTTATTCCAATATGGCTAGCATCTAGTGGTTCAAAAGTTATTATTCTTTTTTCCATATTCCAATTTTCATCAATATAATGTGCGGTTATAGCTAAATAACTTATTTGTTGTCTACTTGTCCAAATATCTGAAGTTAAAGCTATTTTAAAAGTACTGTTTGACAAAGTTTCTATTAATGCAGTTTTCATTTTTCCATATAATTTTATGGCATCCTTTCTTAAAGTGTGGCGTGAAAAAGGTTTAAATTGTGGTGCTAAATATTTAGTTAGTAAACGGTGAAATCTTTTAGAATCTATTAATCTAAAGGGTAATTCTTCTTGAATTACCCACTTTACTATTTCAAGCATAGTTTCTTCTTGATTAAAAATAAAATTACTTATAGCAACACTACTAGTAGAAATTTGGGTTTGCCTAGGGTCAATTTGGCCATGTTTTGGAAGGCATTTCTGCAAATGCCGGTTCAAGTGGCCTGTACCCACCTTCGCCTTTACAACTAAACTGTTTTTTGCAATGGTTACACACTGCCTTCTCTTCACTCCCTACACTTTCAATTGTAAAATTAAGCCAAACACTAGAGGTTCTACTCCTCTTAGTGCTCCTAGGTGGTAGGGAAGACGATCCCATATCTTGTGAAGGTAATTCTGTTTCAAGATCTTGGATGGGAGGATCATTATATTGGGGTTGGGTTATATCATCAGAAAATACTGGGTCAGAAAGGGGTCTAAGATATTCCCTTTCTTCAGTGTCAAAAAACATAGGATACCTAGGGTCCATTATCAAATTTTTGGAAAAAAAAAATCTTAATAAATAATATTATAATAAATATTTGGTGATACTAATTTATAAGAAAGGTAGAAGGAGAGACTTACTTATAATAATAATATTTATACTAATTTTAAAATCGGAAAATTAAATAAAAGAATACCTCTTTAGAATGAATCTTGAACTTTGAAATTGAAGCCTTCAACATCCAGAGTCCAATTTCCCACTTTTGATGCTTGAACAATTTGAAGAGATTGAGTATCACCAATTTCCAATTACAACAATTAGAGCAAAGAAACTATTTGATAATCAATTAGAAGAGAGTAGAAGATTGTAGAAATGGTGTGGTTTGGAGTGGGAAAGGGAGTGGTTATTTATAGAAAATTAAAAGTGGCTTTTTACCACCTCTACCCTTCAATATGACTGTTATTTTGCAGTTGGAAGGGTAGAAAAGGTCTTTTAATCATCAATTACAACTATAGCCCCCGCGCGCGCCCACTCAGCGCGGGGGCCCGGGCTGGCACGCGGGCCCGCGTGCCCTGGCGGGCCGTGCCCAAACGGGCCGTGCCCCCAGGGCCCTAGGCCCGGCACGTGGCGTGCCCGAGCCAGCCCAGGCACGCCACAGGCGTGCCGGGCTCGGGCCGGCACGGCCCGTTGCTCATGCCTAGCTACGAGCCCGGCACGGCCCGTTGCTCATGCCTAGCTATTACCTAGTCAGATATAGTTTTCTTTTATTTTTGTTCCTTCTTTTACTTTTTGTTTTTGTTGGCTAGGCATATCACATATGCTTTGCCGCTTTCAAGAAAATCGATGGCATTTGTAGTAAATCATATTTTTTATCCATTATAAGTTGAATTTCTGTGCTTATTTTTGTTTCTTTAAGGAACTTCTCGTTTAAGTTGGAAGGTTGAAAGTGGTTATCAAAGGAAGGATGTAAATCAGATATGAAACACATTTTTATCCATTTAAATATATTACTGGAGTCCTGTGACGGGATTCATAAAGGCTGCTTTTGGGATTATGTCATGGTGTGTAAGATTTCATGTTGAAAAGATATGAAGGTCTAAAACTTGACATGAAACAACCGGTTATCATGTGGAAATGTGGTGGTTCCTTCAAATCGGTTGAATGTGGTGGTTCTTCCTTCTGATTCTAGTGACCACATCCTTTGTTTCATGTCAAATGAAAACGTTTGCAAAATTGAAATTAGATAGATTTAAAAAAAGAAAAGAAAAGGAAATAGAAAGAAATCTTGACCACAATCAGCTCCCCTGTTCTTTAAAATTGTTAGTGGGCTGAAGAATTGGTTACCTTTGAAATTCTGAATCATTATCATACAATCCTCCATTATTATACTCTTGCCAAGCTCCAACTACTAATAAGCTTTATTATTAAATTTCTAGGTCTGCTGCTGTCCTTAATATCTACTGCAATGCAACCTTTAAATGGGAGCTAATTTAGACGGATAAAAGATATATACACTTCGAAATACACTAATGTAATTTGGTAATCATTATTTATGCAGTCCAAACGCTTAAAATCACATAATCGATTTGGTTTCAATCCTTTTTCTTATTAGTAAAGATCAATGCTTAAGTTGAATGTCTACTGTGATTATTTCACAACTGAAAGAATTTGGTTATTTTGGAATTTCAAGAACTCAAAATGAAGTCATTGAAAGCACTGCATGAGGATGCAAGGAAAGAGAGAGTAGGAAATGAGAATACCGTTCACGATAGCACATACAGAGATGAAAAAGTAGGCTAAGACAGAGTTCATCAAACATGTTCCTAACAATAGAAGTATTGGACTAAAATAGTAACTGTTGCTGTTGCATAAGAAATAGCCAAATCCTCAAGAACGTAAATCCATGTTCACATCAAAGATCTACCAATACAGGAATCAACAATCGTTGATACAACAATAGAGACTACTCATTTTATGAAAATCAGAAACATGATCTCATAAGCTTTAAACAATGTTCTTTTCAAAATAACTGTAAATCAAATATTTGATCCTAATATGGAATTTTCTACTGATGTTAGAGCAAGACAGCGTTCCACATGATAGCCTGCAAACAATCAAGGAAGACAGAAGGCTTCGTCAAATTTAAGAAAATGAAAACGCAAAAGAGATGGGGTTGGCAGAAACATTAGTGATGGTGAAAGCTCTTCCTACATTCTTCCGTCCAAAGTGCTAATCTCCATCTCCAAGGAGAACTTCTATTAGCAGTCCATAAGGACCTTCAATGGAACTCGTTTTTTCTTTTGTTCCCCAAATTTTGCATAGAACAGGTTATGAACTAGCAAAGAAAATGGAGGGAATTTTTCCCTCCTTTCATTTTCGTTTTGACGAACTTTTGTCCGTTAACGTTAAACGACGTTTTTATTTGAGTAGCATTTAAGCGGACAGATGGCAGCATCATGTCACTACAAAAATGGAGGGTTTTAGCAGCGGGCAATGACCGCCACTAAATCCTAAAAACCCGCCACAAAAGACCTTTCCAAACACGGCTGTCCGCCAATAATTGCTTTGTCGCTGATTCTTTTAGGAGCCGGCCCCTCGTTTCTTCACCAGCGGTCAAGCACGCTGCTAAAGGTCACTTTGCTTTCAAAAAAATAAATAAATTTTAATACGGCGTCCCGTTCTCTTCCTGCAGGTTCCCAGTCACCTGCTTTGCTCGCTACTCTGCTGCCCGCTGCCCGCTGCCCGCTGCCCGCTGCCCGCTTCCCTGTTGTCCCTGCCCGCCCTCGGATTTGCTTTGGGACTATCGATTGTCGCTGAAGGACAAATGTATCAGTGATCTCAGCATTGATATCACTGATCTCACTTTTTCTAGGAAACCTTTGACCACACACTATTGCAAATGCAGATTTGCAAATTTTTACAGAAAAAGTGTCCAACTGAGAACACAAAAATCAAGAATGCCCATATCAAAGCTGGCCATTTTCATATGCTTAACTAAAAATAATAATAAATTTACATCAAATAAAAAGAATGACTTAAATAAAGATTTGATGTAAAATCTAAAAAGATTCATAATTCGACAAAATGACCTGTTCATTTTATCTACAAGCCTAATACTTTGACAAGCCCAACCCATTTACATCTTGCATAGTTCCAATAAGCTGAAATCAATTAAAGAATCAAATCAGTTGGCCTAGTACATTAATTCATGAAATCCAATAAAGCAAAAGGGATGCCAAGAAACCAAGTATAAAATACCTACCATAAACCAAATATTCCAAAAGGCAAGGCACAAAAGGTTCAAACTCTTGCTTTTACGAGCCGCAACAAACCAATTCTATATCTTGCATTATCTCTAGTATTGCCTCCGGGTGCACAAAAGGGAAGCCCATGTGATGTTAGCATTTATAGTAAGCAGTCAAATAAGATTAATTACACATTGCATTGTCATGAAATATGGTTTAAAAAAAAAACAAAATTTAAAGTATCAAGTCATTACAAAATTCAATAAGAGATAGACACTAGTTGGTTGAGCTAAAACAAATTATCAAACAAATAAACATCCAAGTGGTCAAACCCAGACCAAAGACATACACAGCATCTCTACAAGGCAAGAACAAGGGCTTATGACAAGAGTTTAAGGGTCGTACCCCACTTCTACTTTTATACACACATAGATAGAGAAAGCAAGTGAAATGTAAGGAAAATGCCCTTACTTCAAAGTTTCACAAGAGCTAGGAGGAGAGACCTTTCTTTAGATTGGGTCTTGATTTGAAAAAAATAGATGGATAATGGTTATATAGTACTTTATCATAGGTGTATTGCTAAGGGGTTGTTAATGGTAGAAATGAAAGCATCTAATATTGGGTTTTGGAGCCCTAGAAAGTAAAAAATCTATTCTTTTTGTAAGAATTTAAAAAAATAACATCCATTTTACCTTCGACAATGATGAGTATATTGAGGATGCCATTGCCTGCATCACATCAACCACTGACACAATAGCATCCTTCGTGTTCTAAATATCTGTTGTAGACATAAAAGAAAATAAAAGAGTCTTATCAAGCCAGAGGATGCAGATAAAGAGAAATAAAAGAGGATGCTATTGCAATGCACATACCATAGCTCCTCCAACCATTGGAAGCTGGGGAATGCTGGCCTTCAAAGCTTCAATAGCACCTGATAAAGAATTCGCATGGTCTCTGGATCATTAAACCAACAGCCCCAAAATCCTGTAAGAGTAACTACATGAGATTTACTTGGAAAGACACGACTTGAGGTCCAAAAACTAAAAAACATATATTTATCTAGAATTACAAATAATAACAATCTCAAACATATTAGGCTTACCATATACCATGCCTTTTACAGTGGCTGACTTGCTACAGTTGATGTGATAGCCATAGTAACTTCCATAGCAAAACTTCTATGGAAAAATAAAAATTGCAACCACACCCACAAAGATTTTAGATTTAGACTAATATATTGGCTAAACATGTCTAGATTAGAACTTAGAATAAGGATCAAAATAAGACACTACATAAAAAGCCACTGTTGCTAGAACATTTGAATTATCAAGAAAGGTAGCAAATATTCACAGAAGTGTTAACCTCCCCACTTAGGAAAATAAGCCATTGGAGAGGAGTTATTTGCATGAGAAACCTGAGAAAAATGTAAAAACTATATAAAATTATATGGAGATGCAATAGCAGGAAATAACACTATATGGAGATAGAAGAATATGCAAACGTGAAAAGGAAGGGAATAGAACGGGGAGTGACAAGGACACGAGGGATGGATAGATAAACATTGGGTGCATGGGGATACATTATAACATGCAGAGTTGGATGGCTTGGATGTGGAGGTATTATTTGCTGCAAATATCAAAACAACATTAATCATTGCAAATTTAAGGGGACAACCTTGGACTTGAAAAATGATGCAAAGTCATCAAAGGTTTGATCAAACACCAATCAATGATTTCTGAAGAACTACTCCAATAACAACAAGGCAAAACCAAGAAGCTTGTCAAAACAAATAAACAAATATCTTAAATATCCTAAAGGGGAATAAAACAAAATTATATATTTTAGTATCAGAACTGCACATTTCATTCTTATGGACATGGCATCCGACAGATCCTCCCCCTCAAAAACATTTAAGCACAGGAGACATTTTAAGTTACCAATATAATAGATAATTTCCAGGTATAACATAGCATTTTATATATTTTAGTCTCAGAAACATTTAAGCATTGGAAACATATTTTTAACTTACCAATCTTAATCAATTTTCAAAGCAAAACTAAACGGTAAAATGATGCACCATGATAAAAAAAAGAAAAAGGAATTCACTATTCTCAATCTCTCTTTTTCCTTCTTCTTTTTTTTTTGTATGCGTGTGTGTGTGCCAAGTAATGATGCCAAACAAACACATTCCCTATCATAATCGATCACTCAAGTTCAGGAAAAAAAGAAAAAAAGAGGGAAGAGTTACTGAAATAAAAACCTGAAGCAGAGAATGCACCTGGTCGTCTCCATCAAGTCTACTAAGAGCTATATAATGGAAGAATCACTAAATCACTGCTTCAAAAAAAAAAAAAAAAAATTCTGAAGTTAGGGTTTCTAGAAATTAAGAAATCAAAGCAAAAGTAGAACTAGGGACGAAGGTATCCTACCATATGTTGAGCACAATACTCAACATCTTCCAGGCAGCTTCTTATACTTGATGATCTCAACCAGAATTTCACGGATCTGACCACCGGGTTTATTTACAGTGCTTCCTTGTTCAAGTCCGATGCATTGGTCAATGAAGAAGTTCTTAGGCAATTTGAGAAGAAGGTGAAGGATCAAGTAAATATTTATGATGCAATGCCCATAAAGCAAGGAGTGCCACATAAGCATAAGCATGATAGCTGGCAAGGAGGAAGTGCCACGGTGGCAATTCTAAATAGCAGGATTTTCCAGATATACCAAATCAAGATCAACGTTGTTGGTTCTTTTCTGTTAGCTAGTTGTTATTTAGTCTTAGCTATTTGTTATTTAGTTGATTGTTAGTTCCTTTCTTTTATCTGTTTGTTATTTAGTTTCATTAAATAATCTTAGTTGTAAAGAGAAAGGGAGTTCGATTATTCAATTTACTTGATTTGGAGTGATTCCAACATTGGAAGAGATTTCCAATTTTCTTTCAGTTCCAGTGTGAGATTGGTTTCTGAAGATTAACTATCTTTACTAGTTTACTGCATCATATTTGGTATCAGAGCGCCAGGTTCGGTTGAGCATTTCCAACCATGCCTGAAACCAGAAGCGGCCATTCTTACAATCTTATGGAGCATAGTTCTAGCAATCCTGGCCCTTCCAACCCACCTAATGACCCAAACCCAAATTCTACTCAAACCCCACCAGTTGTCCAACAACAGTTGGATCAAATTTCACAAACTCTAGCTACAGTGATGCAGCGGTTGAACATTATTGATGAACGAATGACTCAAGAAGAGATGGGAGGATTTCGGAGGGGATTCAGGAGGCAAGAAGAGGATAACAATGGTGATGAGGAAGTGCAACTGGGCGAAGCACGACGAAGGGAACAACGTTTTGATAGGAGAGCACCACAACGTGGTCTTTTGGACCCTCAAATCCGGAGAGAACCTCTGGATGAAGCCACCAAACAAATGAAAGTTGAGGTTCCAGATTTCCTCGGCAAACTTGATCCTGATGCTTTGCACGACTGGCTCATTGCACTCGAAGATTACTTCGATTGGTTCTCTGTTTCTGAGAATCGCAAAGTAAGATTTGCCAAGATGAAACTTAAAGGTCCTGCTCGTGCTTGGTGGAGCAGCGTTGAAGCACAATTAATACGTACTCGCCAACCCCCAATTTCTGATTGGGAAGAAATGAGAGGGAAGTTGGAAACGAAATATTTGCTCTCCAATTACAATCAACTTGTGTATGAGGATATGCTGCAATGGAAACAGGGTTCAAAGACCACAATTGATCAGTATACCGAAAGATTCCATGAACTAACTGTTCGCAGTAAGGTGAATGAGAACGAGACTCAAACTCTGGCTCGTTACCTTAATGGATTGAAGTCAGAACTACGGAAAGACATGTTGACAACACGAGTTTACAGCGTGGAGGAAGCATATCAGTTAGCTCTCCAACTTGAAAGGCAAGCCACTTTGAACAGCAATCGGCGTTATCAATTTATTGAGACAGGCACTTCACGTTTCAATTCAACTTCAAATCAGAAACACTTACCTGATACTACAAAAAAAGGAGTAATGGGTGACAACAAGTGTAAGACCAAGATTGCTGGAGAGGGACCCCAATGCTATAAGTGTCGGGGTTATGGTTACTATGTTGCAGTTTGCCCCTACCGAGACCAGCGGGTAGCTTATGCTAATGAGCAAAATATATCAAACATCCTTGGAGATGAGGGCACAGAAGATGTGGATGATACACCCACTCCCGAAGACGAAGAATCAGATGAAGAACGATTATTGGCTACGGAACTACCCAGCTGTGTAATACAGAGGGTGTTAGCTGGGCAAAAAGTGGAGATTGACAAAAGTGATCACAAGTGGAAAAGGACTAATATTTTCCACACAAGAGTCGAGTATGGTGGTAAAGCATTGAATGTCATCATAGATAATGGAAGTGGGATGAATGTGATAGCTAAAGATGTGGTTGAACGGCTGGGTTTGAAAACAGAGGTACACCCCACACCTTATAAAATCAGTTGGATAAATGATAGCAGTTCTGTTCCTGTTCAACACCGTTGCCTCGTCAAGTTTACTTTGGGAATGAACTATACTGATGCGGTGTGGTGTGATGTGATCCCGATGACAGTGTGCCATTTGCTCTTGGGACGTCCATGGATGTATGATCGACGTGTGCAGTATGATGGGTTCAACAACACATATTCATTCAAGTTCATGAGAAAAAAAATAGTGTTGGAACCACTTCCAATCACTGAGTTTGAACCAAGCAAGAAGTCCAACTCAGTTTTGACTCTACGGGCTTTTACCAAGGAGATACAGGTAGCACCAATTCTATATCTATTAGTGGGGCGTCCAGCGAAGCAAACAGATGGTAAGATACCCACCCCATTAAATCAGCTACTGCAAGAATTTAAAGCTCTCATGCCTGATGTGTTGCCTCAACAACTACCTCCAATGCGAGATATTCAGCATGCAATTGACTTGATACCTGGATCCACTCTGCCAAACCTGCCTCATTATCGCATGAGCCCAACAGAAAATGCCGAGTTGCAACGGCAAGTCCAGGAGTTACTTGACAAAGGATTCATCAGGGAAAGCTTCAGTCCCTGTGCGGTACCAGCATTACTTACACCCAAGAAAGATGGGAGCTGGAGAATGTGTATTGATAGCAGGGCAATTAATAAAATTACTATCAAGTACCGATTCCCCATACCTCGGCTAGATGACATGTTGGACCAACTGAATGGAGCCTCTGTTTTCACCAAGATTGACTTAAGGAGCGGATATCACCAGATCTGATTACGCGTTGGAGACGAGTGGAAGACAGCCTTCAAGACAAAGGAGGGCCTTTACGAGTGGCTTGTGATGCCATTCGGCTTAACCAATGCTCCAAGCACGTTCATGAGAGTAATGACACATGCTCTCAAGCCTTACTTAGGTAAATTTGTGCTGGTTTATTTTGATGACATTCTCATCTTCAATCCTTCAGTAGCAGAGCACCTGAAGCATTTGAGGCATGTCTTGGAAACATTACAGAAAGAACAACTCTACATCAACCGCATCAAATGTGCTTTTCTTCAAAGCAAGGTCAATTTTTTGGGATTTATAATTTCTCAAAATGGTGTAGAAGCAGACCCTGCAAAGGTCAGGTCCATTTTGGATTGGCCAACACCACATTCTTTCTTCGATGTACGGAGTTTCCATGGGTTGGCTACATTCTACAGGCGCTTCATACATGGTTTCAGCTCTATCATGGCTCCAATTATAGAATGCCTCAAAGCTAAAATTTTTTCTTGGACTCCAGAAGCCTCCAAGGCTTTTGACACCATTAAGCAAAAGATGGCCTCTGCACCAGTCCTTCGTCTCCCTGATTTCTCTAAAATTTTTGAGGTGGCCTGTGATGCCTCTCACATTGGCATTGGTGGTGTCCTAAGTTAGGAAGGGCACCCCATCGCTTTCTTCAGCGAGAAGCTCAATGAAGCGCGTCAGAAGTATTCAGCCTATGATATGGAGCTTTATGCTCTTGTGCAGACATTAAAACATTGGAGGCCTTATCTCATTCACAATGAATTTGTTTTTTTTACAAATCACGATTCATTGAGGTATCTCCATTCACAGACACGATTGGATGCACGACATGCTCGGTGGTTTGATTTTCTTCAACAATTCCATTTTACAATTAAACATAAAGCAGGAAAGGAGAATAAAGTTGCCGATGCACTCAGCCGAAAGCCCCATCTGCTATCTATTTTCTCAATCAACGTCATAGAGTTTGAAGCAATGAAGGCCCTCTATTCTATAGATCCAGATTTTCTAGACATTTGGGAGAAATTACAACAAGACCTAGCTGCTGGTGACTCCAAATTTGCAATTCGTGATGGTTTTCTTACCAAAGACTCTCGCATTTGCATACCAAGCGGGTCTATGCGTGAGTTTCTAATCCAAGAATTACATGGCGGTGGCTTGGCTGGTCATTTTGGTCAAGACAAAACCTTTGCTTTGGTAGCCGATCGATTTTTTTGGCCTAGGCTGCGGCGTGATGTACATATTGTTATCGAACGATGCCGTGTGTGTCAAGTGAATAAAGGAGTCAAGCAACATGCGGGACTGTACAGCCCTTTACCGATCCCACATTGTCCTTGGCAGGATTTGAGCATGGATTTTGTCTTCGGTCTCCCTAGAACACTTCGACAAAATGATTCGATCATGGTGGTGGTAGATCGTTTCTCCAAAATGGCTCACTTTGTGCCTTGCAAGAAAACCTATGATGCCTCTCACATTGCTGCCTTATTCCTTCGTGAGATTATCCGTTTGCACGGTTTGCCTATCTCTATAGTATCCGATCGGGATGTCAAATTTGTCAGCTACTTTTGGAAAACTCTGTGGGCGAAGTTAGGTACTAAGCTTTCCTTTTCAAGTGCTTTCCACCCGCAGACTGATGGCCAGACGGAGGTCACTAATCATAGTTTGGGAAATCTCCTCCGCTGCCTTGTTCATGATAACACCTCCAGTTGGGATTTGGTGTTGCCACAAGCTGAATTTGCGTTTAACAATTCTGTTAACCGCACCACAGGAAGCACACCATTCTATGTTGTCTATGGAGTTCACCCTCAGACACCTCTTGATGTTAGTCCTTTGCATCAGCCCCAACGAATCAGTGAAGCAGGGCTTGACTTTTCTGAATTTATGTCCACAATGCATAGAGATATTCGACAGAAGATTGCATTACAGACAGAGAGTTATGCAACCCAGGCCAATGCCAAGAAAAGAGATGTTCAGTTTGCAATTGGTGATTATGTCATGATCCGCCTCCGGCCTGAACGTTTTGCACCAGGAAGTTTCAGTAAATTACATGCTAGGCGAGCGGGTCCCTTCCAAATTGAAAAAAAAATTGGTCCTAATGCATATTTGGTAGATCTTCCATCTGAATATCAGTTCAGCCCCATTTTTAATGTCGAAGACTTGACAGCATACAAAGGAGACGACCCCACAACTCATCCAGCTGCTGATGCACCTCGAGTTCCTTCTACCTCTACTGCACCAGACAACATTGCAGCCATCACGGATCATCAATTTGTTTCCACTCGCCGCGGTGGTTATCATAAATTCTTAGTACGTTGGGCGTCCAAACCACCTTCAGAGTCTGTTCGGCTCTTGGCTGATGAGATCCTGCGTCTCAATCCGACGCTTTTACATGACTACCTTCAAAAAAACTTGCCGGAGTCAAGTTCTTCAGGGGGGGATGAAAATTGATGCAATGCCCATAAAGCAAGGAGTGCCACATAAGCATAAGCATGATAGCTGGCAAGGAGGAAGTGCCACGGTGGCAATTCTAAATAGCAGGATTTTCCAGATATACCAAATCAAGATCAACGTTGTTGGTTCTTTTCTGTTAGCTATTTGTTATTTAGTTGATTGTTAGTTCCTTTCTTTTATCTGTTTGTTATTTAGTTTCTTTAAATAATCTTAGTTGTAAAGAGAAAGGGAGTTCGATTATTCAATTTACTTGATTTGGAGTGATTCCAACATTGGAAGAGATTTCCAATTTTCTTTTAGTTCCAGTGTGAGATTGGTTTCTGAAGATTAACTATCTTTACTAGTTTACTGCATCAATTTATCGTCTAGTGATTGCTGTAGCCAAGGAATCATAACAGAATAAGCTAAGGATGTAGAAGGATCTTAGAAAATCAAATCGATAAATCTATGAAATCCACAGACTTATTCAGAAATTAAAACCCTAGCTGCTTTCGTCCTGGCTAGCGACAGAGATTGAGACTACTGGAAGAGAGAGATTAGGAGAGAAGAGCGAGAAGGTAATTAAAGTTTTCTTCGGAAGAGGTTGAACCGGATGAACGATCTTGCATATACCGTATTCAGAAGCTTCTTTCTCGATCCTGAGGATGTACGCGATGGGGTCTTGGAATCCTGCCAGGGTTGGGTTGTATTCTGGGGCTAAAGTTAAGGATTTGAGCCATGAAATCACTTCTGCAGGTGGCTCTGTCGCTACTTCTATTGCCGCCATTAGTGAAGGAGCGACAAATATTAGAGAACTTATTCACGGCGCTTTCATGCCATTGAAATTCCGGAAACCGAAGTGAAGATGGAAGTATGGAACCCTCTTTATTTTCCTTTATTGCTCTGTTCTCAACAACTCTGCTTCGCTCCAAACAGGGCACGAATGTGAATCAAAGAGAGAACGCAAATAAGGTTTTATTACTAATTTACAACGTTGCCATTGAAATCGAAACGTTGCAGGAACCAGATCAGGTGTTCAACAGAAATAAAGTTTTCACTATGGAGACAAGGTTGAAATATTGTGAGAGAGAGAGAGAAAGAAAAAGAGGTGGGAAATTATAGAGATTAGACGCAGAGAGATGGATTCGAAATAAAATATACCTTTTAGTGGCGGTCTCAAAAAAAACCGCTGCCTAATGTCATGTATCGCCCGCCGCTAGATCGCCCTTTTTTTTGTGTATTGTGTGAGAGCTCCAAATAAAAGCGCAGATTGGAGCTCCATAGCCCGCCATCCGCCTTTGTACGGTCCAGCAGTATGATGCGCTTCACACGTGACAGAGATAGAAAAACACAAGATGCATGCATATTTATGTGTGCATGCATGTGGATGAGTGACCCACTTGGGCAACTTGCAACGGGGTTCAATGAATTTTCTCATAAGGTGACCCTTTCGTGTACTAATCTATAGATATTCTGTTCATATACCATCCATTTTGCCTTTCTTTGACAACACTAAGCATCCACCCTTACTTATTCATTGAACTTCATCTCCCTTCACCCCCATTTAAAACCTCTCCATGACTCAAAACTTTAATTTGTCCTCTCTCTCTCTCTCTCTTAGTCTCAGAAAACAATGGTGGTGCTTGGTTTAACGGAAGAGACATACTATCTCTCAGTGGGGATCTCCATAGTCATGTTTCTCTATCTTCTTCTTGTACTGATTGAGTCTCAACGGAGTAAGGGGGTGTCTTGGTTGCCCCCAGATAATTGCTGCTTTTACCCTCTTGAGAATGAATTGCAAGTTTGTGACGTGCCGATGCTCTGAATTCTGATGAGTAGAACAACGTTTTCTTTTGTCTCAGGCAAGTAGCTGGAGCTTGCCAGGTTGATGTAAATGGAAATTTTCAACCAAAATATCACAGTTCGGACTTCGAAACGTGATTACTCGTGATGTCGACCTGAAGTACAGTTCTTTCTCTTTATTCCTTTCTTGTTTCTTAGTATTTCATGTAAGAAGTGTACATTAATTGAGTAATTCACCTCTTGGGGCTCATGAATTTTTTATTTTTTATCTTTCAAGTGGAAGGATGCAAATACCTAAATAGGAAAAAATGCCAATATAAGTTTCTAGTTAATTTCAACCACATCAAAAGGACAAATAATATAATAATCTAACTATATATGAACATAGGCTTGAGAGATATGCAAAAAAAATATGCATTCTTTTTCCGACAACAACCTTCTAATGTAATTTTGTCTTTTATATTTAGGTTGGTAACTTTGTCTTTTCTTTTTTCACTTTCACAAAGATACCTTAAACAATTTGTTATCCTTTAAGTGTCCTAATTAATTAAGGTCAATTTTCACTTTTCGAAAGATACCCTTTAATAATTTCTTATCCTTTACATGCCCTAAACTTTCAATAATTTTGTATTCCTTATATGTCCAAACATTTTATTTACAACGTGTAGTATTGCACGTGTACCTTGTTAGGAGTAATAATGATAATCTATTTTAAACATGTGATGTAGGGTTTTAGTGCATACCTGTTGTAGATTCAAACTCGAAACACAAAACAGAATCTATGGATCATGAAACAGATTACACCCACCTCTCTGGAGAACCTAATTAATAGGATCCTCTTTGCCCTCCATAACGTGAATCCTTCTCTAGGATAGATGAGATCCTCAGATCTTCTAAGATAGAACCACTGCTCTTTGTAGAAGAGGATCGTTCTATTTAGGTTGGAACACTTCTTCTCTGGACCCTGGCTCCTTCTCACGTATGATCACGATCACTCAAATAGGGAGCCTTGGGGTGGTATTTATAGAAAGAGTAAGAGATAGAGTCCCATAGATTTGGGATTCTTATCTACACTCCATTTTTATCTTTAACTATTTGGCCCACTCATACTAGGCATCTTAAAGTGAGTCGGATCAATCATACATGGGACTTGCATGTAAAACCCCAACTCGGATTATATCTTAATTATTAAGTTTAATTACTTAAAGTGGGATTATTAGACTAATTAAGTACTTGTGTTATGAAGGTGAGGTGGATGTGGATCATGCTTGAGGATTTGGGGGAAATCAAATTGAACTTTATTGAAGGTTATTAAGGTAACCCAAATCTGGGTCTTTTTTTTTCACTCGAATCAGGGCATCACTTGTATGATAACTAAGCAATTAATAATAGAAATTAAAACAAAAGTAAAAGGAAAAAAAGAATGTATGGTTTTTTTCCATGTGAATGATCCAATTAATTCTGGATCCTTCTTATGAAAACAAAACCATTTCTTGGGCTTCATGATTGACTGAAATCAAGATAAAGAAAACAAATCTAAAGTAAAAACTTCAAAAAATCTGGCTTTAAGTTAAATCCTTGAAATCTAGGAATAAATAGAAAAATATTATTTTTACAAAATGTTGAAGAATTGAATTTGAACAATCCAGGACATAGATATAGCCCATATTTTTCATTAGATAAAAAAATCAAAACCAAAAATACCCACGTTAATGAAAAACATTAAAAGGGGAGAGCTTAGACCGTAGGGTCTTCTCTCAAAAATGAAAAATGAATCAAAAACCACCTCATGAAACCCTAGAGATTACTTGAAGGCTTCTGAATCCAGATCTACCATATTGACAATGGCAGATCTAAGATCTTAGCTTAAACGACTAAAAACATCAAAAAACATAAAAAGGGTGAAAACAATGTAAAAAATCAAAATCTAGAAGGAAAAGGATATCTAATACTGTGAACAGCATAGATCCATGGTATTCCTTCATATTTCATCAATAATCAATAATACAACCTAAACAAAATACTGCAACCACATATTTCTAAGATTACAGTATATGGGGGTCTGCCCTACGGATCCATTTCTGTTCTCCTTTTCCCTTGAACTCTCTTCACATTTTATGGCTAGAGAAATACTCGAGGCGCTTGGATTTAGGTTTGGGGTTACAATCACATATAGTCCTTATACTACAGAAAGGGAGAAGATTAGAACTATCCTAGAAATTAAAACTAGAAAATAAAGATGTTGAGAAGCTTACTTGGACTTGAGAAAGCAAAGAGGCAGAGGTTCTCTTCTTCACTTGGATTTCAATTCTTAGCCACAAAAGGTAATCGATCTCCCTCTTAAGATTTCAATCCAGTTACTGGTTTTCCATGCAAACCTAGCGTGTGAGTCCATGTCAATCTATCGCGAATTTGGATATTCTGCAAAGACAATATATAGTTTTCTTATTATCTTTATAGATCTTGTTTTCGTTCTAATGGATATTTATAGGCATTTGTTTGATGTTTAACTGATGCCAAGTGGTAGCCATTTAAGCTGCCATATTTCTAAGCATAGTTTTCTGCTATGTAATTTATCTTCTCTGTGTACGTGTCCGTGCATGTCTATGATCACTACCTCGTATAGTTCAATTACATGCTTTTTTCGATCAACGTATTCGCCTTGAACTGAAACTCTTGGGAAGTTACGTAGATTGAATAATTTTATGTTCGTTATGTTCTTTTGTTTTTTTTGTTTTTTTTTTGTTTTTAACTCCTTTCGTCGTTTTAATTTATTATGGATTATGGGTATTTGACCGTTTCATATCTAGGTTGAAATTGTAGGACCACTAGGTTATTCTGCAGGGAGTAAATGGGTTTGGTAATCAGAAGTCTGTGGAATGGAAGTCTAATTACAGATCATAATTGTGGCCTTAGACTAATATTTCAATTTCGTAAGCCACAATCAAATCAATAAGATGATAACTAGTGAATTCATATTGTTTGTGGATAAGTTTGTTTACATGCAAGTCTAATGGGCTGTGATGACTTGATGGCAAAAATCATTTCTTCGATATGGATTGACTATTTGGGGCTTTTGATGTGCACCAACGTCAATTAATTGGGGAATTTGGAAATTGGGAATTGGGAACATCTATCAGGCTAATGTTTTGGTTATAAGGTGAATTCCAGTGAAATTAGATGATGGGTATTGAGTCTTCCTTAAAGGTTTGACTTGGTCTAAATTCATTATTTTCTAGAATGATGGGTTGTTGGCTTTGGTATTCTTAGTTTGAAATTTGATGCTTCATTGTTCTATTATTGACTTGGTATTCCAAGATATTTCATGACTCTTCTCTGTTCAAAGTTCAGAAAGTCAATATTAATGCTCTGAGTTGAAGTCTTCCATCTCCTTTACTTATTCATTCTCATAATTTTTAAAACTAAAAACCCTTTTGTTGGCTCCGTGGCCGGTACTGTTTTCTTTATGAAGTCAGTTTTGTTTCTAAGAAACAGTCTTTTTTTCCATTCCTTGTCATTCTACTTGGAATGCTACTGTATTTGCCGGTTTTAGCAGGCCATCACTAGTTTTTTAATATTTTTCTATTTTGTCTCTTGCTCTGTATCAGTTAATCCAATGTAGCAGGACTCATAACTGAAAAAATTTCACAAAATGGAATTTTCAAGAAGAGAAAGGCCTTGCAAAGTTGTGGAAGCTGCTTCTTCTTCTTGTTTAAGGAAGAAGAGTGGGATTGGTTCAACTGGAGATCAAACTGACTTCATCAATTGGCAATATGATGGGATTGATTCCATTTGTAAACATGGAAAGAAAGGAGCTACTCTCTTCCCCGAACCAGAACAAGGAGATGATGAGAATGATAAGCTGTTTGAGATTGAAAGATGGTCCAATGAAGATGACTGTATGTGGTTGTCTTCAAATTGTTGCTTTCCTTCATTTACTTTTGCTGATTATAGATTTTCTGGTTCATGGGACTTGTCTGTTGATGACCTTTTTGTATCCTGGCTGTCAATATTGGAAAACTCTAGCCTTCCCTTTGGTAAAGGAATTTCCTTCTTTGATGGGTCTGGGGTCAATCCTATTGAAGAGGCACATCTGGTTCTTGATAGAAATTTGAGTGGTTTAGGAAGGGTTTGGCAAGAAGATTTAGAGGAGGAAGAAGTTGTTATGTGGCTGCAGAATTTTGTGGGGAATGAAATCAAGTATCCCTCTACAACTTATCCTGAAAGCATTGAATCATCCTCTGAGCAGTCCTTGAGTGAGAACTCCTCAGGTTTCAACAGTTCTTGGGCATCTCTTAGTACCCATAATGATTCAACTTCTTCAATTTCAGAATTTGATAGGACATGTCTTTGGGTCTCATTACTGGATCTCAATGGGGAAGATTCCCAGTTGGTCTCAGATAGGGAGTCAGAGTTAGATGAATCTGATTTCCCAAGCCCTTCTTACAAGACCATTTGGAGATCTGAAATTCAGTCTTATAATTCTAATTCTTCTTCACTTACAGAAGAGAAATATGATAGATTGCTCCTGGGTTTTCCTACTGAGGATGAATCAGATGGTGCTACTTTAGAAGGCTTTCATGCTAATGGACCTCTCTTCTGGCCATTTGAGCACAAATCTGATTGGGCTACTGAGTTAACATGGGATGGCTTTTGCATGTCACCTCGTAAGAATAGAGAGGACACTGGAGCTTTTAACAGACTCCATGCTTTGAGGTCAATCAGATTAAGACTCCACAGTAGGAAAAGAGATGTAAAGGATAGATGTAAGAGAAGTCTTGTGCTCAGCTCTAGAACAATGGGGTCGACTTACTCTAACAAGGATATCAGGAGGACCAATACCATGCCTTCAAGGTTAAGCATAACAACTGAAGTTTCCATGGAAAAGGTACCTCTTGAGACAAAAGATGAAATGGGTCATCCAACTAACAGTAAAGTTCCAGCTGAGACATCAGTGATGGAATTTGATTTAGAGGATGGCTTTTCATCTGAGGAAGTTCCAATTGAGACCTTACTGGGCCTCAATGAGTTTAATGGGCATGAAGGGGTTGATGCAGAATTTGACCAAGATCATTTCACCTTAGGTGATAAGTCACTTTTGTAGAATACAAATGCCCTGTAGTTTTGGGATTAACAGGGTTGAATCAATTCATGAATGCCGGGCGCTGGTTATTATGAGTTCATTTATGTAAGTCTACCAATTTTCTTTCGATACAGATTCAAATTTATACAACATACACATGCATTTAGACTTAAATGTGTAAGGTGTTCATATATATACTTGTGTTTAAAGAGAGTGGAAACACTTGGCATTTGCATAAGGAGTTAAAATAAACTCACCCATATCTTTCTTAATTTCAACCATATCTTAATCATTCATGATTTGAGACAAAATCAATAATATATGTTGTAAAGAACTCCCACCCATCCTTTTTCTCAATTGAAATAATATCTTGTAACTCCTTGTCTACAACAAGAAAGAGCAAAGGAAAATGGAATCATTCAGGTAACACAGAGATATCCAGATATCTTATTGGTAAGTTTCTACCCTTTTTTTCTCATTCTCAATTAGTTGTTCAGAAAATTTCTTCTAACCAAAAATCAAAATTTGATATCAAAACCATGCCTCTTCTGTTGGGGTTATTTTTGTTCAGTGTTTGTTAGAGAAGCTCTATGACTCTGGCCAAGTACATTGGAAATCATTTTACACAACTCCCAGTTCAACTAGATTTATGTCTAGCAAGGGTAATTGCAATAACAAGTTTAAATTAAATGGCCAGAGGATGAGAAAAAAAAGGCAAGAATGGATTGTTGATGAGGTTACAAGCAAGATCAGCAGATTTTTGGTAGGGTGTGAAAGTCATCAAGAAAGAAATAAGAGCTATAAGCCTTTCAAAGGGCTTACACAAAATGTTGTAGCATGGTCAATAGGCAAAATACATGGTAATCCATGGTGGGTAGAGACATGTGAGGAAGAACTTGGAAATCAAAGGACTTGTTGGCAGTGGTTGTGATCTGAGATTGAGATGGAAATGCTAATTCAATTCACAGGTGGTTAAAAGAGAATTAAACTGGGCTGGTTGGAAACAGAGGCAAAAAAAATTGGAAACTGTCATTTAGAACCTAACTTTTACTAATTTTGGTTTTCCAATTTGATATCTAAACTAAACAAGCAATTTAATCAGTAAGTTATGGTAGTTAAGAGTCAAAACAAAACTTTATTATTTCTCCCTAATAGGCAGGTTCTTCAGTGGAGTCCTAATTTAACTTTCAGGAATTGTAAGCTTCACCTCCTAACCTTATGAGTGCCATTTTGATATTGAATTGACATGTTGAGTTGGGGCAGGTTTTAGTTTTTTATTGAGAAGACAACGTTTAAGTTGGGTTAGGTTTTAGTTTGTTTACCCTCTTATGAAGACGAGAGAATAGACAAAAGACAGACTATCAAAAAAAAAAAAGAATAGACAAAAGAAAACGTCAAGTATTTTCTTTGACATTCGTTCTTTGTTTTATTTTTTTAGTTTTTTCCTCTGTGCCTCACCCACAATTCCACGGCTACCTCCTCAACCACCCCATCTCTGTCCTTTTTCAACATAATTAGTGGAAATGCACGTGTTATCTTATGCGCGTAGCAAAAGAATTGCATAAGTTGATGCAATTAATTTGGAGATAAAATAAAAACTAAATTTACGGAATTTTGGCAAATATAAGTAGTTATATGTGTAAGAATATAAAAATAAATAAAATTAAAAGTAAACGGAATTTTTGATAATATGAGGTAATTATATAAGTTAAGTTAGTTAAGGAAAGATAAAAGCAAATATATGTGGGGCATTTTAGGTATCAAATGTTAGCTAAAAAAGAGATGGCTTTATAATAGTATGGATCTTGTTCTTTGCCCTTTGTTAGAACTTATGCCATTTTGATCAGAAATACAAAATATTCTATTCTAAACCAACTATTAGAATAAAGGTTTTTTCTTTAGAGTGTTTTTTTTTCTTGTCATAGCCTCATTTCTCGAAGTACTAGGGGAATACACACGCTATGCGTGTAGCAGAAGAATTAGAAACAAAGAAGCATTATACTAATACACGTGGCAGTAACAAACCTGGGTACTGGAGTAAAATTGAGAAAAAAAATTAAAGAGCCTTTTAGGAATAGAATGTCAGCAAAAAATATAGGGTTAGCTTCATTATAGCATAGATAATATAAATTAGCCTTAAGTCACATACTAAGATTTAAAATAAAAAATGAAATTTTGCACAGCATGATATATGGCTGACTTAAAACAATATTTTTCTTTCTAAAAACTTAAGAAACATTAGAAAAATTGAGATGCCATTATACATACCACAAACCTAATATTAGGGACTACTAGTTAAGATAATAATATATAGTCAATTCTAATGGGTCATTTGTTAAATGGATAATCTAGATTGGCCAAATAATTCATATCACAATAGTAGGTGAAAGCTCTTGTCCTCGTCTTTCTAGATGTGTTTGAGCTTTGACTATCTGTATATGGGATTTGATGCTTCCATTCCTATCTCCGGGGTTTAAAATCTTGGTACCGGCCACCGTGCCGATTGGTATAAATACGGGCCTATACGTGAGTTGTACCGGTCAATATAACTCGGTGCTGGCGGATACATAAAGCCATCATTATATGGCTACATGTTTAGGCAAATGAAGCAAAAGTGGTGTTGTCGATCTATGTAGGGCTCTAAATATTAATATTTATTATTATTACTAACGGGGTGCACATGCAATACTGCACCTTAAGGACTTTTTAGATGGAGGGAACTGTCCAGATTTTTAATGAATAGGCAAAGGTTTGGTTATTTTAACCCTATATTAATGATGTCTTTATAATGAACGGTAAGGACTTTTTAGGAAAATCATACATAGTTATTGGCACGCCTCTCAAGGGGGCTATTCTTGATTTTTATTCTAAGTAGACTATTTAGTGGTTTAAGTCTCTCTCTCTCTCTCTCTCTCATGTGTTATAAAAACCGATCCTCTCAACCTTTGAAATGCTGGATTTTTATTCTTGTAAGACTAACTTAGATTTGGCAGTTTGAGACCCAACCCAACCCCCTTAAAAAAGATTTTTTGTTAAGGTTTTACAAAAAAGTCAGCTATGGGTTCAATCTTTTTCCAACCGCAATTAAAGGTTCAGCTTTGGGTTTGGTTTCTTGGCCTTAACAGTCAAAAGGTCATAAGATGTATACAAGGGATCACACCCTTCTTCAAAATATTTCTATCTATATATATTTGACTTTTCTTCTAATTTCCATGATGAATATTTTCAAAGATATTATACCAAAAAGACAAATTTCATAATGGTTTTTGAACTCTAACCTTGTCATTTTCAAATTTTAAATGAGAAAATTTTTAATTGCCATATTTATTAGATTGCAATTTGTGATTTATTGGTGTTTCCATGCCCTAATTTATGATTTCTAAAGTAGAGCTCTAATGAAATGTTTGCCCCTGGAAACATGAGTCATGTTTTATTATTTTTGTCTATCATTTGCCTTTGACATGTCTTTTGAAAATAATAAATTTTTTATACTCCATGATCAATGTGTACAACCATTGCTTTCTCATTTATTACAAGTATTGCTTACCCATTTTTTTTCCTCCTAATCATGTTCTCATGTAATTTTGACTTCTATTTTTTACCAATGATAGGGACAAAATATTTCAATCAAACAAGGCACAAAAGCAACCATCTTCAATAGCATCTTAAAAGGTGCACTACTATTACCATTCATCATACTATTATTATATATGACTTCATTTCAAGAGCTTTCCCTTCTCCCAAATATTGATGACATTAGATATATTTTTCTTTTATTCTCTTTTTATTTTCAAGTTTGGATGAATGTGCCCACGGTGTATTGTTCGGGATGGTGCCGGTTCAGATTGTCAAGTCCAACTGGGGACCTGAGGGTGCCGTCTGGTACCCTCCTTTTCAAAGGAGTAAACTCGGGTCGTACGACTTGGGGCCTCCCAAGTCAGAACACGACCGGATGGTACCTTTCCGAGAAATGAGCAGACAAAGAGAGCATAACTTAAAAAAAAAATTTTTCAGTAATTTTTCCCAATTTTTTTTTCCAATTCTTCAAAATTTTTGAGAAAATTTATTCAGAACAAGTCTATACAAGGCAGTACCAAACAAGCTGCAGGCTTCCTTTTTTTTTTTTTTTGCCTTTTTCAAATTTCTCGCTTGGCCCAAACCGCCTAATCCTAACAATAGTACAGTTTGTATAGGATCGGGCACTTTCAGTCTGATCCATCCTAGTTCAGAAAACTCTGATTTAGAGGTAGAAATGGGTCGGGTTCGGGTCAGGTTAATGTATGGGGTTAACAAGCCAAGGCTCAACCCGAACCCACCCATTTAATAAACAAGTTGGAATATCCCAACATGCTCTAATCCGCTTCAACCCGTTTAAATAATTTAAATTACTACTAAAAATTAAAATTTTTAATTCATTCTAATATCAAAGTCTATGCAAATTCTATTTTTTAATTCATTCTAATATCAAAGCACACCTAACAAGCATAATAACACAACAATCATTAATATAGAACTAAAATAACATAAAGAAAAGAATTAAAACATAAAAATAAAGTCTTAAAAGATTTTACTTGTCATCAATGCCTCAATTTATATTAGTAGAGGTTAAGATATTTGAAATATTTATACGTAGAAAGTCTTTCTTCACTTTATCCTTTGTCATTATTTATATTAAAAGAGGAAAGGTTGAATAGCCACAAGTATTTTTATTATAATGTTCCAAACTTTTATTACACAAAAAAATAAATGGGTTGTAATCGGGTCATTTCGGGTTGATGGGTCAAACCATAACCCAACCCGTTTATAATCAGGTTGAGAATTCATGACCCAAACCCAAGCCGCAGATTGAAACATTCAACCCAAACCCGCCTAAGATCGGGCAGGTTCGGACGGGTTGGCAGGTCACGAGTCACAATTGCCACCTCTACACTAATGGCAACCTTTTTTATTTTTCTTATATTTATGTTTAATATCTCAATAATTTCACGTTTTTTAAATAAAACATGAAAGATCAATGTAACGCCACGAACCTGAGTCAGTGCAAACCAACACCCAACCCGAACCCGGTTCACTACTGTAACAACCCAAGTCCAGTTCATCAACCAAACTCGAGATGTTACCACGAAGCTAGGGTCAAATACAAACCAAGATTCACAATAATTTTAAAACTTTACTAATTAATTACATCAGAGTTACGGTGGCCAATAAAAACAATTCTTTATTCAATAATATCAATTCAGTTTACAATAAAGTTTATCTAATCAACATGTGACATTAATACCAATTATAATTCTACCCGTCAAATTAAAACCCCATCTTCGCGATCTCTCCAAGCAACCTGAAAAATAGGGGAAAACGGAGTGAGATTTATATCTCAGCAAGTAGCAGGTGCATGCAAATTGAAACAGTCCAATGTAAGCAAATAGTCATGAGGTATTCGAGCAAATAGTCATGAGGTATTCGATTAATCTACGATAAGACGAAAAATCCAAGTTATCCATGGCAATTCCAAATAAAGCAATAAAACAGACGATCATGTATAAATACCAGTAACTTGATGTTGACGGGGTAAAACCGATAAAAGCGATAAAACACGTGCCCTTGCAGGACTCACAAAGATGATAAGTATTTGAGATGACACTCAACTAACTGCTATACCACCGTGCAACTTAAGGGCAGTGCTACTTAACGATACTCAAGCCCCATGCAGCGCAGCTATAGACAAGAGCCGTAGTCACCGACTTATTGCGCACGAACTCAACAGAGTTGGCATGTACCACCAGCATGCAGCACCAGAATCAATACATGGAGATGGTCGCTTATCCACATGTACAGGGAATCACTAGCGGCGCACTGGGGTGTACTTCCAGACATAGGACCTTCCCAGAGCAAACTAACTTGCAAGGGAAGCACGCTCGCATTTAGGAGTAACTCAATCCAAACTAAATACCACTTACCTAACCAGCCAAAACTATGGATCCATATACAGCTAAGCCCACTGACACAAACCATGATAAAACCACATACGGGAGGACACGCTAATGTAGGAGGCATACTCACTTTTACCCGTAAAGGATTACACATCTCTACACAGAGGATTACCCATCTCTGCCGTAAAAGATAGTATCAAACTCTACCACAGAAGCCGTATCACCCAACCGTAAAATTAAAGTGAACAGCATCATACCACATACCAAACCATACCCAATTATTCTATTCCATGTGGAAATCATGATTCAATCATTACAAATCCAATTATATGCTTTTTCAGGATAACATATGCAATTCTTCACAATAAAACTCATGCTTCATAAGTTCGATAAAACTCAAAGTTTATGCAATTACAGTATCCAACATTCATATTGAAAGCTCAAATAAAGTAAAACAAATCTTACTTAGAGTTTCCTTTAATAAATCCCTTTGTTAGAATCCAATTTCCTATATTACACCTAAGCTAGTTTCTATTCAAATTTTCTGTATTTTATTTCTCCAACATATTCTACAAACCTAAAATAAAATTTAAAAGATGTTTATAAGCTATATGTACCAGTAGTATTATTTCTAGCAACATCCATAATCTTTGACCCTTTTATAGACACACCTTTCATTGAAATCTTCAATTTATTGGTTAAACTTTCCAATTTAATTTTATAATTTTTATACCTTAATTAGGTCCTTATAAAGATGCTAACAGGCTTAACTAATCATAAAAATTATTAGATATTTATTCAAATTACAAAATCCCAAAAATCTGCAAATTTTACATAAAGCGCCGACCTCTACAGGGCTGGGCGATCCTAGGCGCTCGTGCAAAATTAAACAGAATTTTCCAGATTTTTAAAGTTCGGATTTTTAAACCTTTACTATATGTTTTCTTGGTCTAAATTAATCTAAAAACTTTCTGAAACATACCTAGAGCCTTCTAGAGTAATTTTTATAAATTAAATACCCTCCTACCTTTATTTACATAATCCAACTAAGCTTTCTTCTTTAATTTGATAAATCCATCAAGAATACCAATCATGAAAATATAAACAACTTGATTCCATGTAAATACAGTTCCGTCTAATCCATTCTAACCATATGAAATCACAGAAAACCAAATCATGCAATTCCTCACGTTTTCCAAGGTTACTACTTGCCTTATACGCTAAAATCCTTCTTCCATTGAAGCTTCTAATTCTATACCTTACTTTTGCTCCCAAACGCACCAAGCTACAGTCTCTCAATTCAAATCTCCACCGTACACAATGTAGTTCCATCAGTGATGAACAAAACCTCAAAATTTTAAGGCGATCCACTGCACAGATCTTCCCCGATCATGGTTTGATGATGGCTGGTCAGACACCTCCATTAGCCACCTTCTTCCTTTCTCTCTCTCTTTTCTCTCAATAATAAACCCACGAAAATTCCCTCTTGTCTAACCTTAGTCTCCTATTTATATTAGGCTTTAGAAGTCCTAAACCAACCCTAATTGGCTACTTTAGTTTGGGCTAACTGTAAGGTCCTAGTCAAACTTATTTTGAAACTTTGACAAAGACTTTAGAGTCTTTGTTTTATTGCATTTTAAGTGGAGGTGGTATGGGGATTTGTGTGCATAAGCACACACCATATCACACCTCATGTCTCTTTAGATTAAAAAAGAATTGATGGCTGATATTTAATCTTCATTGTTGAAGGATTTTTTAGGGTGAAGAAACACTAAATCGTATGGTTGGTGGCTGCAAGAGGTTTTGGGCTATTGCTAGGGTCTTGGAGAAGAAGGTGGGGGAAATTCAACTAGTGTTGAGGTAAGTAGGTTTAATCAACTTTCTATGATTATTTACACTTATTCTTCTAGATTTATTTTATTTTTGTTCCTAAATATTCTGATTTGAATCCCACGAAACTTATATTGTTCACACGAATGAAACCCTTCTTGTTTTCATGATGCAATCGTGAAGGAATCCATGTTAAAGGTTTCTTTTTAAAACAAATTGGTTATTCTCATTGATTTATCTTTAAAGTGTCATGATTGAATTGAGCAAGTATGGCTGTTTTCCTCCTTTGGTCGATGGTAGGACATGGGTATGATGTCGACATAGTGTTGTTGACGATTTTCAGATTTGTCTTAAAAATACTGCACACACAGGGCATGCTTTTGGAACCGATTCACAGTATAAATCGAGTATTGTGTTGTCAAAGACAGTGTGTTGTAAAAGAATTCGGTTGGTTCACTTTATTCTCTTCACACTATTGTAAATAACTAAATATTAGGGTATAAATCGAGTACTGTGTTGTAAAAGAACTCGGTTGGTTCACTTTATTCTTTTCACATTGTGGTAAATAACTATAAATTAGGGTATGTGCAGAATCATAATTCCATTTGAGTGTTATATGGTGCTCTTTTGTTTGAGTTGACCTTATTTTAAATTAAGTTTTTTTTTTAGAGTGGAATCATTGTTCGTACCTGCAGGTATTGAATGGTGGTTTTATTAAACAAAAAGTCACATTGATGTAAACATATATAAATTGGGGTATTTGAATGATTACAGTTTAAAATTTGGGTATTTGGGTTGTGTTGATTAATGAATTGAAATTGTAAATTTCAAACGTAATTTTTAAATGAATGTGATGATTGGAAATTGTTGCTACATTATTAATCACATGTGTTAGAACTCTTGATGAAAGTGTTTATATTGATTTTCTTTTATGAATCGAAAATCTCAAGGGTTGTGATACTAACAAAACACGTGAGTGGTTCGTATCAGTGTGTAATCGTGAGAAGGATTTTGCCTTGGTTTTATGTGTACAATCATGCTTAAATAGACGGGGAAGCTGAATTCATTAATGGGAAAACATTAGCTTGTTAGTTGTTCGGTTTCATCTTTCAAGCATATATGTATCAAGGTTATGATTTTCAGTTTAGCTTTATGTCTTTACTGGGAATGTCAATGGAAGTTGCATAATATCCCATGAAACTTGATTCATGTGAATCCTATGAATTGTATCGTATTTAGACTTTGATAGCTTAATAAATCAATGGTGGTGTATATTGAAGTGGCCATGTCATGATCTGTATTATTTAATGAATGTTCATTTTATAATATAATGATGAACTACTAAGGCACAAAGATGGTCCTACTAAGAATTGACCTTAATGGTCTGGCATGCTTTAGCATGGTTATACCTAGCGTGATATTAATCCGCTGGATGATTGACAGATCCAATGGAGGTGGTTAATATTTTACCTAATCCATGGTATTCTGGAAAAGGGTGAGTCGAGTACTCTACCCTAGGCAATTAATGTGATTGGTTCCCTACATGGTGTTCACAACTGCTCCGAAGGTTGGAATTCCTGGGGTTTGAGTCCCTTAAATTAAAATAGTCGGGGACTAAGGAGCCCCGTGGGTTGCAATACCCTAAACCCCTTACGAGTACTCATGGGAATGCGGGAAAGTCTGATCCCTGCTGATCACTAAAGTGGGATCCAAGGGCGTTTGATCCTAGCCATAAGTTGGATCGCTCTAGCGGCGTGCTTGATTGTAAGACCGTCTAGATTTGATTGGGGAACCAGGTCATGTTAATTGTGTATAATTGTTTATAATTGTTATTAATTTAAAAAGGGATGAGTGGTGGAAATAAACTACATAACTCTTTGGTATTCCAGTTACTTGCATGCTATTGCATTTGCTTGCTTGCATGTTCATCATCTTGCTTGATTATTATGTTTCTTAAATGTTTAAATTTATTATTACATCTCTCGTATTGGGCTACGTTATTGTTAAATTGTATTCTGTTTAAATTATTCTGTTAGTCTTATTTCTATTAGAAAAGCATGTTCACACATTAGTAAAAATAAATAAGTTAGTATGCTATCATTTATGAACAAAACCATAGGAAAAACATAGCATGGTTATCTTTATAAATATATATTAGTATTGTGTGTAATTATACTAAGATAAAGAGGCGTAGTGCATTTAATCATATAAGGTAAATTAGCCCTACTTACTGGGTTTGTGAAAACTCACCCATTTCCATTTTGCAGGGAATAACCATAATCGGGGAAATGGAAGAAAGTGAGATATGGGAATTCAGGATAGCGTTTTATGAGAATTGAGAACTATTTATAATTTAATGTTAGTTGCTCTTATATGGTTGTGTAAACTGTGACACCGGTATTAGACTATGTGACTTCGTCTTTTAGAATTTGGTTTATGTAAGGATTAAAAGTTTTTAATTCCGCTGTACTCTGGATTTGTGTTTTTATTTATATATACAACCCTTGTGTTGGAATGTGTGTATTTGGGTTTCGCTTACGAGCAGGGTCACCTTCTGTCCTACGCATGTATAGTCATACACAGTGTACGGATTTCGGGGCGTGACACTAACCCAACCATGGTCTAATTAATGTCTAACACCTTCTAATTTAATTCCTACTTTTTCTCCACATTCTATTTTTCTACTAAAACAATACTAATCAATTCTCTTATTATCTAAACACTCTTTACAAGCTATTTTCATGCCTAATAATTACTTAAACACTAAATATTACCTAAAACCTTATTTTCTCCAAATTAATATGTGAAATCTCCTAATGATCCTTTTTCCCACTTTTAGGCTTTTATTAATTCCTTTTTATTTCTAATTTGTCAAAATAATTTATTTTCTTCTATTTTCTAATTCTAGTTATTATTTAATAATCTATTTATTAATTACCGTTTTCTGAAAATTACCAAAATACCCTTTATTCTTTTAGGCTAATTTTATTAAAATTCTTTCTTTATTTACAACTTATGACTTATTCGAATTAATTATCCTCTAAATCTTTACTTTTTATTTCAACTAGGACTTAACTCATATTTTCTTTTATTTATTATTTATTTATTTATTAGGTAAAAATTCGAGGTTTTACAATCAAAAGCAGCATCATGGAAATCTCTAGATTTTGTATATATAGGAAAGTCACCTCTTGATTTTTATCATGTAATGTGACAGCTATTAATATTCTTAATGCTTTACCAGATAGCAATATAAAAATATTAGCCAAAAATGTAAATTTTTGCCCCATGCATATGATGTTCAACTAATTAGTAACCATCTTAGGCACATGAAAAGATGATATAATCACCTCACTATACTAATATATAAGTGAGGAGGCAAGATTGGGCCTGACATTTCATGCCCAAAACGCCCCTCAGCTTTTCTCTATTTTACAGCTTTGGTATGTCATGTCAGCATAACTAACTGAATGGAACGATATGTTATTTGGGCTCTTAGCTTCTAACGTAGGGTGCTTTCCTAAATGGGCCCCACATTTATAATTTGCTACTTGTGGAGCGTGTGCAGTCCCCGAATTCCATATAAAACAACTAAAACTATGATACTACAATTGCATTTAAAAAAAAAACTAATGTAAAAGGTGCATTTTATTACTAAGATATAATGCACCTAATCCATGTATAAGTTTGTTTACACCCTCCATAGACCAGCAAATAAGGAAATGCGACGTGGCATCTACATGGCCGAATTCAACCAGATAGGCCACATCAGCATCTACATGGGCCAGACACTTCGCCGAAGCCACGTAAGCACATACGACAACCGTGCTCTTATGTTTAAGGGATGATGTCCCCACAGAATTAACGACCGAAACCATGTGGATGGGCAACGATGAATGAGAAAGTTATTGGTTTACGATCATGGTGAAGAGGTTATCTCACGTGGATAAGAAGAAACCGATGAATAACTTCCATAACAGATACGGAGTTCGTGCAAAGATGGGTCGGTAGCAACCATCAGAATCTGGCTATAAAAGGCACAGTCTCGAAGAGCTCAAGGACAACCTCCACTCAACCACAACCAGTTATTATGATTATAACTTAATCATCCGTGATCACTATCCAATCTCCTACACCTAAACTGCAGCAAAAAATGATAATTTAGGACTTTTTTCACTGCTCCCTGTCGCAGTGACACTTTAAGCAACTAGTTATTCCAGTTAAGGTAAAGACCCTGCTACCAGAAAGGAGGTTGCGGCCGCCCCTGACTTCTAATCTTGTAATCCGATTACGGCTACAGGGTTACGAGCAGCCGGTCCCGAAACCATCTTTAGTCAAGACCAAGTGATTGCCGAAACATTGGCTAAGTAGTATTCCTGGGTGAACCCCGAATTGACTTCGTTTGCAACCACCCCTACCTCTTTTCCTTATACTCCGATCATGGCTATAAGGTTAGGGGAGGCCGATCCTGCCAACCCAGTTGGTTTTCTTTTGTCTTATTTCCTTTTGAGTTATTTGATGATTTGTTGTAATCAACGGTTGCATTTCGAACGACTGATACCTGAATAAAAATACTTTTTTATCGTTTACTGCTGCTTTCAAACACAAATAAGAACTCAAACGAAGACCGAACCCTTAGTCTTCATTCTATCGTCTAATCAATTTTATTACAGGTGATTCGCAGTACGGCTAAACCAATGTCAGTTTAGATCCGGAACAGGTGCCCGAGGTCATAATCCAATCCGAATCATTGTATCAAAAGATACTAGCACGCCTGCATGAAGACACATCATCCCACCGCAACGTGTCACGCCCGAACCAATTTGGAAGGAACAAAGTTCATCTCAAAATTTGTAATAAATTGCCACAACAATGGTAATTCATGTTACAACTCTTTTTTTCCACCTAAAAGTGTGCCTTTTCTTGTACCATAGTGGAGCTCCACACAAATTGAGCTCATCGAAGCAAGATAGACCAGCTACCAAGAGCATTCCAAAGAAGATACAAGCAAAAATATCACAATGAAAGAATGATCCCGTTCCACCGTTAAAAGTGGCAAAGCACTAAGACTTCACTTTAACTTTAGAAAATGGGACCTTGTTGCTTTTCACCGTTCTCCCACCATAGATAGTTAAAAGGAAGCTACCATTGTCCTTCCAACTTTTTAGGTGGCCCCACATCCTCAGTGATCAAAATTTTGTAGCCTTGCAAAAATAAAAAGGAAAATCAATGCATAAATGAAGGTCGGTAAAATTTTTTAATTCAAATAAGAAATAAAATCACAACCATGTTGTACGCAGAAATGGAGGATATTTATTACAAACATTGTACACACGACGGATGACAAACGGGCCGGCTTGGTCATCCATTGGTTGTCCATATGGTCGGTACTGGCGAGATTTTAGAAGCCCGATAAGTTCATAGGCGGGCTTAGTCAAATATGGGAACTTTCATGCCGCCCTACCTAACCCGATGTCTATATTATTTATTATTATTATTATGTAGCCAACAATGGTTTTCTGACATTTTGTGCCAAAAATACCCTTTAACTTTTTCTTATTTTATAAGTTTGTTATAACCACGTCGACATCATAACTAACCAAATTAAAAACTAGTGTAATTTGAGCTTGACGCTTTTAAGGTGACATGCTTCCACGTGGAACATCCCACAATTAGTGTTTTCTTAAGTAGGCCCCACATAAAAAAGAATTTACAAAAAATAAAAAACACTAATTGTAGGATACTCCACGTGGAAGTATCCCACTTCAAAAGCAGAAACTTTCTAAGTTGCTAGGCATGCATTCCCCCGGTATTATAAATACAAATTTTTTTTAATTTATAATATGCAAGTAAGTACTTGAATTTGAATTGAGATTTTGAATCCTAATAAGCTTGTGTTTTAGTATTGTTATGCATTGAATGTTTTTTTTTTAAATAATTGGTCTCTCTTGTTTATATTTTTTTATATTTTAAAATAATATATTTTATCTATATCTATACTATTAATAAAGAGAAGAGGAGGGAATATTCCCTCCAGATTCTGGTCCCCCTTTTCTTTTTCCAAACATTGCCCTTCCCAAACAAAATAATCCCCCATTATTTTAAACATGTTGTAACTACTCGTGCTGTTTATCTGAGTGGGCCTATGTTTTCTACACGCGGAGCGCGTGCAGCCCCTAGTTATTATATAAAAGGAACTCGTAAGATTCGAGCCTGACATTCCATGCCCAATTTAATATCTGCAACTCGAGCGCTTAATCTAGAGCTATCTGGCGCTACTCTTGGGTTGCAGACATTAAACTAAATTGTACAAACAGAGAGCTCGACCCCGCTCAAGCGCTAGATAGGCATTACACAAATTTGTCAAATTATGAGGTCTGATCATGTCAAACTTAAATTCAACCAAAAGAGCATTATAAATAACATGTAAATGAACATAGAAGATAAATAATAAACTTGAGGGAATTAATGTGAAGAGTCTCAATTTTCAGACTCGTAAAAGATGATTTCACACGACATGAAGTAGCCTATAGATCAAATGGCTGTGATTGTGATGAAATAAAATTTTTGAGCAGAGGCACAGAACGGATTTAAGTGGTAGGTTTTCACTCCCAAGCTCACGTTAAAGAGTACCTAACGCTTCTTCCCTTAAAAAACAATAAACAAATCCAACTACTGCATTTACCTACCGTGAAAACATGCAACCCACGTGTCATATGTGGGTCCCACAATCCCCATGGCCGACCAAAGCGCCAGTTTTCCGGCCGCCGCTTAAGTTTTTTCTTTAGTTACTTTTTTTACTTTTGTTAAACATTTGTTGTAAGTAAGAATGGCCTTAAAAGTAATTATCAAAATAACATTTAGAATCAAAATATAAGATATAAGAGATGAATCTATGTGAGGTGACTTAAGCAACTTGCCCTTATGCCTTATGTGTAGCAAAAGAATTAGATAAGTATAAAAAATTAATTGGAGATAAAAGCAAAGTAGAGGACACTTTGGTCAATAGTAGATAGTTATATACGTATAAGGAGATAAAAGTAAATATAAATAAAATTAAAGGTCATTCTAGAAATTTGGAGGAAGTTAACATCAATTCAGATCCTGTGTTAACATCAATTGAGATCCTGTGGAGCTCGTATCTACACTTTTATTTGGAGCATCCATGGATCATGCCATGTGTATTAACAAACTGAGAATGTGAACCTTGAGTGCTTTATCAGTAATTTTATTAAGCACAGATGGCAAAATCTCCTGAAAGCTCCAAACAAAAGAGCTCAACATGTTGTGAACCCGTTATATATGTGTAAGTAACTAACTCAAAGATAAAAGTGAAAATAATTATGAGGAAATTACGAAAAGGGTCACTTTTGGCCCATATTTATAAAAACAATACATTAAAAAACTTATTTCCAGGAAAGGGTTACCTTTAGAAAAAATTGAACTGCAAGGTCACTTTATTGTAGTCATATGGGCTACGAGTGCAGCCTACTTGGAACATGAGTGCATTATACATGCGATACGAGCTTACCTACTGGGAAACAAGCGCATCATACGTGGATATGAAAGTTTCTTAGCTATAATAAAGTGACATAATTTTTCAAAATTTTTTTTTGAAAAGTGACCCTTTTTTTAAAAGAAGATTTTTTTTATAGATTTTATTTTTTATAAATACAGGCCAAAAAGTAACTTGTTCATAACTTTCCCTATAATTGAAAATTGAAGGACAATTTTTGGCAACAAATCTCAGTAGATAATCTTAATAGTTCCCTTTATCATATAGATAATTCAACCAAAGATTTGATTAGATTAAAAATGGGTCTATGCATTCAAGCCTTGTTTTTCTCATTCAAAAAAGCTATTATCTAAACCTAGGGCTAAAATCCAGTTGGTTTGGAGTTTTATGTCAAACCAAAACTAAATAGAATTACAAAGAACAAAACTGAAAACCAAAATAAACATAATTAAAAAACTAAGTGCCAAACTAAAAACCAAATCAAAATATTTTTTTATTTATTTAATAGAGAGCAAGAGAGATCACAACAATTGATGGGTAAGGCCATATCTTGGGGAACAAGGTAATAGAATTTGATAGAACAAAGAAGATGAGAAAATAGTTTTCTATATATTGATCTTATGTTACGAACTGTACAAATTCTTCTAATTTATATATACAACCAGAAAAAGAAAAAAAAATTTATTTCTAAGTAATAGAATAACAAAATTTTAATTGAATATCAGAACAGTTATTTTGAGTCCACTCTAGAAGTTTCCTTTGATTCTAGATTCTGCTGGTAAGTTCTGAAAGAATCAATGGGTCGCCTAGCTGATCTGGAATCTGTCATGCGATGATGTGGTGACTGCTGTACAGATTTCAATACCCAAAATCTATTTCGACTAGCTAATGTGGAATCTGTCATGCGATGATCTGAAAACCAAATCTATGCGATGATGTGGTGATTTTTGTACAACTTGAAGATGAGGTACACTATCATGTATTGGCTAAGCAAACTGACTGAGTAACATATGTCTAGTCGAGTAATGGTTAAATAAAGAAGTCTGTCAAATCTTCGATATAAAGCTGGATCAGGGAGCAGGTTGCCTTCATCCTTGGAAAGCTTAAAGTTTGGATCCATGGGAATTGAAGCAGGCTTGCAACCAAGTAGACCAGAATCACTTACGATGTTTAGAGCATATTTCCAATGACATATTTGAATATCATTAGAGTTTCGAGCTACTTCCAAGCCTAGTAATATTTAAGAGATCCTAAGTCCTTGATCTTGAATTTGGTATCCAAAAATCCTTTGATTTCTGAAATAGCTTGGGTATCACTAGAAACCACAATAATATTGTCAACATAGATCAATGATGCCATAAAAGAATGGCCTGCTCCTTTGGTAAAGAGGCTGTAATCAACTTGGGATTGTACGTGTGAAACCAAAGGCAAGTAGAGAGGAAGAGAATTTGGCATACCATTGTCGAGAAGCCTATTTAAGGCCACATAAGCTTTTCTTTAACTTGCAAACCTTATTGGGATTTTGAACCGAGTATCTAGGAGGAATTTGCAAGTATACTTCTTCTAAATCGCCATGTAGAAAGGCGTTATTAACATCAAATTGATGTAGAACCCAACTTTGATAGCAGCGAGGGCCAAAAGAGTTTTTACTGTGACAAACTTGGCAACTAGGGAGAATGTTTCATTGTAGTTAAGGCCTTGTTGTTGTGTGTATCCTTTTGCAACCAAGTGTGCTTTGTACCTTTTCAAAATACCATCTAATTTATACCTGATCTTGTAAACCCACTTTGATCCAATAGCCATCTCCCATCAAGTAAATCAACTATTTCCCAGGTGTTATTAAAATCTAAAGCAACAATTTCACTATCCATAGCTTTGCGCCATTCTAAAGACTGGACAACTTGTTTGTAAGTGGTAGGCTCAGATTGATTAAGAATGGATATGGCAAAGGCAGCATGCTCATGTGGCAATTTATCATAAGATAAAGGATATGGATGAGCGGGAAGTAAAGTACCTTTTGTTTTGGAGCAAGAAAGTGAAGAAGAAGGCACAATGATTTGTTGACAGTAGTAATCCTGTAGGTAGGATGGTTGCTTCTTAACTCTGGTTGATCTGCGTTGAGGAAGAAATAGAGGCTGATTATTTGAAGAAGTTTCTGCAAAAACAAAGCTATAGGCAGGTGGAGTTGAGGAAAGAATGGTAGAAGTATTTGGTTCAAATGTGAGGTCCGTGAATGTGGGAGAAGATGGAGAAAATGGTGTATGAATTGGTAAGGGTTTGAAGAATTGGGAGCTGGTAAAGTTATAGGATCTAAGGTGTTGCAAGGAGGAGGAAATTGTTGTGAAAGAATTGAATGTTGGTGCCCAAAAGAAATATTTGCTTTATAAGGAAAGACTTGTTCATATAAAACTACATCTCATGAAAGAAACACGGATTGGCTTTCTAAATCTATCAATTTATAGCCCTTAACCCCGAAGGGATATCCCAGCAAGACACATTTTTTGGCTCGAGAATCAAACTTTTGGCGATTGTGTTTCAAGGTGGAAGCATAGCATAGACAACCAAATATTTTCAGATGACTGTAATATGGCTTGGTGTTAAAAAGAAGCCGGTATGGTATTTGATTTTGAAGATTAGGAGATGGGGTTCGGTTAATGAGGTAACTGGCAGTCATGACACAATCATTGCAATAGGTAATAGGAATTCCAAATTGAAACTAGAG
Source organism: Buxus sempervirens (assembly GCA_947561395.2). Lineage (NCBI taxonomy): Eukaryota > Viridiplantae > Streptophyta > Magnoliopsida > Buxales > Buxaceae > Buxus > Buxus sempervirens. The sequence continues at coordinate 11,721,179 of OX387192.1, forward strand.
GGCATGAGCAACATTTAATATGGGCTGGTGTTTTCTTTCTACAATGCCATTTTGTTGAGGGCTTTCTCCACAACTCTTTTGATGTATGATCCCTTTTACATATAGAAACTTGTCATGGCAAATTCAATTCCATTGTCTGATCAAATGGTCTTAATTTTGGTTTGAAATTTAGTCTCTACAAGAGAACAAAAGGATTGAAGGTAGGCTCGGGTTTGAGATTTATTTTTCATCAAATAAAACCATGTACATCTTGTAAAGTCATCAACAATTGTAAGAAGATATTTAGAGCCATCAAATGATATTTGAGAACAAGAGCCCCATATGTCACAGTGAATAAGATCGAAAGGATTCTGTGCTCAAAGTTCACTAATAAGAAAAGGTAATCTATGATGTTTAGGCAAAATGATAAACAACACAAGGAGAATTTTTATTCATGAAGTTCAAATTTGGTAAGTCCTTTTGCAATAATGAAAGGCGTGAATCAGAGACATGACCCATTCTACAATGCCACAAAGCATACTCAAATTGATGAGAAGAGACAGAAGCTGAAATAAAATGTTGAATACAAGGTAAGGCGGACAAAGTGGTAACAAGAGCTGTGTGCGCGCGTGGGAAACGCGGCACGGGGTAAATGGGAGTCGCCACCGCCTGATGGGGTGCAGGCGGACACCTAGGTGCCTAATTTTGTCTATTTAGGGCTTTGGGTCTGCGGCTTGAGATTCTAAGGTTGGTTCTCGGTTGCGGGCTGGGGAAGTCCGTAGACACCCCAATCCACCCCGTCGGATGACGGGTCCCGTGGGTTCCCTGATTTGAGTCAGCATTTCCTATTTTGGTTCTCACCCGGTTCCTAATCCAGCATGCATTTTTTGTTAGGTCTTGGCGGGACCACCTGAGTGGTGTGGGTCCCTTTAGTTGATTTTATCTTGTTCTGCTTAACTTTGATTGATCTGGGTCTGTTTGGGGTGGGCCCCGTTGGAAGGCCCAACCGGTGTCCTTGTTGGGCTTAGGTGGGCCCGTGTGCCCTTGGTGGGCCTCCATCTAACCCTAGGAGGCCCTGTGGGCTTAGGTTAATGAGTTGATTTTACTTAATTTATTTAAGTTTGAACTTTTAGGTGATTTTCATGCAAAGGGTTGGACTGCATTGGTTGGCGGGCCCCAGGGTGGGCCCCCATGGTGGTTGCCAAAGTATGTTGGATTTGCTTGTTTAAATTTGCCAAAGGGAGTTGGACATTGGGCTTGGGGCCCGTAGTCCAAATTTGGGCTTAAAAGCCCAATTCCTTGAGGCTTAGGGTTTGCACCCTTCCTTGGTTGGGTTAATGGGCTTTGGCGGGCCCGATAGGCCCTAGCCCTAGGTCTCGGCCAAACCACGCAATTTAAACATCAATCCACAAAGACAAGGTCGGGTGGGCCGCATTGGGTTTGGCCCATCCGATTTGGTTAGGTAGTTCCATTTAATCTTACTTAGTTGCATACTTTCGGGTTTATCGGGCTTTGGTGGGCCCCGTTGGAAGGCCCACTAAGATGCCGAGTTGGACCGACGGTCCATGTCCCAAGTCACCCGGAAACCCTATTGGCTCACTTGTTTGGGTTAGAAATGGCATGGAAATTCGACAAGGATCAAAAAAACACAAAAAAGGGCATTTTTGTTGTGTATCCGGCCTTAGTTGCCGGATACACACAGGCCCTAGGTGATCCGGCCTGAGTTGCCGGATCACCCTGAAATGGCTTTTTTCAGGCTTCAGCCATTGGGGTGGCTTCCAGGGGCTTCCTAGGGCCTCCTACTAGTCATGTGGGCCCTCGGGCAGGCCCACATTGGTTCAGGTTTAGGAGAAGCCTCACTTGGTTTTATTTTTGGGGATTCCTAACCAAGGCAAGTGGGTGGGGGAAGGCATGAAGGTGCTGCCCCTCCTTGCTCTCTTCAAAGATTCCAGCAGCATTGTCGGGGCCTTGGCGCCCGTCCATTCTCATGGTGTTATGCCACCAAGTAACAAATGATCCCGAACCGAGAACCCAAATCTCATGCTATACAAATCAAACATAAAACCCCCATATAGCGGAGCATGGAGCAGCAACTAGTTAAAAGGGGATATCTACTAGAATATAGTGGTTAAACATTGCTAAGTAGGCTGGGGATGCATGGGAATTTATGGGGGGTGACCATCCTCATGCATGGGTTTGGAAGTGCTGCTGTTGCCTCCCAACAGTAACTCACATGAGTCACAACAGTGGACTACGGGTGATGGGAACATGCATATTGGCTCAAAACAGCGAACGAAGCAAGGGGTGAGCATGGTGGGTGGTGCGAAAACAGTAGGTAGGATAGGACGCTATGGGGGGAAGGAGCATGCCGAAATCAGGCCATGAGCAATAAAATGCAAGCAGAAAATAACCGGCACAAAGCAAGCAAACAACCTAACATACAATGGAGATGTGAAATTAATACTATCATTAGCATGCTTCCCCACATGGTGACATTTTCCAACAAGGGCAATAAGGAGGTGGCTGCCAAAACCGATCAAAGCCACATGTATGCAGGAAATAAAAAAATCAGCAAAAGCCATATGCATGCTAGAAGAACATATGAAGAACCGTGATCTAGCACATATATCCTACAAACATTAGCGAGAATCTGAACCCGAGGCTCATGTTCGAACCCACGAAAACTCAAAGAAGGGGAAGAGAAGGGGGGCTTACATGGGGATACATTGAGATCATCCCACAAGAGGGAACATACTCCCTCCTAAGAAAATGATTAGGCCATGTAAAACCATAGCTCAATGGGCATAAAACTTGATGGAAAGTCTCTCATTCTCTCATGGAGAGGTACGTGCACCCCCATGTCAAGCAAAATGCAAACACAACATACAAAACTATAGAGGATGGCAGATTTAGACAATGAGAGGCTAAGCAACTTTAAACTTCATGAAATATCTTCATCCTCAACTATGTGGAATAAAAGACATTAAGGAACATTACCTGGGGGTATTGGACCTGAAAATGTGGTGTGAAGGCCCCCTTTGAAGCAAACCAAAGTGCTGGAGCCCCTACCAATGCCTCCAACAGCAACTCTTCCTTCTCTTGGTAGTGAGAAAATGGAGAAGAAGAAAGGAAAGGGGAGTAAGAGGAGCAAGGTGAGGTGCTTGGGGGTTAAAGGGGGCAAGGAGGGGTGAGAATGGGTGGTTTCGTACCAGGGGTAATGGGGAGGAAGAAGGGGAAAAGGGCCAAGAAGAGCCAACCCTTGGAAAGGGGGCTGCTGCCCCCTTTTATAAAAAACTTAATGTATCCGGACTTGGAGTCCGGATACACTATATGTCATGTGTATCCGGACTCCAAGTCCGGATACATTAAGTTGCCTTTGTATCCGGACTTGGAGTCCGGATACAAAACATAATAATTGGCAAAATTGATTTCCGCCGCGAATTTGTCGGAGAATCGGCGCGAATCTTGCTGAGAAAATCTTTGTATCCGGCCTTGGAGTCCGGATATACACAAGGGTATGTGTATCCGGTATATTTGACAGGATACAAATCAAAAAATTACGGATTTGCCCTTCGACTTGACCGATTCGACTGATTCGACCGATTTGACACTTTTGGATATCTACGGATTGCCCCGCACGAATTTTTGTTTAGTCCTTGAGGTTTTTGGATATTTAAGATTTAGTCCCCGAGATATTTTGCTGCGTTGGTTGCCACGTGTGCAGTTCCTGCGCCACGTGTTCAGTTTCCGGCTTTTGCTGCCCGGAAACTTCGACAGCTCATATCTCCTTCATCTGATCTCCGATTTGAGCAAACTCAATTGCGTTGAACTCGTATCGGAGCCCTCTGTTCAATGACATAAGGTTAAGCACTTGGCACGGGGTTCGAGGAAAAGTCAACTTTCGTCTCATCCTCCAGTTTGACTGCCCGCAGAACCCTCATCCGGACTCCGATTCCAACAGACTCAGTTGCGTTGGAACCGTGTCGAGATTCTCTATCCAATGGTATAGGGCAAGGTACTTGGCACGGAAATCGAGGAAAAGTCAACTTTTTGCTCATCCTTAAGTTTGACCGCGCGCAGAACCTTCATCCGGACCCCGATTCCAGCAAACTCAGTTGCATTGGAACCGTGTCGAGATTCCCTATCCATTGAGATGAAGCAAGGTGGCAGATTATCACTTGATCAAAAGGTCAAATTTTGACCCATCATGGTTTGACTTTTTGACCAGGGTTTGCATTTCTGGCTCTTTCGGGGGCGCAAAAATGAGGTGCTTACAAGCTGTAGAAGGTATTGTTGTCAATTTGAGATGCTACAAGCCATTGTGCTCCAAGAAGAAAGGTCTTGAACAAAACATTCATCAATAAAGAATACAATATAGCATTGGATATCTTGGGTCAGTTTTCTGGCTGAAAGAAGATTGAAGTTAAAAGAGGGAATGCACAAGTCATTTTTAAGAACAATGGTATCATTAAGTTTGACTATGCCTTTATGAGTTACCTTTGTTAGATCACTATTTGACAATTTTACTTTGAAAGAAACTTTAGTGGGCAAATAGGTATAGATGGAGGCACAATAGATCATTTGATCTGTTGCACCTGTATCTATAACCCAAGGAATTTTGATGTATAAATATTTTGCATCAAAAGCTGAGAGAAAAAGAGATACTAGTCATGGCAGAGGATGTTGATCAGTGTATATGGTGTTACTTTGTACTTGATTGATAGAAGGTTATGGAGTCTGGGATTGAAGCAAAGCTATAAGTTGCTGATATTGCTCTTTAATGAGAATCGCCTGGGATCCTTCAACCATCTGATCTTGATTAGACAAGCTGATTTGGTTTGCAAAGAAATTAGGATCTTTGGTTCGTTTATGAAGCTTGTGGCTGGTGGGTGTCAGCACCTCATTTTTGCACCCCCCTAAAAAAGCTCGAAATCAAAACCCTAAAAGCCAGGTCAAAACCATAAAGAGCAGAAAGTGACTTTATGGTTGAGCTCAAATTGATTTCCATACCCTATCCCAATGAGTATAGAATCCCTACACGGTTCCAACGCAATTAAGTTTGCAAGAATCGGGGCTCGGATGGAGAAGATATGAGCAAAACAGTCCCAGGGGCAAATTAGTCAGAGTTTAAAATGTCTTAATTAAGTTAATCAAGATGAATAAAAAATACATAAATTGGAGAAGCTTGATTCGCCCGAGTGGGCGGCTGAGTCACCTCAGCCGTCAACTCAACCATAATGAGGGGAGAAAAGAACCGCACACAATATGCGGTCGCTTAGCAACCGCATATGGTGTGCGGTTGATTTTTTCGGCCACCGTCTACGTGAGCCAATTGCAGCACGCGGTGGACGAAAAGCAACCGCACTTAGAGTGCGGTTGAGTTTTTGTCAGTCTGCGCCTGCGGCAATTTGTCCCCTAGTTAATGCTGAAAAGACGTGGCCAAACCGCACTGCATTTGCGATTTCGACCAAACCGCACTGTATGTGCGGTTTTTTTCTCTATGTTCTATAAATAGAAAATCCGAACAGTAGACAGGGGTTGGCTCCCTTTTAGCTGTTCTCCACCCCTTCTCCCCCTATGTTTCTGCTCAGCAAACCTCCCATTTAGCCCCTTCTTGCTCCTTGAACCCTTAGAACACCATTTTAAGACCATCAAACCTCCTTTTTCTCTCTTCTTCTTCATTCTCACCAAAACAAAAGGAGGAGAAACCATTGTTGGTGTGAGGAAGTGCTACTCCAACTGCTACTCTTGCTTCCAGGAGGTCCAACACTTCACTCCAGGGTTTGTATACACCAAGGAAGTGTCTCCCACCATCTTTTATTACATATATGTGAAAATGGGATGATTTCATGAATGTTTTAGAGGCTTCGTAGATCTTTGCTGCAATCCATTATTCAACATGATCTTTGCATGTTCTCTTCTCTTTTTCCTCACATAAACGTCTCCTATGGTAAGAGGAATACGTATGGCTTCAAGGGGAGGTTGAGAGTCCACCCGTATATGATTTTCATGATCATTGGGTTGCTATCTTGCCATCCTTTGCTTCTCATTCAAATGGGGGAGGGTGTTCCTCCTTTGTCATTCATCTAATGTACCCCATTTAACCGCCCTCTTTCCCTTCTTTAAATAATTTTGCTTGGATGATCTTATGCATGTTTTGAGCATGAAGGTAATGGTAAGGTTTTCTAGTATGTTAGATTAGGTCATGTGTGCAGGTTCTTGGGGATATATACTCCCCGATGTCTTCATGTTAATACTAGCTAGTTACATAATACAGGTAATAATCACGTTCCTCTATCTGTAGCACTTGCTCATGCATTGAACATGTCTTCATGTATATGCACCTTCCCGCATAGAATCATGCTAAGTTGTCTCACTAGATGTTTATCCTTTGATGTCTATGCACACGAGCACACACCTACATTCCATTTTTCATGCACATAACTTGTAAAATGGCATATGTATTCACCATGGTTCAAAGGCATTCATTCTAGGTGTAATTGCTTGATTTATGTCTGATTTGTTTGTTTGCTGATTATGTGAAATTGGAAGAACCAAACAGGGACACTTTGGTCCCTACTCAGCTGCTGAAAATCTCCTAAGAAGGGGAGAAGGCAAAACCCTGGCCTTCCCCCTTTTCCCCCTTGCTTGATTCTATACACCCAAAAAGAGACCAAAGAGGGGTCTCCCCCCTCCATTGAACCACCGTGGGCCCACACAGCTGCTAGAACATCACAAGGAACCTAGTAACCCATAGCCCACATGAAAAAATGCATTTTTGGGCTTTCTGGGCCGAAACCGCAAACACAGAGCGGTTCGACCCTGACCGCACAGTATGTGCGGTCAAGGCCAAACCGCACCTACTCTGCGATTAGGCCCAGTAAGCCCTCATTTCTGTTTCTTTTGAGCCTAAGCCCTACTTGGCATCCCATAGGCCTTCCAACAGGGCCCATATTAGACCCACATCATCTGGATAAAAAGATAAGAAATCAAATAAAAGAAGGGGACCCACACCACTTTGGTAGTCCCCACCTAGACCTGAAATGAGTGTGCATGCTGGCTTAGGAGCCGGGTGAATGAGAATTGAGTTGACTCGTAACCAGGAAACCAATGGGACCCGTCACTCGACAGGGCGGACCGGGGGTGTCTACGGACTTCCCCAGACCGTAACCGAGCCATTTCTCAGAATCTCAAGCCGTAGTCTAAAATAGACATCCTTAGGGCATCCAGGTGTCTGCTTGCACCCCATCAGACAGTGGCGACTCTTTTTCCCGTTTTACCCTTTAGGAGGCACACACCTTTCCCGTGTGCCCCCTCTGTGCGTTTTCACATGCGCACAGTGGGTATCCATGAAGCTTATAGCATCTTTCAACAGTGTAACCAACAACATTGCAATGAGCACAACTAGTTTGTCAAGACTTGGATTGGCTTTAAAACATTTCTCCAAAGAATGTCCAGGAATCTTACAATGGCTACAAAAAGGCGTATCTCTCCTCTGAAAACGAAATTGTTTTGTACCATCTTGATTACATGAGAAATTGGTCTTTCTTGCTAAAGCAAGTGTATCAGTTATGTTAGGGCTAGCATAGAGTTTTTGTGCTTTTCTTCTTGTTGCACAAGGACATAAACTTCACTTAGACTTAGTGCAGAACCCTGGATTTTTCTAACATAAAACAAATAAATAAACTAGAGAGATTTGGAAGTGTAAATAAATTTAAAAAGGAAAAATAGGAATTAAGTATAGGGATTTGAATTTATATTATAAGAGAGAATTAGTAGAACTAATATTTGGGATTTAAATTTCAAATTAAGATTAAAAAGAATAGAATTTGGAGAATTGTAGAGAAATTCAATGATTAAGTGTAAAAATTAAAGAAAGGGTATTTTGGTCATTTCTAATTAGTCAATTCTGTAAAAAGAAAAAAATAATTAATGATTAAGTTAAGAAACTTAATTAGACCAAATTTTAGTTTAGTTGGATTTCAAAAAATGAATTTAAGGTTTAAAGGAAGGAAAAAGGGCCTAATTGTAATTATGTTTATTTAGGGGCCTTAATTTTAGTAATATGGAAGGAAATTAAGTGTTTAGCTAATATTTAAAAAATAGGGATGAGAATTAGCACGAAAATTAATTATATTAGAAGTTATTTATGAGTTAGGTTTAAGGGAAAATAATTAGAATGAGTGATAAGAAAGGAAAGGTTTCCAAATATAATTGGGAATCCTACTTGGAAAGTCTCCTAAACCTATTAGGACTTCTAATTAAGTGAGCCTATAAAAGGAAGGCATTAAGGAAGGTTTGGGGTTTCTATTAAGTCAATCATGAGGAGAAAAGAAGAGGGAAAATTCGTGTATAGGGCTGGAGAAAAAATAGAAAGAGAGATAGAGAGAAGAAAAAGGTGTTTTATGAAGGAGTGTTGCAGAATTCCAACCAACAGTATTCGAATTAAGATCTAGAAAGATCCAACTGTTAGATCGACCTCAAATTTGGAGGTCATGTTCTTGACCCGTAAGACTTTAATCTGAACGGTGGAGATTTGATTTGGAAATGCCTAGAGTGGTGCGAAAAACCTCAAAAATTCGGTGACATTCGGGTTTTTTGAAACAATGATTTCACATGTTGAGGCAAGTAGCAAACGCTTTGAAAATTGGAGAAATTACATGATTTTCGTATGGTTTAGATGTCTTATCATGGTTTGTTTTGATTCAGATCTTGGTTTGAAAAGTTGAGAGTTTTATAAGCTGAATTTTCTTTCATACACTTTTAAAGAAATCAAGAAAAGTGAATTTGCTCGAGAAAAGTGATAATCATAAGAGAATTAATTAAGTAGGAAACTTTAAATCAACTTATAATTACTAAGAATAGGTTAGGTTTGTCTTAGAAGTAATTTAGAATGAAGATATGAAGATTAGAAACAATTAAAACTATATTGTATTTTATATTTCGGAAATCAGAAAACCCAGAAAATATAGTGAAATTTAGCTGAGCGCCCAACAGGCTGCTTGAGCGCAATCGCAGGCGCCTTGCATGTGTGTTTTAAAAACAGAATAATAGAACCTTGAAACTCAATGCCCAGGAGGATGCTCAAGCGCGATCCCGAGTGTCTAAGTAAAATTTCACCTAGAAAAGGGCGCTTGACAGGTCGCTCAAGCGTGATGTCAAGCAATCCATGTCAGATTTTTCAGATTTTGGATTTGTGCCCAAATCTATTTTTAATGATTTTTCTTGGAATTCTAAAATTTTAACACCTGTAATTAGGTTAATTTGAGATGTAGGAAGTGTCAGAATCAAATTTGGATAAAAGAATATTAATTTGGAACGATGAATGTAAAGAGGGATTTTATAGAAATGTTTTGAGGAATATGTGGACTTAACCTATTTAGATCTGATTATGGGTAGCTTTACCTATTCCTAAACTTCACCACAAACCTAAATTTACCTCTAAAAGGATTAAATATTACTTTTAATAAGTTTTGACACCTTAGATTCTTAAAAGAAGAAATCTGGACATTGTTGAGTAAATTATTGAGAATAACAACCAATTAGGAGATGAATTTAAGTAAAACTTAATATACTGATTTGGTAAGCTACCTAACACTTAAATATAAGTAATTTAAAAGTGTTCACATTAATAAATTACTGTTTAGACAATTAATCAAGGAATTTGGCATATTTTGGTAAAGATAATATATTTTCAAGGTTAGGATTGTGACTTCTAGTTATTTTCTTATTTGAGAAATTTCTTACTTTCAATTTTATATTTCTGAATATTTGCATATGGTTTCATCGGTAAGAGGGAAAAATCATTGTTTTCCTCCGTGTATCTCGGAGTGGTTAAATTCCTCTCTCATGTATCTTAGGATGAGATGGTTATAGTCAAATTCCTCTTTCATGTATCTTGGGATGAGATTTTTATGGTTGATTGAGAACTTATATCATTGTTGAGCATATTCTATTTTGAGGTAAGTTATTATTAAATATTTTGGTTGTGAGTTGCGTCTAGCGGGCAGTGCTTAGTGTGGATCCATAGCTTAGCTAGGGAGTGAAAGAGAATTATCTTTGTAAGTTAAACATGTCTCCCACTTATGCTCCCGTCGTGTATCTCGACGAGGCCTTCCTGTATCTAGTCGTGTTGCAGCAATCCCGACCTATCGTGTATCGCGACCTGGTCTTTAACTGTGTATCTCGGCATTAGTTTTATTTTGTGTTACCACCGTGTGCTTTAATGAGACATTGGCTTACATGTGCTTTTTATTGATCATGCTTATAGTTTACTTGTGACTCGCACCTGAGAGTTATATTTTGGCCGTGCTTGTAGATCACTCGTGGCTTACACATATACTGGTATTAGCCGTGTATTGTCGAGGATCCATATATATATGATTGGATTGGTATTCCCCTGATTGGATTGTTGCAGTTGATTGGATTGTACGCGCAAGCCCACTGCGTATCTCAGTTGTGATCCGCATTGATTGTAGGTGGAGGAATGGATGACCGTGTATCTCGACTCCATGTCATGTAAGCTCGTGAGGTGGCGAACTTGGGCATAAGAGTAGCTTATCAAGCGGTTTCAGTTCATGAGTCCTATCATGTCACACATGCGTGGTTTGGTTTGATGAATGTTTTGAATGTTATTATCGTGATTTAGTTTAATCGTTATACCTCATGAATTTATTTTTGTAAAGAAATTAGACTGTTTTATTTCATGCATCTTGCTACTTGTTGAGATTTATATCTCACTCCGGTTTTCACTATTTTTTAGGTACTCTTGGTGAAATCGACAAGCATTGGGGTATTATGTAAAGGGTAGTGTAGACACCCCAAATTGCACTAAAAATGAGAAAATAATGAAAACATTAATTGCAATTTAAAACAGACCAAAAATGCATGAAAATCAATAATTTGAGCCTTGACCGTATTGTATCTACGGGCTAAGCGCGCTCGAATTTTATATACGGGCACGCAACGCCCGTAATACAAATACGGACACCTTTGGACCATAAATCATTTACGGGCACATCAGACTCGTGCGAGTTTTATTCTTCTCTCGATTTCTGAGCCTTATCTTTAGTCCAATATCCCTTTAAATGAGTGAATTATATCTTTTATTCGTTCGAAATATCTTTGTGGATAAAGGATGGGCATGATCTTGTGTTTAATTCAAACTGAAACTCTATCTTGCCAAACCTTGGACCAACCATGCCCCTGGGTTTGCCTATAAATAGAGGGCCTTTCCTCAAGCAAAAGGCCACGAAAATTTGAAGTCCAAGAGGCTCCAAGAGAAGAAGAGGAATCCCTGCTGCCTTGCTTGCTCAATCTAGGTAAGTCCCTTTTCCCTTTTATTTTCTGTCTTCGATTCTAGATGTAATATGATCTTCTCTATTGCTGTAGAATAAGGCCATCTTTTGTACTTGTATTCCTAAACTTGTCTCTAAGTACCTCAAGAGTTTCTCTAGCCATAAAATGTGAAGAGAGAGCTAGGGGAAAAGAGAACAGGTGGATTCCTAGAATAGAACCCCATATATGTTTTTCTCCTTTTTTTCATAAAATAAAGCCTTTGATTGTGTTTGTATCACCAAACCTATCTCCAAGTACCTCAAGAATCCTTTCTAGCCGTAAAACGTGAAGAGAGGGCTAGGGGAAAAGAGAACAGGTGGATCCGTAGGGTAGACCCCCATGTGCTCTAATCTGTGAGATGTGGTTGCTTTAAATATTTTGATCATGTTTTAATGGTTTTTATGATGAATCTGAATGAATCCATGAATCTATGATGTTTATAGCATGAGATCCCCACTTTTTTATAAAATTTGGATTTTCACCACTTTTGCACCTACAGCACTGTTTTCGTGATTTTTGTGATATTAGGCTAAGATCTTGGATTTATCATGATCAATATGATAGATCTGAATCCAGAAGCTTGAAAGTAACCTCTAGGGTTTCATGATGTGGTTTTTAAATCGTTTTTCATTATTGAGAAAAGACTCTACGGTCTAAATTCTCCCCTTTTGATGTTTTTCATCAACGTGGGTATTTTTGGTTTTTATTTCTTGATTTAATGTGAAATATGGGCTATACCTATATCCAGGACTATTCAAGTTTAATTTTGAAATATTTTATAAAAATCATATTTTTCTAGATTTCTAGAATTTGACTTGAAGCCAGATTTTTGGATTTTTCACTTTAAATTGATTTTATTTGATTTTATCTCAATTTTGTTTTGATCATGAAACCCTAGGAATGGTATGATCATATTTGAAAGTTCTGGATCAATCAGACTATTCGTATGAAAAACCATACAATTTTGTCTTTTTATGTGATTTTTCATGAATTTTATAGCAAGCCTTTTTTCTTTGTAAAACATGAACAATGCCTGGCAACCACCTTGTGTGGATGAATAGGGGTGCCTAACACCTTTCCCTATTCATAACTTAATCCCCTTACCCATCTTTGGTTGTTTTTTTTAAGGAGGGTTATTTTTACCCTAAAATTGCCTTTTGTGCTTATTTAATATTTTGGTGTTCATTCACACCTAAATTGAATGGTGGCGACTCTTTGTTTTATTTAATCCCGTGTGATGATTGAGGAAGTCAATGGAATTGATTTTTTCCCATGTCTCACAGGTAGCCAATTAGTTGTGAACCAGTTATAAGTTCAAAAAACAAATTGTAAATGTTAAAGTTAATTGTTAACGAATTTTATTTCATATTCCGCATAATAACTCTAATAGAGACATGAATAAAAGTTTTAAATTATTCTAAATTTTAGTTGTTTTGGCCCACATACAATAACACTTCAGGGTTGGACAATTGATCCAGAACCGGGGCATTACACTTAGGGTCGATTTGATCAAAATGATCTGAGCTTTGATGTTTGTGAAAGTATCATTTAGGTCCATAAGAAACTTCATGATCTAATCACATTGCTGGTTTTCCAGAACAGTTTTCATAGCTCCACAAGTAAAAGAAGGTATGGATTCAAAATTCCAGAGTTCATCAAATAAGTCCTTTAATTTTGAGAAATATAAACTTACAGAATTATCTCCTTGGGAGAGAGCATGAATGGACTGTTTCAACTCATAGATTATGGGTCCATTGTTCTGTGTAAATCACTACTCTAGCTCAATCCAAAGCTCATGAGTTGTCTCAACATAGACAATACTATGTTTGATTTCTAAGGACATTGCATTCTGAAGCCAAGTTACAACCATGTCATTACATTCAAGCCATGGTTCTAATAAGGCATCATTTGGATCAGCTGGTTCACAGAGGGTTCAATCTATAAACCCTAATTTCTTTTTGATCCGAAGTGATCTTCTAATTGTGTGATCCCAAGAATGGTAGTTATTAGCAGTAAGAAAATGATTGGTAAGTAGAGTTTCATGTCCATCATTTGGATTAAGAAAATATGGACTGGAAGGGTCTTTGGGATTGGTATTAAACACATACACTTTGTGTATAAAATTGGCGTGTACACTGATTTTATCATCAGAAAAATAAAACATAAGAGTCGATCTAACTAGGTATGGCAATACGGCGGGTTAAATGAGTAACCCATCGCACCTTGCCCCACTTGGTATTATTAAATTCGGGTTAGGGGTAGGTTCGGGTTTAGCCCAATTTGCCCAACCTAACCTAAATATATATCAAAATATCCTTTTAATATGTTTAAAAAGAATATTCTCATATATATAATTTATAAAAAATAGATATTATTGGCTAAACCCTTGCCATCCCTAGATCCAACCGATAAGAATTTGTTGTCGGGTCGGGTTAAAGTGAAGAGGGTATATATTTTTGTAAAAATGAGTTAAGTGAAGAGGATATATATATGTTTTTAAAATGAAATTATGAATTAGCATAAGGGTATAAATGGAACTTCATTTTCAAGAGAAAGGCTAGAAGAACGCTGCGGGATGGTGAGTGGAAGCTTCTGTTGCTGTTCTTATATATTTTACTGTCCCTCTCTCCCTCTGAAGTGTCTTTGCTTCCGTTTTTCTTTCTGCTTTGTGTTCGTTTGACTTATGGAAGGATTGTTAGCGGTCTTGACTGGGCTTCTTTCTTGAGGGTTTCTTCCTGAAACTGCGAATATTCAAGTAATTTAAAAAGCCTAGTTGTGTAGACGGAGATGCCGTGTTGAATCGTTCGAGCTATTTCGCTATTGCTGCTCTGATTCATTTCTGTAGGTTTTGTTTTCTCTTTTTTTCGGTTTTGGGGTGATTCTTGGGTTTTGTTTTGTCTTCTATCATTTTAATTCTCTTTATTTGTTTGTTTCTTTAGATGGATCCTTGTCTTGACTGTAATTGAGGAGATGGGTTTTTTTTGTGAGTTGTTTTTTTGTTGGATTTTGAATGATATTTTTGAATTTCATCGTTTGAATTTGTTAATGTAAGGACAGATTGTTTGATTTTTATTGAAATGTTTTCGTCTTTTTTTTTTCTTTAATTCTGTTTGTTCATTTCTGGATGTGGGTTCTTGTCTTTGTTGAAAATGAGGAGATGGGCCGGTTTCCGTTTCTTTTTTTTTTGAGTTATGTTTATGGATTTGGTTTGGCCTCTGTTAGTTTAAGGGCAAGCTCTTTTGTTTTTTCAATTAAATATTGTTTCTCATTTTCTATTTCAAATGGATTTGTTCCAGAGCTTTGGATTCTATTTTGGTCTAATTTGCTCTAGTTATTCAGCTTTCATTGACAACTCTTCTGGATCTTTGTGGTTGAGATTTTGATTCTAGTGCAAATTTTTAAGAATTTTAAACTGATTCAGTTCGTTCCATTGTTAATTGTCAATTGTATATGGATTCTTTTGTCTTACCTTGGCAAAAGATTCCTTCTCTTACCTTCAATCGTTTTTATGTTCATTGAATTTACTTATTTCAATTGGTTTGTGATCTGGTTGTTCTTTTAAGGTTTTTTGTGTTGTTAAATAGAATTCTTAAAAGAGTCTTGACAAAATGAAGGTCTTGTTTGTGTCTTATGGTTCATTTTTTTTTCTTTTATTTTAATGATTTTTCACTAAATTTTTGTCTTTAAATGTGAACTGATGACCTTGCTAGGTGATTCTATCTCAAGAAGTTCAGAGTTTTACAAAATCAGATTAGAATGCGTGCACCCTCACTGCTGGCACAGTGCTTGCCGGGTTTGTTACCCCATGACAGGGGAAGTCATAGCATCTCAATTGTTTCTGAGAGGGATGTGCATTCCCCTTCACCGGCTGTTGAGATTCTTCCTTCAAAGGTATCTCTTGTGTCCACCTAATCAGCCAGTTTGTGTTTAAGAATGACATTATTCAGTAACAATTTCATAAAAACCACAGTTAACCACTTGAGTTTGAGTTGATCTTTAGAGTTCTTCCTCATTTTGCGTGTGTTTGGAACTCAAGATTGCAATAAAATTTAAACTATTTATGGTTATGTTTACCGTTAACCACATGAGTTTGAGTTGATATTTAGAGTTATTTCCTCATTTTGTGTGTTTGGAACTCAAGATTGCAATAAAATTTAAACTATTTATGGTTATGTTTATACAGACAGCTCACCCATACAAGTATGCTGGGGAAAATGTGGACTTGCAAGGGCTCAATATTTTCAAGGTATCTCAGTTTCTAGTCATCTTCCCAGTTGTAGTGCTGTTTGACTTTGTTTAGGTGTGAAAATAATTTACATTATGGTAATTTAATTGTGATATGGATTGTAACAGTCATGATAAGATTTGTTAGCCTGTTAATTGATTTTGTGGCTGCCTCATGCTCAAAACTTTTGCTCATAGGACTAGCTACTTTCTTATTTGCAAAATGTAGGTTTGGGCCTTAAGAACCCATACGGATCTTGGGCACCTGATTAAACGTATCTTTTCTTCCTTTTTTTTTTTAAAGTAATTATCCACCTTCTAGTTGGGTCCCAGTCAAATATGCCACTTCTCAGTTTCATTGAATGAATTTTAATATTTGATTTTACCTCTTGCATTCTGTTTATCAGCAATGAGAAAACTACATTAAGAGACCAAAAATAAAGGAAAATTACAGAGAAACACAGTATCCCATTTCTGCATTCTTCCAACACCCACATAAAACCATATTATGAATGTATGTTAGAAACCTCTAAACCACCATGTGCTCCAAGTTTCTTACACTTGACCAATGTGAATGTCCTAAAAAATGTATTGATTCCTGTTCAACTATATTAACCGAATTGTAGCAAAGATCACTGCCGAGTAAAGTGTCCTCCCACTTTTAGACATATGAGGAAAATGGCACCATCCAGCCAATTCACAAAGGGTTGTTGGGACTTGGGATTACCCACTTGCATTTTTATTTATTTATTTTCTGTAATGTGAAAGCCTTTTACACTACAAAATTAGGGAAGCTTAGATTAAAATTAGGCAAGGAAGTTGTGATATTCAGATGGTTGAAGATTGTCTTATCAAACTGACTTCCTGCATTCAGATACTACACTTTCTAATTTTTAGACTTAATGTTCCATTAACTTCCAAATGTCACATTATGGTGCTACAAAGACCTTATATGGTACTTAAGATTTTTTGTATTTGTATTTGGAGTTATCCTGCCTAAGTAGGCTTTGTTAGATCTCAGATGGATAGTAAAATAACACGATTATCTGGTCTGAACACTCGAAACTTGGATAATTCTAATTCTACCCATATCAGTTGCTTAATAGAGTTGAGTTCTACAGGAAGTCTTGGTGAGCTAGTCTGAACATTACATTTGCCAACAATTCAATAGGCCATGGAACTTTCTTTTTCATTTATGTTCAACATAACAATAAAGTATCTAGTTTAATTGGCTGCTTTAATCTGTGTGGCAGGGTAGAGTAAGTGTTTCTGATATCATCGGATTCACCGGTTCAGAATCTACATCCTCAAAATCTGATGGTAAGTACATCAAATCTCAATTTTCAACTGACAGTAATATTGAAGAATTTGACATTCTTGTGAACCCTGATAACATTGTACTGTTGATTGAATAGTTTCTTAATCAGCTTCAGAACATAAGTGATAGAAAGTGTTTTGCTAAGTTGGAAACAACGAACTGATCTGTTTTTGCAGCATCTCTAAAATCTTGGGAGAGCTCTATTGAACTTGTTAATGTTCTTAAGCATGAAATTCGTGATGGACAGCTAACATTTAGAGGCAAGCGGATATTGGAGGTAATTCAACACTTTTACAATGCCGGTGATGTTTTAGTTCCTGTTATTTATAATTATGTTGCGTTAATTTCTGAAAGGCATTAGCATAGTCAAAAATTAAGATGTCCATAACTCTGGTAACATTAAAAATTAAATTATATTCTACCAGAATACTTATTGTGAGACTTATTGGAAGAATCTCATAGGATTTATTATTGACGTACTGAGCCTCTATTACCTTGTACCTAATGGCCTGCATTCTTCGTGAATCTTGGATTTCATATTCATGAAATAATCTCAAATTAGACAGCATTGAATCATGCTCAATGCAAATACAAATCCTTTTTATCTTTTTTTTCCATTTTATTTATCCTAAAGAGACCTTGCCTGGGTCTCCTGAAAATTTTTCTTCAAGCTCTCTTGCTGGTGTAATGGTCTGTTGTTTATAACTGCAAGGAAATTTGATAGTTGTACTCTATTTTGGATTTTCACAGCTTGGTTGCAATTATGGGCTTCCAGGGATCTTTGCATGCCTGAAGGTATGTTGTGCTCGTAGATCTTAACCCGCATTGGTGTAAATGCAGAAGAATGTGTTATCTATAAAATGATTACATTTATTGTGCTTTGATTATTTTTCGCCATCTTTTTGTATGTTTCTGAAATAAATT